>CM035419.1:71661247-72171247 GCA_020310875.1 Ceratopteris richardii
GTCTATTAATGTTGACCTGCAATCCACTATCACACAGAAAATAATAATCCAGATTATGCTCCATACTGTCTGAAAGTTTCAGTAGTCAGAAAAATATCATCAGCATATAACAAAAATGGAACCTATGTCCTTGCAATCTCTACCCTACTGTTGCAAAGAGGTTAGGAGAGGGGAGGTGGGTTGTGGAGGGGTTTTGGAGGAGGGTGAGTTGATTTTCTTCTGATGAGGTTTATCTGCTTCTGGCAGGCAATGCTGCCCTATCAACGTTATGAATCTAACCAGGTATGTTCTTGATTCCTTTACTGTTTAGGGAGATATGTTGTATAGAGTAACCATGTTGACTTTATTTTCTTTGGAGAGCAGGGTAATTTTTATTCACCTTCTGTGGGATCTTATAAGCTTACATGGGATAATACATACTCTACGTTCATGAAAAAGGTACACATTTTGCATCAGCGTTATAATTTTGGTCACAATTTGATAAATTCTGTCTCATCTATTCTTGCAGTCTCTTCGCTATAAGGTTGATGCTATACCGCCAGTAATTGAGAGTGTACCTGACGTGACAAAAACTGAAGAGGACTGAAGTTTTTTGTCTGATGTTAAAGCCAGTTGTCTGGTCTCTCTCAGATATATTGATCGACTAGTAAGTAGATTTTTGGAAGTCTGTTCTAAGTGTCAATTTACTACTAGTGGTAAATAAAATAACAGATCAAATTTGCACTATTGTGCTGAACAGAGCCATCCGGATGAGCATTCTCATCTTTGTGAATGTGCTTTGGTCTATTGGGAGGAGGCTTCATAGAGCTGCTTCTGCTTTGAGTGATTGGTAGCTCATATGGAAGATCTATTCAAATTGTAATTTGCAGTGCTCCCCTCATTTGTACATTCTTTGTAAGGTTATGGGCATTAAATTGAAACTGTGCCATTGATATCTTTTGGAGTGTGTGAAACCAAAACAGTACTTTCACAAATTAAATATTCTCGCTATCTTCAAAATTGTCGAATTTGAGATTTCTACACTAATCACATCTACACATGCAGCTTCAAACTAGGGGATCTGTTCGCAAATGTGCATTGCCAAGGTCCATCAGTGTGTAGTGCTAATACTTTTGTTTGATGCAGTTTTTTATATTCATGTTTGTAGCCTACTGCAACGCTTACAGATTGTCTATACTCTTATTCCACAACATGTACATTGTAGTCTAATTTATCTGGTTTTGAATTCCTTAGGTTAAGAAAATTTGGACTCCAGAATGCAGTAGATTGTGAGGAAACTCACAGTCACATTCTATAAGAGGTGAATATTGGATGTTTTTGTGAAGATCTTTAAAACTCTGTTTGGTATTGCTTGTCCCTTAGCCTTACTTTTAGTATCGAACATAACAAAATACTAATACCTTCAGTGTGTGGTATGTTGTTGTGGGTAAAGCTTTTTAAGCTATGTAATTGGTTTGAATCCAGCCCCCTGGACTGAAGAACTGATCTTTCCAATGCTATTTTATGCAAACAAGGCTGTTCAATTTCATTTGGTGGGTTCTTAATGCTAACCATATTTTCTTGCATGCATGTCAATGGTGTCCAAAAATTTATCTCACTGGTCTTCCTTTTGAATGGCTAGATGCTCGTCCTTCCATGTTCACTTGTGAGTTTTGAGGGAGATATAGTGCTTTGTATGAGTGAACATAGAATTCTTCTTTGTTTCTGCAGTAGTGTATGTATTTTTCATGCTTGCATTTCGGCTCTCTATGAGGTTTAAAGCACACAGATGTTATAGGCTAGCTATGAGGCGGGAATACATGTCCTCAAGTATTCTAATTAGTTTGCTTTGGAAATCGGTTATTAATTTTATTTGCCAATTAATGCATACAAGAGCTTTCTTATAGTTGTATGTATACTTCTCCCTTTCCTTTTCATGTGGGAAAGTATCAAGCCATTATTTTTCTGTTTGAGATTTTTAATGCTTTCCCTTGATGTGGTATCACAGCCTCTGGATAGAGCGACTATATTGGTACAAAAAGTAGATAAATAGAATCCTTAGCATATCGCATTTGTTTTCCACAGCTATTAGATAAGCTATGATATTTCTGAAAGTGGTTGTGCTGCAGAAGTTTCTCAAAAAGTAAAGAAGTTAAGGCAGTCGATAAAAATGGAAGCGTTCATGTTTAGTCGTATCATAAAGATGATATTTATTAAGTTTTTGATATTTTTGTCATTATTACTTTAAAAAGAAAAAAACTTTCCCCCCTGTAATTGTAGCAATTGAAAGATACAAACAATGAAAAGTTTGACCTTCCAAAAGACGGCAAGGTTCATTTAGCTCTGTTTCACTAAATAACGTTACAAAGAGCCTACATAGAGCCAAAAATTACATACGATCCTCGAGCAGAGCAGTAAAATTTACAAGGACTCCGTCGAACTATCAATTACATTGCACAACATATAGACTACTACGTCATGAGAAAAAGGATACAGAGACGTTAATCACAACATTCACTATATTCATTCAGAACAAATTTTCCTCTCTAATCAGACATTTGGTCGCCGAAGTTTTTGTATTCTAATCTGCTACGATGAATCATGGAAAGTCAGGTAGACAGTTCTCTCTTATAAAGTGATGTACCTAGTTATGGCTGATGTTCTCTTGTAGAGTATTATGTTATTGAATCAATTTCACAGATTGGTGTTCAGATTCATAGCGAGAGCCATAAAGTAAATATCAAAGAATACACATGTCATGTTCACGTCGGCGAGTCAAAATGAGTCGTTTCAATGAGCCATGTGTTGAGCTTGATGTTCCAACCATGTTTTGCTTGTCCTCCCCAAAATCAATTTCAACTCCACATTGTGCACCTAAGGACTTTGTGAAGATATCAATGGTCTACTAGTGTATCAACATAATGAAATGTATTTCCTTCTCATGAAGTAATAGTGATGTACGTCAATTTCTTTAGTTCTTGCATGAAATACTATATTGTTTTACAATTTCATACTATGCATGCTACCGTTAAAAGTGTGAGAATCTTGAACACGTGACCCAAATCACACAGAATTCGGTAGAACAAAGCTATCTCGCATGGAGCCATTGCAAGTGCTTTGTTATGTTCCATCCATGCTTGACAATGCCACGATAGGTTGTTTTCTTTCATCCAAGTTATTGCACTATTACCAATGCAACGAACTTCTTTTGAAAATTGTAACATATCATGGTCCCACCCTATTTTCATGTATATCCATACATTCTTACTCATAGTTCCATATACATAAAATGTAGATTCAGATATTTGAACACTCTTGTAGTATGCAAGTATAATTTTATGGTACTTGCATAAATTGACTCAACACACCATGTATGTAATATATTTAAGTCTTATAAATGTAGGATTTTGTGGCTGGATATGATGTGACCAATATTGATCCTCATGATTTTCTCAATACATATGGAGATTGATTTGCAAGCTAGCATACTAAACCTTTCTAACACATTGTAGCACACTTCCGCTCCAATAGGAAAATACATGTGTTGTTATCACATTACAAAGAAAATATATGAGCTCTTTTGAAGCACACACATCAAACAGATTTCAATACCTCCAATATTTTTCTTGACATTTCTTATGACAATAAAAGTATCCACACTTAACATTGAGAACAGCCACAAGCATTTTTTACACCGAAAAAATGTAGCTTGTATGATTAGCTTTGACATAATTTGCAAAATGAAACTTGATCTATTCATCTAAGCTCCATGTGCTTGTTGAGAGCCATACAATGCTTCTTATAACTCACAAACCTAGTTTTGAAAATATGGAATTACATATCCCTTTAGTTGTTGCATCTATACTTTTTTTTTCTTTCATTATTTAGGAAAGAATTCTCTACATCCATTTGAAAAAACATTTCACCTTTTGCAACACTTATTGAAGTATATCCTCCTTTAGCTTCCATATTAGTAACAGAGATGAAAGACTCGTCAAAATCTATATTATAGGTTTGACAATACAATTGTGCAACTCTTAAGATGAATCTTTTCTAGTATTAATGGTGTCAATTGGTCCAAGGACAACAAGATGTCCACTTGGGAAACAATATGTAAATATAAGCAACCTCCAGAATCCCACGTGGTTGTGCTCACATGGTTGTGCTGACATGGTTGTGCTCTTGGTGACTTCCACTTGGTTGGATTTTATGTTCGGGATCAAATAATGGGCAGCCGCAATAGCTCCATGGACGATCATACATCCACTTGAGTGAAGTCTACTTGGTGACCTCTACTAAATGAGCAAATCTAGCAATGGATGACCATACGGTATTAGGCAGCTATATTTTATAATATTGGGACTACATCCAATAAGAATAGGTTACTTTCTCAAGGTGGTAACTTTTCATGAAGATAGATGATCTATTTGGCACACATTACATGCATAACAGGTGAGTCATTTCATGTATTGAGTGAGTCACTTATTGAGTGAGTATAGTTAGGGCTACCATTCAACCCACTCTTGGACCACTTTATGAGACTTGGACTATGGCTTGGGCTGTGACACATATTGGCAATACGAGGGATATCTAACCCCATTCCTATATTGGTATACATATATGGTTTATAGAGTATTGCTTCATATGATCATTATATGGATTTTCATGCTCCCATGCAAGTTTGTGCATCTTTTCTTCTCTCTCCCTCCATCTTGTCCTTTTTTCTCTTGTTCAACCCATTCAAAGGCCTTCATTGGTATCAAAGTTTGTTGAAGATTGAGGTGCAAGAAGTTTCAATGGAACATTAAGGCAAAAGAGCTGAATCTCTAGGTCGACATGTTATGAAAGTAGGCCAATATTTTGAATTGAGTAAATATGCTCAAATTGTGTTTGAAAGTTCTATGCATAGCTCATGAAGCGATTTCCAGAAAGCAGAAAAATTGGTTTGGACTTTTCCACTTGCATAAACTCAAGAAACGGTGTGACTTGTAAGGCAAGTTCTGAAATCACTTTGACAATAGGTTAGTGATTTGCCAATAACTTGAATTAAATAGCTTAGATCAAAGTGATCCAAAGTGTTGTGCATAGATAAAATAAGGTTACAAGTTTGTAGAACGTCAATAGCTTAATTTAGAGATCTAGGTCGTGAAAATGCAAATTATAGATAGATAGTCTTATTTATTAAAATAATAATGAGATCAAATGCATATTTTTCTTGTATCTTAAGCTATGGACATGTGATTGAGATGTTTTAAGTATTATTGCTAACCAAGAAAGAGTTCTTTAAATTTGATGAAGAGCAAAATTTTAGAATGAGAGCTTATCAATATCGAAATAAAACGAATACAAAGTAGTAGATTTTCACCAAAGAAGCCCTAATTACTTTTGGAAGTTTGTTTTTACTTGGAAATTCTTCGAGAGACATTTATTTGTATATGACCTCTTGGTTTAGAGTTCAAGTGCACAAAATTGATTGAATTTCTTACTTGTCAATGTGATTTGTGGCAGTTGTGCATGGCACTTGTTGATCTAGTAGTTTCTCGATGCTTATGTGATAGCTCTTTGGATTGTCACTTATCTCCATCTTCTTGGATTAGATCATAGTTGATACGTAATAGGTTGGAAAATCTTACGAGAGTCATTTTTGAGTGGGAGGTTTATGGCCATTGTATTGACATATATCACCATTGTATTGGTGTGTCTTGGATCAGTTCCTTGGCATGTTTATTTTCCATTGTACATGCTTGGATTAGTTAGAAGGGGTGACAAATGTTGGTCCAACTACTCCAAGCATAAATGCTTGATCATTTATCCTAAGGCTCATATGTGCATTCATGTATTAGCACATGAATGATCTCTTGTAAAAGATTGATTTTTTTACTCCTAAAAGTGCATATATGGAATCACTTCAATTAGGAGTTCTTAGGAGAATCTTTGCACGATGTATTTGGTGAGGACTTGTAGAAAATCAAGTCCTAAAACTTTGAAACACTTTTAGGTAAAGATTTGAATTCAAATTTGAATCTTGGCTCCAACGAAAGACTATAAAAGAGGAGTACCTAGTCGCATCGAAAATAGCCAGAATAGTAGAGATTTCAGAGGACTTATTGTGGCATATTGAGCTCACGTTATAGCTCTAACATTGCCCTCACATTGTGTAGTCATTCATTGCCAATCTATGTGCATTAATACATATGGTTTTCTCATATATCATATCTTCTACTCTCTCATGTATCACTCAGAACAATGAACTTCACTTATCCATTTCTCAGTGTGTACTTGATCATCTGCAATGATTCAAGTTGATGTAGATTCATTCGACTGTATGTTTTCTTGTTACAAAGCTTGATACTTATTGCCTTAGCCAATCTCGAGTTATGTGGAAAACATTACCCTTTGGTCTGTATACTATCAACATCCAAAAATATCGGGATGCATCTCTAACTTGCTAAGCATCATTCTCTGAGCATGATCTATCATCTCAAGTGTAATAACTTGCAAAAGTTAGCTACCCATGTTAATTAGATATGCCCAAAAGGATTTTGTTCAATTGTTAGCAGAGGAGTACTGTTCATTTCTCTGAACAAGTGGTGACTAAAATAGCAAGTTTTTTGGTTCACAATGAAACTCCAACTTATCTGTTTTGATCCAATGATTTGAGGATCATCTTCCAAAGTACCTATGTGGTTATTTGTGCTTCCTGGAAAGCTCAAGAGGTCTACTTTGCATTCCTCAACTCAGTTTTGGTTGGTGTGCACCAAGAATTTGCAGCACCATCTCATCTCTGGAAGGTATCCACCATCTCCTCCAACAACAAACACTTCATTCTTTCTATTGCTTATTCCAATTGCTCAGTTTACAAGGGTTCTATGTGGGATTTTATCAGGATTCTACACATCCTCTTGTGGTTAATTTAGAGACTTGGTGAGCATGTTTATGCTCATGTTTCATGTGCATGCTAGGTGCATGGTTATGTGGCAAGTTGTTCACAATGTGAGTAATGCATATAGATATGTAGGTACATCCCATTGGTGGACTATTGACTTGTGTTTTATCTCCTAGTCTCTTGGATTGCGAACATGGTATCTTTTTGACTTGGTGACATTAGCTTTTTGAGATGGGAAGCTCAAATGTGGGATAGATTGGTTTGTTTAGAGTTACACATATATGCATAGAGATGCACGAAGGCCTTGTGATATGCTTGACCATGTATGGAAGGATATGTATGCATTGGCTAGCTGCATTATTTGATCGTATCTTAGATTATATATACCAATTTGTGATGTATGATGAGACAAGTAGTACATTATGGAAGAGACTACATGAGATGTTTTTGAGTTAACTTTAGGTGGATGCGACGATGATGTGGTTCATAATGCGACGATGATGTGGTTCCTCTCATAATTCGATAATACACATATGCATTGGTTGCTTGATGCATTAGCCACTTTTTAGTTTGGGAGTGGTTTTGATGATTCTCATGTGAGATTCATGGATGTGTGCACATGCATAATGGTTCAACATATGACATTTAGGGTATAGGAGATGTATCTGTTATGGTACCTAGTGGAGCATCATTTACACAGACCTGTACGTTATGTCCCATCATTCCCTATGATCTTGATATTTGTTAATCGATTGTGAAATAGGGGTTGTTGCATACTACTTGGTGAATATCATTTTCTATTGTAGTTGGGATAACTTATGCTTGTCATAGGTGCCAAGATTGGGCATAGATATTCATTGCATGCACTCCATTTTAAATACAATTTTCTCTCATTGAGAGTTTAGTTAAGCCTTATGTGCAATTCGAGACTCTTCAAATTCTCAATTTGTGTATGTAGGAATAGCTCATTTGACATTCATGATACACACATATGATAGGATTCAAATGCTTACATAGACGATCATATAGAGCATACTTTGGATATGCAGGATTTGGCTTATTATTTTGATTCAAATGTGGATCATATTTTAAATGATTTGTTGGATGCTCATTTAGAGCACAATGTGAATGGTTAGACAGGGCATTATGATCATACTTAGTTAGAGTTAGATCATGAGTTTGAACTTGATGTTGATGTTATGCAGCTAGATCATGTGTACCATGCTTATACACTTAGTGTGGTAGAGCTTGGTAGCTCCTATGATCTAGAGTGTGTGGTGAAACAAGATAGCTCTTTGGATGCGCTTCTAGATACATCCTTGGTTGAGGCAATGGTTGATTTAAAAATTGATGATTCAACAATTATGTTGTAAAGTGGTCAATAATCTGAATATCTGATCAGTTTAGATAGATATGAATTCCAACACTGCTTGGTCACTTGAATGGTTAGCCAAAGATCTCGACACTAGACTTAAGAAAATGTTCATATGCTCTCTAAGACAAGGAATCCACCTAGCTTAGTGGTTAAGTCTTAAAGCAGGGCAAGGAGGAGGTGTTTGGTTCAAGTCTTGCAAGTTGCAAGGTTTTTGCCTAAGAGCTCCATGAGCTTGAGTGTTGTGGACCGTTCTTTCTAATTGACACCCTTCCACATAAAGGGTGGTGGAGAATCAATCGGCCAAAGAGCGGTATGGATTGATTTAGAAAAGAGTGGTTCTCAACTAAAGCTACTTTTTTAAAGAATGGTTCTCAAGTAAATTTGCTTTCTTAAAGAGTGGCTTAGAATCAAAGTATTGAGTTCTCTCTCTCTCTCTCTCTCTCTCTATATATATATATATATATATATATATATATATATATATGTGTGTGTGTGTGTGTGTGTGTGTCACGAGGAAGGAGATAAGGAAGAGAGCTCACACACACACTCTCACTCTCAAGGAGAAGCACACACACATATTGAGGCAAGGAAGAATGATCTTCTTCTCCTTCTATTACATAAAAAGGAATGTAAAAGAATGACCAAAAACAAGAATACCACAAGTGCAATTTATAAAGATCAGTACACAAGGAAAAACCTAATGTCCGTGAATGAGTGAGCTGGCAAGGAACAAATGTGCCATCACTCTTGGTAGATAAATCTAACGAAGCTCAATGAAGTATCCCTGATATATACCGACGTGAAGACTATACATGTCAGAGAAACGAAAAAGTAGTACGTGTCATCCTGGATCATCACATGTTGAGCTTGATATCTCAACACTCCCCCTCAAGCTCAATGCCATATTGTGTAATCCAAGCATCTCCCAAAACTTCTTAAACTTCTCAGCCCCAAGTGATTTGGTGAAAATATCATCAACCTGCTCATATGTTCTCACATAAACAAGATCAATATCACTTGCTAAAACCTTCTCTTTGATGAAGTGATAATGTACCTCGATATGCTTTGTTCTAGCATGGAAAATAGGATTCCGTGCTAATTGTATGCTGCTAAGATTATTGAATAAATAGTGATAGGCTTTCCCACTTCCACACATAAATCTACAAGTAGCATTTCTAGCCATGATGCCTCACATGCTGCCATTGCAGCACCTCTATACTCAGCCTCTGTACTTGACAAAGCAACAGCGGGTTGCTTCTTGTTGCTCCATGTAACAACTACACCCAAGTATGAATAGAAGACCACTAGTAGATCTTCTATCTGGAATGCCACCAACCCAATCTACATCGGTGTATCCATAAACCTTCAAATCTACACCAGCCTCATAAAACAATGCATAATCCAAAGTAGCACTCACATAACGTAGAGTGCACCTTAGAGCATCCAAATGTAGCTTCCTGGGAACCTGCATAAACTGACTTTCAAGTCCAATAGTATAACTTAGATCAAGCCTTGTAATTGTGAGATATATAAGACTTCCCACATTTTTCCTGTACATAGTAGCATTTTCTAGTGCTTCACCTGACGTAGTATCCAATTTCAAATTCTGATCTAATGGCATAGAAATTGGATTACAATCAGCCATACCATACTTTTGTAGCATATTCAAGGCATATTGCCTTTGTGACATCCATATACCTGTTTCTGTATGTATAAACTCAATGCCCAAGAAATAACACAACACGCCGAGATCTTTCATGTCAAATTCTTGCATAAGAAGTTGCTTTACCTCTTTGATGCTTCCTTCATTATCACCACCTACAATCAGGTCCTCAACATAAATAGCCACAATAGTGATGCCATCATCAACCTTCCTTGCATATAGTGAATGATCTGCATCACACATAGAAAACCCAATGCTGGTTAAGTAATCAGCAATCCTTGCATGCCATGCACAAGGGGCTTGCTTCAGCCCATACAAAGCCTTTTGCAACCTGCAAACATATTTTGGATGCTTTGAATCTTCATATCCTTGTGGCTGGTCCATATATACTTCTTCCTGTAACTCACCATGTAGGAAAGCATTCTTCACATCCATCTGATGCAAAGTCCATCCTTTTGTTGTAGCCAATGCAACAAGTATTCTGACAGTAGAAATTTTAACTACAGGGCTGAATGTTTCCTCATAATCAATGCCATATGTCTGTGCATATCCTTCAGCTACCAATCGTGCTTTATACCTGCTTATGCTACCATCAGCATTATGCTTTACCTTGTAAACCCATTTGCAGCCTATGGGTTTCTTTCCTTGCAGCAATGGAACCAACTTCCATGTATCATTTCCATAAAGTGCAGCCATCTCCTCATCCATGGCTTTTTCCTAATCTGCAATTCCAATTGCATCTTCAAAGCAAGAAAGTTCAACATCTTGTATTGCCTTTGTCATGTAGGCACAATGACGAGCCATATAACTGTCATACGTCAATTGTTGCACTAAATTCCACATCCTCTGATATCTTCTTGGTCTTGGGCCACTTCTCCTTGTATCATCTGCATGTGCTCTTCTTACTCTTGAGGTCTTCACAGAGGGAAGTACAAGTTCCTCATCCAGACTCTTTTCTGAACCACTTGAATCTCCATCAACATCTTCAAAACCTGCACATGTTTTATGACCTGCAGAAAGCTTTTCTTTACCTTTCTTGGATGTATTTGATGAATTTGCTGGACTGAAATTTCCACGCAATCTTCCACTCCATGGATTTGAGTTGGAACTATTGCTTGGTGATGCATCCGGTCCACTCAAAACTTGAGATTTTGCTCTTGAGTTTTCAACATTTTCTTTGTCATTTGGTTCAAGATTCAGTCCTTCTTTGGCATCTGCATAGAAGCTTGACATTTCATCAAATACCACATCTCTGCTCACCTTTACCTATTGTGTGAGTGGGTTATAACATTTATATCCCTTTTGCTCAAGGGAGTATCCAATGAAGACACACTTTTCTGCTTTTGGATCAATCTTCGTCCTCAATTCATCTCGGACATGTACATATGTGATACATCAAAAAACTTTCAGATGTGATAAGTTTGGCTTTTTACCTATAAACTTCTCTTCAGGTGTAACTTGATGTACAACAGTAGTCGGAGTTCTGTTCATGATGTATACAACAGCCTGCACAACTTCTGCCCAATAACAATGAGGCATGTTCTTTTGAGCCATCAAGGGTCTTGCTATTTCTGCAATATGTCTATTTTTGCGTTCATCAACTCCATTCTGTTGTGGTGTATACCTGCATGAAAATTGACGTCGAATTCCATGATTTTTTAGAAAACTGCTGAACTCATTTGACATGTATTCACCTCCTCCATCAGATCTTAATGTCTGAATGTACATGCCTGTCTGCTTTTCCAAGATTGCTTTAAAATTCTAGAAATGAGTGAGCACCTTGCTCTTCTCTTTCATGAAATATACCCATACTTTGCGTGTATGTTCATCAATGAAAGAAACATAAAACCTGCAACCGCCCATAGATGTGGTCTTTGCTGGACCCCAAACATCTGTATATACTACTTCTAGTACATTCTCACTAACATGCTTGTCATGCAGAAATGATGCTCTTGACTGTTTACCAAATTGATATGCTGCACATACCTTTTGCATTTTTGCAACTTTGAAATTTGGTAGTCCATGGACAATCTCCATTGATTGCATCAATTTCAGCCTTTGCAAGTTTGCATGTCCAATCCGTTTGTGCCACATCTCTATATCTGTAATAACTCCTGTAGCTTTTGCAAACATGGATGCATTCATTTCAGGAATCTTCACATTTAAGGTCAACATCCCAACCACTTTGTTTCCTTTGACAACCAATCGTCCATCCTGCTTGTACTCTTCTACATATAATCCATCAACATTGAACCTGACTTGTAATCCCTGGTCAACCATTTGTCCAACAGAAACAAGATTCTTTGTTATATTTGGAACATGCAACACATCAGCAAGATGTTTTACGTTTCCGTCCTCCATCATTAGTGCTATGTTTCCTGTATGCTCAATAGCATGTGATGTGTCATCACCTATTTCAACATATCCAAGAATTGGTAATTTTTGCAAAGTACTAAACCATTCCGCATGAATAGTCATGCGATTTGAAGCACTTGAATCAACATACCAGACATTATCATTTGATTTTGAAACACCAGCAGACATCGTATTCATCATGGGATGTTGAACCATGAACAACTTCTTAGAATCATCCGCACTTGTGGATGCATAGTTATTCTGCTGCCTTCTATTATTTTGATTCTTCAACCTCCAATCATGTTCAAAGCATCTAGGTTTACCACAATTCCAACATCATTTACTGTCATTACTTGAATCATTTCTTTGGAAATTTCTATGGCCTCTTTGGCTCCCCCTGCCTCGAAACTTTCCTCTTCCTCCTGCATGATTCTGTTGTTGACTTTGGTCTTGGTTACTATTTCCTCTTCCACTTCCAAAACCTCTACCTCTGCCTCTTCCTCTACCACAGTAGAATACTTGCTTAGAACTAGATTTTCCTTGGGAGTTTGAATCCTCACCAAGATTCTTTTCTTCAATAATCAGCATAGATAGTAGATCATCAAAATTCGGAATATTTTCCCTGGTCTGTATAGAAGTTATGAACTGCTTATATGCAGCTCACAAACCATGAAGACACTCTTTCACCTTATCATCATCATCTACATTCACGCCAATAGATGCAAGTGATTCACATATGCTTTTCATTTTCAAGGTGTAGTCACTTATCGACATGCTCTTCTTCTCCAATGTATGTAGCTCGTTCTTGAGTTGCAATTTCCGTGCCTTTGTATTGGTCTCATACAATGTGACCAAACTATTCAAAGCCTCTTTTGGAGTCTTGGCATCTTCTATATGTCCACTCATGCTATCTTGTATGCTAATAGAAAGCCAGTACATTACCTTTCGTGCTCCTTGATTCCATTCCTCATATGCTCTTACCTGATCTGCAGTCCGATTCCTTTCTGGTAACTGCAGAGCATTTTCATTCGCTCCTTGGATGTACTTCCAGTAGCCTTTTCCCATCAGGAAATTTGTCATTCTGATTCTCCAAGCATGGAAGTTGTTCTTGTCCAGCTTATTGCTCATAAGCTGACTCATTCCATCTGCGTTTGCCATTTCTGCAGCAATTCACAACACTACAAAACACTACAAGCATCACTTCTGCTTGAACACTATCGCTCTACGATGTGACAATTTGATCTAAAAAAAACACAGTTTTCGTGTATCAACAATAGACGGAATCACCTAAAATTTTGGATATGGAATATATGTTGCCAAACACAATGCAAGTTACAGTTTCTGAAACTGACCTGGTTTTTCTATGGGCCCCACATTGCGGGCTCGAAATGGAGGTCGAGATGGCTCCGAAACTTCGATCTTCTACTTTCACGTCGATTTTTGTAGCAAACGGAGGTCGTTTGTGAATCACGTTTTCTCCATGCTTTGTTGCGTACTCTTCACCCTTGCCTTCTCCATGAGCTCTCTACAGCCATGCTGGCTCTAATACCAAGTCATGAGGAAGGAGATAAGGAAGAGAGCTCAAACACACACTCTCACTCTCAAGGAGAAGCACACACATATATTGAGTCAAGGAAGAATGATCTTCTTCTTCTTCGTCTATTACATAAAAAGGAATGTACAAGAATGAGCTAAAAACAAGAATACAACAAGTGCAATATATAAAGATCAGTACATAAGGAAAAACCTAATGTTTGCGAATGAGTGAGCTGGCAAGGTACAAATGTGCCATCACTCTCGGTAGATAAATCTAACAAAGCTCAATGAAGTATCCTTGACATATACCGGCGTGACCACTATACATGTCAGAGAAACGAAAAACTAGTACGTGTCATCCTAGATCATCACATGTTGAGCTTGATATCTCAACTCTATATATATATATATATATATATATATATATATATATATATATATATATATATATATATATATATATATATATATATATATAAGGATTGGAGGAGAGTGATCTATCTAGGAGGTAGTGGTCCTAATAGTCTAGTCTATTACAGTGGTATGAGAGCTCCAAGCAATCTTCCATGGTGACCTTGGAAACCTCATCACCTTGCTAGGCAAGCTTCCATGGTGACCTTGTCTTGGTGGCTTCATCCGGTCTTCGCAAGCTTCTATGGAAAGAATAGATCTTGCTCATTCATGACTATGAGATGATCTTGATCATTTTCAACCTTGTCATACTACATAGATATTTTAATATCTTTGTTTTTGGATAGGTCCACGCATCATGGATTGTTGCCTGTCTTCTTGTCTTAGTTTTCTGAAAGTGTTTTCTACAACAAAAAAAAGGGAAATCACCCCCTATAGCAAGGCATTGAACAAGAATTTGAATCCTCATCTTCAACATAGGAACCATTTTGGATACAAGGAGGGGGACCAAGGGGATCACACACCATATACTCAGCAGAGGTTAGATGGACATAGAGCCACAGATGTAGAAATACTCAGAAGGAGACACTAGAAGGGTGCAAGCGAAGCATTTGTGAAACTGTAGGGGAAGTGAAGGAACAAGGAGGGGACTTATACACACTATTGGGGGAGGAAGGTGCAATACACCAGTGAGAGGATAATTCCTTGCCAAATGCTTGCACAAAAAGAAGTTATAGGGCTAGGAAAGTTAAGGATACAAGATTAAAGATAGAGGCAGTCAGGGAGTAGAATCAGAGGATAAAGGAAACATAGATGGAGGTGGAAGGGTAGAAAAGCTTGCAAAAGGGTTAAGCAGCGGTACAGAGGTAAGTTGAAGACTGTGAGATAAGATAGTTGATGGTTCTCGTAGGATTAGAGAAGCTTCCAATGGTTTCAAAGAGGAAGATCGTGTCGATAGTGGGGAATGAGTGCTGATTGAGTATCAATGAAGTTGATACAATACCTATGCTAGAGGAAGAACAGTCAAAGAAGATCAGGTAGAAACAATGGACGAAAGAACAAAGTCTCTCTAGAGTTGGACCTTCAAGATGAAGGATGTTGTGGTTGGAAACTCTTAAAGGTCTACGTGTAGGGTACCAATTTATTGCCACAGAACCAGAGGAGGTCGATCATTGGCGAGGTGGTGATTCTTGCAGTAGGGCTGGTCAAAGGCAACCAACAAAATATAGGTGAAGGGACATTCAGCAAGCTTCCACTTCTGCTTCTTCCTTCCTTTCAACCCTGTAGCGGTTCTTTCGATGGTGGAAAGGACACTGAGGTAGAGAAGGTGTCGCTATCTATGACATCACAACTAGCTTGGTATGTTTAACTTGGAACTTTTGAGGCATCTATATTACTTTACTATTTTGCTAGCATTAAGCAATAGTGAAATTTCTGTAAAGGTATGCTTCTGAGCGAAAGGTTTCCCTCGGTCTGAAACTGAGGAAAGACTTGGTGGATTCACGTGGATTGAGCACTTACATACTATCACTTGTATTCCTACTATTTTGGTTATTTTTTTTGGGTCTCTATGAGTTCCCTTATGATGTCAAATACGCTACAGAGTAGGCCATGTGTATGTCCAAAAGGTGAAAAAGGATCTAGGCAGTTCGATACATGGTTGATGCACCACCACCTTTGTCTCGCCTCATACAGAGTCTTCCCTAGTTGACCCCTTGATGCTGTATGATTTTTGGCATGCCCAATGGGACTAGGGCTCGGTAGTTTTGTCAGTTGAGGCTTGTTGTTTATGACCTAAACTCATTTGGAGCCTACATTGCTCAATCTAGAACGAAGTACTACCACACGAGGAAGATTCAAGTCACAAAGTAGAGATGAGCTCAAAATGGATCAAGGTGACTTAGGAGTGTTTCTCTCTAGGATTAATATCAATTTTCCTATCTTTAAAGGAGCTTCAATAGAAGACCCAGATGATCACATTCGATGATTTTTGGCATTGTGTAAAAGTAGAGGATTAGAAGGGCTAGCAGATACCTTCACGGATTTGTTCCCAGCAACTCTAGATGGACTGGTGGATAAATGGTTCAACCAGTTCGAGGATAATCATTTTGTAACCTGGAAAGAACTGAAGACTGAAGTTTCTTTTGCATTTAGATTGGGAAATTCTACACAACACATTTTGGATGAGCTGGAGAATCTGAGTCTTGGGAGGGATGAATCATTCTCAATAGTGATGACCTGAACGAAGGTACTGGTAGCAAAGCTACATGTAGCTCCCAGAGACTTCTCCATAAAGAAATGGTTGGAAAACGTGCTATCAATGAGCACTAGACATAACCTTAGAGACATGCTAGCATCGAGCGCTTCCATTGAAGAATTTTTCACCATGTCCACGAGAACCAAACAAGTTAGAGTACATTTTAATGACACTTCATTGTGCTCGGAGCGGTGAGCTGAGACCTATGGGCAATGAAAATCTGCAAAAGAAGGCACGCTCGCTAAGCTGTGAAGGGAAATAGAGGAACTAAGAGAAGGAGAGACAAGGGCCAGTCTTTGGCGCAACATATTCCACCAAGAGGGGCATCCCAAGTGTCCAAACAAAATAGTCTACAAATTCTCTAGAGAATGGGGATAGGATGTCAGGAACTACTACTACTTGAAGATGGGTTGGCCCTAGGCGTGTGCATACTAGGGAAAACCAACTAGGCAAGCGCCCCCCATGGTGCCAATGACCTAACCGATGGCATCTCTAGGATCTATCCTGGGTAACATTCCAATAGCTCCTAATTTTTATGCTACCCGTACTAACATTTGAATGTAGAACAACATGGTGATCAGGCCTCAATGTTCAGAAGTAGGCCTCTACTGCCTATTGTATGCTTGAGGTGTGGTGAATACGGCCACTTGTAAAATTACTATTTTTAATTAGAGAATGCACCACCATGCTCCAACTATTTGAAATCAAGGGACCACGACACCACGGATTATAGGCTCAAGGTATACCACACCTAGATTAAGGAAAAATACCATTGTGCATAACTCAAATTTTGTTAAAAGTAGAAGTTTGAGAAACCCATCGTTCTCCCTCTTTTGGTCCTCGGGTGTAGAACAGAATCTCTTCATACCTCTTTTTTGTTCCATTCTATTTTCGTGTATGCTCCAAGATGGAACCACATTTGGAAGCAAGCATTGTACATCAAGTGGATGTTCAAAACATTGGTTTGCGCAAAGAAGATCCTTTTCTGACCAATTCGGGCTATTTTCTAAGTCATGTCATCCTCCAAAATCAGGAACTAGCAAGTTTAACATAAGAAGCAGCACCAATTGTGAAGAGCTATGCCTTTTGACTCTAGAAGCGATCCTACCTATGGATTTCAAAAGCAACCAACCATGGACAATGCTACGTATGGCTTTCAAAAGCAAGTGTCGAGAAATCCGTGTTGGAGATAGACGTCTGCAGAAGTACGCGAACAGCACAAGGAAGAAGAAGAAGCTTGGAGCACAACACACAAGACTGAATGTATTACTAGAGAATGTACAAAGATAAGTAGCCCATTAGGGCAATAGGCGTATATACAAGCCGGGGAAAAAAAAACTCCTAAAGAGGGAAAAAAGTGCCCCGACGGTCCTAGAGTGTTCACACACATCACTACCTAAATATATCAACAAATCCCCCCTAGGAGTGATGCGGTGAACAAGGAGCTGGCACTCATGTATAAGGAAGTGCCAAGCTATGTGGAAATCACTCCACAAAAGGAAGTAAGCCCAAAGCTTTGCGGAAAACTTCAAACTTCTCCCTAGGCAGAGCCTTCGTGAAAAGGTCTGCAATGTTCTCCTGCGTGGGCACATATGCCAAGCTGATCTTCCCAAGCAGAGAACCTCTCCCTGACATAGTGATAATGCACCTCAATGTGCTTAGTGCGAGCATGGAACACAGGGTTCCTCGCAACTGCCAATGCGCTCTGACTGTCAGTGAAGATGGTGGTGGCAGAAGACTAGCCAACACCCAAATCAACCATAAGGCGTCTGAGCCACACACACTCAACAGTCGCTGTGAAAGCTGCCCTATACTCAGCCTCACAACTGGAAGTGGCCACAGTAGGCTGCTTCTTGCTCAACAAAGATATACATGAGCTACCAAGCATGAAGCAAAAACCACTAGTGGACACACGAGTGTCATAGCAACCAGCCCAATCTGAGTCAGAAAAAGCATGCAAATCTGGCGGTAGTGATCCCCCCTTGGGATAAAACAACCCAAGTAGCCGAGTACCACTCAAGTAGCGAAAGATGCGCTTAACCGCTTTCCAATGCGTGACTCCTGGGCAATGCATAAACCTGCTCATCTGTGAGACAACAAACTGAATATCTTGCCGAGTAATGCATAAGTAAATCAAGCATCCAACAGCCTACTGATAGAGAACAGCATCAAATGCATCTCCAGCATCATGAAGACTCAATCGTAAACCTGTCTCCATAGGAGTGGCAATAGGCTTACAGTCTTCAAGGCCAAAACGCTGCAATAATGTGTCAATATATTTCGTTTGACACAGCCATTCCACCATCAACATGCATAAACTGAATGCCCAAATATTGATGCAAATGCCCCAAATTAGACATCTCAAATGAGGCATGCAAATCAGCCTTAAAATCAGCAATATGTGTCTCAATAGGACCAGTGAGCAGCATGTCATCAACATAGACAACAATGATCAGAAGCACATCATTAGCACGCTTAACATATAAGGTGCTTTCAGTTGGATTATTCTCAAAACCATGTGCAATCAGATAGGCATGTATCTTCTCATACCAAGCACGGGGTGCTTGCTTTAAACCATATAATGCCTTCTTTAACCTGCAAACCTGGTTTTCATGCCCTTTCTGCACAAAGCCACGGGGCTGAAAAACATACACTTCTTCATGCAAGTCACCATTCAGAAATGCTGTTTTAATGTCCAACTGATGTACATTCCAACCATGATGGGCTGCAAGTGCACAAATGCTGCGAACAGTAGTCATACGACATGTAGGTGCAAAGGTCTCATCAAAATCAATGCCTCTTTCCTGTGCATAACCCTTTGCAACAAGCCTAGCCTTATACCTGTCAACTGTACCATCAGGTTTACGCTTCAGCTTGTATACCCACTTAGTGCCAATGGCCTTCTTGCCACGAGGCAAGTCACATAAAGACCATGTACCATTCTTCATTATAGCATCATATTCAGATTGCATAGCAGCCATCCAATTTTCTGAATTTTGTGCTTCATCAAAAGAAACAGGCTCATTCTCATCACAGAGACTAGATGCAGCCATAGCATAGCAATCTGATGCAAAGGAGGCACTATGAGAGCCTGAACGAGTACGATATGACAAAGGTGCATCTAATTTGCTGTCACGCAAAGTCTGCACCAGCCATTTTGGCATAGTTTTTGCCTGCTCAATATCAGCTCTCTCATCAACAAGTGCATCATGTAAATCTGCATCAGAAATGGAATGATCTGCATCATCATATGAAACCTGCAAAGGCTGAGAAGTTGCCTCATTAGGACCAGCACTAGCCTGTCCACCTGTAAAAAGAGGCATCAAAGTATCATACATGTCTTTGGAGCTAACAGATGTCTCCTTAGTACATGAAAGCAATGGCTGAATAGCATCTTCCACAAAGACAACATCACGGCTAACCAGAATGCGTTTAGACTGTGGATGATACAGACGATAGCCTTTACTTTCAAAACTGTACCCAACAAAAATACATTTTACTGCCTTATCATCCAATTTCCTGCGATGTTGTTCAGGCACTAATGCATATGCCAAACAACCAAAAACACGCAGATGAGCCACAGATGGCTTGCAGTCATGCCAAGCCTCATATGGAGTGATAGACTGCAACGCTTTAGTGGGACACCTGTTCAGTACATATGCTGCACACATGACAGCCTCAAGCCAGAAACTATGTGGTAAAGCCTGTCTTTTGACCATGCACCTCGCCATCTCCATGAGTGACCTGTTCTTTCGTTCAGCAACTCCATTCTGTTGAGGTGTATACGGCACTGTACACTGGTGTTTTATCCCACGTTCAGCCAGAAATGCATTAAAATCTGAAGACATATATTCCCCCCCTCGATCAGAACGAAGGGTGCCCATTTTACATGCTGACAGATTTTCAGCCAAAACCAAAAACTGTTTGAAGCACATGAACACTTCGGACTTTGCTTTGAGTGGATATACCCATGCATGCCTGGAAAAATCATCAATGAAAGTCACGAAGTAAAGGTAATTTCCAAAAGAGGGTGTCTGCATAGGACCACATACATCACTATGTACAAGCTGCAATTTCTGCGTAGCCCGAACTGAACCATCTTTTGGAAAGGAAGAACGTTGCATTTTGCCCAAAATACAGCCTTCACAAACATGTTTTCCAGGTGCCTCAAGTTTGGGCAAAGAGGACACCATTTCAGATTTCTGCAGGCGTAACAAACTAGCAAAATTCAGATGACCAAATCGTGCATGCCAAAGCTTTGCATCTGACATAGCCTGAGAATCATGAACTGCACATGCCGAATCATTCACAGATCTTTCATAGTCTATGAGCTTATACAGCCCACGACATAAAATGCCAGAAGCAATAATCACATCGCCATTTGAGAGATCATGAACTGTACACCTGTCATCAACGAATTTCACAACCAAGCCAATCTTGGCTAATGCAGAAACTGATAACATGTTCTTTTTGATCCCTGGCACAAATAAAGCACCTGACAAAGTGAAAGAACTACCATCAGCAGTAGTCAGAATGATCTTACCAACTCCCATAACAGGATAAGAGGAGTTATTGGCGCATGTGACAGTATTCCCTGTGGGGGCAGGCTCGAGTGAAGAGAAGAAACTGCGCTGCGAGGTAATATGTTTGGTCGCCCCACTGTCAAAGTACCAAACATCGGAGTCTACTGCAGACATGCACTGATCATGTGAAGATGGGTCAAAACTGCAGACAGTAGTAAACACCCATTCTTCTTCCTGCACAAGATTTGCAGACTCTGTTTTTGGTGTAGAGGCCTCTGCAACAACCATTCCAGCCTCTTTCTTCTTTGCCTCTTTAGCAGCCAGTTTTGGACAGTTCTTTATAATATGATCATTTCCTTTACTGTACTTGCAGAACAATTTCTGCTTTTCTGATTTCTTTTCATCTTTATCCTGGTTCTTCGATTGTGCAGCATTTGCAGATTTCTGCTTACTAGTAGAAGAGCTCCATTTTCCTTTGCCCTTCTGACTAGCCAGGAAAGCTTGATCTGCAACACGCATAATGGACCTGTTCTGCCTGGACTGATCTTCCTGCAACAGAACAGAGACTAATTCCTCAAATGACAAGGCATTCGGATTGCCTTTCATCATCAACCGAAGAGTAGAGGCAAAACTCTGATATGAATCAGGAAGACCATTCAGAACGGTCTGCACAAGTGAGCTATCTGGTATAACCTCATCAGCAGAAATCAATTGTTCCTTCAGGTCCTTGATCTTTGTAAGAAAACTATCCATAGAATCACCTTCATTCATGTGCTCACTCTCCAACTGTTTTCGGAGGTAAGCAACACGAGCCTCATTCCTAGCCTGGTACAAAGTGGTAAGTGTATCCCAAGCATCCTTTGCTGTTCTGCAAGAGCGAATGTGAGGAATAATGGCACGTTTGACAGACAAGGCTATCAATGCATGTGCCTAGGCATCTCTGCCATCCCAACGAATCTGCTCTGCAGTAGGTGCAGCAGAAACAGCAACACGAACAAGAATTTGCGGAATATCATCTTCGACACCATCTTCATCAGCTCCAACACCTGTATTTGCAGTACCTGTCGTTACAGGTGTAACAGGACGTCTTTCAACACCCTGCACAATGTTCACAATCCTTTTGCAACCAGTACATGTCGCATCATATAAGCCCATAATGGGTAGTTGGTACCATCCAACTTATCCTCAACAGCCAACATACGAAATACATCACTGCTTTCAGCCATGGCCGGTGACTAAAATACCTTGATGCAAAAAATTGACTGTATCTCAAAAAGTTGAACAGAACTACCCAGACGAGTTCTGCTAGACTTGTAGCAGACTTTGAGACGCTTAAACTGGCGAACAGAAACTGGTATATACCTTTGGCACAAAAGGACGAAATAGCCTGCACAAGCGCTGTGATAGTGCGTTCGGAGGCCGAAACGAGCTCAGATCGCGATTTCGGCACCACAAAACAAAGCTGTTTTGATCTCGAAAACACCCTGAGTATGCTCACCAAATTTCGTGCGAATCTGAGACTGCAAACGGAAGAGTGTCGACGGTGCCCTAGAAGAAGCGACGACCTGCTCTGATACCAATTGTTGGAGATAGACGTCTGCAGAAGTACGCAAACAGCACAAGGAAGAAGAAGAAGCTTGGAGCACAACACACAAGACTGAATGTATTACTAGAGAATGTACAAAGATAAGTAGCCCATTAGGGCAATAGGCGTATATACAAGCCGGGGGAAAAAAACTCCTAAAGTGGGAAAAAAGTGCCCCGGCGGTCCTAGAGTGTTCACACACATCACTACCTAAATATATCAACAATCCGGACCAGAATGCCACCCAAATTATTATTACATGCCCATGAGTATTCATATGTTGTAGAAGCATTAAAGGAGGGACATTAATTGCAACTGTCATTCACGCTGCTAGTGTATGGTCACCATCTGGAATGGCATTTTGGGGGCACAATTCCAAGATCCCAGTATCATTCATGCATGGGAATGGGCAGATCAAGGAATCGAAGTCATTATGATGTAGCATGGAGAGCTGGGCACTACCATTATAAAAGGAGGCCTTTAGTTGATGGGACAAATGGGAAGGAAAAAGGGGAAAGAAAGAGGGAGACAAAGAGGGAGACAAGGAGGGGGACCACACACCATATACATAGTGGAGGGAAGATAGACATAGAGCTACACATGTAGACATACTCAGAAGGAGACACTAGAAGGGCACAAGGGAAGCATTCGTGAAATTGTAGGGGAAGTGAAGAAACAAGGAGGGAACTTATACACATTATTTGGTGGCGAAGGTGCAATACATCGCTGATAAGATAATTCCTTGCATGACGCACAACAAGATATTCACAAACAAATGCTTACATATAGAGAAGCTATAGAGCTAGGAAAGCTTAGGATACATGAATAAAGATAGAGGCAGTCAGGGAGCAGAGTCAAAGGATAAAGGAGACACAGATGGAGGTGCAAGGGTCAGAAAAGCTTGAGAAAGGGTCGAGCAGCAGTGGAGGAGGTAAGAGAAAGATTGTGGGCTAGGATAGTTGATGGTTCTA
The DNA here is from genome assembly GCA_020310875.1 of Ceratopteris richardii. NCBI lineage: Eukaryota > Viridiplantae > Streptophyta > Polypodiopsida > Polypodiales > Pteridaceae > Ceratopteris > Ceratopteris richardii. The sequence goes on from CM035419.1 coordinate 71,684,789, forward strand.
GTAGGATTCAAGGAGCTTCCAAAATTGTGGAGGAGGAAGATGATTGTGTCAACAGCGAGGCATGAATGCTAAAAATGTATCACTGCAATTGATATAACACACATGCTGGAGGAAGAAGAGTTAGAGAAGGTTAGGTAGCAACATTGGATGAAAGACAACCATCACTGGAGTTGGACCTTCACGGTGAAGGCTGCTGTGGTTTGAAACTCTCGAAGGTCTACCTGTAGGGTAACAATGTGTCACCACAGAACCGTAGGAGTTCGCGATACCCAAAGTTTCCTTGAGCTCCTTGACTACCTTCTCTGCTTCTAGAATTTCTTGTTCCTCATCAGACTCTAGCTCCGCTTCTTCTACTGCAGCTTCACTATCCAAGAACCAATGTCCTCTAGACAGAGTTAGTGAGTCTGCTTTGAAATCATGGATTGGTAGTTCCTTTGGATTCACCATTCTGGAAAAATATAACATCACACAAAAGAAAACTCCACCCACATGAGTCTCAAAAAACATAAATAAAATCACATTGGTCTTAAGATGTAATGAAAAAGAATGAAAACAAAACTTAGAGAATTCTTGACTTTCCTATATGTATCACAGATAAAAACTCAATTGAAGTGATCATTACATGTGTAGCAAGATGTCTGGTGCTCTCTTCTCTTCTGACAGCTCTTATAAAGAAAATATTTGAAAAAAAAGAAACTGAAAAAAATTAAATGAAAAAATTGAAACCTGCTACATGACCACCTATATCTTGCTTGTGCTATATAACTTATTTAATTAAAAGAATTATAAAAGAAAAATGGATAATTTTTCTCTCTTTTTTTTCTTTTTTTTTCTTTTTCTTTCTTTTTTCTTCTCTTTTTTTTTTAATAAATAATAATTTCCTCCACTTCCTTTCTTCCCCTCCTATTTCTCTTCTTAGAAAAAGGATGAGGTAGAACAAATTGAAATAATTTCCAAGATGTCATAATTTCTTCTCTGTAAAACTCTGAATTTCTTATCAAGAATCCTAAGTGTATATCAGATAATCATGTTATTTTTTCCATTGAATCAAATCTGATTTTTTTACCCAATAATATTTGATTCCTGTTGACTTTGTTTTAGGAATAAAACCTTCTGCTTTTAATAAACTGTTCTTAGAAATTTTTGGCTTCCATATCCATTTAGCTCCAGGAAATTGTTTTGTTGAGCAGTGCTTGTATGTACTTTGTTTCCCCATTCTTCCTGTATTGATGCCTAAATGCTTCTGACCATTCCATACTTGCCACCTTTCTTCTGTCTTGTCAGCACCTTCTGTTTTTTCAAGTCCTTCCTTTTCTTGACTGAAACAGATTTGATCATAGAGAGATTTTGTTTGCCAAGCCTTTGTAGCTTCTTGTGAGAAAATGAATTTCTCCAAATCTGGATCATGCATACTCTGTTGATTATTCTGTTCTTCATCACTCAATAAAAGCATTAAAAACCTTTTGTCGTTTAATGTCAATTTAAGCTTCATTTTTTCAAAATCCAATATTACTTTACCTTGCCTGAGCCATGGTTGTCCCAGAATTAATTTCTCAGTCATCAAATGATCTGGCCATTCTTCACAATCTATTTTCATATATTCTTCATTGAACTTAACTTTGATAGATGGTGAAGACAAGCTTTGGGTAATCTTTCCTTCCAGAGTTTTGATAAATGTTCTACTCTCAGTTCTTCTTAGGTTAAACTTTTTCAACAAAACTGAACTGATCAGATTAACTTGTGCACCTGAATCTATCAAGACCTTGATTTTTTCATTGTGAAAATTCAGTATTATGACTGGCAAATGTTCTTTTACTTTTAAAGGTATTTCCCCTACAAGAACTTCTCTGAGTTCCTTACTCTTTCTTATTCTTTCCTTTGCCTCCTGTTGAGCCTCAAGCCTAATTCTTTCTTCTTCTTGTTTCCGGTTTTGGGCTTGATGTATTCTTATCCATTCAGAAGTAGTTAATGGAAGTTCATACCTTTTTACCTTGCATCCACTGATAAAGTTTGGCATGATTTCTCCATCTATGTTAGCTAACTGGATAGCTCCACTGTTACTAATCTGATGGATGATATAGGGTCCATGACCTTTCTTTTGAAATTTCTTCTGATGTTCCTTTACTGTGTATGCTAGGACTAGATCTCCTTCTTGTAAGTCCTTCTCTTTGATATGAATATCATGATAAGCTTTTTGCCTTCTCTTGTCTGCATATATGCTCATGATTGCTTGAAGTCTAGAAGCTCCAAGTTTTTCCAATTCTACCACTCTCTCTGATAATTCATGTCCAGTCCATTGATATTGACTACCCACTTTTAGTGTCGGAATAAGAAATTCCAAAGGTAAAACTGCATTCTGTCCATATACTAAATTAAAAGGTATGGTTCCTAGCGCAGTTTTGTATGCCACTCTATAAGCCCATAAGACATGATTAAGTTGTAAATCCCAATCATTCATGTTTGTGTTTACCAATTTTGACAACATAGTGCAAAGTACCTTGTTAGTACTTTCTGCTAATCCATTGGCTTGTGGGTGATATGGGGCTGACTTTCTATGACTGATCATGAAATATTCAATTATGTTTTCTATTATTTGGTTCAAAAAATGAGTTCCCATATCATGTACCAATTCAATTGGTAACCCAAATCTGGTGATGATATTTTCATAGAGAAATCTTGCATTCGTCTAAGCATCGTTCCTTTTTGTAGCCTTGGCTTCTGCCCACTTAGTCAGGTAATCTGTGGCTACTAGTATGTATTCAGCATGGGACTGTTTTGCTGGAGGATGTATGGGTCCAATAAAGTCCAACCCCCATTTACTAAATGCTCTTGCTGAAATCAATGGTATTAATGGCATATTATCTCTTTTATTTGGTTGACTTACTCTTTGATAAATGTCACATTTTTTTACATATGTTCTTGCATCAAGAAATAGAGTTGGCCACCAAAAACCAGAATATAAGATGAGTTTAGCAGTTCTGTCACTTGAAAAATGTCCTCCTGCTACTCCAGAATGTGCCATTTCTAACATTTCCATATATTTATTTTCAGGAACACAAATTCTTAAATATCCATCCATCCCTCTCTTGTACAATTGATCTCCTATCAGTTGATACTCTTCAGAAATCATTTGTAGATTCTTTGAGTCTGCATTAGCTTTTACTTGTTATCCTTTCTTGTCTCTGTTCAACTCCTCAATTATGTTCACACTCCACTCTAGGTTTTTTTGAAACCAATATAAGGTTATAGTTTCTGAATTTTGCAAGGATTGGCACTCTCGGCAGTTGGCAATATATTTTGTTACATCTTGAATCTTATTAGGCCAATGTACTCCCATTCTATTGAGATTACTTAGGGTGACTATTATGGAAGCATGAGTACAAGGGTTCCAACAGTGAGCTCTTCTCAGATATTCCTGTTGTTCCTCTTTTGAAGTACAATATTCCAATATACCTATATGATTGAGGTGATACAAGTGCCCAGCTAGCAGCATAAAATTCTTGCTTTGTAATACCAAATGTGTGTTATTTCCAATTGTTCTGCAGGGTCCCATGGTTAGCAAAGGTACTAGAATCATGGCCCATTCAGGAATACTTTCTACTTTGAACAAATATGTATCTGGAAAATCATCATCTAAAGGTGAACTTGGCTCTTTAGCTTGGATTCTGGACAAATGGTCTGCTCTCAAATGAGTTTTCCCTTGTCTAACCACTACCTCAAACTCAAACTCCATCAGTAGAAGAAACCATCTCATTATTCTACCAGTGTGACAAGGTTTGTTTACTAGGTAGAGTAAAGCTGTGTGATCCACAAAGAATTTAAACTTGTTGGCCAAAAGGTAATGTCTATATTTTTTTACAGCAAATATCATTCCCAACCCTTCCCTCTTAGTGGTTGTGTAATTTTTCTCTGCTGAATTCAGCTGCCTACTAGCATAAGTAACTGGAAAGTCTAATTTGCTCCCTTCTATTGGTTGTGCTAACACACATCCCAAAGCATAATTTGAAGCATCCACAGGAACATGGAAAATTTTATCCCACTGTGGGGTTTTTAGAATTGGTGCTGTTATTAAACAAGTTTTTAGAGTCTCAAAAGCTTGGTCACATTCTCTGGTCCATTCAAATTTTGTGATCAAAGCATACAAAGGTTTTGCAATGTCTGCAAACTTGTGTACAAATTTTCTATAATACCCAGAATGTCCCATAAAGGTTTGAAGTTCTTTTACATTTGTTGGTCTTGGAAGTTCCACTATGGCCTTAATTTTTCTTTCATCAGTTGAAATTGGAAGTTCCACTATGGCCTTAATTTTTCTTTCATCAGTTGAAATTCCATTTTTGGAGACTATGTGACCTAACATTCTCCCCTGTCTCACAAAGAACACACACTTCTCTGGATTTAAACATACTCTGTATGTTCTACATTTCCTGAATATATTTTCTAAATCTTTTAAATGATCTTGTCTTTTTAATGAAAAAGTACAAAGATCATCCACATAAATTTCCATTATATTCCTCATGAATTCTTTGAAGATATGACACATCAATCTTTGAAAAGTTGTTGGGGCATTAGTTAACCCAAAGGGCATAACCCTAAAGGCATAGATTCCCCATTCTGTGGAAAAGGCAATTTTATGTTGGTCTTCCAAAGCTATGGGTACCTGATTATATCCAGAAAAACCATCCAAAAAACTATAGACCTCCTTTCCTGCTACTCTTTCCAAAAGATGGTCTATTATGGGTAATGGATAACTATCCCTTATAGTTGCAGCATTCACCTTCTTCAAGTTAATGCATACCCTGAGTTTCCCATTCTTTTTTGGAACCACAACTATAGGAGATATCCACTCTGTGTACTCAATCTCATAGATGAAATTGGCAGCCAGCAGCTTGTCAATTTCTTCCTTTATTTTAGCAGAGTATTTGTCATTGAATGTGTAGTGTCTTTGTTTGCTAGGTTTTGCATCAGGTGTAATAGGAATCTTGTGTTCACAGATTTTGGGGTCAATTCCTTTCAAATCCTTGTAATTGTAAGCAAACACATCCCTGTAATTTCTGGCCAAATTCCTTAATGCTTCCTCCTCTTGATTTGTCATGTCATCAGCTATTACAATATGTCTTTCTTCCCCTTCTTCCTGGGTGATCATCACCTTCTTGGTTTGTTCTTCATTGTCATATGCCTCTCCTTGTTTCTTTTCTCTCTTTGGTTTCACTTTTAAAAGTAGTCTGTCTTCTACTTCATAAGTCTTGAAATTTGAAGGTACATCAAACTGTTGATCTTTGTTTTTTTTTTCTTATCTTTTTCAACTTCTTGATCTTTTTCTATCTCCTTGTGTTTTTTTTTCTATATTTGCCTCAAATTTTTTCTTTTATTGCATCTGTAGCTTCTACTTCTTCCAAATATTGTGTTTTACAATTTTCCAATACTATTCCTTCCTCCTGGTCCTCTTCTGATTTTGAAACTTTTATCATTTGTATTCCTATGTGAAAAATATCATATCCTTCTTCATTTTGGAATTTCACTCCCACATACTCATCATTAGCTAGATCCATGGTGGTCAAAATCTGGCTCCAACCATAAGGCTCAAATTCTTCATCTTTGAATTTTTGTGGTATATAGCTCTCATCTTGTGATTTCCTTTCTTCTACACACTCTTCTTTTCTTTACCTTCCTTTTCTATCTGTGAGGTTCCTTATCACATTACATTTCCATATTGATGATTCTGCTTCATTCTGATCTTCAATCTCTGATTCTTCGCTCAAGTCCTGATTTTGATGTATTTTGAACCATTCTTGAGGGGACATGTCACAATATTGACCATTTCTTAGATTCACTCTAGTTATCCTTCCTTTGCTTTGAAGATATAAGCAATCATTTCCCCAATCTTGTACAATTTGCATTTGTCTCATAAATGGTCTTCCTAGGATGATTTCATATGAAGTGGATTGTGGGAATTCAACTATGGCAAAAGTATGCTCAATTTCTATTCCACATATCTCCACAATCACTTTTTCCCATATTCCTAGGGGTTTTTCTATGTGTCCATCTGCAAGTTGTAATCTCATTTTAGTGGGTACTAATTCATTTTTTCCCCATCTTTCCCAAGTTTGTTTAGTCATGATAGCCATACATGATCCACTATCCAATATAGCTTTGGCATGATTTTTACCAAATTGTATTCTCAAAGTTGAGTTCCATCTTCTCCTTCACAATATCCTCCTATTTTATCAATAGGAATATACAACAACTCCTCCAATTCTTGTTGCTGTGGATCACAACTCTCTGGTATTGCTTCCCATTTTTTCATATTGTGTTGCAAGTGAGGATTTTGTTTTACCAATTCTTTCATTGTGGAGTGGTATAAAATTGTACATTGCTTATCTATATTTAAATGGAAGGTTATGTGTGAATTATCTTCCTCATCAACAGTTTTCCTTGTTTCTGTTGTATTTGCTTCCTCAACTGTTGTTGGACAACTGTCAGTCTCCCTCATTTTGAGTTGTGTTTCTTGTATGATTTTTTTGCATTTTTGCATTCTTTCATGTTCTAACTCTGGCATAGGATAAGCCATTACAAGATATGTAGGATTTGGTCCCTCTTGAATTCTTCCCTTATATGCTTTTATCAAAGTTTCCAAACTTTGTGAATTTTTTGTCTCTTGCTGAGTTGGTTTATTCTGAGGTTGACTATTGTTTGGTTGTTCTATAATCTCTTGTTTCAAATTTTTTCCCATTCTCATTTTTCTCTCCCATTTCCCTTTTTGTCTGTTTTTCTTTTCCTTTGGAAATGAATTTTTATTTTGTTCCTTAGTTGTTTCCTGTTGTTTAGCTTGTGATCTTGTTATAGCATTTACATTTACTTGATCATGGTCACTCAATTCTTCTTGCTCCATTATGTTGACTGTTTTTAATGGTATGTTATTAGATGTGTTTTGTTGTTTTTGAGGGTTTCTTGGACAATCCTTTATTAAATGTTCCCTGCCACAATCCTTGCAATAAGCTCCTTCTATTCTTAGTGTAGGAGGTTGTGGGCAGTCTCTGATGAAATGTTCTCCCCCACATCTATAACAAGTTATCTTTTGACTCCCTTTGTACTGAGGTTTCTGATTGGACATGTAATTATTGGTTATGTACATGAATGTAGGTGTATCCATTTCAATTCTCCCATTTCCTAAATCTAGGGCTTGCAGTTCTGGTTCTCTCAGCTCATATCTTTCCCACTCTTCCTGATATCCTTCATTCCAATGATAATCTTCTCTGTAAGATGATCTTAGTCTTGAGCTTTCTTCTTCTATTGGTGTGTATTTGAATGGTACCAGATTTGTTGGCAATGGTGTTTGTTGCCCAGGTACAGGTCTTGGTTGCTCAACAAATCCCGATTCTCTTTGTGAATTATGTTGATTTGTATATTCTCTTTCCTTAGTGGGTTGTTTATTGTAGACACATTCTTCTCTAGTATGGTTTGTCCATTTTCTTTCTAGTGTACAATATTTGAGTGTTTTTCTATCTTGAAAATGTTGTGGTTTTTGATATGGACATTGTTGTACCAAATGATTTTCTCCACAATTATAGCATTTCTTATTTGTTGTTATCCTCGTATTTATCAAATTTGTTTTGGTACTAACTTCTAGGGCTTTAGCAATGGCTTGTGCCAATTCTTTTGTTAGTGGGATTTTATCTTCATTTGTTCTAGGTTGATCAAATGCTAACAGATCTTGTCCTGTGTTATCCTCCAAATCTATTGCCTCCTTCACACATGCTCCTAGGTCAGGACATTTCCTATAATACACCAGAGTTCTTAATTGGGCACTTCTCAGTCCTTCTATGAATAGAGATACTTGTCTTGCCATGGATGGTACCTCCTCTCTAGGGCATCTGTCAATATATTGCTTGAATCTCCTTGCTTCTTCTCTGACATTTTCATCCTTTTGCTGTTTAAAGCTATGTATCAAGGTAGCTGTACTATGTTTTATTCTAGTTTTTGAGAATTCCCCTATGAAAGCTTCAAGGAAGGATTCAATATCTGGATACATCTCCTTTCTCAAGGGAATGAACCAAGATAGTGCAGGTCCTGTTAGGGTTAGACCAAATGCTTCAAATTGTACTTTGTAATCCTCTACTTCTTCTGCCCTAATTAATTGTCTAAATTCTGCAGCATGAGCATGAGGATCAGAGTATCCTTCATATTGGTTCTTCATGCATTTAGCTACTTGATAAGGCCTGAGCATTCTTCCCTGATTTTTCCACTGATGTCTCCTTCTAAATGGAAAGTCATTGAGTCCTTCCATGTTTCTTTCAAAAGGATTTGGGGAAGTATATATTCTCCTACCTTGTTGTTGTTCAGTATCATTGTGAGTTTCATTTTGTCTTGGCAAGTCTTGTTGCCCTAGGTTTTGTTCCCAAGGTCTCTTGTCCGCACATTGCCCTAAGTCATTAGAGTCTTCTAGGTCCTCTGAGAAGATGTATACACATCCCTGTCTATCCTCATATCTGCCATCCTTGAATTGTGCTACTAGTGTTATATTCAAGGGAACTTCTAAGTTTCTTGATCTAATGACAAACTTTTGCATCCCATCCTGATATACATAGGTTCCAAACCTGTTTGTATACATATATTTGAGAATATTTCTGTAATCACCAGTTTCAGAGGATTCATTGGTTTCATTTAAATTTTCCATATTATTTTCTTGCCCAAAATCTTTTTCTTGAAATTCTCCTATCACTGGCTCTATCTCCTTCCTTCCTAGATCTATTTTAGAAGGTGTGTACAATTTATTACCAGATCTAAGAATCATTCAACTAACTCACGATTCTGTAAAGAGAATCGTGTTTTCCACGATTCTATGAATAGATTCGTGATTTTCACGATTCTGTGAAAAGAATCATGATTTTCACGATTTTGTTGAAAGAATCGTGTTTTCCATGATTCTGTGGAGAGAATAGTGATTTTCACGGCTCTGTGGAGAGAATCGTGATTTTCACGACTCTGTGGAGAGAATCGTGATTTTCACGATTCTGTGAAGGGAATCGTGTTTTTCACGATTGTGTGGAGAGAATCGTGTTTTTCACGATTCTGTGAAGGGAATCGTGTTTTTCACGATTCTGTGGAGAGAATCGTGATTTTCACGATTCTGTGGTGAGAATCGTGATTTTCAGGATTCTGTGAAGAGAATCGTGATTTTCAAGATTCTGTGAAGAGAATCGTGATTTTCAGGATTCTGTGGTGAGAATCATGATTTTCACGATTCTGTGGTGGGAATCGTGATTTTCACGATTCTGTGAGGGGAATCATGATTTTCACGATTCTGTGGAGAGAATCGTGTTTTTCACGATTCTGTGAAGGGAATCGTGTTTTTCACGATTCTGTGGTGAGAATCGTGATTTTCACGATTCTGTGAAGAGAATCGTGCTTTTCACGATTCTGTGGTGAGAGTCGTGATTTTCACGATTCTGTGGTGAGAATCGTGATTTTCACGATTCTGTGAAGGGAATCATGATTTTCACAATTCTGTGGAGAGAATCATGATTTTCACGATTCTGTTCCCAGACAATCGTGATTGTTCACAATCGTTAGAAACACGATTTTCTTATGAAAATCGTGCTCTGGGAATCACGATTTTGTGTTTTATTTCAGAGAATTGCGATTTTGTGCTTGATCACAGAATCGCGACTTTGAACAGATTTTTTCAATTTTTTTAGATTTTTACTTTTTAAGTTTTTTTTTTTCCTCCATTAGGATCGCCTTTTCAAGATTTTAACATGCAATAAAAGATTTTTACAAAATTGTTATTTTTTCTCAAGAAATTTCAAAAAATCTGAAAATCGCGATTCCATGATTTTTACAAATTTCTGTGTTTTTCTGCTCTATTCATTATATGAAAACTTGAAATAATGCAAAAATTTATTGGGAATTCCTTACCTTGCTTGCTTGATCGAAAAAATTATCCAAAAGCTTGTGGTTGCAGGAAGTCGTGATTCTATCCAACTCTCTCTCTCTCTCTCACTCAAATGAGCTTTTTTCTGAGATTCCATGGTTTTATAGACTTCACACAATTGCGATTTTGTGCGATTTTCTCTGAATTTTCACTTTTCACTTGTTTAATTCTTATCCTTCAATAATTTTATGGTTTTAATTCACAATTCCTAACTTTTCAACACAAGTTACTCCCTTTATCCCACTGGTGAAAATCGCGATTTTGTACCCAATTTTCAATTTACTCACTTGATGCTCAATTCTCACTGATATTTTGAAATTTGATTTTCTTTACTCTCCCACTTTATGAAAATCTTTTACAACCACTTACCTCAATACCCAAATGTGCAAAAATAATTCAAATTCTTTTCCTTACAGAAAATCGCGATCCTGTGAAGAGAATCGTGTTTTTTCTGAACTTCCAGCTTTTGCAGTTTTTGGCTTTCCTTCCCACTTGGTTCCCTTCAATGCTCTTTACCAGCTCCAAATCACTTGTCACCTGCAATTATACACCATCAAACTTATTTTAAAAAGTAAATTTTTGAAAAATTGAAACATCAACTTCCACTTTCACTATTTTTTATTTTCTCTCAATTTTTCATAATTCTTTTCCATTTTTTTTCCTCCATTCTTAACAACAATCCTCCAGTCCAACTTCTTAGGAAAAAGGAAATTTGTTTGAGTTTTCTTAATGGATTTTATGAATTTTTTAGTTTTTAGCCCTAAATCAAGGTAAACACTTCACTTAAGGTTTCTTGTTTAAAGATCCACTGATCTTGTGTTTCATGATTGGTTCTATTGTTCTATGCTTACAATTTAATCAGTTTATGAGCAAAGCTTCCCAAAGAAAAATGTGCTAAGAAGTGCAATTATCAATTCATGCAAAGATAAACTCAAACATTTTTCTTTCAAGATGCAGATAAATCTTTTTCTCAAGATTGTTGTTTTTACCTTGGCCAAACAAATGGATCTTATCTACTTGCATATAGCTACTTTACTTGACTTTCCTCAATGCAATCATGTCATCTTTCCCTAGATCAACAATTTTGCTTGGTACTTGGTCAAAAAGCACTCTACAATTGCAAAGATAGACACATTTTACCTTATCTTCAACTATCTTGATTCAGTTTTTCACACAATTGCATTTTACTCTCAAAAATGATATGAGCAACTATCAATTTGCAAGAATTTCACTTCTTTTTTATCTCAAAAGGTTATCTCTTGCTTCCTTTTTGCAAAAGTCAAACAATGAACCTAGCTTTTCATGTTTCCTTTTCTTGATTAAAGAGTATTACCTTTTCAATGTGTTCAATACCATCAACAATGGAAGATCCAACAAGGTCCAACTTCAATGAAGTTTTTGCTTTACTTCCCCGGCAACGGCACCAAAAAATGTTTGTTGTTACCCTTTGGAGTTGTCCTCTCCAATCATTTTAGCATAAAGAATCAACAATACATCTTACATTTGTCAATCCGGGAAGTATACAAAGACCACAACCCCTTCTAGATGATGGAATCCAAGAATAAGAGGAAAATGACTAGATTTTTGAGAAATGATGAAGATGAAGAGAAATTTCTAGGGTTTTGATTATCTTGAGCTTCACTACACCATTTTCAATGATCTTGGTGCCTAAAGTGTGTCATTTTCTCAGTAGAACACAATTATGAAGCCAAATCTCAAAAATGATACATGTAACCTTCAGACGAGACAATCGCGATTCTGTGAGAATGACGATTTCCATCTCTAGCTCTATTCTTCAGCACTTTCTCACTCAATACATCAAGAATCACCTCTCTTCATACACATTAATCAGAAATACACAATAGAAGCTTGAAAATTCCATAGATCACACATAGAATAGACTCCACAAATCAAAGAAAATCACATAAAGGAAGAATCACGATTTTCTGCAAGAAACTCTTCTCATTACTTGGATAGCATACAATACAATCAACCAACCCTCTCATAATAGAGGAAATTATCTTTTATACATTTTCAAGTGTCCTTTTTCACACTTGAATTTTGGTCCTTTTCCCTTCTATTCTAAAAATATGCTATCATAGAGTTTCCAAAAATTCTAGAAAAAATACATATGATTCTAATTTACATGAAGAAGACTCTTCCTCATTTTTACATCATTTTCATAAATATTTCTACAATTTTTTGACATTAAACAAATATATCTCTTCAGAAAATGCTTCTTCTAACAGTAATCCGAAACGAGTGAATATATGCTCAAAAAGAAACTTAGCAGTGGTTTGAGCATCGTTTTTTCTAGTAGCCTTTGCCTCTACCCATTTTGTCAAATAATTGGTGTCTACTATGATATATTTGGCATGTGACCCTTTGGCCGGTGGGTTAATGGGTCCTATGAAATCAATGCCCCACTTAGAAAATGCTCTGGCGCAAACCATAGGTCTCAATGGCATGTCATCTCTCCGAATCGGGTATTTAGCCCTTTGGCAAGTTTCGCAGCTTCGTACATAGGTCTCTGCATCCATATGTAAAGTTGGCCACCACAAGCCCGCAAAGAGGATCATTTTCACGGTTCTCTCTGCTGAGAAATGACCTCCCGCGACACATGCGTGTGCCATCTCTAATATAGGTAAATATTCCCCTTCATGCACACATATTCATAATTGGTCGTCTTTTCCTCTCCTAAACAAGTTTCTTCCCATGAGTGCATAATCCTTGCTCATCTCTTCTAGGGATCGTTTTCTTGCCAAGCTAACTCCTTCCTCATGCTCTCTTGTCTTTAGGAATTTTACCAATGTCTTGCTCCAATTGGGTGCTATTGTTGAGAAAGGTATGGATGTATGATCCTTTGGGATAGTCTCCTGGCATTCTGCGCAGTTACTCACATAGTCATGGACATCCTTAGGCATGTCAGGCCAGTATACTCCTAATCGTTTTAACTCCCTAATGGTTCCATGAGTTCCTTTGTGTGTTTTCCATTTATTTACATGAGCTTGTTCAATCAGCTTCAATTGCTCGTCTTCTTCAACTCATCTTAGTAATACACCATTGGGTTCCTTATAGCACACACTTCCCGCAATAATGTGCAAATTCCTTGACTGTAGAATTTCCTTCTTACTCTTTTTATTGATTGAATGTTGTGGGCCATGAGTGAGTATCGGAATTAGTTTCTCTGCCCGCTTTGGACACACTTCCAGATTGAACAAATAAGTGTCTGGCAGATCATCGGGTACTCCACTTGATGGTTCTCCATGCGTTAATCTTGAGAGGTGATCTGCTCTTACATGAGTATTTCCCTTTTTCACTATTACTTCGAAGTCGAACTCCATCAATAGTAGAAACCATCTTACCAGTCTTCCCGTGTTACAAGGTTTATTGACTAAGTACAATAAAGCCTGATGGTCTATGAAGAACTTGAACTTGTTGGCTAAAAGATAGTGTCTGAATTTTTTCATTGCATAAACCATTCCTAATACCTCTCGCTCCGTAGTTGTATAGTTCTTCTCAGCTTGGTTCAGTTGTCTACTCGCATAAGCAATTGGGTGATCTAGCTTTCCTTCATCTGATGGCTGGGCTAAGATACATCCTATTGCGTAATTTGAAGCGTCTACATGAATATGAAATGGCTTGTTCCAATTTGGTGTTTTCAGAATTGGGGTTGTGCTAAGCCACTTCTTTAACTCATTGAATGCCTTCTCACATTCCTTTGTCCATGTGAATTGAGTCAAAAGTCCATACAAGGGTTTGGCGATTATGGCATACATGTGGATAAATCAACGGTAGTATCCACAATGTCTCATAAATGCTTGCACTTCTTTTGCACTCTTTGGTCTAGGAAGCTCCAAAATGACCTTAATCTTGTCTTCATCTGTGGATATTCCATTTCTAGAGACTATGTGTCCTAAGATCTTCCCTTGTCTTACCATGAAGACACACTTCTCAGGGTTCAGGCAGACTCTATATTGTCGACATTTATTAAATATCTTTCGTAATTCATGAATATGGTCTTGCCTTTGATTTGAATATGTACATAGATCGTCTACATACACTTCCATACTCTTCTTCAGGAATTCTTTGAACACATGACACATCAATCGTTGGAAGGTAGCAGGCACATTAGTGAGTCCTTTTCACTAGGAAAGCATAGACTCCTCATTCAGTCGCGAATGCGGTCTTATGTTGATCCTCAATAGCGATAGCTACTTGGTTGTATCCAGAGAATCCGTCTAAGAAGCTATAGACTTCTTTTCTTGTAACTCTTTCCAATAGATGGTCAGTGATGGGTAAAGGGTAACTATCGCGAATTGTGGCTGCATTCACTTTCTTCAGGTTAATGCATACTCTGAGTTTTCCATTTTTCTTAGGCACAACCACTAGTGGTGGTACCCACTCGGTATGCTCTTTCTCATATATGACTCCTACCGCTAGTAGTTTGTCTACTTCTTCTTTTATTTTAGCAACATAGACCTCATTGTATGTGTAAGGGTGTTGTTTTGATGGCTTTGCCTCTACCGTCATTGGTATTATATGAGAGAAAATCGAGGGTTCCACACCCTTGAGATCCTTATATGTCCATGTGAATACATCTCGATATTCTTGGATCAATTGTATTAATTCTTCTTCCTCCTCAGTTGACACATCTTTACCTATGTATGTACACCTTTCTTCTCCCTCTTCCAGTGTTACTATGATCTTTTTTGTTTGTTCTTTGTTATCGTATGCTTCTCCTTCTCTAGCCTCTCTCTTAGGCATTTGGATGGCTATTTTTTTCTCCTCTACTTCGTACCTTTTAAAATTCTTTGGAACCTCAAAAAGATCAGGATTTGGTCTGATTTTACTCACACTTTCCTCTTGCTTTTGTACTTTGGGGGCTGCTTCTATTGCTAATACTTTGGTCACTCCATACTTGTCTTCGGTATGATTAGCTTCTAGGTAACATTCTTCAGAGTCAAACTTCGGTTCCATCTCTATGCTCTCGTATTCCTCTTTCCACTCCTTTTCCAATATTTCCCCTGCTTCTACTTCTTGAAGGACAATCATGTACAAATTAATGTCATAGCCTTCTTCATCTATGCATTTGTTCATAGTTAGAACTTCCTCATTCACACATACATCCAAGGTAGCTAAGATTTCCATCCATCCATGCAGTTCAAAGGTTTCATCAGGAAAGATTTGAGGCATATACATTGGGTCCTCTATCGGTCGATAGTTAGAATGTCCTATTGGACACAACTGCCTTTTATTATCCTCTTTCTTGGCTTCTTTACACATCCATAGTTGAGCGTCCTCGTGCATCCATGATTGATCGTTTGTTCCCACACTATGAATAGATAGATCATCTTCCTCCGTGTGTATAGGATTCCATTGTAGTGGAGGGACATCTCGATATGCAAACGTATGGAAGTTTATCTTGGTGGTATTTCCTTGATGTTGCAGATATAAAGAATCTCGTCCCCAGTCTTGCACTATTCGCATTTGTCTCATGAAAGGTCGTCCTAATATCATTTCGTAATTGTTAGCCTTCTCAAATCTACAGATGGCTAGTGTGTGTTCGAATTCAACTCCACAGGTGGTTGATTTGATGTTTTCTAATATTCCTAAGGGTTTCTCCACATGACCGTCTTCTAATTGGAGCTTCATGCGTGTGGGTCGTAAGGCAGGTTTTCCCCATTTCTCCCAAATCTCCTTGGTGGCAATTCCTACTCTTGCTCCTGTGTCTAGTATAGCCTTGGTCATGTATCCATTGTAAGTGACATGTAGACATGTATTACCTTCGTCTCCTTCACTAAATTCTCCCACCTTATCTACCGGGATTTGTATCTTAGAAGGGTTTTCTTTCCCCTTGTTTTCCTTTTCATCCTTTTCCTGCCCTAATTCCAGTTGACCTGCTAATTGCTGCCATAATTCTGGTTTAACACGGAGTAGTTCTTCCACAGTCAGTATGCATTGTACTTTTGTATTTTTAAGTTCTGTTAGGTTGTGTGACTTCTGATCTGAGTTTCCTTTTCCTTTTCCCTATACTGTGGGTGCTCGGATTATCATACATTCCTTTTCATATTCTCCCATGTAATTTGGTAATGTTGAAATGCTGGGCTTCTTCTCTGTTTTGGTCTAGTCTTGATACTTCCTCATATACTTCTTCTATGTTGGGATTTGGTTGATAAACTTCCACATCTAATTCCTCAAAGGGAGGCTTAGTCACTCCATTTCTCTTCCATTGTTCTTCTCGGATTCTATTCCATAACTCTTTTGGCCATTCACCCTCTAAGTCAGGTATTGTTGATATAGGTTCGTCCTGGATTTTCACTCGCTCATAGCTGTCATCCTTATTTTTAGGTTCTTTATCCTTGGCTTTAACACACTCTTTGTATTGCTCCTCTACTATCCTTGTCTCTGGAAGGGCTAGGATAGTCTTTTCTAGGGTTGTTTGTGCTACCTCTATAAGTTTCCTGCATATAGCAAGCCTCTCTTTTTCTAACTCTCCTAGTGGGTAAAGCTTTTCGTGTTGTTCCACATTTGGTCCGTTCTTAATTCTAGCTTGGTACGCTTTTAACCACATGTCCAAATCATCCGGTTTTGGGTCAACTAGAATTGATCCTAGTTTCTCTGCTTCTCGGTTAATCGGTGGAATGGGAACTGCTTCCCGACTCTCTGGTTCTTTATGTTCCTTACTGCTTCTTATTTGTTTCTTACTGTCTTGACTTTTGTTTTTCATCCATTTCTCTTTGAGCTTCTCTCTTCATTCCTTCCATTTTTGCGCTTTTATGTTCTGGGTATTCTCACATGGATCCTCTGAATCTTCTCCTAGTTGGTTGTTGGGGTTTACTGTTCTAATGTTTTCTTGTTCCCGATCTGGTGGTTTTTCTTTTTGTTCCTTCGTTTGGGCTCATGTAATGGCCTTTAAGGGTACGGTGTATTCTTTATCATCAACAGGTGCTTCTATCACTTCAATTACATTAAGAGGTGCTGTGTCTTGAACCTTGTTGGGATTTTTTGGACAATCACGGAAGAGATGTTCCTTTCCACAATCACTGCAATATCCTTCCCAAGTCCTAGGAGGTGGTGGATTGTAGGGCCGAGTACATTCTCTAATGAAATGGTCTCCTCCGCATCTATAACATGGTCCTCTCGGCGCAGGCGGTCTAATGGGTGGTCTCACGGGTGGCTGTGCTTTAGGTGCGGTGTACATTAATGTTGCCACTTCTGGTCCATAGGCATATTCGTATCCTTCGTATCCGTAGTAGCGTGGATCATAGGTTTGTTCATACTCAGAAATGTTAGTGTCATAGGGGTAGTACTCTCCCTGAGATTGCTCGTGACCTGAGTTTGTACACTCCACACTGGTTATAGTTGATGCTGGTACAATGGCTCTTTCTAGGTTTTCCTCTAGTTGAGCATACTTAACCGGTACCACATGTTGAGGAAGTGGAGATTGTGGTCCTAACACCGGTTGAGGGTTTCCAAATTGTGCTGGTTCATATGGCCTGGGAGCTCCTGCTGGTGTTGGGTAGGAATTATACTTGGGCATATCTCTGCCTAGCTCTCTAGGTGGATATCCATATGGTCGATACTGAGGTGGTTGTAAGGGCCGTGCCTGTCTATTGAACGGGCAGTTTTCCGTGGTGTGATTGGTGTATTATTGTTCTAAGTGGCAATACCAGGCAGCTCCTTGATGGGGCTGTCTATTGTAAGGGTATGTCTGAGGTACACAAGTTCCTCCTCTTACACACATGTGCGTGGGGTGATCTCCTCCACATAGACTACATCTTTGTAACATAGGCACTCTTAAGGCTGGGTGTTGGTAATTTCTCTGTCCTTGGACTCCCAATTTCTTTGCTACCAGCTCCGCTAATTCCTCCACATTACTGGAATTGGACGTAATTGTACTCCGAGAATCTTCTGATTTAGTGGGGCTGGGCATACCCTTCAGATCATCCGCCCGGTTGTCCTCTAAATCAATACATTCCTGTAGGCATTCACTCAATGTCTGTAGCCTCTTTACATATACTAGCGTTCTTAAGGTTTTGTTTGTTAATCCATCCAAGAACAATGAAATCATTTTTTGCTGAGTGGGTCTCTCTGTTGTTGGACATCTATCAACATACTGATTGAATCTTCGGGCTGCTATTTTCACAGTTTCATTAGGGTTCTGTTTAAAGCTATGGATTAAAGACGTAGAATTGTGTTTAATCCCTCTCTTAGTGAATTCCCCAATGAATTCTTGAAAGAATTGCTCCATATTTCCAAATTGATTGGGGTCTAATGGCTAGAACCAAGTCAGAGCCGTTCCTGTGAGGGTGAGTGCGAAAGACTCATACTGCACGAAGAAGTCGTCTACTTGTTGTGCTCTTAAAACTTGTTTAAATTCAGCAATATGATCATAAGGTTCTCCCAATCTGTCATAATGATTCCTCACACATTTGGCTACCTGAATAGATCTCAATCTTCTCATTAGTTCTGGCTATCTAGGCATTACAGGGAAGGCAGGGATGGGTGGTCTAATTGGGGGCATTCCTAGCTGTACTCCTATTGGTGGTCGTGGCCTTACTGGTGGTCAGTATTGATTTCCTACTCCTGGGTGGGTCTGATTGTGTGGTTGCACTCCTGGAGTAGCAAATTGTACGTGAGTTTGGTTCGGAACGCTCCGTTGGCTTGTTTGTCCAGACATTGTGTGCTCTGCCTCTTGTTGTGTCCCGAAGGGATTCTGAGCGGTGGTTGCCTGCTCTCTTTGAGGGAATACAGGCAAACCCATATATTTCAGCCGAGCCCTGTCTATGGCATCTACCAACCAATAACTTCTCTGGTTCTTGTCTAGGTATGTTACTCTAGACTCGTCTTCCAGATCCTTTAACTCATAAAAGGTCATTGGACTTTCTTCTCTTCCTTGGGCAGGTGAGTCAGTTTGCAGCAACAAGTCCAAACCATGGATTAAATAGACTTCCAATAGGTAGTCGTCTTGAGGTATCAAGTCCCCTCTCAAGATTCACGTCACTTGGGACTTGCCTCTAGGGGTCGTCACTAACTCCTCAAGGTTTGGCCTCCCTGAGTTTTCCTGTCCCACTAACTCTCCTCTCTCATTGATCAAATCTAGGTATTCAGTCACTATGTATATGTGACCCAGCTTGTCCATGTATGCTCCTCCCTCATACTTAACAGTCGGTCTGGGCACAATTGTTGCATCCATTGAAGTCACCATCCTAGCCACAGATCTGTTTAAACCATCCAAGTAGATGGGGATCTCCTAGGCATTAGTAGAAACATACTGTAAAGAAGTGCGATATTCTCCTTCAACAGTGGTCATGAAGTTTCTTCCGGGGGTGGGACCCTGCATGTCTTCTGAAGCCATGGTATCTCCTCCTCCGATTCACTAGAGGTGTCTGAATAGACCGAGCAGTGACTGACCTGAGTAGCACTTCCAACAGAAGATATGACACTTCTCCGGCTACTTAGCACCCTTCCTAATCTCAAGTTCATTCACCCTCCTGGGGCTCTCTAGGTTTGTAAAACTCTCCCTAAGTGGCTTCTCAAATGCCTCAAATTTGCCTCCGAAAATGCGCCAGAAGTTCTGGGTGATACCACTCTAGGCGATACTGCTCTAGGCAATAACAAACTGTCCATGATACAATACCTCTCAAGCTCATGATACGATACCCGAAGACTAGACGATATGATACTTAGATCAAAAGGCGATACGATACCAATATTGAGCACGATACGATACGTATACATTCCACGATACGATACCAGAAAACTGGGCGATATGATACTATGGTTACTGACGATACGATATCACTTTTTCAGACCATACGATACTATCACTGAGCCCAATACGATACTCGATTTCTCACGATACGATACCAGTGCAGTTGGCGATACTATACCACCAGTTTGCACGATATGATACCTACTTTGTGGGCAATATGATACCAAAATAAGCCACGATATGATATTGAAATTTGGCACGATACGACACTTGAGTTCTGCACGATACGATACTAGATTCGGGACGATACAATACTGGGCTTCTCACACGATATGATACGATTGCAAAAGGTGATACAATACCACCAACTTGCACGATATGATACTATAATGGTATCGTGATACGACACCGGAAGAGAGACGATACGATACCTGAGTACTGCACGATACGATACTAGCAATCACGCGATACGATACCGCAAAACTGCATGATACGATACCAATGCAAGTGGCGATACGATACTGCCAACGTTGCACGATACGATACTAGTATGATATCGTGATACGACACTGGGACAAGAGGTGATACGATACCAAGAGTGGACCACGATACGGATACGACTTTGGTAAAGTGCGATCGCGATACCAACCAGGCGATACGATACCACAAGTGGTATCGCGATACCACGCTTGGTAACAGACGATACGATACTTCGGCGAGTATCGCGATACAAGGGAATTTTTGGTATCACGATACTAGAAACTCAATCGATCGCGATACTCAAGCCAAAATACCTCCAAATTCAAAATTTTTTCTCCCCTCTTGCTCTTCTCTCACTCCTCTTCAATCCTAGCCTACTTTCTCACTTAAAAAAGTCCAAAAAGTAGTCTGTCCCACCCCGCGATACTAGATGCGCATGTGATCACGTGTTAGTACACTTCTAATGTGTTTTTGCCAATGAAATCTTATGGAATCTTACCTCTGTGATGTCTTGCTTGTGCCTTGAGCTCACTAACTAGCTTTGAAAGCCTGGAGAGTGCGATACTACTCGGACGATACTGGTCACTGTGTTCAGAGGATACTGCTTTTTGAAAAAATGAGAAATGATCTAAATTTTTTGGTTTTTATACTTTTTTCGAGACTGAACTTAACTACACTAATTTGGCAAATTTTTGGGATTTTTCTTGGTGATCTTTACTTACTCCTACTTCACTCCTCTTCTCCTAACCTAACCCTAACTCTTCCTTCTCTCCCTTCCTACTAACCCTAAACCTAAAAACTCATTACACACACCTCCGAGATGTGAAGTAACAAGTGCTGAAGTGGTTGACTACTTGCCACTGAACGAATTCACCTCCACAAGTACGATTTCATCACTCTCGAGCTATAACCATCACGAAGGCACCTTGGTTGGATTTGCTCCCCGGCAACGGTGCCAAAAACATGTGTACCTAAGTCAAAAGGTCTTACGGACTTGTGCCAAAGAAACTAAATCTCATTTGCCACACAAGTGCATATAGTGGGGAATTGACACACGCTTATTTGTCAATCCGATGAACAGACCTAACCAAGTGTATGAGGACATGTGCACACGCAATGCGAAATGAAGTGGTTTAGCTTACATGCATGAGAAAAGACTAACTTACCTCTCTAACTCACTGAAATAGTGAAAGTGTTTGTCACGATATCACTTACAGCAGTATTCACTAAATCGAGGATTTCTCCTAGCTCCAAACTCTGAATATGGCCAATAGCGGGTTCTTTTTGAATCTCTTAACGAGACGCATCTATTGAACATACTTTCACTTGATTCTGACAATTGTGTTTCAAGTTATGACCAAAATAGTGAATGGTGGGAAATACCCACACTCACTCCACAACTTCTACTAGCTCACACACACACTATAGTAGCTCAAAAACAGTGGGGAGGGGTAGACAACAGTACTACACACACATTCCAACCATTACACACACATAGAAGATCAAGAAGAAGGTAGAAATCTGCAAGAAAGAAGCAAATTCGAAATTCTCAAGCTCTTCTTCTTCACAATGGCAAAAAGTCCCTACAAAGAGTCACAAAGTGACTTATATACATGTGCCCTAAAATTGGTCCTTTCACACAAGAGATCGGCACTTTATTAACTAGAAGGTGAATTTCCTACTAATTTACAAGGAATATATTACAATGAGTTGGGATTATGCATCTAGAGGACTCCTCTAGTGCATTTACATGGCTTGAGGGAATTTCCTTAGACTTTGAAGAAGAAAAATATGCCCATTAATTTGAAAATTTTGGGGCTCTCCTTTCGTGCCTCTTTGCTCTGCAACAATCAAGTAAGAAAGAAGATCATGAAGTAAATAACTTCGAAGATCTTAATTTAGAATTCAAGTACGACAAAGCATGCTCTTACTTGAATTACGAAGCACTTCAAATTTAAGTGTTTATCTTAGAAATATTATATAAATTTATGAGGAACTAAGATTTTGATATGACTCTTTCAACTCGGGACATTCCAAATAAATATTCTTAAGAGATTGAATAAAGGAAGAACTAACGTAGTCTATGTGAAAGCATTAATGTCTTGAGTAAAACACAAAAACATTATCAATCGAGCTCTATGGGTCTCGACATTTAGATTTGATACTAAAGTAGTCTCTAGTGGCTAGACGATGTTCAAGCTTTAGTCTAAGAATCATTTTGATAATCTACTCTATTTCTCTTAAGGATAGAGACAATGATTCAGTATGTTATTGAAACAGATCTTTGAAAAGTGAGTCGCGATTCACATAGATTTTGATTATAACTTAGTTAAAGTATCTCAGAATTTTGAATCGGCTACATTAAGTTTTAGTTTATTATTCTTTCTTTCCAAACCATTTGGATTTACTCAGATAGAGTATATAATTCCTTTCAAGAAAGTCCAAGGATAGTCAGTTGGAAAATGTAACTAAATCAATCATCCCATATAGATGTTTTGTACACGAATCCATTCAATTTTCAAAAGATACAACTCTAAGCTGACTTAATCATTTGCATTTGCTTCAAGTTAAGTAGCATTACTCCAGTTAATTCATAGAGTGTAGTACACTCTTGAAAAGAAGAGTTAGGAATTGATCATAAGATTGACAATTCCCAAGAACTTCAAGCTAACCTCTTTGAGAAATGTATCCTTAATTCAGTAAATTCATTTTGTGTTTGACTTGGTCAAGTTAAAGAGGTTCACCAAAAGAAATGGCACACTTTCTTCTACATTCTACATAGGATTTTTAAGGCCATTAGGACAAAGTAGTCCTTGAGCCGGGTAATAAATTAAGTAAATGTTGGTTGGAAGTGAACCATAGTATGAACATCTAAGTTAGATTTTTGGTTCAATGAAACTCCTACTTTGCCTTCCAAATCAAATTCAAGAGAAACAAGAGTTCTTAAGGTCTTGATAGGGATAGAAATCCCACCTGAGTTGTAAGTCTATGCACTAGTGATGCCCAAAAAATGGACTAGTAACTTGAATCCAACCATTTCACATGTTACTGCATAGATAGAACAAAGGAATAAATAATGAAAAGAGCTGAGATGTTTTTGGATCCAACATATTATTCATTCCCTACCTTGCACTCAGCTCAACTTATCAGGTGCAAAATTAGATGGTAGTTTGAACAAATTTGGAAAGGGATCCAAACATAGAGATGAAACATGTTCTTCTAGTTACAACATGAGGCTCAGGGGTATGCCTAAAATATTTCCCAAGGGGTGAAGAATGCTATAAAGTGAATTCTATGAACTTAGTGTCCGATCCATTTAGAAAAATCTCAATTCAAACACTACTAGATCACTTGAATATTTGGCCAAACATCCTGAGACTAGAATTAAGAAAAGTTTCATATTCTCCCTAAGACAAGGGGTCCACATGGGTTTAGTCTTTAAGTCGTGGGCTATTCTATCTAATTGGCACCTTTCTAGAATCAATCCAAAAAAGAGTGGTGTGGATTGATTCACAAAAGAGTGGTTCTCAACTAAAGCTACTTTTCTAAAGAATGGTTCTCAATAAAAGTTTTTTTTTTGAAAGAGTGGATTAGAAATCAAAGGGATTCATTCCTCAATAGCTATATATATATATATATATATATATATATATATATATATATATATATATATATATATATATATATATATATATATAGGCATAAGGTTGGGAGGAGAGTCATCTCTATAGTAGCTGGTGGTCATAATAGTCTAGTTTATTACAATTTATGCATTCATTCTTGGATTCACTCATGCGAGATTTTGATATTGAAATGTCAAGACAAGATCGTCTAATGCTGGTGCTTTGGATGCCTTGGATATAATCGTGGATAACATGGTGAGGCTAGCTAGGATAGCATAGGTTTCATCAGTATTCGAGAGTATGATGTATGAGTTGTTATGATCGAGACCAAACATCGTAGCTACAATTGAAGCATGCGTGCTTGGATTTGTCAATTATTTGATGATTGACACAAACCTAGAGAATGTGGGAGCCTTGAAGGAGCTTTGAGAGTTCTTGCATCAGTTGCATGCAAGATCAACTCTTGTACGTTTAGTTCTAGAGTAGTTTGAGGTGTTGGATACACCTTATTTGAAGTAGTTTGTGTAGGTTTGTTGGTATGCATTGCGATTTTGACTCTTCTTGTACCTTATTACATAATCTTATATCATTCTTAATATATTTTGTCACTTTATGGCCACATTGACCCATAAGCTGGAGGTTTTTGGGATATAAGGGTCATGTTACCTTAACCCTGTATTGTTATAAATCTATCTTTTATAGATTATTGCCTCATATGATCATTATGTGCATTTTAATGCTCCCACACAAGTGTGTGCATATCTTGTTCTTTTGTCTCTTCCTCCACCTCTTCCTCTCTCCATAGGCAGCTTCTAGAACCCTACCATACAACTTCCCAAGCCACCACACACTCATTAAACATGGTAGCTACATCTAGTCCAAATATCTAGCCATTTTCTTTTCAAAATATCTAGGCCACTATCACTCTAGCACAATGATAAGTACCAATGTGAGGAGATCCACCTCATAACTGTCAATCCGTAGAGATGTGAGCATTGGTATGAAGACCGTGTGTAGGTGAATGCACAAGTGCATGAGCAAGAAGCACACAAGCAATCACACACATACACACACATACACACAAGGCAAGGCAAAGAGTGAAACAATGGAATCTTCTATTAGCAAGCTCAAAAAAATTATACAACGATAAAAACTATCTTGAATCTCAAACTAGCTAACCAAAAAAATGAGCTCTCTAGCTCTTTTTATAGTTTTTGGACTAGTTTTCGCTCTGTCAAGACCTAGTGTCTAGCCTAGTTGAAAATTAGGTTATGGGGCTTATTTGGGGGCTCAAACAAAGTCTAAAAAGTATGAAAATCCATACGTAGATACTTCTAATACTCTTCAAGCTCAAGGACTACTAGGCTTGAGCAAAATGGAGTTTCAAAAATGTGAATGATATTTACAATGGTTTTTAGTGATAAAAATCACTATTTTTATAGGAATTTCTCCTAAAAATTTTATTTATGATTCTTGGATCTCCCTACATGCTCGCTTTTCTTGTGTGTCTACTTCTTTGATGTGCTCCCGCACCTTGTGCTTGACCTTAACTGCCAACACTCCCCCCTATTGAGTATGTCATCCCTGATAGACCCTTGTTGGAGTGGTTGTCCCTCATGTATCAAAAAGAGTGGATTATCTTCCAAATGTAGCAAGTTCGATTGTCCAGTTTGTCATTTTTTCACTAATAGCCTTTGCAAGTTTTACTTTCTTTGTGTGTACATCTTCCTTGGATCCCAACATGATGGTATATTTGTGACTTTCGACAATTGCTAGGTGCTCCAAAGAGGTTTTCAACGTTGATTTTGAGTAGCTATTGTTTGTGAATTTCTTCATAGGTATTGATGTTGTAACCTTGATGTCCTTTGAATCTCTCAATGATGGTTTTCATAGTTATCATGCCAAGTACTCGTAACCCATAATGAATGATGGGTAAGTGTGTTAGTGCATGGGTTGAAGAAAATGTGTGCCTTGTGCACGACATTGTAATGTGGCCCAATGCATGTTTACTTGGGGAATGCATTGTAAAAATTACGGTGCAAAAAGTTGGGTCTTGAGGTACGTGTTCAAGGGTATGCTAACGAAGAGGTTTCCTAATCTATCATTGTTATCAGGTTGCAGAAGCACGGTATTCTTACCATGGTGAAAGGTTAGTCGATATTCATCTCTTCGTGTTGTACTCCTATCATGGTGATTGACCATTGGCTTGTCTTTCATTGGTGATGTATTTCTTTGTTGATGGTTTGTTGATGAGATTCCTCGAGCACATGGTCCTGTCCCTTCCCCTCTTTTGTTTTTCTTTGTCTTGTCTTCTTCTCTTCTCTCTCTCTCTCTCAAGGAGCAATATTAGCAGCGGACAAGGGACTGAAGGACTAACGAGGCATGGCAGTCAGAGAAGAGAGTCAGAAGGGAGAGAAGGCACAAGCAGACAAGGGAGTCAACGAAGATCTGGCAAATAGGCCAATAAATTTCTTCAGGAAGAAGTACGTATGAGCATTCACGCAGATTTAGCACTAAGGCAACCTTAATTTTTCAAAACCTCTACACCAATTAAAAGTGATTCTCATCACTAAACACCATTGTAAATACCATTTCATCTTTTTGTAGCTCCATTTTGTGCAAGCCAAGGAGTCCTTGAGCTTGAGGAGCTTTAGAAGTATCTACCTGCCAATTTTCGTATTTTTTAGATCTCGTTTGAGCCCTCAAATAAGCCCTGGAACCTAATTTTTAACTAGGCCGGACACTAGGTCTGAACAGGGCCAAAGCTAGTCACAAACTATAAAAGGAGCTAGAGAGCTCATTTTTGGGGTTAGATTGTAATTGAAACAAACTTGTAAGAGCTTTTTGAAAGTAATCTAAGAACTCCATTGATTCTCCCTCTTTGTCTTGCCGTGTGTGCGTGTGTGTGTGTATGTGTGTGCATGTTCGTGTGCTTCTCACTCACGCACTTGTGCCGCCACTTGCTCGAGGTCTCCATACCATCCTCACGTCTTCCCGGATTGACATTAAAGGAGGTGCTACTCATCACTGAGCTACACCAAATTTTGGCGCCGTTGCCGGGGAACGAGCTTTGAGGACGAGCGTGTGATGGTAAGACGTAGAGTTGACGCGTTGGAGTTGTAGGTATTTTCTTCACTCTCATCGATTTTCTTTTACTTTCTTCACCATCTTCATCACCATCTCCCACCTCCATCTCCATCATCGCGAAAAATTCTGTTTTTTGATCATATCACCATCTCCACCTCATTTCCCTCATTTCACTTGTGAGAGAGAGCAAGAGAGCGAAATTGTGTGTGCTGTTTTTGCATGTTTCTTGAGCTTTTTGCAGGACCTTGCTAAATCACCATCCCCAGCTTCCTGCGCAGGTACGAAACTTGTCGAAACTGTCTCGCGGTCGCAGGCTTCTGTCGATCGCGACTGACAGAAATTTTTGGTTTTTCACAAAATTGAGTGCACCACTAGAACAAGCACAAGGAGCACATCCTAAAACACTAAAAACAGTAGAAAAATTCCGAGGTTTTCTGTCAATCGCGACCGACAGCCTCTGTCAATCGCGACCGACAGACCCTGTCAATCGCGACCGACAGACCCTGTCAATCGCGACCGACAGACCCTGTCAATCGCGATCGACAGACCTCACGACCGACAGACTGCCACGTAGGACCCTGTCAATCGCGATTGATACCGTCGATCGCGATCGACAGCCACGACCGACACCCCTGTCAGTCGCGATTGACACCGTCGATCGCGACCGACTGAAATTCCACGACTGATTGACTTTTACGCGTAGCCACGTGTCCATCGCGACTGATAGGCCCTCGATTGACTGAAATTTTGGTGAAAAATCCGGAAAACGTGTCGATCGCGATTGATACCGTCGATCGCGATTGACAGCCACGACGGACACCTCTGTCAATCGCGATTGACAGACCTGTCGATCGCGATTGACAGGCTTTTCGGCCAAAAATTAAGGTTTGGTTTTTGTTCAAAATTGGGATAATTTTGGGGCAAAATAGTCAATCCATTAGCACTTTGGAGGTTCCTACACTTGTGATTGGGAGAAAATCCTAGGATCTGTGAGCCAGATCGAATCCTGTTTTAACCCCCTAAACCCTGAACAGTCATAACTTTTTCATACGAAATCCATTTTTTGAGCTCTAGGGCTTGTTGGAATGCGTTGATTATCAGATAGGGTATTTTGAAGTTGACCATACCCAGGGGGATCAAAGTCAGGGGTCTTTAGAATTGTTTTCTTAAAAAAAAAAAAAAAAAAAATCACTATGCAAGTTTGTGTTTGTGCTACAGGAATGAAAATACTTGGTTCTGGCTTTGGAATTTAAATTTTTAAGCTAACTTTGGAACTTTTACAGATCCTTTGAGAGCATCGCAAGGCGTTCTATGCAAGTGTAAGTGTAAGCTTGGGAACACACTTCCTGGGCACTCAAGGGCAACCAAGCAGGAAACAAAAGGTTGGAAACTTTTAACCCCCTCTGTCAATTCATAGTTTAGGCTAAGAACGAAGAGAGGTAGGAGTAAGTCAGGGCGACGATAGGCAGGTATCAAGTTGAAGACTACCTAAAAACTCAAGTCCAAGCTAAAAACCTAACCTCTGTACTATCGATAACATAAAGGAAAAGAACCTAACGTGGAACGATCAACCTGAAAGCACGAAGAACATTCAAGTATTCCTGACGACGTAAAATCAGACAAGACCGTAAACACGAGAAATAAATAAAAAGAATCAAGTGACTAATATAAAGTAACCAGCAACGAGGTTGTACTCTGGGCAAAGAATTGGGCTACTTAGATAGGCATATGAACCTTAGATCAGGACGACATCTTGTAAGGGAGAGACAAAGCCTTAGGTCTTCAGAGGCTAGTGTTAACCACACTGCTAGGTCTTGGGCCCAGTAGTTGAGCCACCACTCGTGCTACCCTAGCTCTGAGACCAGTGAGTCAGAGATGTCTCAAGGCATGGACAGACCTACGGGAAGTTCAGGAGTGCCTTACTTGTATAGGGTAGAAGGCCCTTACAAAACACAGCTGGAATACCTTAGGACCAACCGATTAGGTGCTAGCATCTATGAGGACGGCTTAGGAAGATCTGTGGTACAGATTAAGAATCCTGATCAATCCATTGGACTAGAGCACCCAACAGTCAAATTTGAAAACGGTGCATACCTGGACAAGGAAGGAACCATATACGTAGTCACCAGTCACCCAGATAGGACAGATGAATTTGGAAATGTAATCTCTGAAGCGGACTTAGGTGACTTGGAACAAGGAAACATGGGTGCGGAACCTAGAACCCCACGAGGCAAATCTGTTCTCACTAGGATTATCACGCCTGAGTGGGTTCCCCAAGACAACAAGAGCATAGAGTTGCTCCTCAATCGAGAAACTGACGAAGCCTTTTGGAGATATAAATCTAATCAGCCAACTGATTTAGGAACTATCATGATTTATGAGTTTAAGGATCCGGATAGCCCAGGTAGAGTGACCTACTTAGATCACACTTCGGAGAGGATCTTTGTGGTGACAGGAAATGATAGGCATGCTTACACTTGGAAGGGTGAATTCATTTTCCCCCAACCAAGATCGAATGTATCCTATGGTCACCCTGGAGCGGGAACATCCCAAGCTCATGGAACTCAAAGAGACAGAGGTAGAGATAGACCAGAAGTAAGCTTTGCCAACCCCGTGGGTAGAGAAAGAACGAGGACGGAGACGAATAGAGTAGAACCAGAGATACTTAGGGCTCACCGGAATCAGAGAAATGTGGATGGATTCCCTCTGCCGAGACCTAGAGAGCACACAAGAACTCTGAGACCAACCCAGCTAGTTAAGTCCATGAAGAATTACTTTGATGGCACAGGAGATCCCTATGATCATGTGGCGGAGTTCAAGCAAGTCTTGAGAGCTGAACAAGTGGAGGATCTATTCACGCAGTACAATGCCTTCGGTCTAACCCTTAGGAACACAGCACTTACATGGTTTCAACCATTGGATGAGCGACAGTTCAGGAGCATAGACCAACTCCTAGAGGCTTTCATCGTAGAGTTCTCTAAGAGTGGCATAAGACACAATACCTCCTCACTGATTCACAGCTTCAAGCAAACCCCTCAAGAGACCGTGAGACTTGCAGGAAGAAGATTTAGGCAATATCTTGAAAGATGCCCTGTTTCGGAGCTACCTACGCCAGCTAAACAAGTAGCCTTATTCTTGGATGGATTGCTGAGTACGAAATTGAGATCCTATGTGTATCTGAAGGACTCTAGGACTATAGAAGAGTGTGTACACGTGTGCATTGACATTGAAGATAACCTAGGGGAAGAACTAGAGCTTTCCAAAATCTACAAAGATTCAGATAGTGCATCTAGTCACTCTTCCACGCAATCCACATCAATTGAGGAACTCGCAGAGAAAGTGGCCCAAAAACTAGGCGTCTCTAGCAAACAAATTCCAAGGTTTGCCCCTGTGAAAAGGTGCTACACTTGTGGTGGCGACCACCTGGCGAATGTATGTCCCATTATGGCTCAACCCCAAGTAAACCCTAGTAGCTAGTACTGCACTATCGAACGAAGATACACAAATCACACCGCACAAGACTGCCCATACAACAAGCAAGCAGTTAGGCAAGCCTACCCTCAGCCATACCCTCAACAAGGCAGATACCAAAACCAATACCCACCACAACAGTATGCTAGACCTCAACAAACCTACCAACCACAATACCAAGCCCAACAAAGACCTCAGCCTGTGTTAGCCCAACAACCTCCAGCTCCATCCAACTTGATCCCTGTAAAGTATGCAGCAGCAGAAGAAAACCTAAACCGAGCTATAGTCCCCATAACACCTTTGCTTTCAGAAAGTGATCCCAGTGACCATAGCTTCGATTCTATGCATGTTGAGAGTCCCCAGGCTTACTTCATGCAGTCTCCTGAACATGGTGAGTCCTACTATAGTGAAGAGCCAAATGAATCTAGTTGGGAATCGGATTACGCAAATGTCATGTACGCAAACCCCAACCCTAGGCCTCAACCTAGGCAGGTAAGACCTCCATTCCCAAGAGGACCGTGCTACAGATGCCAAGGAGATCACTTCATTCGTGATTGTCCTTTACCTCCACCTACACAACCCCAGTCACTGACGATCCAAGGCTTTTGCCAAGATTGTGGAAAAGAGCATCTCTTACGAGATTGCCCAAGGAACCCCAATAATATGCCAAAAATCATGCCTATCAACGTTATTGGATTAGTGGTAAACTCCACAGGAAGTGTCACTTCCACTGCTCCGGTACAGGTAGTCACTAGAGCTCAAGCATTGCAGCAAAACCAAGGGGTAGACCAGGAAAAGAGCCCAACAGCTAGTGAAACTGAGAGCATAACCAAGAAAAGGACTAGAGCGTGGAAAGATAGTCGAGAAAGAATGAAAAGACAATGGGCTAAAAAGATGAGTGAACTTGAGGAAAGCATAAGAGAAACCAAAGCCAGGATAACTGAACTCACATCTCAAACTCCCTCTCACACTACCCCACCACCACCTTTCCCATCGCCATCCGACTAGCCACCTTCCAACCCGCCTCACCTAAACCCACCACCCCCTAGAGTAGGATCAGTCCTAGCAGATCCCACTCCCGAAGACCTTAATATGATGCTTAAAGCATATCAGGCCAGAATCCAAGAAGGGCCAACCATAACTGATCACGAAAAATGCTACCCTAGAGCCGAGCTAGAGCTTGAACAAACTAAAATTTGTGCCAAAATGGTGGAATTGGCTCAGACCATGTTTGAAGCTAGTCGCCTCTTTAACATCTCTAGCTCAGCTAAGACGCAGTTACATTTTGACGGACTGCTAGAAAGAATAGAGAGGCTAATTGCACAATCAGAAAAGGAACCTGCCCCTCAAAGAAAGGAAAGGGCAAGAGAACGGATAAGCCAGCCTCTTCAGGAAGCCCATGTGCCTCCTCAAGAAGCTTATCTTTCCCCCCAAAAGGAAGATGAGCCTCCCTCGAAAGCTCACGTACCTCCACAGGTTGCCTACATTCCTTCTCAGGAAGCATATGAGCCTGTTCGGAAAAGTAAAAGAATAAGTAATCCTCCCCAGGAAGCTTGTGCTCCAAACATCTATGAGAGCAAGGAAAGAGCCAACAATAGAATAAGCCCTCCTTCCCAGGTTGCTTATGTGCCTAATTCTACGGAGCCAGACACTTCTTCTTCTATGAATCGGTTTGCACCAGACTTCCTACGAGAAATTCAAGAAGATAAATGGGATAACGAAAGTGAAGTCGCCCCTCCCTTTGAACTTGTGGATGATGCACACGACCAATTCCCACAAGACATCCCATCTATTTACGGGGAACATGAGAGTACTCAGTCTCACGAGAGATTGGACTTTGAATCCAATTCCATACAAGAGCTACCCCATTTCACAGGCCCATGGGAAGCAAAGTCCACGTGTATGAGAGCACCCACAGTCATGGTAAGAAATGAAGATTCAGTCATACCTAGGAACACAGAGGTAGTGAAGAACACTAACGTGCAGTGCAATCTCAAGCTAGAAGAGCTACTCAAGGTTAGACCTGAATCGTGGAAACATGTAACCAAACAAGTACCTGAGATAGCAAAATCTCGTTCCCAGGTAGGATCACATAGGACAGTGCCAGAGATACCCTTGGATAAGATAGGAGATATGTGTGAAGGTGAAGAAGGGAACACCTATCTTCCCATTACTTATCAGGAGTACACCACTAAGGCAATTTTGGACTCAGGTGCAGGAGTTGCAATTGCCACCACCTCCCTATGGAAGCGTTGGGGCAAGTCGGCACTCAGGCCAACGAGAATGAAATTGCAGATGGCCGATGGTCACATAGAGAGACCCCTAGGATTGCTAGAAGGAATAACTCTCACCACTTGTGGTGTCGAGTTTGAACATACCTTTGCTATATGTGACTTTAGCAAAAATCATGCCTATGAGATGATTTTGGGACGACCATTCATGCGACAGTTGCAAGTGGTACAGGATTGGGGAACTAATTCCTTGTACCTGCAACACTTAGGTGTTACGACCAAAGTCAATCTCAAGGATTACTCTCA
Organism: Ceratopteris richardii; assembly: GCA_020310875.1. Taxonomy (NCBI): domain Eukaryota; kingdom Viridiplantae; phylum Streptophyta; class Polypodiopsida; order Polypodiales; family Pteridaceae; genus Ceratopteris; species Ceratopteris richardii. The sequence continues at coordinate 71,717,636 of CM035419.1, forward strand.
TAGAGATGTCCCTCCTATCCAATGGAATCCCATCCATAGAGCCAAAGATGACACGGAATCTGTGCATTCCATAGGGTCTGGATCCTCATGGATGCATGAAGACACTCATTTATGGATGTGCAAGGTTGCAGTAGAAGAAGAGAAGAGAGAGAAAGCCAGAGAGGTAGGTGCAAAAGAAACACATAGATCAATTCAAGACCCAGCCTATGCACCTGTAGTTTTTCCTGATGAGGAATTTGAACCCCATGGCTGGGCAGAAATCCTAGCAACAATGGACGTAGCCATCAATGAAGAACAATGGACACCTATCTGTGATGAGGATGGCTATGATATTTCAGTCTTCTCCATAGAGCCAATCATGGGAGAGGCAGTTCTAGAAGAATGCGAACCTAGCCCTGATGCCTTTGAGGATGCAAGTGACTCCGACCTAGAGTCAATCATCATGGACCCACCATTTGCATCAGATGAAGAATACTTCCATGAAGTAGAATTTCAACCCCAGAGGCATGGAGAGCTTACAAATGATGTAAGATTAGCCACACATGTGACCCCAAAGGAAGAAGGAAAGAAACAGAAGAAGAGAGAAGTCTCACCAGAAGAGGAAGAATCTTTGTTTGAGGTCCCAGAAAATTTTAAGAAATATGAGATAGATGACAGGAGAGTCATGATAAGAATGCCTAAACGAGAGGCACAAGTAGGAGAGGCCTATGATAACAAAGAAACCACCAAGAAAATAGTAGTAGCCCTAGAAGAAGGAGAGGAGAGATGCACATACATAGGCCATGACCTAACAGAGGAAGAAGAGAATGCGTTAATTGCCTTGCTAAGAGAATACAGAGATGTGTTCGCTTGGAGTTACAAGGATTTGAAAGGTGTTGACCCTGACATATGCTCACACACCATCCCCATGACCTCAGATGCTAAACCCTCTAAGCAAAAGCCCTACACATATAACGATAATTATGCTGCTAAGATCAAAGAAGAGATAGATAGACTGGTTGAAGCTGGATTTATCTATGAAATTGAGCACACTGAATGGGTATCCCCCATCGTAGTGGTGCCCAAGAAGAATGGCAAGCTGCGTGTGTGCATTAACTTGAAAAAGGTTAATGCAGCCACGATTCGAGATAACTATCCACTTCCCATCATAGAACATCTCTTAGAAAGAGTGGCAGGCAAGGAAGTGTACAGCTTCCTTGATGGATTTTCGGGCTACAATCAAGTAGCCATAGCTCCAGAGGATCAGCATAAGACAGCCTTTGCCACAGAGTGGGGCATATTTGCCTTTAGAGTAATGCCATTTGGGCTTACCAATGCACCAGCAACCTTCAAGAGGCTGATGTGCCATGTATTTAAGGAGTTCCTGAGGAAGAACTTAGAAGTCTACGTTGATGATCTTTGTGCTCATTCGAACATTAGGCAAACCCATATCCCTGAACTCAGGCAAATCTTCGACAAATGTAGAGAATATCAAGTCTGCCTGAACCCAGAAAAATGTGTTTTCATGGTCAGGCAAGGCAAGATTCTAGGACACATAGTGTCAAAGAATGGCATATCCACTGATGAAGAGAAAGTGAGAGCTATAGCAGAGCTACCTAGGCCAAAAAATGTCAAGGAAGTACAAGCTTTCATGGGGCATTGTGGTTATTACCGACGATTTATACACATGTATGCTGTCATTGCAAAGCCCATGTACGGACTTCTGACTAACTTTGAGTGGACTGATGAATGTGAGAATTCCTTCCAGGAGCTTAAACGACGATTATGTTCAGCACCAATCTTAACCACACCAGATTGGAAGAAGCCATTCCATGTTCATGTGGATGCGTCCAATTATGCTATTGGATGTGTACTTGCACAACCTACGGGTGAAGGTAATATGGATCTTCCAATTGCCTATGCCAGTAGACAATTGAATGCAGCTGAACGAAATTATACCACTACAGAGAGAGAAGGCTTAGGCATGGTATATGCAGTCAAGAAATTTAGACACTATTTGCTTGCAAATAAGTTTAAATTTTTTACTGATCATCAGGCTTTGCTATACCTCGTAAACAAACCATGCAATACAGGAAGATTAGTGAGGTGGTTTCTCTTGCTCATGGAATATGACTTTGAGGTTGTGGTAAGGAAAGGTAGGACTCATTTAAGAGCAGATCATCTCTCTAGGCTCACGTCGGGAGAAGCCCCACAAGGAGTAACAGATGATCTCCCTGATGCTTACTTGTTTAACTTGGAAGTCGTACCGCAGTGGGCTAAGTCGTTGGTACCAGTATTGACGTACGGGCCTAATCATCCAGTGGTGAACACACGGAATAGGGAGGTTGTGTGAGCCCAAAAGTACCACATCATGGCAGGAAGCATGTACAAGCACACAGATCAAGGGATCTTGGCTTGTTGCGTAGAAGAGGATGAGTACGCTAAATGGTTGCAATTAGCACATGTAGGTGCGTTAGAGCAACACTACTCAAAGCAACGAACTTTACAGACTCTAAAGAGACTCGGAGTGCATTGGCCAACTATGGAAGCTGATGTCCAAAAGTTGTGCAAGGAATGCCCAATTTGTTGCACTAAACCACCTGTGGAACACGCTACTCGATATCAAGTATCCATTGTGCCAGATTGGAGCGAACCTCTAGTATCCTTCCTGAGGACAAACACATTCCCTCCAGACATGACTCTGGCTAGGAAAAGGAGTTTAGAACAAGAAGCCCTGGATTACTCACTCATTGGTGATAATCTATACAAACGCGGTAAAGATGGTTACCTGAGACTGTGTGTCCATGAGAGTGAATATCTTAAGGTCTTGGAAACTGCTCACCAAGGTGTAGCAGGAGGACACTTTGGACCAGATCGGGTGATCAAGGCAGTATTATTTGCAGGCTTCTGGTGGCCTACCCTTCACATGGATGCACATACCTATGTGAAATGGTGTGATGTCTGTCAGAGAACTCAGTATCCTATACGAAAAGATGAGATGCCATTGAAACCTATGATGGGTGGACGTGCGTTCTCTAAGTGGGGAATAGACTTCGTAGGTCCTATTAATCCCCCAGCTAAGGGTTCTCATGCAGAATACATCATTGTTGCGACAGATTATCTAACCAAGTGGGTAGAGGTAAAGGCTACGACAAAGAACGATGCTCAAACAACTGCTAAATTCTTGTTTGAGAATGTGTTCACAAGATATGGGCTACCTATAGAGCTTGTAAGTGATAGAGGCACTCATTTCTTGAACGAGGTGATTGAGAATCTACTCCAAGAATTCCTGGTAATACACAAGAAGTCTGCCCCCTATCACCCTCAAGCTAATGGACAAGCTGAGAGCACTAATAAGATCTTATGCAATGTACTGACGAAATTAGTGAACAATAAACGCTCTGATTGGGACAAACAACTTCACCATGTTGTTTGGGCATACCGAGTTGCCTACAAAACAGTACTCCAAGCCACCCCCTTTCAGATGGTATTCGGCCAAAACGCTGTGCTACCCTTGGACTTCTTAATACCTACGTTGAAAATAGCACGAGAGCACGAATGGACAGGTCATGAGCTCTCCTCTAGGATTTTTGACCTTGAACGATTAGGAGAAACAAGACTGAGAGCAGCTGCAGGGATATATGCAGCAAAGAAACGACAGAAGGCATACTTTGATGCCCATGTGAAGGATAAAGGCTTGAAAGCAGGAGATCTAGTTTTAGTCTACACACTGAAACAACACGCAAGGAAACTAGAAAAGAGAGGCTATGGACCTATGATCATCAATAGGATCTCGACAAGTGGTGCTGTGCAACTAGCCACATTAGAAGGCGATGTTCTCCCAAACTATATTAGCGGATGCAGAGTTAAGTTGTATCAGGAACCTCTCACAGAGGAAATGCTAAGTCGACTCAACATTGCTAAGAAACGCAAAGAGGAAGAAAAGCGAATTCGAGAAGAAGCTCAAGCAGAAGCCTTAGAGCGCATACGGAAAATGAAATTGCGAAGGCAAGGTAGAGATCAGCTTAGAACAAATGACTATGCAGATCAAGGATATCATATGGCAAGGTGTGCAATAGCAGGAACAAGCTCACATAGGATAACTGATCGACGTCCTTTCGTAACCTTAGATATAGGACAAGGAAAGAGTGCAAGGACCATAAGAGCCTTGATTGACTCAGGTGCAGCCACTAGTGCTGTTAGAATGTCTTACTGTCAAGAGTTGCAGTTAACTGTCAATCCTGTGGAAGCATATCTCATAGGATTGGGAGGCGTGGAAACCCCTTGCATGGGCGAGGTGGAACTTCCCCTCTACATTCATGATGAGGCTATGACCGTTAAAGTACTAGTGTGTCAAGACGAGGATCTCACTGAACCTCTTGTCTTGGGTCAAGACTGGATCTATGACCAAGCAGTCAACTTAAACCTAAGAAGTGGGTTTCTTCAGGTTTGGGTCAATCATAGTCGAATTACAGTAGAGTTGGATAATGGAGCACCCAAGGAACTAGGAAAGGCACAGACTCCTGGTCCTTCCAGGAATACACATGAAGATGACCATGTTGTTCTTGTCCAAAACTATGTGTTGCAGAGGAATGATATTCGCAAAAAAGGAGTCAGGGATGCAAAGGAACTCCCTTCTTTTCCAAAGGCCAGAAGGAGGCAGCAACCAAAGGTGGATCAAAGGCAGAAGAAGCAGAGTACAACCTATGTCCGAGATCAAAAGTACCTGCGCAGCAAAATGTCCCAGCAAGTGAAACAAGTGTGGGTACGGAAAGGCGAATACCCGGTTGCACTCCCGCCAACTACACGGGCTAAGTCTCTTATTATTAACCAACAACACGACATTAATAAGAAGTCTTGCAGAAATTCTCCTGCTAACGTGAAAGCTATTTGGGTGCCCAAGAAGTCGATGAAGGCTAGCCCACAATCAAGACAAATTTGGGTGCCTAAGGCTTGCTGCGGGCGCAAATGGCTATGCCGAGGCCACAACCTACACAGTGTAACCCATTCACTCGCACAGCCAACATTCACTCGTTTTCAACACTCAAGAACACACCAAGGCCCATGCGCACGCACATAATCACTTGTAAATGGGTCCCTAAAAGGCCTCATTTTCAAACCGAGACACCGATAAAGCTCTCTAGAGTCTCTACGAAACCAAAAGCAAAACCCATCCACTGCATTTGGCAGCCTCAGACTTGTAACAAACCCCCAGACCCCATTTGTAAATCCATGATAACTTACTAACCACATCACTATCACTTTACATCATTCCACTTAACTCTTAGGTCTTCCGAACGACTAACCACACACACACTTGCACCGAGCACTTACTAACCCATTATTCGCTCCCGACCCTCATGTTAATATTGTAATGGGAACAACAACAATCCTCCCTTGTCCTGTACAATATTAACACGTGTTGGTATATTCTCACAGAGACATGTGGCAAGAAGTAACATGGCAGATACGATTGGAACTAGCTCCCAGGCAGGCACCAGCCCCCAAGTGGTGGACATCGAAAGCCTTCCGGTCGAGGAGGAATTAAAGGAAAGACCAGTAGGATTACGGGCATTACATGCCATACCAATTCAGAATCCTCCACAGGGTCATACAATGCCGGTGGGCAAAGCTTCACACTGGTTCAGTGACGTTGCTGGACCTCTGGGTGAAGGCACATATATGTGGGAGTCCGAGGTAGAATTCAATGGACGTTGGGGCAGATACCATTTCTTTACCAGGGAGTTTGAAAAGCTACAGAACGATGAAGGACTGAAGTCGATATGGAAGAAGGCGGGGCTGTATGATTACTTCAAGTTCCAACTACCAAAGCCAGATTTTCTAAGGTGCTCATACTTAATTAGTACCCTCACTCCCAGCAAAGACAAGAAAGGATACAGCTCCTTTGTGCTCCCATCACTCACAAGGGGCAATGAGCTGAAGCGTTTCCGCTTGACTATCAACTTGGTAAGAGAAGCACTCGACATGAAAGGTATGCACATCCCAACAGAGAAAGAGACTATGGTTCCAGACAATATGAAGAACAGGAATCTGACGAAGTTGAAGGACATGGTTGCGATGACACCTACAATTGCCATTCACTTACGCATGGTCATGCAACATTTCGCATTCCCCGCGCAGGAGAGATTCACAATGCCCCCCAAAAAGATCTGGTTTAGCCTCTACCTGGCGGATGCTTTTGATTTGTCCATCAATATGCCTCACTGGATTATCGACCAGATCCATATGGCTCATCAGAGATGGTATAAGAAGCAAAAGTCTGTGTTGTATGGTTGCTGTGCACTTACAAGAATTATATACAGATGTCTCGCATATGATGTACCGGTGCAGAGGGCCCTCATTTGGTCCAGAGCACAAGAGTTTCAACGCAGATTGTCAGCTGTGGGGCCTCCCTCAAAGAAGATGAGAGGCGCTGTCCAGATGCCTTGTGCACAAGCTCGCGGTGCAACCCTAACGCCTGAAACAACCCCAAGTCTTCCCCGATGAGTGCAACCATTTACTATCAGGTTACCCAGGCACAGCACAGATGGCCCTAACCTTGTGTTTCCACCAGTACCGACTGATCTGGAATTCCCGCATGGATTCACTCTGGAGGATCTAACGGACGAAGAAGTTGCTAGAATCATCGATGCTGTAAATGCGGAAGTTGAAGCAGAGCAAGCTGGTGGACAACAAACTGCCCCAGACCAAGCCCAGCCCAGCCAACCGGACGTAGTCAATGTGGACAATGAAGAAGAAGCACATGAGGAGGCACAGGGTGGACAATCAGAAGCAGAAGAACAAGAGTATGATCAGGAAGCCCTACAAGTACTGGAAGGTGCCCCCGCCTATACTAACGCATTAAAGAAGCTCTACGATACGATGAACCGAGTCCAAGAGCAACACAGGCTATCATTAGCTGCAGGTAAAGCCCTCATGAACCAGATTCTGGAGGAGGAAGGCGTGGATGAGCAATACCGTGCCACCCTGGAAATGATATCAGATGCTTTGGGAGTACCTGAAACGGTGCATACTGCACTAGTGCAATCACGAAGGACAGAGAAAAGATATGGAAGACACCCCCCACGAACGGGAAAACGAATGAATGTATTAGGATCAGGACCTCAAGGCACCCCCACAACCACTAGCACAGCACACACTGTTCACGACACCGAGGAAGCCCACACATCGAGTGCACCTCCATCACCTCCCTTGCCACCCTCTCCCCCACATCAGCCCCCTTCACCTCCCCCTGCCACTGTAACCTCTACTGTCACCACCTCCGAACCCACTACACACACTGACGCACAAACCATCAGTCAACCCACATACTCTATTTTCACGGGAAACATAAGTCTAACCACAACCACGGTAAGCCCCACTCCTCCGATCACACTTCTTGGGAGTTCACAATTACACACCCCTCTATACACGTTCACAACTCTCACCGCAACCACAATCCCCATGTTCACAGTCACTCCCATCACGGCCTCCATTTTTGAATCCATGGAGGTGTCACCCACCTCTGCACCTCTCCCACCCCCCATTTACCCACAATCCCCCATTCCCCCACCTCCCCCCTCACCCTTCTCTAGTACTGCATCCACACTTCCCTTTCCCTTCCCCTTCCCCTCTGCATTCGACACCATTTCTCCCACCATTCCTCTTAATAATGTATTTAATAATATGTACCAATGCATGTCCCACCTTCAGCAACATTACCAACACCTTGACAACCAACATACAAGGCTTTTCCGAAGCCTCGAAGATCTCCAAGCACGATGTAGGGATCTTGAAGAGCAGAAGCAGCTACTACAACAGCAGCACGTGACCTTACAGGAACAATATGCACAATTAGTAGCCAACCCACCCCAAGCAGATGATGAAGAGCGACGACACATGGACGAGTTGCTACATTCTCAGATCACGGACAACCTGAAGCTTCGACGGAACTTGGGCCTCCTGCGCAAGCATATGTCTACAGCGCTAGAGGAGAATAAACGATTACAGAAACAGAATGAAGAAAATCTGGAGGCGGCCATGGAGGGTTCCCCATAGGAGATTGACCCAGAACGATTCAAGGCAATTCCCTCTGAGAACATGAAAGTGGTGTTAGAAACTCATGCAGATCTAATGGAGGCGCATGCCGCCTTAGAAAAAGAGAGAGATGATTTGCTAAGGCAGTTGGCCACCCGACAGACATCACCCAGCAAAAGCACAACCGCAGAAGATACATCAGAAGAGATCACTAAACTCCGGGCCGAACTTGAGGAATTACGTAGCAAGGTCATGGAATATGAGCGTCAGCCCTCCCCTCTGGTAGAGCCCGAGCCTGACGATCTTGTGCCAATTGAAGTAGAAGAAACATTTGAGGATCCCTATGTTCCGATGCCAACACCCGGGGGTAAGCGAACAGAACAGGGCATGGACACAATTGAAATCGAGGCACCTGAATGGATGCAAAAATTAGAGAAAGTAGCCACGATGCATGATGACAGGGTGGCAGTCCAAATCGCATTGATGTCAAAATTAGAAGAGGTTGTAATAAAATCCAATTATTTTCAGAATCTCTCACACCATAGGTGGATCGGCCCATCGGATGACCTGTATGTTCCTTTTTGCGTGATAATGGCGGATTATAATGCAGAGATCAAGCACCACACCTCAAGGGAACCCACCTCTGCCACCCAATTTGCACCTGACGACATTCCAGAAAGTGCCAAGCAGGGACATATTCGCCAACCGATGTGGAGAATTCGGCTGCTTGAAACATACCCGGAAATGGTAAGAACATGGAACAACATGCCCTTGTACATCAAATATAACCCATGTTATTGCCCTGTATTTCGAAGGAGATCATGGCCGGAGTACACACAAACAGTGCTGACGATTAAAGGATGTGAGAAGTGGCTCAATTATGTGTACTTCGCACCCCCGAAGGGCCCACCTACGATTGGATATATGATTTTGACGATTCGACATTGGGGGTCCGGTTCAAGAATGTACCTGATGTCATGACTCAGATGTGCGTGAAGATTTTCGAACTTATGTTGGTCATCTTCAGGACCTTCAAAAATGTCAAGGAATCGCATCTCTCAGCATTAGGATTTAATGAAGGTAATCAGGACCTTGTATACGACATGAGCACAACCCCATCGATTAATGTTGTGTATGCATGGCACGCTCGCATCAAATATCTACCGGCCTGCTTCAAACAAACGTTTGAAGAGATGTTCGTCACAGGATTCTGGGAATATCACTCCGAGATATTCATTCCTAGACCATCCCATCTCTTGCAGTTGTTTGCAGTGGAACAAGCTCTCCATTTCGAAAAGCTACGTATACCACATCCAGAGGTTCCCGGGCCGGTAGATTGGGATGCGCTACTCACAGATTTGGCCAAAGGATTGAGGATTGCCGAACATCACTTAGCGCAGGATGTCGTCGAGTACTACATCCAAAAAACCACACAACAAGGGTCTGTCAGGGACGACAGACGCGAGAGAGGGGGGGGTGTTAGCAGCGGACAAGGGACTGAAGGACTAACGAGGCATGGCAGTCAGAGAAGAGAGTCAAAAGGGAGAGAAGACACAAGCAGACAAGGGAGTCAACGAAGATCTGGCAAATAGGCCAATAAATTTCTTCAGGAAGAAGTACGTATGAGCATTCACGCAGATTTAGCACTAAGGCAACCTTAATTTTTCAAAACCTCTACACCAATTAAAAGTGATTCTCATCACTAAACACCATTGTAAATACCATTTCATCTTTTTGTAGCTCCATTTTGTGCAAGCCAAGGATTCCTTGAGCTTGAGGAGCTTTAGAAGTATCTACCTGCCAATTTTCGTATTTTTTAGATCTCGTTTGAGCCCTCAAATAAGCCCTGGAACCTAATTTTTAACTAGGCCGGACACTAGGTCTGAACAGGGCCAAAGCTAGTCACAAACTATAAAAGGAGCTAGAGAGCTCATTTTTGGGGTTAGATTGTAATTGAAACAAACTTGTAAGAGCTTTTTGAAAGTAATCTAAGAACTCCATTGATTCTCCCTCTTTGTCTTGCCGTGTGTGCGTGTGTGTGTATGTGTGTGCATGTTCGTGTGCTTCTCACTCACGCACTTGTGCCGCCACTTGCTCGAGGTCTCCATACCATCCTCACGTCTTCCCGGATTGACATTAAAGGAGGTGCTACTCATCACTGAGCTACAAGCAATTTCACAAAACAAGAAGAAAGCAGTTAGTATCAATAAAGTAGTTTACATATGTCACATGTGGCTCATGTGCCTAGCATTCTCAATTGTGCCTATGCACGACCTTGTAATGTGGCCCTATATTAATGCATACTGTGGAAATGCATGACCTGAATGGTGCAAAAGATGGGGTTATGCAAAGAGCACATGGTTTTCACACGTGGAGGCTTCTGATGTTACTTGTAGACTTGATGCAATCTCTATTTGTAGGTATCCATTGGATCTCGAAACGATGGAATCAATCAATGGTTGAATGATAACTGATCATTCCTTCTTATAGGGATCCATTTTAGAACAGTGGTCGACTGTGTGTAAATCACTTTCGAACTCGTCATCTTCTAATAGTTTCTTAAATTTTGTATCCCTTGTAGTTGGCTCTTTGGTTCTATGGGGGATAAAGATGCCTTTATCTTCTTAACCCGTACCATTGTTGATTGCCTTCTTACTATTGTTGAAGAAGTGAGTTGATCATCTTTTGATCTTTGTGCTTGGTTCCGACCCTTGCCTCTCCTTGGCTTCTTTGTTGAGGCCTTTCTCGTGAGGGAGAGCGTAGGGTTTTGTGTGTGTAGTAGCAGTTCCTTGGGTACCCACATGTGTAATCGCCCTTGTTGAGCTGCAACTAATTCCTTAGGCAACCGAATTTGTATGTTATTGTGGTCGGCCTTCATTGATTGCTTTGGTACTTTTTGGTTTCAATGGTGTGATTGACTACTCTCCCTTTCGTATATAGATCTTCTTCATGCCTGAAACTATTTTCTGCTTGAGTTCTATTTGTCTATTTTATATAGCGGTTTTTTTGTGGTTTTTTTCTTGTCTCTATGGTTGAACTATTGTGGCTTCATTAGTCTTTGAAAAACAAGAGAAACTCACTCACCTTTGAGCTTGCTCTTCCATGAGCGAGTCCTGCATCATAGAGCTTTTGACACATACATCTTCTTCCCTAGGATTATTCTTAGAAGAACTAAAAGAATGTGTGATGCTTGGATTTGTGATCATGAAATTCTCTAATTCTAATGTAATGAATTGTTCATCTACCCAAACTTGAAGAAGTTGACTTCATAGGTTTAAGTTGATTGCATGGTCATAGATCTAATCTTGACCTAAGACAAGTGGTCCCATAAGGTCCTCATCTTGACACACTAGCATTTTGATAGTCAATGGGACATCTTGAAGGTAGATGGGTAGTTAAACCTCGCCCAAACAAGGGGTTTCCAAACCTTCCAAGTTTATGAGATAGCTTTCTATGGAATTGGTGTTCAGTAGTAGATCTTGGTAGTATGAGAGTCTAACTACACTAGTTGTTGCACCTGAGTCAATCAAGTCTCTCACAGTCATTAGACTCTTTCCTTGTCCCACCTCTATGGTCACAAAGGGACTTCGGTCAATTATTGGAGAAGCAATCACACCCGATGTCTAGCACATGGCCATGTGATATCTTGGGGCTTTTGGACTGACATCTATGCCTAGTCGCCTTAACTTATTTCGCCTTATGTGCTCTCTCGCCTCTCCTATGCTTCTTCTCTAACCTTTAACTCTTCTTCTTTTTGCTTCTTATAAGTGTTGAGTCTCATTAGCATTTCCTATGTAAGAGGTTCTTGATATAGCTTGACTCAGCAGCCACTAATATAGCTTGGCAAGATGTCACCTTCTAGAGTGGTCTCCCTCTTTCAATCTTTTATCCTTGATGTGTGCATCAACGTATGCCTTTTGTCTTTTCTTTGTAGCATAGATGCTTGCTGCTGCTTGTAGCCTAGTCTCACCTATGCATTCTAGATCAAATATCTTAGAGGACAACTCATGTCCATTCAACTCGTGCTCTTGTGCTACTTTTAAACTCGGGATCAAGAAGTCTAATGGTAGCATAACATTTTGTCCGAAGACCATCTTAAATGGGGTGGCATTGAGTACCGTTTTGTAGGCAACTCGATAAGCCCAAACATCATGGTGAAGTTGTTTATCGTGATCAGAGCATTTATTATTTACAAGTTTTGTCAATACATTACATAGGATCTTATTTGTGCTCTCGGCTTGTCCGTTAGCTTGTGGATGATAGGGGGCAAACTTCTTATGTATTACCAAGAGTTCTTGGAGAAGGATTTCAATGACTTCATTCAAGAAGTGTGTACCTCTATCGATTACTAACTCTATTGGTAGTTGATATCTGGTGAACACATTCTCAAATAAGAACTTAGCTGTCGCTTGAGCATCATTCTTTGTCATGGCTTTCTCTTCTACCCACCTTGTAAGGTATTGTGTGGCTACAATAATGTACCCTGCATGGGAATTTCTAGTTGGGGGGTTAATAGGACCTACAAAGTCTATACCCCACTTGGAGAATGCACGTCCTCCCATCATTGGCCTCAAAGGCATCTCGTCTTTTTTGACTTTCTTCCCTTGAATTTATAGTTTTAATGCCTGTGAGAGGTTCCTCTTCTTTTTGGGTAAATACTCCTACATTTTCTAGATAGTTCCCCTCTGAGTCAAAGTAACTATCCATCACAATGGACTCTAGATCGTCATCATCCTCTTCTTCTTCTATGACCTCATTAGAGTCACACTCTTCTAGCAAGGGTTCAAACATGAACAAAGACATGTCATAACCCTCCTTGTCACAATGAGGTGTCCATTGTTCTTCATTGTCAGCAATGTCCATGGTAGCAAAGATTTTTGTCCAATCATGAGGCTCAAATTCTTCATCTGGAAAGACCATCAGGTGTGTAGGCTAGATCTCTCAGTGGTCTCTCTCCTTGAGAACAAAATTCTTCTCTCACTTTTAGATGTCTTTCCTATTCCTCTACGACTTTGCATATCCACAAGAGAGTATCTTCATGCATCTAAGATGGATTAGAAGAACTTTCAGAATGCACCAAGATTGAATCTTCTTGCACCTTGTGGATAGGATTCCACCGTAGGGGTGGTACATCTCTAAAGGTATAATCCTTAAGATTGGCTTTGGTGGTGACCCCTAAGTGCTGCATGTACAAGGAATTTTTTTCCCAATCTTTTACTATTTGTGGTTGCCATAGAAAGGGTCTTTCTAGGATCATTTCATAGACACTATTTTTTCCAAATTCACATATAGCAAAGGTGTGTTCAAACTCAACACCATAAGTGGTTAGAGTTATCCCTTCTAGCAATCCAGAGATCTTTCAACATGGCCATGAACCATTTGAAGCTTTATTCTAGTTGTTCTTAATGCCGGTTTACCCCATTGCTTCCACAAAGAGGTGGTCACAATCGCAACACTAGCACCTGAATCTAAGATAACTTTGGTTGTGTAACCTTGGTAGGTGATTGGAAGATAAGTATTATCTTCTTCACCTTCACTCATGTCTCCTATTTTGTCTAGGGGTATCTTTGGAACTTTTTGCTCAGAGCCTCCTTTTGACATATTGGAACCAAGTTCTGGAACCGGATTCACCACATGTTTCCATAGCTCAAGTTTTACTTTGAACAACTCCTCGAAAGTGAGATGACACTGCACCTTAGTGTTTTTCAAGACTTCAGTGTTTCCTGGAAGCACTAATTCTTCATTTCTTATCAATATTGTGGGAGTTCTGATATGATAGGATTTGAATTCCCATGGGCCTATGAATTGTGGCAACTCTTGTAAAGAATTAGATTCAAAATCTGATCTTTCTTCTTCTTGTTGCTCTTCTTGATCTCCATAAATAGATGGAATGTCTTAGGGAAATTGATCATGAAGATCATCAACTTGAGGAATAGGAGGGGGATTTTCTTCTCCTTGGCCCATTTTTCGTCTTGTATTTCATGCAAGAACTCTTGAGATTATTGCTCAATAGAAAGCAATGTTCCACGATCCACGGAATTAGGAACATAACTTTCATTGGTGGTGAGTTTTCTCTTTCAACAACTGGTTGAGCCTGTGGAGGTAAAGAAACTTACGACTTGTTTACCAACTGCTCTAGTCTTTCTAGTAAGCCCTAAAAAATCAAAATTGGTTTGACAAAATTTGTGTGATTGAATAATTGACGGGTCTCGAGCATAGCTTGAGCTACTTCTACCATTTTCATGCACATTTTTGTCCGTCCAATCTCTAAATCTGCTCTAGGATAACTCTTTTCGAGGTTCGTAGCTATTGGCCCTTCTTGAAGTCGCGCCAAGCCTTCTGGGGTTAGATTTGCAAGAACATACCCTAGTTGTGGTATGTTCACGATGAATGGTCGGGTGGGATGAAGTGGAGTGGATGGATTTTTTGCATGCGAGGGGTTTTGAGATGCAATGTCTACAATTTTTATTTTTGCATCTCTCAAGCTTTCTTCTAGTTTGGATGACTTTGTAGCCCACTTACGATCGGCCTTCTCTATGGTATCCTTCCAAGTTCTTGTCTTCCTTTTACGAGGCTCTCCTGATTCACTTGACTCTAATTGTTCAGCTGGTTTAGCCTATTTTAAAGCTTGTGCCCTAGTGACTGCCTGTATCGGAGCCACATTAATGCTACTTGAACTTGAATCCACCACTAAGCCTACCACATTAATGGGTGTAACCTTAGGTGCACTATAGGGGTTTCCTTGGACAATATCTCAAGAGGTCTTCTTTGTGACACTTACAACAAAAGCCTTGTATTATGATGTTCTGTCCTTGTGCTAGAGTCGGTGGGTGGGGACATTCATGAATGAAATGGTCACCCTGACATCTAAAATATGGTCCTCTAGGGGCTTCTGGCCTCACTTGTCTCAATTGGGGCTTGGGGTTAGGATTTTATACATGGCATTAGAGTATTTTGACTCCCAATTGAGTTCCATAGATAGTGCCTCATATTGATATGGATAAGTCTCACTGTGCTTGGGTGACTCTGTGTAATAAGCTTGTGGACTATCTTCATGGTTATAGTCTTTGAGCATGAGGGTCATTTTTTGAGACCAAAGGGGTCATCCCCACCAATGCTCTATAGGGTTCTCCTCTGCCACTGCATACTTAACTGGGATTACATTGGCAAGAGGTGGCGGTTGGTTTCCTAGGACCGGTTGTGGCCTATATGGTGCTTGATATTGTTGTTGGTATTGAGGTTGATATTGTTGGTGTGGCCTATAATATGGATGTTGGTATTGGTTCTGATACCTACCCTGTTGATGAGGTTGTTGATAAGTTTCTCTGACAGCCTCCCTATTGTATGGACAATCTTGAGCGATGTGGTTCGTATATGTTCTCTCAATAGTGCAATATGGAGCATTCATTTCTCTCATATTCTAGTTTTGCAATGGTCATATGTTAGCCATGTGGTTCCCTCTTCAAGTATAACATGGCTTCAACAAGGTGACCCATGGAGGGTCTAGAAGTATGACTAGTTGAACTGCCTAGAATCCTTATAGAGTTTTGACAATTCTAACTCCTCACCCAAGTTGTCTTCTAAGTCAATACATATTCTCAAGCAATGATCGAGTGTGATTGGCTCCTTGAGATATACATATGATCTAAGTTTCCCACTTAGAAGTCCATCTTAAAATAGGGAAACTTGTTTTGCGTAGGTAGGTAATTTAGGTGTCAGATATTTTTCCACATATTGTTTAAATCTCCATCCAGCTAGCCAAACTATTTCTTGGGGTGTTTTCTTGAAGTTGTGGATCAAGGATGATGTGTTATGTTTGATGCCACTCTTGGAATATCTACAATGAATGCTTCTAGTAGTTTACGTATATCTTGGTAGTTGCAATTGTTCAGGGGTTGAAGCCAAGCTAGAGCAGTACCCTTGAGGGTCAAACCAAATACCTCACACTGGGTGAATAAGTCCTCAACCTGTTCAACTCTTAACACATGTTTGAACTCCACCACATGATTATAAGGATCTCCTGAGCCATCAAAGTAGTTTTTCATTGTCTTGACCAATTAAGAGGGTCTAAGGGTTCTTGGGTACTCTTGAGGTCTAGGCAATGGAAAATTGTGTTCATCTCTTTGATGCATGTCTACTCTATGTCTTTCTCTTTCAGCTCTTTCACTTTCAAGTCCTGATCTCCCTCTGCCCATAGTGTGTGCAAAGCTTACGTGAGATCTCTCTCTAGCTCTATCCCTTTGGTTTTCTTGAGCCTAGGATGATCTTGCTCCTTGGAGGCCATGGGAAACATTAGATCTTGGTGGAGGAAAAATCAATTCACCCTACCAAGTGTATGCATGCCTACCATGCTCTATTACCAAGAAAATTCTATCTGATGTGTTATCTCGATAGACAACTTTGCCTGGTATCTCCGGATCTTTGAACTCATAGATGGTGATTCCGCTTATTTTTCTAAGTCGATCTAGTTTGAATCTCCAAAAAGCTTCCTCCATTTCTCTATTCAAGAATAGTTCTATGCTTTTTTGGTCTTGGGGAACCCACTGGAGAGTAATCATTCAAGTCAGAACGGATTTGCCTTGAGGAGTCTTAGGTTCTCATCCTAGGTCTCCTTGCTCTAGCTCTCCTATCCCATTCTAAGGAATGACATTTTTAAAATCATCTTTCTTGTCCGATAAGCTGGAAACCACATACATGGTTCCTTTCTTATCAATATATGAACCCTCTTCATATTTAACCAGTGGGTGTATTCCTTTTCTTGAGTTATTATCATTGCTCAATCTTTCAATGTTACTAGAGTACTTTAAACATATTACAACAATCAACTGTGATTGCATATTTTAAATTACAAGCACCTTATATTGATTGAACCCATGGACAATAATGTTATTATGAATACTTCATTGTCTTCTTTTCCTTATTTTCAGTTAGGCTTTATGATTTTGATCTCTTTCTAGAAAATATGCCTAAAAGGAAATGGAAGCTTCCATCTTTAAAATATTTTTCAAAAGGTCATCTTTATGTACTTTTCATACTATATTTATGAGCTTTATGGCTTGTTTTGGGAAAAGGTTCTTGGATCAATGAAGATCCCAAAGCGTCTCGAAGTCTGCTACAGGTTTAGCGGAATTCGTCTAGGCAATTCTGTTCAACTTTTTTGAGATACAATCAATTTTCTGTATCAAGGTATTTTAGTCACCTGCCATGGCTGAAAGCAGTGATGTATTCCGTATGTTGGCTGTTGAGGATAAGTTGGATGGTACCAACTACCCATTATGGGCTTATATGATGCGACATGTATTGGTTGCAAAAGGACTGTGGAACATTGTACAAGGTGTTGAAAAACGTCATATCACACCTACAACTTAATAACTGCAGGTACAAAAGCTGAGGCAGAAGGTGTCGAAGATGATGACATTCTGCATATTCCTGTTTGTGCTGCGGTTTCTGTTGCACCTACTGCAGAGCAAATTCTTTGGGATGGCAGAGATACGCAGGCACATGCATTGATAGCTTTGTCTCTCAAACGTGCCATTATTCCTCATATTCGCTCTTGCAAAACAGCTAAGGATGCTTGGGATACACTTACCACATTGTGCCAAGCTAGGAATGAGGCTCGTGTTGCTTACCTTCGAAAACAGTTGGAGAGTGAGCACATGAATGAAGGTGATTCTATGGATAGTTTTCTAACAAAGATCAAAGACTTGAAAGAACAGTTGATTTTTGCTAATGAGGTTATACCAAATAGCTCACTTGTGCAGACCATTCTGAATCGTCTTCCTGATTCATATCAGAGTTTTGCTTCTACTCTTCGGTTAATGACGAAAGGCAATCCAAATGCCTTGTCATTTGAGGAGTTAGTCTCTATTCTGTTGCAGGAAGATCAGTCAAGGCAGAATTGGTTCATTATGCATGTTGTAGATCAAGCTTTCCTGGCTAGTCAGAAGGGCAAAAGAAAATGGAGCTCTTCAACTAGTAAGCATAAATCTGCAAATGCTGCACATTCGAAGAAGGAGGATAAAGATGAGAAGAAATCAGAAAAGCTGAAATTGTTTTGCAAGTAATGTAAAGGGAATGATCATATCATAAAGAACTGTCCAAAACTGGCTGCTAAAGAGGCAAAGAAGAAAGAGGCTGGAATGGTTGTTGCAGAGGCCTCTACACCAAAAACAGAGTCTGCTAATCTTGTGCAGGAAGAAGAATGGGCGTTTACTACTATCTGCAGTTTTGACCCATCTTCTCATGAGCAGTGCATGTCTGCAGTAGACTCAGATGTTTGGTATTTTGACAGTGGGGCGACCAAACATATTATCTCGTAGTGCAGTTCCTTCTCTTCACTCGAGCCTGCCCCTACAGGGAATACTGTTACATGCGCCAACAACTCCTCTTATCCTATTATAGGAGTTGGTAAGATCATTTTGACTACTGCTGGTGGTATTTCTTTCACTTTGTCAGATGCTTTATTTGTGCCATGGATCAAGAAGACCCTGTTATCAGTTTCTGCATTAGCCAAGATTGGCTTGGTTGTGAAATTTGTTGATGACAGGTGTATAGTTCATGATCTGTCAAATGGCGATGTGATTATTGCTTCTAGCATTTTATGTCATGGGCTGTATAAGCTCATAGACTATGAAAGATCTCTGAATGATTCGGCATGTGCAGTACATGATTCTCAGGCTATGTCAGATGCAAAGCTTTGGCATGCATGCTTTGGTCATCTGAATTTTGCTAGTTTGCTATGCCTACAGAAATCTAAAATGGTGTCCTCCTTGCCCAAACTTGAGGCACCTAGAAAACATGTTTGTGAAGGCTGTATTTTGGGCAAAATGCAGCGTTCCTCATTTCCAAAAGATGATTTAATTCGGGCTACTCAGAAATTGCAGCTTGTACATAGTGATGTCTATGGTCCTATGCAGACACCTTATTTTGGAAATTATCTTTACTTTGTGACTTTCATTGATGATTTTTCCAGGCATGCATGGGTATATCCATTGAAGGCAAAGTCTAAAGTGTTCATGTGCTTCAAATAGTTTTTGGTTTTGGCTGAAAATTTGTCAGCATGTAAAATGAGCACCCTCCGTTCAGATCGAGGGGGGGGGATATATGTCTTCTGATTTTAATGCATTTCTGGCTGAACGTGGGATAAAACACTAGTGTACAATGTCATATACACCTCAACAGAATGGAGTTGCTGAACGAAAGAACATGTCACTCATGGAGACGACGAGGTCTATGGTCAAGAGTCAGGCTTTACCACATAGTTTCTGGCTTGAGGCTGTCATGTATGCAACATATGTACTTTACAGGTGTCCCACTAAAGCACTGCAGTCTATCACTCCATATGAGGCTTGGCATGATCGCAAGCCATCTGTTGCTCATCTGCGTGTTTTTGGTTGTTTGGCATATGCATTAGTGCCTGAACAACATCACAGAAAATTGGATGATAAAGCAGTAAAATGTATTTTTGTTGGATACAGTTCTGAAAGTAAAGGCTATCGTCTGTATCATCCACAAACTAAACACATTTTGGTTAGCTCTGATGTTGTTTTTGTGGAAGATGCTATTCAGCCATTGCTTTCATGTACTAAGGAGACATATGTTAGCTCCAAAGACGTGTATGATACTTTGTTGCCTCTTTTTACAGGTGGACAGTCTAGTGTTGGTCCCAATGAGGCAACTTCTTGGCCTTTGCAGGTTTCATGTGATGATGCAGATCATTCCATTTCTGATGCAAATTTACATGATGCACTAGTTGATGAGAGAGCTGATATTGAGCAAGCAAAAAGTATGCCAAAATGGTTGGTGTAGACTTTGCGTGACATCAAATTAGATGCACCTCTATCATATCGTACTCGTTCAAGCTCTCATCGTGCCTCTTTTGCATCAGATTGCTATGATATGGCTGCGTCTAGTCTCTGTGATGAGAATGAGCTTGTTTCGTTTGATAAAGCACAAAATTTAGAAAATTGGATGGCTGCTATGCAATCTGAATATGATGATATAATGAAGAATGGTACTTGGTCTTCATGTGACTTGCCTCCTGGCAAGAAGGCCGTTGGGACTAAGTGGGTATACAAGCTGAAGCGTAAGCCTGATGGTACAGTTGATAGGTATAAGGCTAGACTTGTTGCAAAGGGTTATGCACAGGAAAGAGGCATTGATTTTGATGAGACCTTTGCACCTAATTGCCGAATGACTACAGTTTGTAGCCTCTGTGCACTTGTAGCTCATCATGGTTGGAATGTACATGAGTCGGACATTAAAACATCATTTCTGAATGGTGACTTGCATGAAGAAGTGTATGTCTCTCAACCGCATGGCTTTGTGCAAAAGGGCATGAAAACCAGGTGTGCAAGTTAAAGAAGGCATTATATGGTTTAAAGCAAGCACCACATGCTTGGTATGAGAAGATACATGCCTATCTTATTGCACATGGTTTTGAGAACAGTCCAGCTGAAAGACCTTATATGTTAAGCGTGCTAATGATGTGCTTTTGATCATTGTTGTCTATGTTGACAACATGCTGCTCACTGGTCCTATTGAGAAGCATATTGCTGATTTTAAGTCTGATTTGCATGCTTCATTTGAGATGTCTGATTTGGGGCATTTGCATCACTATTTGGGCATTCAGTTTATGCAAGTTGATGGTGGAATGGCTTTGTGTCAAACAAAATATATTGATACATTATTGTAGTGTTTTGGCCTTGAAGATTGTAAGCCTATTGGCACTCCTATGGAGACAGGTTTACGATTGAGTCTTCATGATGCTGGAGATGCATTTGATGTTGTTCTCTATCAGTAGGTTGTTGGATGCTTGATTTACTTATGCATTACTCGACCAGATTTTCACTTTTTTGTCTCACATATGAGCAGGTTTATGCATTGCCCAAGAGTCAAGCATTGGCAGGCAGTTAAGCGCATCTTTCGTTACTTGAGTGGTACTCGGCTACTTGGGTTGTTTTATCCCAAGGGGGAATCACTACCGCCAGATTTGCATGCTTTTTCTGACTCTGATTGGGCTGGTTGCTATGACACTCGTGTGCCCACTAGTGGCTTTTGCTTCATGCTTTGTAGCTCATGTATATCTTGGTTGAGCAAGAAGCAGCCTACTGTGGCCACTTCTAGTTGTGAGGCTGAGTATAGGGCAGCTTTCACAGTGACTCTTGAGTGTGTGTGGCTCAGACGCCTTATGGCTGATTTGGATGTTGGTTAGTCTTCTACCACCACCATCTTCACTAATAGTCAGAGTGCATTGGCAGTTGCGAGGAACCCTGTGTTCCATGCGCGCACTAAGCACATTGAGGTGCATCATTACTATGTCAGGGAGAGGTTCTCTGCTGGGGAGATCAGCTTGGCATATGTGCCCACGCAGGAGAACATTGCAGACCTTTTCACGAAGGCTCTAGCTAGGGAGAAGTTTGAAGCTTTCCGCAAAGCTTTGGGCTTACTTCCTTTTGTGGAGTGATTTCCACATAGCTTGGCACTTCCTTATACATGAGTGCTAGCTCCTTGTTCACCGCATCACTCCCAAGGGGATTTGTTGATATATGTAGGTAGTGATGTGTGTGAACACACTAGGACCACCGGGGCACTTTTTCCCCTCTTTAGGAGGTTTTTTTCCCCTGGCTTATATATATGCCTATTGCACTAATGGGCTACTTATCTTTGTACATTCTCTAGTAATACATTCAATATTGTGTGTTGTGCTCCAAGGTTCTTCTCCTTCCTTGTGTTGTTTGCATGCTTCCGAAGACGTCTATCTCCAATAGCATGTGCATGAATGCATGTGTTTGCATGGTTTTTCTTTTCATGCCCTAAACTAAATCATGTAGTTCTTAAACTTGCAATGCATGCATGTCATGCATCCATGCACAAACATACTAACTTGGCTTCCTTTAAAAGATATAAACAAGCAAGTGCACAAGTTTGAGTGCATCAAATATCTTTTCAAACAAGAAGCAAGTATGTGCTATGCATGAAAACACTCTTTTGGAAAGAAAAATGCACAAACAATCATGTCATTTCCATGTATGAAGTGGAAACAACGATTCATAAGTGCAAGTAAGTGCTTCATTGATGAATTTCCCAATACATCTATCCTCGTCTGTTTTACTTTCATTCATCGCTCGCCATATCAACACTATCGAAATGAAGATTTATGCTATGCTTCATGATAATTAAATGCAATCTACATGAAAGCAAAGAGCAAAACAAGTATTGAAATAAAACCATTAACTTGGAAAATACTTATCTCCAGATCAAGGTACGTCCTTCCATTTTCCATGAAAGGTACGTCCTTCCATTTTCCATGAGAAGAGCCATTTTCCATCTTCATTAGCTTTAATCTCCTTAAAGAAGAGCCAACCATCATAGCCTTGCTTGCAACTGTGCCCTTCTCCTAGCATGTTCTTTTGTGCCCTTCATATCCTTGCTCTATGTCCTCGGCGCAAGAACCATCTAAGCAGTAAAGACAATTATTTTGCTAGCATAATTGCATAAGTACAATTATGAACAATCTTGTGGGTATAACAGAGATGCAAAGATCGAATCTCTTATCTCGAGTCAATTATTTAAGAAAATATGTAGAAAGTGAATCCACAGAATACACGAAGGATATTGGTTAGCTTGCATGATTGCCATCCTACACACCTGAGGCTCAAATCTTATTAGAGACATGTCCGGAGAACCTTTTGTTGAATGTTAACAGTAGATCATGTGGCTACATGCTAAAATTCTAGAGAGGAGGCCTTGGCCTTGGCCTTGCGCTCGAAGAAAGCATGTTCTAAGTTCACAATCCCACAGGCGTAGTTGTGAGGTACATCCGTTTACTAGTCTCAATCAAGGGAGCACGAGCGCTTAAGTAATCAATATATAATTTAAAACGCAAGAAATTGTGTTGTCAGATATTCAGGCGTAGATAGCATATAATACGGAGTCAATTCCTACATGCTGGATACATCTAAACTCTCGTTTGTGTAAGGTTGAGAGTTTGATTCTCCCATTTGTGAGTGCGATCAATCACATATTCGTTTCGCTACTCTAAAGAGCTCGGATGAAGAAGAAATATTCGTGAGCATTCCCTAACCATTTGAAAGAAGAAGACTTACATGCTAGTGCTATAGAAACTAGGAAAATCCAGGAAGATGATGAGCGTATTAAGATCACCATGGGAGCTTTTCCAGATCTCTCACACCAATGCAAGAGAATGAGGATTATGACCACCACATGCTAGAGATATGACTCTCCTCCCAACCTTATGCATGTATATATAGCTTCTCGAATCAACAAGGACCATAAATGTAACTACAGTCCACAAGTGCATGTGTAATCTTCACCATTCCTTGAATGTCTTCCACAAGAGTCTACGAATGGTTGAAGTAATCTCGACCAATGCTTTCGTACCTTCCACTAGAGTCCACTAGTGGTTGGTGTACTTGTCACTTGAGTTACGTCTCTAGACTCAAGTTAGCTCACACTAACTTAGTTAGAAAGCTCTTTGGGAAAAACTCTCTTCCTATGCTATCCATGTGTTGAACCGAAGACCTCCTCTTTCACAACCTTGAGACTTAACCACTATGCTAAGTGGATTACTTGTATAAGAGAGCACATGAACTATGCTTAAGTGTAGTCTCGAGATTTTTGGCCATATGCACGAGTGACCAAATAGTGTTCGATTTTAGATATGTTTGAATGGACTGGACCCTTAGATCATAGAATTACTTTATTACAATGAACATTTTCTCATATAGCCTACCTTATGGTTATTCTTTCTAAGTTCACTACTCTAGGGTTAATCCTTACGGATTTTTTTATACCCCATGGCATTATATAAATACTTAAATAAATGAATACATATATAAATACACACATACATTACATACATACATAAATACATACATACACAAATGTTCGAGCTTGAGGTGTGCGAAAGCACGTTAACAACACAAGGAAGAAGAAGAAGCTTGGAGCACAACACACAATATTGAATGCATTACCAAGTGAATGTACAAAGATAAGTGACCTGTTAGAGTTATAGGCATATATACAAGCCAATGGAAAAAAACCTCTTAAAGAGAGAAAAAAGTGCCCTTGCAATCCTAGTGTGTTCATACACATCACTACTGAAATATATCAACAAATCCCCCCTAGGAGTGATGGCGTGAACAAGGAGCTGGCACTCATGTATAAGGAAGTACCAAGTTATGTGGAATCAATCCACAAAAGGAAAGCTTTGCAGAAAGCTTTAAACTTCTCCCTAGGTAGAGCCTTTGTGAAAAGGTCTACAATGTTCTCCTATGTGGGCACTGTAAGAAAAATAACAACACAACATAATAGACCTATAGATAGAGTTGAGAGAAAAATGCAGACAAAAATAGATGCAGACTAAGAGATAGAGAACTCAATTCTCAGATTTACAAGCATAATGTAATTACAACAATGGTGTTGTCCACCTGTGTGCTCCCAATGTGGAGCTTAGATGGCAATCTACAGAGAATGTAGATGAAGGCTTACTAGTGCGCAATGCTCTGTAAAGCTCAACTAGGGTCGTGCTTATATAGATTTTACAAGGGGAGTCGTTATAGATAAACATAGTCAAGAGATACACAATAGTCGACAAAATATACAATCCGAAAATATCTCCACGACCAACAGTTCTACCATCATGGCCCTATGGGCCGAGGGGATAGGCCCCTCAGACCCCGCAGAAGGGGACAAGCCCCACTCTGCACTCCCCTCCATGAAGGTTCTATGGGGAAACCGTGCGACACCACACGACCTTTATTTTCACCTTGAATGGCAACCCAATGGCCCCAAAGTTTATGCCATACCTAACCTAATGGCTAGGCTCACAAAGATCATCTATAACCATCAACGTTTACACATAGACCTCATCTAACTTAGAATTTAGGGTTCCACAAATGTCCGGGCTCTCATAATGACTTCTCCTCATAATGGGGGCCTTACAACTTAGAGCACCATGGATTATTTGTGGTCACATGAGGGTGGAGTATTGAGCATATCTAATATCCCCCCCCTAATGTTCGCCCTGTGATGAACTACCTCCTTGGTCCAATCCCAAGCTTTGGAAAGTATCAAAGAAGTTGCTCTCTCCCAAGACCCTTGGTGAAGATGTCTACTCCATTTTCTTCAGTAGGACAATAGCTTATCTCCACAACCCCATCCTCAATCAACTAACGCACATAGTGATACTAAATTTCTATGTGCTTGGCTTGTGCATGGAAAACACGATTCTTGGCGAGGGCCATGCAACTTTGGTTGTCACACTTCAACTCTGTAGCCTCCTATCCTTGTATTCCTATATGCCATAGGATCCTCCTCAACCATATTGCTTCACATGCTGCAACACATGCAGCTTTGTACTCAGCTTCAATAGAAGTTAATGCTACAGTCAGCTGCTTCTTACTAATCCAAGAAAAGCAATATCCAAAAATTGATTTTTTGGTATCAATATCATCCTTGTAGTTGGGGCAAATGATTCACAAAAGTCAATGCCTTCAACTTGTGGATAGCCCTGTGCAACAAGTCTTGCTTTGTACTTTTCTAGAGTACCATCAGCCTTGTACTTTAGCTTCCAGACCCACTTGGTGCCAATGACTTTATGTTTAGGGGGTCGATCCGCTAGCTTCCAAGTTCCATTCTTCATGATATTGTTGTATTCTGTTTGCATGGCAACCTTCCAATTGGGATCCTAGAGTGCCTCTTCCACATTGGTTGGTTCCTTGCTTCTTCTTGAATGAGATTAGCCATCATGGCTCTGCTTACAATATGGGCGCTTGTGCATCTCTCTTCCTCTATTCTCTATGATCGCTTTGGTCCATCTGCAACCTATTCTAGTGACTATGGGATGGGATTTGCAGAGTCATAGAGTTGCCTCACCCAACATGGCAATGGCTTTTCCACTTGGCTGATGACATGTTGGTGACTTTCAGAATCATCATCTGAATATGATGGTTCCTTGTCTTGTGTAGAAGGGATAGCTCTTGGGCCAGGTTCATAGTGGATTGCCCCTTCTCCTGATGATATAGTGGAAGCTCTCTTTTCCTCCTCCACCGCATGTGGCTGCTCCTCTTTAAACACCACATCACAACTCACCATGATCTTCTTAGCCTCAGGGTCATAAAGCTTATAAGCCTTCTTAGCTTCGCTATACCCTAAGAAGATACATTTGATGCTTGTTGGTTGAAGCTTGTTTCTCTCCCTATGGGAAACATGTACATACCATTCACTTCCAAATACTTTGAAATGGGAAACAGAAGGCTTTTTACCAGTGTAGTCTTCTTGTGGAGTCTTTCCATCAAGTACCTTGTTGGTCTAGCTTCGATTCAAGATGAAGATAGCATTGTTGGCAGCCTCTACCAAAAATTGATTAGGTGAACCCTTTTAGTTCAGCATGCACCTTGCCATCTCCATGATGGTTTGATTCCAAAATTCTACAAAATCGTTCTATTGAGGGCTATGTGCAGCTGCGAGTTGATGAACAAGGAGTTGACACTCAATATAAGGAAGTGCCAAGCTTTGTGGAATCGATCCACAAAAGGAAGTAAGCCCAAAGCTTTGCAGAAAGCTTCAAACTTCTCCCTAGGCAGAGCCTTTGTGAAAAGGTCTACAATGTTCTCTTGTGTGGGCACATATGCCAAACTTATGTCTCCAGCAGAGAATCTCTTCCTGGGATAATGATACTGCACCTCAATGTTCTTAATGAGAGCATGGAACACAAGAATCCTTGCAACTGCCAATGCACTCTAATTATTAGTGAAGATGGTGGTGGCAGAAGAGTGACCAACACCCAAATCAGCCATAAGGTGTTTGAGCCACATACACTCAACAGTCACTGTGAAAGCTGCCCTATACTCATCCTCACAACTAAAAGTGGTTGTAGTAGGGTGCTTCTTGCTCAACAAAGATATGCATGAGCTACCAAGCATGAAGCAAAAACCATTGGTGGATACACAAGTGTCATAGAAACTGGCCCAGTCACAGTCAGAAAAATCATGTAAATCTGGCAGTAGTGATCCCCCCTTGGGATAAAACAATCCAAGTAGTTGGGTACCACTCAAGTAGCGAAAGATGCACTTAACCACATGATGCTTGATGCCTGGTCAATGCATAAACCTACTCGTCTGTGAGACTGCAAATTGAATATCTAGCCGAGTAATGCATATATAAATCAAGCATCCAATAGCCTACGAATAGAGAAAAACATCAAATGCATCTCTAGCATCATGACGACGCAACCCTAAACTTTTCTCCATAGGAGTGTCAATGGGTTTACAGTCTTCAAGGCCAAAACACTGCAATAATGTGGCAATATATTTTGTTTGACACAAGGCTATTCCACCATCAACTTTATAAATTGAATGCCCAAATAATGATGCAAATGCCCCAAATGTGATATCTCAAATGAGGCATGCTAGTCAGCGTTAAAATTAGCAATATGATCCTCATGAGAAACAATGAGCACCATGTCATCAACATACACAACAATGATCAGAAGCACATCATTTGCACACTTAACATATAAGTTGCTCTCAATTGGAATGTTCTCAAAACCATGTGCAATTAGGTAGGCATGTATCTTTTCATACGAAGCACGTGGTGCTTGCTTCAAACCATATAATACCTTTTTTTGCACAAAGCCACAGAGCTGAAAAATATACACTTCTTCATGCAAGTCACCATTCAAAAATGCATTTTTAATGTCCAAGTGATGTAAATTCCAACCATGATGAGCTGCAAGTGCACAGATGCTAGAAACAGTAGTCATTTGGCATGTAGGAGCAAATGTCTCATCAAAATCAATGCCTCTTTCCTAAGCATAACCCTTTGCAACAAGCCTAGCCTTATATGTGCCAACTGTTCCATCTGGCTTATGCTTCAGCTTGTATACCCACTTAGTGCCAATGGCCTTCTTGCCAAGAGGCAATTCACATAAAGACCAGGTACCATTTTTCATAATAACATCATATTCTGATTGCATGACAGCCATCCAATTTTCAGAATTTTGTGCTTCATCAAACAAAAGAAGCTCATTCTCATCACAGAGACTAGAGGTAGTGCAAGATTACAACCACCACGTGCTAGAGGAATCTCCTCCCAACCATATGCCTCTATATATAGCTCTCTCCAAGGGTCTACCTTCTTGGGCAGGTGGATTCTAATCATCAAAGTGTCAACCATGTAACTACATGTGCACAAAGTATACCAGTTAACCAAAATTAACTCAAGTGGATTCTTCTAGCAGGTTTTAGAGCTCTTTGGGCAAAACACTCTCCCCATGTACCCCATCGGGGTTGAACCAAGACGTCCTCCTTCACACTCTTGAGACTTAACCACTAAGCTAAGTGGATCACTTGTTCACAAGAGCACAAGACCTCCTAGTAAGTCTACAGTCAAGATCTTTGGTCATATGCATGGGTGAACAAACAGTGTCTGATTTCAGATCCATCTAAACTGACCAAACCATTAGATAATAAACTTACTTTATTACATTCTTCCCCCTTTGGAAAATACTTTCGTCCTCAAAAATAGAGCTATATACATATTGTAGGCAATCCTCGAGCCTCATGTTCTAAAATTACAAGAACATGGTCATGTTCTAAAACTGGAAGAACATGTCTCATCTCTGTGGTGGCATCCCTATCGAGATGATTCAAAACATTGTCTCGCTTTGCACTTTGATAAATTGATCAAAGTACAAAGTAGTGAATGAATAGTAAGGGTGGATCTTAAAACATCCCTGGCCAGTTCACAGTTGTTACCAGGTGCGATGTGGACACAAACATGTGAATTGGGTGGATTCAAATTACTAGTCCATTTTTGGGCATGACTGGTGAATGGACTTAGTAACAAAGGTGGGATTCTTATCCCTCATAAGACTTTGAGAGCTCTTGATTCACTTGAATTTGGTTTGGAGAACTTGAAGTTTGGTTGTCCCAAACAACTAACTTGGATGTTTGTTCAATGGTTTACTCCTATCCAATAGTTACTTGATTTTTTCACCCGAGTAGAGGACTACTTTGTCCTAATGAGTTTACGAATTCTATGTAAACTGTAGGAGAAAGTTTACCATTTTCTTTGAGTCAGTTGTACTATAACCTAACCAGTTCGAATTCAAAATGAAAATTTTCCAACTTAGAACTCTTTTCTCAAAGACTTGTGCTAAAAGTTCTTGGGAATTATCAATCTGATGAGCAATTCCTAACTTCTCTATTCTAGAGTATACTAGACTCTAGGAAATCATGAGAGTTATGCTAGTAACCGGAAGCAAACCCAAATGAATAAGTCAACCTTGGACTTGCCATTCTTTTAAGATTGAAAACCAATTTTATCCTCCTTGAATTTAAACTCCTTCTTTGAAGTTTTAATTCCCTTGAGGATCAAACCTAACTTCAAGAACCAATCTAGGACTAGAAAGATAATTATCATCCACGGTCCCATGTCCCATACCATCTTTCCTACATCAATCTAAGTATAAAATATGGTGTCCCATACCATCCTATTTTATATTCACATTAATGTGTGGGTAATACTTATCCTAAAGTCAAAACATATCTTGATAGAGTACCTTTTCACTTCAACTCTCTAAAAGAATTTTGAAGTTTCACACATTACTAACTTGATATTCTAGGTTTCGATTCCTTCACATGATTGTCATACAATCAGGTGCTTTGCCTTGGAAACTCGAAACCTCTTGATGGAATATCTATTCCTCTTTGCTAGGTTTTTCAAACGAAAACTACTTAGAACTCCAAGTACTTGAATTTTCACAGATTCAAGTTCAATTGGTTTTTTCTTTACTAATTTGTAGTGATAAGAGATTTTGACTTCTTGTGTTTAGATTCCTTCTTTACTGATACTTTAGGTACCTACCTCGGCCAAGTCTTTACAAGAATCTCTCTACTACTTAAGTCTAAGCATCCGCTCATGCTTTCTAGATTTGTACCAAAATCTCTTCAAGGATAGGCAAACATTATGTTTTACCTTCCACGGACTTAAGTACCATCTTCATGCTTGCAGACTACATTCTTGGAATTTCTTCTTTCTGGTTAGACTTGGAACAACTTAATTTTTTCACAAATTTCCATTGGACAAATGGAACTTGAGTGAATAATTCCCAAAGGGAATTGTATTGCCAAAAAGTTCTTAGACAATCATGGCCAAGCTTGATCATGAAGTCTAATTGACCTTGTGAGTAGAATAAAGACTTAGTCTTTATCTTTAAGATCTCTTGAACTATCAAAAGCTTCTTTACTTACCCATAGGATTTTTAGAGATCTTTCCCTCAACTTAAGTCCAAGCATACATTGATGTCTCTAAGATTCCAAAGCTAAGAATCTTTGATATACCCTTAGGTTATACCAATACCAGTGGTTTGGGACTTGCTCGAAACTACTTGCTATTAAACTTACTTGAAAGATTCCAGTTTCACATCTAGGGAGATTTTTTCTTTCAAGAACTTTAGATTCTTGCTAAGGAATAGAAATTGGCTTACAATCAGCCATACCATACTTTTGCAGCATATTCAAAGCATATTGCCTTTGCGACATCCATATACCTGTTTCTGTATGTATATACTCAATGCCCAAGAAATAGCGCAACACACCAAGATCTTTCATGTCAAATTCCTACCTAAGAAGTTGCTTTACATCTTTGATGCTTTCTTCATTATCACCACCTACAATCAAGTCATCAACATAGATAGCCACAATTGTGATGCCATCATCACCCTTCCTTGCATATAGTGAATGATCTGCATCACACATAGAAAATCCAATGGTGGTCAAGTAATCAGCAATCCTTGCATGCCATGCACGAGGCACTTGCTTCAGCCCATACAAAGCCTTTTGCAACCTACAAACATATTTTGGATGCTTTGAATCCTCATATCCTTGTGGCTGGTCCATGTATACTTCTTCTTCTAACTCACCATGTAGAAAAACATTCTTCACATCCATCTGATGCAATGTCCATCCTTTTGTTGTAGCCAATGCAACAAGTGTTCTAACAGTAGACATTTTAGCTACAGGGCTGAATGTTTTCTCATAAGCAATGCCATAAGTTTGTGCATATCCTTCTGCTACCAAACGTGCTTTATACCTGCTTATGCTACCATCAACATTGTGCTTTACCTTGTAAACCCACTTGTAGCCTATGGGTTTCTTTCCTTGTGGCAATGGAACGAGCTTCCATGTATCGTTTCCATAAAGTGCAGCCATCTCCTCATCCATAGCTTTTTTCCAATCTGCATTTCCAATTGCATCTTCAAAACAAGAAGGTTCAACATCTTGTATTACCTTACTCATGTAGGCACAATGATGAGCCATGTAACTATCATATGTCAATCATTGCACTGAATTCCGTATCCTCCCAGATCTTCTTGGTCCTGGGCCACTTCTCCTTGTATCATCTGCATGTGCCTTTCTTACTCCTGGAGTCTTCATAGAGGGAAATCCAAGTTCCTCATCAAGACTCTTTTCTGAACCTCTTGAATCTCCATCAATGTCTTCAAAACCTGCACATGTTTTATGACTAATAGAAAGATTTTCTTTACCTTTATTGGATGTATTTGATGAATTTGTTGGACTGAAATTTCCACATAATCTTCCACTCCATGGATTTGAGTTGGAACAATTGCTTGGTGATGCGTCCGGTCGACTCAAAGCTTGAGATTCTGCACTTGATTTTTCAGCATTTTCTTTGTCATTTGGTTCAAGATTCAGTCCTTCTTTGGCATCTGCATAGAAGCTCGACATTTCATCAAATACCATATCTCTGCTCACCTTCACCTGTCGTGTGAGTGGGTTATAACATTTATATCCCTTTCGCTCAAGGGAATATCCAATGAAGACACACTTTTTTGCTTTTGGATCATGCTTCATCCTCAATTCATCAGGAACATCTACATATGCAATACAACCAAAAACTTTCAGATGTGATAAGTTTGGCTTTTTACCTATAAACTTCTCTTCAGGTGTAACTTGATGTACAACAGTAGTCGGAATTATGTTCATGATTTATATAACATATGAACTGCTTCTGCCCAATAACAATGAGGCATGTTCTTCTCAACCATCAAGGCTCTTGCTATTTCTACAATATGTCTATTTTTATGTTCAGCAATACCATTATGTTGTGATGTGTACCTGCATGAAAACTGACGTTGAATTCCATGACTTTTTTGAAAATTGTTGAACTCATTTGACATGTATTCACCTCCTCCATCAGACCTTAATGTCTGAATATACTTGCCTGTCTGCTTTTCCACCATAGCCTTCAAATTCTAGAAGTGAGTGAACACCTCGCTCTTCTCTTTCATGAAATATAACCATAATTTCCATGTATGGTCATCAATGAAAGTAACATAAAACCTACAACCGCCCATAGATGTGGTCTTTGCAGGACCCCAAACATATGTATGTACTATTTCTAGCACATTCTCACTAACATGCTTGTCATGCGGAAACGATGATCTTGAATATATTTTACCAAATTGACATGTTGCACATACCTTTTGCATTTCTGCCTCCTTTCATTGCATCAATTTCAGCCTTTGAAGATTTGCATGTCCAATTCATTTGTGCCAGATCTCTATATCAGCAATAACTCATGCACCGTTTGCAAACATGGCTGCGTTCATTTCAGGAATTTTCACATTTAAGGTGAACATCCTACCCAATTTGTTTCCGTTGGCAATCAATCGTCCATCTTGTTTGTATTCTTCTACATATAAACCATCAACATTGAACCTAACTTGTAATCCATGGTCAACCATTTATCCAAAAGAAACCAGATTCTTTGTTATATTTGGAACATGTAGCACATCAGCAAGATGTTTTACCTTTCCATCCTCCATAGACATTGCTATATTTCCTATATGCTCGATAGGATGTGATGTATCATCACCTATTTCAACATATCCAAGAACTGGTAGTTTCTGCAAACTACTAAACCATTCTACATGACTGGTCATGTGATTTGAAGAACCTGAATCAACATACTAGACATTATCATTCGATTTTGAAACATTAGTAGACATTGTGTTAATCATATGATGTTGAACCGCGAACAACTTCTCAGAATCCTCTGCACTTGTGGATGCATAGTTATTCTATTGCCTTCTGTTATTTTGATTCTTCAACCTACAATCATGTTCAAATGTCCAGGTTTACCATAATTCTAGCATCCTTTACTGTCATTACCTGAGTCATTTCTTTGGAAATTTCTGCAACCTCTTTGGCTCCCGCTGCCTTGAAACTGTCCTCCTCCTCCTGCATGATTCTGTTGTTGATTTTGGTCTTGGTTATTGTGTCCTCTTCGACTTTTGAATCCTCTACCTCTGCCTCTTTCGCTAATTTTGGTCTTGGTTATTGTGCCTCTTCGGCTTCCGAACTAGGTTTTCCTTGGGATTTTGAATCCTCACTTTTCTTCAATAATCAGCATGGATACCAAAGCAGCAAAATTTGGAATATTTCCCCGGTCTGTATAGAGGTTCTGAAGTGCTTATATGCAGCTCCTAAACCACGAAGGCACACTTCCACCTTATCATCATCATCTAAATTCACTCTAATAGATCCAAGTGACTCACATATGCTTTTGATTTTTAGGGTGTATGCTCTTCTTCTCCAATGTATGCAGCTCGTTCTTGAGTTGCAATTTCCATGCCTTTGTATTGGTCTCATACAATTTGACCAAACTATTCCAAGCCTCTTTTAGAGTCTTGGCATCTTATATGTGTCCAATCATGCTATCCTATATGTTAACAAATAGCCAGTACATTACCTTTCGTGCTCATTGATTTCATTCCTCATATGCTTTTAACTGATTTGCAGTCCAATTCCTTTCTAGTAACTGCGGAGCATTTTCGGTCTCTCCTTCGATGTACTTCCAGTAGCCGTTTCCCATCAGGAAATAGGAAATTTGTCATTCTGAATCTCCAAGCATGGAAGTTGTTCTTTTCTAGATTATCACTCATAAGATGACTCATTCCATCTGCAATTGCCATTTCTGTAGCAATTCTCAACACTGCAAAACACTACAAGAAGCACTTGTGCTTGAACATTATCGCACTATGATGTGAGAGTTCGATCTAAGAAAAACACAGTTTTCGTGTATCAATAGTACACGGAATCACTTGAAATTATGGACCTGGAATATATGAGTGTTGCCAAATACAATGCAAGTTACAATTTTTGAAACTGACCTGGTTTTTCTATGGGCCCCACCTTGCAGGCTCCAAATGAAGGTCCAGATGGCTTCGAAACTTCGATCTGACAAAAACAAGTGACCCTAAAGGGATAACTCTCAAAAATGTCTTTGTCATCCTTCGTTGATTGTGTAGAATTAGCAAATTTTTTCTTACTAGTAGAAGAGCTCCATTTTACCTTTGCCCTTCTAACTAGCTAGGAAAGCTTGATCTACAACATGCATAATGGACTTGTTCTGCCTAGATCAATCTTCTTGCAACAGAAGAGAGACTAACTCTTCAAATGTTAAGCCATTTGGATTGCCTTTCATCATCAAACAAAGAGTAGAAGCAAAACTCTAATATGAATTGGGAAGACCATTCAGAACAGCCTCCACAAGTGAACTGTCAGGCAAGAATTCATCAACAAAAATCAACCGTTCCTTCAAATATTTGATCTTTGTTAAAAAACTGTCCATGGAATCTCCTTCATTCATGTGCTCACTCTCCAACTATTTTCGGAGGTAAGCAACACGAGCCTCATTCCTTGCCTGGTATAAAGTGATAAGTGTATCCCACGCATCCTTAGCTATTTTGCAAGAGTGAATGTGAGGAATAATGGCATGTTTGACAAACAAGGCTATCAATGCATGTGTCTGAGCATCTCTACTATCCCAACGAATTTGCTTTGCAGTAGGTGCAGCAAGAACCACAACACGAACATGCACATGAAGAATATCGCCATCTTCAATGCCATCTCCATCACCTTCAACAATTGTGTTTGCATGTGTAATAGGATGTTTTTCAACACCATGCATAATACTCCACATTCCTTCTGCAACCAATACATGATGCATCATATAAGCATGTAATGGGTAATTGCTACCATCCAACTTATCCTCTACAACCAACAATGGAATACATCACTGCGTTCAGCCATGGCCACTGACTAAAATACCCTGATGCAAAAAATTATTGTATCTCAAAAAGTTGAACAGAACTACCTTGTCAGATTTTGCTAAACTTGTAGCAGACTTCGAGACATTTATACTGGCAAATCAAAACATGTATATATCTTTGGCACAAAAACATGAAAATTGCTTGCACAAGCGCTACGTACGATAGTGGATTCGGAGGCCGAAACAAGCCCTAGATGAAGCGACGAACTGATCTGATACCGATTGTTGGAGTTTGAGGTCTATGGAAGCACGCAAACATCACAAGGGAGAAGAAGAAGCTTGGAGCACAACACACAATACTAAATGTATTACCACTAGAATGTACAAAAAGATCAGTGACCCGTTAGGGTTATAGGCGTATATACAAGCTAGGGGAAAAACCCTCCTAAAGAGGGAAAAAAGTGCCTTGGCAAACCTAGTGTGTTCACACACATCATTACTTAAATATATCAACAAGATCCTAGAGGTTTCATACAAATAGGTTCAACAAAATTCTAGTCTAATGATCATGATATGTTTGCATTTCTTGAAAAAATGCCAACAAATATTTTCTGTGCTAGATAATGCTGACCCTTCAAGTACTATCCATGTTATGGTGGATCTAATTTGTGAATAAGCACATGAAGGTACTCTTGCAATCCAGGAAGAGGATACTACAACAAATGATGTCCAAAGTGGATGATGAAGGTGAAAACTAATGATAATAAAATAAGGCACATGTGAATAGCAAGGCGAGGTTAAAGTGAGTGATCCATATAGGCCAAGCATCTAATGAGTAACATGCCCCTCAAAACATATGCCCGTTTGAGAAAAACTATAATTCTCCATATATGCCAATGCTTCTTAATATAAGTTTTTTTGGGATCGGATGAAAGAAACTCTAAGTCCTCTGTACCGTATCATGGTGTGTGAGAGTGTTTTCGATTCTTGTTGTACTAAGCCGAACCAATTATAGATGATGCGCAAGTTGTCGAAACTTCATTTTATGTTGAGTTGTTCTATTACTGCTTTCCAAACCTTCATTATGTGTCTTTCCATCTGCAACAATGCTTTTCTTTCGAGGTTATTGACCTCATATTGAGAAAAACAGAATATGAATCCCTTCTAAACCATCATACTACGAGATCGAGTGAAAAGAGGAAGTGAGACAAGCCATCTTCTTTTTGCTAAACATGTTGCTTATGTTCAACCTCGTTGCCTTGACATTGTTCTGTAAATCTTGATGGACAATCATCCGCATAAGAAGACATGTTGATGTGTATTAATAGATGCCATAAGCTTTAAAACTTTAGTTTTCATCTTTCTCTATCCCATGAAAGATCTCGATATTTATTATGCTTGATAAACAACTTACTTGAAGAATCGAGAAATGTAAGAAAATGACATACGATTACAAACTTCTAATAGTTTGCCTTAATCGACAATTGACAACTGCTTTGGTTTTACCATCAAGGGGACTGAAAGATCATGAAAGGACCTTTAAACCTATTTTCTATACTTGAAACATGTATCACGAATTCTCTGATATATCCGAAGTATAGATGAAACAAAATGTTGATTGAAACATTGAGTCACTCCAAAAAGAGATGGGGAGCTTAGAGGACGCAGAGTGAGGAAGGAGGAGGAATGCATGCTATTTTTCGTGGGCATTCCGAGGCTGGGTTTCTGCGTGATTGATAGTACAACAATTAAACAGTCGGATGATGGATACCATCTTCCTTCGAGCCATGGATACTGCATTAACGGTTTCTGCGTGATTGATAGTACAACAATTAAACAGTCGAATGATGGATACCATCTTCCTTCGAG
The DNA here is from genome assembly GCA_020310875.1 of Ceratopteris richardii. Taxonomy (NCBI): domain Eukaryota; kingdom Viridiplantae; phylum Streptophyta; class Polypodiopsida; order Polypodiales; family Pteridaceae; genus Ceratopteris; species Ceratopteris richardii. The sequence continues at coordinate 71,754,623 of CM035419.1, forward strand.
CCATGCATACTGCATTAACCAAGTTGCTAATATCTGTACAGAGAATTGTTCCTACATGGCGATGAAAACTTCTTCAGATACCTTAAACATTCAGAACACTGTATCGTACATGGTGTATCAGGATCTCTCTTCACAACGTTGCTCAGAGCATTTTGATGATGGCTCGTACCATTTATTCTAGCTTTTTACCTCATGGCGATGGTGGTGATGATGGCTTCTGACAATAGGTTTGATACCCAGAGCATTTCTGAGCGAAGGTAGCAAGTACCACCAACACACTACGCTTGCAATGGCGGGAACGTATCCCATGAAGAGTCCGCTTAAACCTAAGACCAGGCCGACTCCTCCCAAACCTTTTTCCCATTTGTCTGTTTGCTGCTCTATGTCGACGCTCGATTCTTTCTCTGTCGCAGCAGGTTGTCCAACTGCGGGTGGAGCTGCGTCCTGAAACGATGTCGTCTTCGGGAGGGAAATCGAGCTCCGAAGCTTTCCTTGCGTACATATGCCGACGTTCTCAGCGACAGATGGCTTTGGCAGGGAAAGACATGAATGATACGCCGTTCTGAGTTTGGATGGGCTAGCAGGGGATTCCTTGTGCTTCTGCGTGACTGATTTGGAAGGTATTTCTTGTCTTCCTGGGGTATGGTGATGTTTGGCTGCGACGCGCTGCGTTTTTTGTAGATTTGTCGAAGGCAAAGGCGGAGGATGCCCAGACCTTGCGCCGCTTGGTAGATTAGGTTTCGTAGAGACACTTTTCCTTGGAAGATTGGCTCCACTTCGAGACGATATGCCCGTGCTTGCTCGCAACTTTAGGAAGCTTTGGATCATGTCTGCTAGGACGCTTAATCCGAAAGCAGTCATCCACAGAAGTTTTTCTGCTGTGTTGGCGATGTGCGCCAGATTCCAACTGCCGGCCTCGTTCTTATTATCTGATTTTCCTGTGTGTTCCGTTGGATTTGCAGCTGAGGTGCCTTGTCTCTCAAAATTATCATTTTCCGCCTGAACGTAGGTATTATTGTTAGCCTGACAAAGTTGCTTGATCGGCGATCTCGAGGCATACCTGTTCTCAGGTTTGATTTCTGTCACCGCTTGCCGGAGTGCGCGCACTTGGCTTCGAGGAAGAGTGGGGCAAATGATGATCGGAACCCATTTGCTCTGGTCAGATAGAGATTCGAACCTGATCAATGATAGTTGAGTGCCGAGCTCTATAAGCAGCTTCTTCCTTACTGATTCGAGCTCTGCGGATAACAGGGCGAATTGAGCGAGGCCGCGATCTGCGTATGGGTTCCTTTTGGCCCTTCTTCCGAAGATAAAAATGCCAGGCGCACATGACATAGCTTCTTCTTCTTAATAAGACAGATTAGCCTATCCAAAATGCCTCTGTCTTGCCTAGTAAAGCGGAGCTTATGGGATGCCGATGCTCTCTTTGAGCAGGACTAATCCGATCTCTAATGTCGTAATTCCGATGCAAGTCTAAAAGCCTTTAATCAGATGGATCAATGGATTGTGGATACTCAAAATAAGAGCAGCCCGCTGCGGATTTCCATTAACAGAAAGATCAAGCAGATTGATGATGGTACACACAGAGATCTTCTGCGTCCAATGGATTTATTACAGAAATGCAGAACTTGATTCTCAACTGGTGATTGCCTAGAAAGAAATTTGTGCAGGAAAGTACATATAATACAAAAGTACGACAAGCTGTGCTTGTGTAGTAGATTCAAGCAGGATTAATGAAAGCTTGGAGTGTCGACAGACGATCCTCCAAAAAAAAGACTAATCAACTGGAGAACTACAAATTTGAAGAGTAATGATGTTCTGTATGCATATCGCAAATTCGCAGCCCTTGTGATCCCTTATCGCGGATCAAATATTGAGGTTACAGCGCATGAGCTGGTTGGAACTAGTCTTTTTGATCATATGAAACTATTGACAAAATGAAAAAGATGCCAGTTCTGCACACCATACATCCACTCTACATTTTGCGCTCGCTGCTTTGTTTTTTCAAAGCCTTCTAGAACCTGAGTAGGCCGCCTCTGATATTCAAAACTTCTTACGTTTGATGGAAGACTTTTTCTTATTTTACAAGCTACATGATGCTCACGAATGCCTTCAAGATATATATTTTCTTCTGTGAGCGTGGAAGCTCATTGATGGGACCTCATGAATATCCTGTTGAACTCATCGATCAACATGAAAACCATATCCATACTGACTAATAGCAAACGCGGTAATAGGTATGAATGAACTAAGCAAACAGATTGTGTCTAGGTGTTAGTGTTAGATAGCAAAGTTGCTTTGTTGAAGAACGAGGCACGAAAAAGAGTCGCTTGAAAAAAGAGTTGAAAAGGCTTGGTTTAAGATAGACGACGCGCTCGTAAATCTATGGAGGGACCTACAGTATTGAAGTCCTTCACCACCAGAGTATGTATTTTTTTTTTGAGAGTATATCCCACTGGCCTAGTGGTTGGGCCTCTCACCTCTTGAGGCAGGGGCCAGGGTTCAATCCCTGGCAGCAACATGTAAGGGACATGTAATCTAGAAAGATGTTGCATTGTGGCTAAGTGTCACCGTTTGTCTATCCCTGTGGTAGTGTTGACCGCTGTTTAACCTAGTCTTGTAAACCCCTGCCCTTGTGGAATAAGGGGGGTCCCATGGGTACTATGCCCTTCCTTGTACAGTTGCAATTTCAAAGTTAAAGTCCGAGGGTGTAGGCCTCGGCCAAACCTCCATTTAAAAAAAAAAAGAAATTGAGAGTATAATAAATTGGAAAGACACACAAACCGACCTCGTAAGGTAGAGGTACCATCTTGGGGAACTTCATGGACACTCTATCTTTGGGAACTCATAGATATGGTCCAACCAAGATTTGAACTCAGGACTTCCTCCTAGAGATTCAAAGCATCAACCACTAGGCTACGCAAGATTGAACTTCAGAGGTAAATTGGTCCAGAGAGGAGAGGAGAACTAGTGATGATTCAAACATGCAAGAAAGGTCACACATATGGCAGCCACCAAAAACTACAAGAAACACAAAAGCAGTTTTGACTTGCTTAGTCTTGCACATAGGGAGCCAAATAATCAAGAGAAAAGTCCAAGCTAATCATATCAAAAGCTTTATATGTTCTGGTTTGGTAATTGCTGCACATAAGGATCCAGATTTAAACTGTACATGTCAATAGCACAAGAACAATGCTTACATTATAATGCCCGTATTCACTTGTCATCACAAAGGGTGTGAAAATTCGACTCCGTAAAAATACCATAAAAAATCCCTGAAATATGTATTTTTCAACATAATTATTTATATATGCAGTCATATAGCCATCTTTTAAAATAAGAAATTATTATTAGAGATAAAAATGAATTTACAATAATATCACAACTCTGTGCTTGCTAGTTGAGTCGGTTGGGTAACTTACCTCTCAAGGTTAAGGGTGGGGTTCGACCCCCATACAGGCTATAGCGAGAGACACCTCTCATTACTTATGGTGAGAAGTATAAATCAGCCCTTTCCCTTTATCACACTTGTGGTGAGAAGTTTAAACCAGCCCTTTCGGGGCCTTCATGTACATCTTCAATTCGAGCTTTCTGTGTTAGTCAGTTCAAACTAGTCCCCTTGACTAGCTTTAGGGTTGTCCTCAGTTGAAACTAGTCCCCTCAGTTAGCCTTAGGGCTGTCCCTCCCCCAATTCTACGTGAATGCACCTTTGGGCTTTGAAATCTTAACCATGTTAAGCGTCTAACCCCTGGTTTGTGAAATATGGAAGGTTTCATACGTGTTATGCCTATCTTAAGTTGTACTTTCAATTGTTCAACCTTCGCAGGAAGAGTACGATTATACCCTTGTTTTGTGGGATACAGGGGATCCCAAGGGCGTTAAGCCCATTCATTGTATATTCGTTCTTTTATTAATTCAAGCATGGGAGAGTAGGCTATGGCTGAACTTCCTTAAAAATTCTTAAAAAAGAAAGTTTCCTAATGCATAGACGAGAGACAAAGTCTCTCTCTTTCTAAAAATACACACAGTATCGAGCTCTCTGCCTCTCTATCCATATCATTTTGTCTCTTACACGTAAATAAATACACAATATTGACTCTTTCTCTCTCTTTGTCTCTCTCTCTTTCTCTCTGTTTATACCATTCAGAGAATAGCTCAACGCCTATCTCACATCTATGTACGCCAATACAGCTCTCCATCTCACAGAAACATCCTTTTTCCACAAACAGTTGAAATAGGAAAGTACAGCACATTAGAATAATCCATTAGTAAGTATATCGATGATTTCCAATATGTGTCAACAAATATTGTAGAACATCGGCATTGCCCAATTCATTCTCTTCATGAGATGGTGACTGATTAGCAATACAAGCTATAATATTTTAAAGGAGATGTCAATGATCCATACACATTAACATCATTCTTACATCATTAAAGGAAGATATGCTGTTAGATGTCTGGCATGGAACACAAAGTGCAAGGGGCCGAAGTGAATGCATACAAAGGACATGGATGTGGGATCCTCAAAATAAAAAATAGATCTTTTACACATAAGGGAAAATTCTGCTGCATTAGTGTGAAGAACATGCCTAGCAATCTTGACCTCATGAGACGCACTTGATCTTTTTTTTTTTTTTCAAAAAGGAAGTTCGACAGGTGTCTATCCTCCCAGGCTTGCATTAATAAAAGAACAAATATGCAGTGAATGGGCTTAGTGCCCTTGGGATCCCTTGTATCCCACGAAACAAAGATAGGATGGCTCGAAATAGGACGGTCCAAAACCGGTACGAACCCTAGGATTCGATGGATGACAAGCGTTTCAAAGAGAGTTACTCAGAAGTCTAATGATTTCTCCATCCATAGTGGTTCTTTTCATCTCAATAACCTACCTAATCCTAAGTATACTACCTAGGAACAACACCTTCGATTATCCCACAAATCAACAATATTGCCTCATACCATGCTACTGGGTAAAAGGACAGTAGGGAATTAACAAGATTGCAAACTAAGTAAGAGAGATAACGCAAAGAATAATAACAAGAGTTCACAACTTAAATCGGATGGATTATCATTAGAAAAAGAGATTACAATGGGGCACTACTACCATAGAGGACCGAGTATGATCATTCCAGCCTCACAACACTCAGATAGGCTTCCACCATACAACTACACTAAGGGCTTACCTCCTCCTTCCTATGCTAATTGTATAACTTCTCCACTTCTCCTCTAAAAAGATTATAAAAAATGCAATCGAGTATTTTTTAACAAAGAGAAAGTGTTGCAGGTCCTAACACCGCCATAACCCTCATTCGAGCTTCAATTTGAAATCTAAAAAAATTGTAAAACCCATAGAGGCTTAAGCTTTCATTGTTGTGTTTACATGGTTTTTGGGAATAAATTGCAAATTGTTGCCCTCCTTTAGCTCGATATTTGGTGCTTGTACTTTCTTGACACTTCCTTATGTGTTTCATCATTTACCAGACTCTCAATACGCTAGTGCTTTGGTATTGAGACCATTTATTGTGAAAATTACATACTTTGAAATCAAGCTCTCTAGTTTTTTAGTATGATAGAAGGGATATTTTCTATTTCTTCTCATCTTGGCATGCGACTCTTTCAAGGTCTTCCGGAAAAGCTTTCTCTACTACTCCACATGAATACAATGGTTGATGACCAGATTTCTATGTTTATGAGTATTTGTATGCATGCACTCTATTCTTGGGTCTTCTTTCCTCTCTTTTTTAATTAGAGTGGGAGAATCAAAGAACCAAAATCTTACATGAACGATAGTTGACACCAAATAGTGTGTTTGAGAAGAGAATAGAAACAAAAGAGGCCTCCAGTTACTACCTCCTTTTTCTATTAAGTAAGAGACAAGAGAATATATATGCCTCAATATCTAAACTCTAAACATATTCCCAGATATGAAAAATATCATACTCTTTCTTGCCTACGTTGAGTTATAGTTTCATATCTCTTCAACCTCATGTGCACCGACGTGCATATTTGCACATACTCAAACCCTTTAATTAAAAGACCTTAGGCCTAACGTTGAAATACTCTAATTTGTTTTTTTTATTATATTCGAAGACCTTTAAATTTGGAGTACAAGCTTTAATGGGCAACACAGATGTTACATGAAATTTTGGTGTGGGAGGAGGCCTTACACCGGCACTTTTCTTTAGCTTTCTCAATGAAGTGGCGATTAAGCTAATTCACAAAGAAGATAGAAAATCAGGATTTAAAACTAGTGTCCCTTCACAATGTTGCGAAATGGATATAAGATCTTAGCTAAGGTTCTTGAGAATCGCATTATTTTCCACCTGCACTCTTGGATCAATGAGGACAAAAAGGGATTCATTAAGGGAAGATCCATCTTGGAGGCTATTATCAATGTGTGGGAAGGCCTTGAATTTGCTAAGGAATCTTCCCAAGAGGTCCTCTTCATCAAGATCGATTTTAACAAAGCATACAATTACCTCGAATGGGATTTCATTCAACAATCCCTTAAAGACACTGGGTGTGGCCCAAAATTCATCAACATGATCTCTATGCATATGTGGAATGCCTAAGCTCAAATTAATATCAATTGCCAACTCTCCCAGGAAATCAATCTAAAACACTCTATCACACAAGGTTGTCCTCTAATTCCCCTTCTTTTTTCCATTGCCACTGATGGCCTTAGCTTCTTAGTTAACCATCATGCCCTTTTGGGACAGATCCTGGGTCTTTGGATCCCTCATTGTCAGAGCCACATGCTAATGAGACTCTTGAACATAATGATCCTAATAGTATCAACACCTTCTATCAATGTCTTAATGTTTTTTTGCGTTGCATTTGGATCTAAAATAAATCATCTCCAAAACTTTTTGGACCTTCTCTACAATTCTTGAGTAACCAAGGATGTAAAGAAATACTCAGTAGACAACTTTTTGGCTCCTTGGCTGGCCAGCATTGGAATTGGGTTTCAACTAAACTGGATACTAAATTGGCCTATTAGAAGGGCATGCAGCTCAACTTGGCAGGGCATGCTATGCTGATCAACACCTTCCTCATTCTGTCTATTATAGAGGATCTACAAGCACCTTGACTTGCATATCTCCCTTAATACGAGGTAGTTTCAAAGCTGGTCTAGCATTAGATGGAAGCTTATGTGCGTAGACCTGTGGCATCCTCTCATTGAGAACAAACAAATACATTCTTATGTGGCAAATCCTGCATCGTGGAATCTGGACCAATGCAAAAGCTAATAAAATTTATGGGGCCCTCACGAGTGTAAGCATTGCATTAGGGGTAGAGAGGACCTTGGCTTGCTCTTGTTCTCATGCCCTAGAAGCTACCCGATCTAGCAATCTCTCACCAAGATTTTGAGCCTACAAAGCAAATCAACAAGAAACAAGGAATACATAGAGAAACAATTGGCTGCTCTTCTTGTTGATATATTTCAATAGTGATGTGTGTGAACACACTTAGGATATATGCCTATAACCCTAATGGGTTAGATATCTTTGTACATTCAATTAGTAATACATTCTGTATTGGGTGTTGTGCTCGAAGCTTCAACTTTTTTCTTGGCTTTCAAATCTTTTGTTTAGATTCAACATCTAATATCCCTTGTTTCATGGTGATGGCCATGAGGATCTTAAGAACCACAAGCAAAGGTTCCTTTCCATCTGTAAGATCCACATAGTACAACAAAGGAAACATGTGTTCTTAAACCTATTTCCTTCCATTATGGAGGGTTTTACTAACTAGTAGTAAATCCAATATGTTGAAGACCACTTCTAGACTTGGGGGACTTTGAAGAGGGGGTTCATTCAAGTCTTCAAGATACGTAATTCCAAGCTCAAAACTCTTAAATAGCTTGAAAACTTGACATTGCACCTAGGTTGAACTTTCTTGGAGCTCATAAATAGGTTCAGGTCCCTAATGGCCAAGTTACTAGACAACCTTGGTGAGTTCATGATAAAGAAATAGATGGAGAAGGCTCTTCTAAAATCCCCTCAACGTTTTCTTAGAGAGCTCATTTCATTGATATTTCTGTTAGCGATTTCAAGTCTAGGGCTACACAAATAGAAGAAGCTAGGATCCATTTTGGAGAATACAAAAGAATCAAGTTGCACAAATAGAATTCCAATGATGTGGGCGAGAATTGGAAGAGTTCAAATCCTTCAAAGATGTACATGAAATTTTATGGTGTAGACTATAGTCTCTATGCTAGCCAAGGAATATCCATCCATGAGTCCACCATCTCCAAGGATTACTGAAAAGGAAATGCCTCTACCAATGCCCCATGTAATTCTTCCCTTACACATAATTTTAATCACTCATCGAAACCAAGAGGCTACTCAAGCATTGCCGCATTCACTTAGCATTAGAATGGAACAAGTTGAGCAGATTCTTGGCATCATGAAAGGAGAAAAAAAGAAGAATAAAGTAAAAAATAGAAGAGAACTCATTTGCAACTCTTTGAGAAAAATGAGGAAAGCTAAAAGCAAGAGAGTTCGCATCAAGACACCAGACTTGACCCAATTAGCTAATAATGGAAAAAATGGGAAATCGTTCAAGGGAAAGTTCAAGGAAAAGCTCAAGATCCTCTGAAACACCCCATTGATGAAGCCAACTTGAGAAAAAAGAGAAAGTGTCACTAGTATCTTCTGCTATCAATAATATGGGCCCTACGTTTTTCAATAGTGGTGGAAAATCTCTATCTTCCTCTTAAATCTACCCATGCTATCTAGCTATGTAGAAAATTTGGACACATTGGCCTCTCTGGCAGATTACAAGAGCCTTATGTTGATTATAAACATCAAGGGCACTACTCTCATTGGTTTCATTGTAAATGGAGCCTCCACAATAAATCTCATGTGAGACTATATCATACCTACAATAAATTTAAAGCCTAGAAAATTAGGATGTTTTATGGTAAAATTAGCAAACTAGAGAAATATTATTCTTTTAGGAATAATATAGTGTGTACAAGTAGAAGTGCAATGCATTATCTTTGTCTTGGAATTTGTGTTTTTCATGTTGCCAAGTGTCAAGGGTAACTTTCACCTCTTGATTGAAAGGTTATAGTTGAGATACAACAAGGCTATGCAAAATTGGGGAAGTGATACCATGTGGGTGGCTTCTCTTGACACCTCCATGAAGAAGATCTACTTGGAAGAAGATGTTGATGACATGAGGTCATCCATTTCATTCCAATTGTATCAGTATGAGTGGAGTTCCATATTGAATCTAGGAGACACTCCATTTCACATTATTTTAGTGGTATCACATTGTATTTGGGTACCTTGCAAGCAACTCCTCTTTAAGAACACATATGTGAAAGTGATTGATCCTAACACTCATGACATAATAGACCAAGCCATCAAGGATAAATGCATATACAAGCTTTTTTTTTCTTTCTCACTAAGGAAATTTCCACACTTTGGCACCAAATATATGGACATACATTCCACCCAACCAATATATTAGCATTTGAGTGTGTTAGGTGATTATCAAACATTAGATAAGTGCAAGATGTGTGCCAAGCTTGCACTCAAGGAAAGAAACACAAGGCTCCCATACCAAAAGAGGCTTCCACCCGAGCAAGGAATCCTTTAGGCCTTGGCCACATGGACCTTTGTGGACCTATGAATACCCCATCATTAAGTGGATCACTCTATTTTGTCTCTTAGTAGATGATCAGACTAAATACATTTGGTATATATTCTCCAACCGAAAGAAGATATTTTCTCTAGATTTAGAGAGTGGTTCTATCAAGTGGAGAACAAGGCATCCACTTCAGTTAAGAATATCATATTAGATGGTGGTGATGGGTTCATCAATCAAGACTTTGATAACTTTCTAAATAAAAAAGACATCAAAATGAAAGTAACATAGCCTCATACTCCATTTTCAAATGGAATCATTGAAAGGAAGATCCATAGTGACATGGAATTGGTGCACATCATGCTTAATGGCAAAGCATTACCTTTCAAGTTTTGGGTTCAAGCTATACACACTACAATACACATCATCAATAGAGGCTTTCACAAGTGCACTATGTAACAAGACAAATTTGAAGCCTACTATGGAGAAAAGGCCAATGTTAACTAATTTAGAGTTTTTGGAAGTGAAGCATTTTTACGCGTTCCCAATCAAGCTCAGCACAAGTTATCATCTAAGTCTAAGAAGCATCCATTCATTGGATTCAATGAACAAATTAAGGAATAAAAATTATACAATCTAGAAAAATCCTCCATAAATATTTCAAAAGATCTAATATTTAAAGAATCTTCAAAGTATTCAATTGAATATACAAGCCCAAGTACCATTCCACCCATCTAAACTTTAGTAGGGGACACAATCATTTCTAAGCATAATTTAGATGCAAGAGCTTCCCAACAACCTAGGAGATCTTAAAGCATCATTGATAAGCAACAACAAGAACAAAGTCATTATGTAAATTATGCTCTCATGCATCAACTTCAACAAATTTCAAATCCTTCCAACTTGAAAGAAGCTCAAGGTCAACCAAAGTGCGAAGAAGCTGTGTAGATAGAGATGGATGCAATCCAAAAGAAGTTAATTATCAAGTTATTTGAGTTAAGTGGATATATGAAATAAACTATAAATAAAAGATAAATTTGGACAAGTACAAAGCAAGACTATAGCAAAGGGACTTAAACAAAATCATGTCATTGACTATGAAGATACATACGCAACTATTGCAAGGTGATCTTCAAGAAGAGTTATACATGGATCAACCCCAAAGTTCTTAAATCAAAGGAAAGGAAGCTCATGTCTAAAAACTTCACAAATCACTTTATAGTCTTAAGCAAGCTCTCACTGCTTGGTATGAGAATATAGACATGTTCTTTGAAGACAATAGATATTAAGGAACTAACATTGATGCTAACCTCTATATCTATAAAAAAGAGTCTCTGGTTGCAATCATCATCCTTTATGAAGATGACTTGATTTTGACACACTCAGATGATGATTGCATCAAGTTAAACATCAAGAAGCTTCAACTTGAGTGTTCTATGATAGATCTGGCTTGCTTCATTACTTCTTAGGCATGGAAGTTTGGCAGATGGAAGAAGGTATATTCCTCTCTTAGAAGACGTACTACTCTGATCCCTTTTTAGGTATAACAAGGACCAATGTCAATTGTTATCTACACCATTTGATCCCATGAATCAAGCTCACATAGTCCTTCATGTGAATAGATGTCAGGAAGATGAAGAAGTGAGGGAGTCATGGTAGTGGAATTTATGACGTTCATCAAACCTGACAAGCAACAAAAGAGAAAGCACACTTTTATGAATGAGATTCACTCAACATGATTTAAATCAAATAAGATAAGTTCCTCTATTTCCACTTGTATGTTGAGATATCAAGCTCAACATGTGATGATCCAGGATGACACATATCACTTTTTCATTTCTCTGACATGTATAGTGGTCACGCCAGTATATGTCAGGGACACTTCATTGAGCCTTATTAGATTTATCTAGCGAGAGTGATGGCACATTTGTTTCTTGCCAGCTCACTCATTCGCGGACATTAGGTTTTTCCTTATGTACTGGTCTTTATATATTGCAGTAGTTGTATTCTTGTTTTTAGGTCATTCTTGTACATTCCTTTTTATGTAATAGAAGAACAAGAAGAAGATCATTCTTCCTTGGCTCAATCTGAGTGTGTGCTTCTCTTTGATTGTGAGTGTCTGTGTGTGAGCTCTCTTTGTTATCTCCTTCCTTGTGACATGGTATCAAAGTCAGTGTGGCTGTAGAGGGCTCATGGAGAAGGCCGACGGTGAAGAGTACATGAGAAGGCGTGGAGAAAGCACGATTTACAAACGACCTTAGATTGCTATGGAAATTGGCATGAAGGTAGAAGATCTCAAAATATTTTCAAGAGTTATCCCTTTAGGGTTACTTGTTTTTGTTAGATCAGCATTTCAGAGCCATTTTACCTCCATTTTGAGCCCACAAGGTGGGGCCCACAAAAAACCTGGTCAGTTTGCAAAACTGTAACTTGCGTCTTGTTCGGCAACACATATATTCCAAATCCAAAATTTCAAGCGATTCCGTATACTATTGATACACGAAAACTATGTTTTTCTAAGATTGAACTGTCACGTCATAGTGCAACACTGTTCAAGCAAAAGTTCTACTTGTAGTGTTTTGCAGTGTTGTGAATTGTTGCAGAAATGGCAAACACAAATGGAATGAGTTAGCTTATGAGCAATAAGCTGGACAAGAACAATTTCCATGCTTGGAGATTCAGAATGAAGAATTTCCTGATGGGAAAAGGCTATTGGAAGTACATCGAAGGAGAGAACGAAAATGCTCTACAGTTACCAGAGAGGAATCAGACTATGGACTAGTTAAGAGCATATGATGAATGGAATCAAGGAGCACGAAAGGTAATGTATTGGATATCTGTTAGCATACAGGATAGCATGATTGGGCACATACAGGATGCCAAGACTCTGAAAGATGCTTGGAACAGTTTGGTCACATTGTCGGAGACCAATACAAAGGCACAAAAATTGCAACTCAAGAACAAATTGCATACATTGGAGAAGAAGGGCATGTCGGTAAGTGACTACATCTTGAAAATCAAAAGCATATGTGAGTCACTTGCATCTATTGGCATGAATGTAGATGATGATGATGATAAGGTGGAAGTGTGCCTTCGTGGTTTAGGAGCTACATATAAGCATTTCAAAACATCTATACAGACTAGAGAAAATATTCAAAATTTTCTTGGTTTGGTATCCATGTTGATTATTGAAGAAAAGAATCTTGGTGAGGACTCAAACTCCCAAGGAAAGCCTAGTTTTGAGTAGGTATTCTACTCTAGCAGAGGAAGAGGCAGAGGTAGAGGTTTTGGAAGTGGAAGAGGAAACAGTAACCAAGATCAAGATCAACAATAGAATCATATAGGAGGAAGATGACAGTTTTGAGGTAGGGGGCACCAAAGAGGTCGCATAAATTTCAGAAGAAATTATTCAGGTAATGACAGTAAAGGATGTTGGAATTGTGGTAAACCTGGACACTTTGAACGTGATTGCTGGTTGAAGAATCAAAATAACAGAAGGCAGCAAAACAATTGTGCATCCACAAGTGCAGAGATTTTGAGAAGCTATTCATGGTTCAACATCACATGATGAATACGATGTCTGCTGGTGTTTCAAAATTGAATGATAATGTCTAGTATGTTGATTTAGGTGCTTCAAATCACATGACCAGGCATGCGGAATGGTTTAGTACTTTGCAAAAATTGACAGTTCCTAGATATGTTGAAATAGGTGATAATTCATCACACAGTATTGAGCATACATGAAACATAGCATTGTCTATGGAGGATGGGAAGGTAAAACATCTTGCTGATGTGCTGCATGTTCCAAATATAACAAAGAATTTGGTTTCTGTTGGACAAATGGTTGATCTGGGATTACAAGTCAGGTTCAATGCTTATGGGTCATATGTAGAAGAATACAAATGGGATGGAAGATTGATTGCCAAAGGAAACAAAGTGGGTAGGATGTTCACCTTAAATGTGAAAATTCTTGAAATGAATGTAGCCATGTTTGCAAAAGGTGCATGAGTCATTGATGATATAGAAATTTGGCACAAACGGATTGGACCTGCAAACTTGTAAAGGTTGAAATTGATGCAATCAAAGGAGATTGTCCATGGACTACCAAATTTCAAGGTTGCAAAGATGCAAAAGGTATGTGCATCATGTCAATTTGGAAAACAATCAAGAGCATCATTTCCACATGACAAGAATGTTAGTGACAACATACTGGAAATAGTACATACAGATGTTTGGGGTCCTGCAAAGACCACATCTATGGGTAGTTGCAGGTTTTATGTTACTTTCATTGATGATCATACACGAAAAGTGTGGGTATATTTCATGAAAGAGAAGAGTGAGGTGTTCACTCACTTCCAGATTTTTAAAGCTATGGTGGAAAAGCATACAGGGAAGTATATTCAGACATTAAGATATGATGGAGGAGTTGAATACATGTCAAATGAGCTCAACAATTTTCTAAAAAGTCATGGAATTCGGTGTTAGTTTTCATGCAGGTACACACCACAATAGAATGGCATTGCTGAATGCAAAAATAGACATACTGCAGAAATAGCAAGAGCCTTGATGGCTAAGAAGAATATGCCTCATTGTTATTGGGCAGAAGTTGTTCATAATGTTGTATACATCATGAATAGAACTCGGACTACTACTGTACATCAAGTTACACCTAAAGAAAATTTTACAGGTAAAAAACCAAACTTATCACATACGAAAGTTTTTGGCTATATTGCATATGTACATGTTCCAGATGACTTGAGGATGAAGCTTGATCCAAAAGCAGAAAAGTGTGTCTTCATTGGATACTCCTTGAGAAAAAGGGATACAAATGTTATAACCCACTCACATGATAGGTGAAGGTGAGTAGAGATGTGGTATTTGATGAAATGTCAAGATTCTATGCAAATGCGAAAGAAGGGCTAAATCTTGAACCAAATGACAAAGAAAATGCTGAAAAATCAAGTGCACAATCTCAAGCTTTGAGTGGACCGGATGCATCACCAAGCAATAGTTCCAACTCAAATCCATGGAGTGGAAGATTGCGTGGAAATTTCAGTCTAGCAAATTCATCAAATACATCCAAGAAAGGTAAAGAAATGATTTCTGTTGGTCATAAAACATCTGTAGGTTTTGAAGGCGTTGATGGACATTCAAGCGGTTCAGAAAAGAGGATTGATGAGGAACTTGGATTGCCCTCTGTGAAGTCTCCAGTAGTAAGAAAGGCACATGCAAATGATACAAGGAGAAGTAACCTAGGACCAAGAAGATATGGGAGGTTACGGAATTCAGTGCAACGATTGACATATGATAGTTACATGGATCGTCATTGTGCCTACATGATAAAGGTAATACAAGATGTTGAACCTTCTTGTTTTGAAGATGCAATCGGAAATGCAGATTGAAAAAAAGCTATGGATGAGGAAATGGCTGCAATTTATGGAAACGATACATGGAAGCTGGTTCCATTGCCAGAAGGAAAGAAAACTATAGGATGGTGGGTTTACAAGGTCAATCACAATGCTGATGGTAGCATAAGTAGGTATAAAGCAAATTTGGTAGCAAAAGGATATGCACAAACTTATGCCATTGATTATGAGGAAACATTCAGCCCTTTAGCTAAAATGTCTACTGTTAGAACACTTGTTGCATTAGCTACATCAAAAGGATGGACATTGCATCAGATGAATCTGAAGAATGCTTTTCTACATGGTGAGTTATAGGAAGAAGTATACATGGACCAACCATAAGGATATGAAGATTCAAAGCATCCAGAATATGTTTGCAGGGTTGCAAAGTGCTTTGTATGGGCTGAAGCAAGCACCTCATGCATGGCATGCAAGGATTGTTGATTACTTGACCACTGTAGCTCAGTGATGAGTAGCACCTCCTTTAATGTCAATCCGGGAAGACGTGAGGATAGTATGAAGACCTCGAGCAAGTGGAGGCACAAGTGCGTGGGTGAGAAGCACACAAACATGCACACACATACACACACACGCGCACACACGGCAAGACAAAGAGTGAGAAGCAATGGAGTTCTTAGATTACTTTCAAAAAGCTCTTACAAGTTCATTTCAATTACAATCCACCCTCAAAAATGAGCTCTCTAGCTCTTTTTATAGTTTTTGACTAGGTTTTGGCCCTGTCCAGACCTAGTGTCCGGCCTAGTTAAAAATTAGGTTCCAGGGCCAATTTGAGGGCTTAAACGGAGTCTAAAAAATACGAAAATTGATATGTAGGTACTTCTAAGGCTCCTCAAGCTCAAGGACTCCTTGGCTTGCACAAAATGGAGCTACAAAAATATGAAATGGTATTTACAATGATTGTTAGTGATAAGAATCACTGTTATAAAGATGTTGATTTGGAAAAATTTGCAGGGCCTATCTGCTAGATTTGCGTCGACTGCTTTATCTACTTACTCCTTCACCTCGCTCTGACTCTCTCCGCTGGCTTCCTTATCTAGTCAGTCCTTGGGTGCCCATACTGCTCTCAACACCCCCCCCCTCTCTCGCGTCTGTCGTCCCTGACAGACCCTTGTTGCTGGGAGTGTTGGATGTAATATTCCACAACCTGAGTGGCAAGCTGATGTTCTTGTAGGCGTAGTCCTCTGGCCAAGTCTGTCATCATACGATCCCAATCAATTGGTCCTGGAATGTCCGGATGTGGCAGACGCAACTGATCTGCATGGATCGCTTGTTCTACTGCGAATAGATGTAGCAAATGTGTGGGTCTGGGAATGAAGATTTCGGAATGATATTCCCAGAATCCCGTAGAGAACATTTCCTCAAATGTCTGGTTGAAGCATGCGGGTAAGTACTTTATTCGTGCATGCCAGGCAAAGATTATAGTGACCGAGGGAGTCTGGCTCATGTCGTAGACTAAATCCTTGTTACCTTGAGAGAATCCAGGGGCAGAGATGTATGGAGCTTGTACATTCCGAAAGGTTTTGAAGACAATGGTCATGAGCTCGAATATCTTCATACACATTTTCGCTGCTATGTCGGGTACATTATTTAGACGTGTAGACCAGTGCCGAATTGTTGATATCATGTAGGCTACGGTTGGGGTCCCTCGAGGTGGAGCAAAATATGGATAGTTAACCCAAGCCGAGCATTCTTTATTGTTGTGTACCCAATCTGGCACTATAAAAACTTGATAAAGAGTGGCATGTTCCACAGGTGGTTTAGTGCAACAGACTGGGCATTCCTTGCACAACTTTTGGACATCAGCTTCCATAGTTGGCCAATGTACTCCGAGTCTCCTTAGTGTCTGTAGGGTTCGTTGTTTTGAGTAGTGTTGCTCTAATGCACCTACATGTGCTAATTGCAACCACTTCGCATACTCGTCCTCTTCTACACAACAAGCCAAGATTCCTTGATCTGTGTGCTTGTACATACTTCCAGCCATGATGTGATACTTTTGGGCTTTTACTACCTCTCTATCCTGCGTGTTTATTACTGGATGGTTAGGTCCGTATGCCAATACTGGCACTAATGGCTTTGCCCACTGCGGTACCACTTCCAAGTTAAACAAGTAAGCATCAGGAAGGTCATCTGACACTCCTTGTGGGGCTTCTCCAGATGTGAGCCTAGAGAGGTGATCCGCTCTCAAATGAGTCCTCCCTTTTCTTACCACAACCTCAAAATCATATTCCATTAGCAAGATAAACCATCTTACTAATCTTCCTGTATTGCATGGCTTGTTCATGAGATATAACAATGCTTGGTGGTCAGTAAAAAATTTAAACTTATTTGCAAGCAAATAATGTCTAAACTTTTTAACCGCATACACCATGCCTAAGCCTTCTCTCTCAATAGTGGTGTAATTTCGTTCAGCTGCATTCAATTGTCTACTAGCGTAGGCAATTGGAAGATCCATATTACCTTCACCCGTAGGTTGCGCGAGTACACATCCAATAGCATAATTGGATGCATCCACGTGAACATGGAAAGTCTTGTTCCAATCTGGTGTGGTCAAGATTGGTGCCGAACATAATCTTCGTTTAAGCTCCTGGAAGGAGTTCTCACATTCATCCGTCCACTCAAAGTTAGTCAGAAGTCCGTACATGGGCTTTGCAATGACAGCATACATGTGAATGAACCGGCGGTAGTAACCACAATGTCCCATGAAAGCTTGTACTTCCTTGACATTCCTTGGCCTAGGTAGCTCTGCTATGGCTCTCACTTTCTCTTCGTCAGTAGATATGCCATTCTTTGACACTATGTGCCCTAGAATCTTGCCTTGCCTGACCATGAAAACGCACTTTTCTGGGTTTAGGCAGACTTGATATTCTCTACATTTGTCAAAGATTTGTCCGAGTTCAGGAATATGGGTTTGTCTAATGTTGGAATGAGCACAAAGATCATCAACATAGACTTCTAAGTTCTTCCTCAGGAACTCCTTAAATACATGGCACATTAGTCTCTGAAAGGTAGCTGGTGCATTGGTAAGCCCGAATGGCATTACACGAAAGGCAAATATACCCCACTCTGTGGCAAAAGCCGTCTTATGCTGATCTTCTGGAGCTATGGCTACTTGATTGTAGCCCGAAAATCCATCAAGGAAGCTATACACTTCCTTGCCTGCTACTCTTTCCAAGAGATGTTCTGTGATGGGAAGCGGATAGTTATCTCGAATTGTGGCTGCATTGACCTTCTTCAAGTTAATGCATACACGCAGCTTGCCATTCTTCTTGGGCACCACTACGATGGGGGATACCCACTCAGTGTGCTCAATTTCATAGATAAATCCAGCTTCAACCAGTCTATCTATCTCCTCTTTAATCTTGGCAGCGTAATTATCGTTATATGTATAGGGCTTTTGCTTAGAAGGTTTGGCATCCAAGGTCATGGGGATAGTGTGTGAGCATATGTCTGGATCAACACCCTTCAAATCCTTGTAACTCCAAGCGAATACATCTCTGTATTCTCTTAGCAAGGCTATTAACGCATGCTCTTCTTCCTCTGTTAGGTCATGGCCTATGTACGTGCATCTCTCCTCTCCTTCTTCTAGGGCCACTACTATTTTCTTGGTGGTTTCTTTGTTATCATAGGCCTCTCCTGATTGTGCCTCTCGTTTAGGCATTCTTATCATGACTCTCCTATCGTCTATCTCATACTTCTTAAAATTTTCTGGGACCTCAAACAAAGATTCTTCCTCTTCTGGTGAGACTTCTCTCTTCTTTCGTTCCTTTCCTTCTTCCTTCGGGGTCACATGTGTGGCTAATCTTACATCATTTGTAAGCTCTCCATGCCTCTGGGGTTGAAATTCTACTTCATGGAAGTATTCTTCATCTGATGCAAATGGTGGGTCCATAATGATTGACTCTAGATCGGAGTCACTTGCATCCTCAAATGCATCAGGGCTAGGTTCGCATTCTTCTAGAACTGCCTCTCCCATGATTGGCTCTATGGAGAAGACTGAAATGTCATAGCCATCCTCATCACAGTGAGGTGTCCATTGTTCCTCATTGATGGCTACATCCATGGTTGCTAAAATTTCTGCCCAGCCGTGAGGTTCAAATTCTTCGTCTGGAAAAACTACAGGTGCATAGGCTGGGTCTTGGATTGATCTATGGGTTTCTTTTGCACCTACCTCTCTGGCTTTTTCTCTCTTCTCTTCGTCTGCTGCTACTTTGCACATCCATAAGTGGGTGTCTTCATGCATCCAAGAGGATCCTGACCCAATGGAATGCACCGATTCTATATCATCTTTGGCTCTATGGTTGGGATTCCATTGGATAGGAGTACATCTCTATGAGAGTAATCTTTGAGATTCACTTTGGCCGTAACAGCTAAGTGTTGTAGGTACAAGGAGTTGGTTCCCCAATCTTGTACCACTTGCAAGTGTCGCATAAACGGTCGTCCCAAGATCATTTCATAGGCATGGTTCTTGCTAAAATCACATATGGCAAAGGTGTGCTCGAACTCGACACCACAGGTGGTGAGAGTTATTCCTTCTAGCAATCCTAAGGGTCTCTCAATATGACCATCATGTTGGAGCAAGTCTATAACAAGCCTAAGTATTGGCTTGAGTCTCACAAAGTCTTAGAAGAAGCTTTAAAAAGAAGACTATGTAAAGTTCACTTGTGAACTACCTCTTGTAACTTTTGAAGAGTTTACTTAATGTAAAAGTAAGAGAATCTTAAGTGGTTGAGTCCACTTGATCAAGAATGGAAAGAGGAGCCACGAATTCGTGATTTGTGGTAGGTAGAGAATCAAATCAATCATTGATTGATTGGAGAGTGATTGAGGGAAGTTAGCCTCCCAAACTCAACTATAAATAGATGGCAGTTTTAGTCGTGGTCAGAGAGACCTATGTGAAGACCTCCAAGAGCTGAGCTTTATGCCATATCAAGGTGTGATTACAAGGCACACATATGTATCAGTAAGTCATTGTATTGTACAAGCAATATACTTTCATTTTCATGATTATTTGAGTTCATCTTTCCATGTTCTTGTGAAGTGTACTACTCACTGCCATTACTCTCAGTTTTCTCAGTCAGCTTGCAGAGATGTTTTCTCTGAGCTTGGTGCATCATTTTCAGTGATTTGACTTGGTAAAGTTAGCTCTACAAGTCTACTATATGCTCATAAATTTTCATGTCATTTGGATCTTGCAATCTTCAGTTATGTTCATTTGAAGTCAACAGGGTCTGTTCATCTTCACCTCTCTGTCAGGTACCCGACTTTTTCAGTCATCTTGTCAGAGTCATTTCTCAGTGTTTACTTATCCAAATTCAGTGATTTAAAGTGTGTTGGATTCAGCTTACTGTCTAGTATAAGCACACAAATTTTCATAATCATTGGATTTCTACGTTTTGAGTTATGGTGATTTTTCTGCTCACTGGTCTATTTCTGTAGCAGCCCGTGAAAATCGGGATGATGTCATCAGTTGTTAAAACTCATTCTCAGTGTGTGCTTTGTTATTTTTGATGAGATTACTCTTGAAAGTTAGCTCTTTAAGCTACCTAGACTTCCCCAAGAGGAATTAAGCTAATTGCTGCTGTGCTCAGAGAATTATGTAAAACACTGGACAGGTGTATGAACCAAGAATAGCAAGTTTTCATCTCTGAGCTAACTCCAACTTATCTGTTTTGATCTATCTTTTTGAGAGTGATCTTCCAAGGTACATAGGGTGTCTAATACATCCATTGGCAAGCTAAAAGGGCCCACCATCTACTCCTGGAGTTCATTTGGCTGGTGTAGATCAAGGATTTTGCAACACCTCTTCATCTTCAAACACATACTTATCCATCTCTTCACACATCGGCCATCTGCAATTTCATTCTCGTTGGCCTGAGTGCTGGCTTGCCCCAACGCTTCCATAGGGAAGTGGTGGCAATTGCAACTCCTGCACCTGAGTCCAAAATTGCCTTGGTGGTGTACTCCTGGTAGGTAATGGGAAGATAGGTGTTCCCTTCTTCACCTTCACACATATCTCCTATCTTATCCAAGGGTATTTCTGGCACTGTCCTTTGGGATCCTACCTGGGAACGAGGTTTTGCTATCTCTGGTACTTGTTTGGCGACATGTTTCCATAATTCAGGTCTAACCTTGAGTAGCTCTTCTAACTTGAGATTGCACTGCACTTTAGTGTTTTTCACTACCTCTGTGTTCCTAGGTAAGACTGAGTCCTCATTTCGTACCATGACCGTGGGTGCTCTCATACAAGTAGACTTAGCTTCCCATGGGCCTGTGAAGTGGGGTAATTCTTGTAGAGAGTTAGACTCAAAGTCTAGTCTGTCCTGAGAGTGGGTGCTCTCCTGCTCCTCATAAATGGATGGGATGTCTTGTGGGAATTGGTCACGTGCATCATCCACAAGTTCAATAGGAGGAGGGACTTCACTCTCTTTAGCCCATTTGTCTTCTTGAATCTCGCGTAGGAATTCTGGTGTGAACCGATTCATAGAAGATGATGTGTCTGGCTCCGTAGAGTTAGGCACATAGGCTTCTTGAGCAGGAATGCTTAATCTTTCACTTGCCTTGTCCTTGTGTTGAGAGGCGGGTTCCTTTTCTGATTGTGCAATCAGCTTCTCTATTCTTTCTAACAGTCCATCAAAGTGCAGCTGTGTCTTCGCTGAACTAGAGATGTTAAATAGGCGTCTGGCCTCAAACATGGTCTGAGCCAATTCCACCATCTTAGCACAAATTTTGGTTCGTTCTAACTCTATTTCTCCTCTTGGGTAACACTTTTCATGATCAGTTACGTTTGGCCCTTCTTGGATTCTGGCCTGATATGCTTTAAGCATCATATTAAGGTCTTCGGGAGTGGGATCTGCTAGGACCGATCCTACTCTAGGGGGTGGTGGAATTAGTTGAGGTGGGTTGGAAGGTGGCGGGTCGGATGGAGTTGGGAATGGTGGAAGTGGGGTAATGTGAGAGGGAGTTTGAGATGTGAGTTCAGTTATCCTGGCCTTTGTTTCTCTGAGGCTTTCCTCGAGTTCACTTATCTTTTTTGCCCATTGCCGTTTCATTCTTTCCCGGCTATCTCTCCAAGCTCTAGTCCTCTTTTTTGTCATGCTCTCTGTTTCACTAACATCTGGGCTCTTCTCCTGGTTTACCCCTGGGTTTTGCTGCAATGCTTGAGCTCTAGTGATCACTTGCACGGGTGTAGTGGAAGTGACACTTCCTGTGGAATCTACCACTAACCCAATAACGTTAATAGGAGTAATTTTTGGCATATTATTAGGATTCTTGGGGCAGTCTCGTAAGAGATGATCCTTTCCACACTCTTGGCAAAAACCCCGAATCGTCACTGACTGGGGTTGTGTAGGTGGAGGCAAGGGACAATCACGAATGAGGTGATCCCCCTGACATCTGTAGCATGGTCCTCTAGGGAAAGGGGGTCTTACCTGCCTAGGTTGAGGTCTAGGGTTGGGGTTTGCATACATGACGTTTGTGTAATCTGCCTCCCAACTAGGTTCATTTGGCTCTTCACTATAGTAGGACTCACCATGTTCAGGAGATTGCATGTAGTAAGCATGGGTACTATCGACATGTGTAGAGTCAAAGCTATGGTCACTGGGATCACTTTCTGAAAGCAATGGTGTTACGGGAACTATAGCTCTATTCAGGTTTTCTTCTGCAGCTGCATACTTTACAGGGATCACATTAGCTGGAGCTGGGGGTTGTTGTGCTAGCACAGGCTGAGGCCTTTGTTGGTTTTGGTAGGGTTGGTAGGTTTGTTGAGGCCTAGCATACTGCTGAGGTGGGTACTGGTTCTGGTATCTTCCTTGTTGAGGGTATGGCTGTGGGTACGTCTGCCTAACGGTTTGCTTATTGTAGGGGCAATCTTGCACGGTGTGATTGGTGTACCTTCGTTCTATAGTGCAGTACTGGCTACTAGGATTAACTTGGGGTTGAGCCATAATGGGACATACATTTGCCATGTGGTCGCCACCACAAGTATAACACCTTTTCACAGGGGCAAACCTTGGGATTTGTTTGTTAGTGACACCTAATTTTTGAGCTACTTTCTCTGCAAGTTCCTCGATTGATGTGGATTGCGTGGAAGAGAGGTTAGAGGCACTATCTGAATCTTTGTATATCTTGGAAAGCTCTAACTCCTCCCCTAGGTTATCCTCGATGTCAATGCACATGCGCACACACTCTTCTATGGTCCTAGGGTCCTTCAAGTACACATAAGATCTCAATTTAGTACTTAGCAATCCATCCAGGAATAAAGCCACTTGCTTAGCTGGTGTGGGTAGCTCCGAAACAGGGCATCTTTCTAAGTATTGCCTAAATCTTCTTCCTGCAAGTCTCACGGTTTCTTGAGGGGTTTGCTTGAAGCTGTGAATCAGCGAGGAGGTATTATGCCTTATGCCACTCTTAGAGAATTCAATAATGAAAGCCTCTAGGAGTTGGTCTATGCTCTTGAACTGCCTCTCATTTAGTGGCTGAAACCATGTCAGGGTAGTGTTCCTAAGGGTCAGACCAAAGGCATTGTACTGCGTGAATAGATCCTCCACTTGTTCAGCTCTCAGGACTTGCCTAAACTCAGCCACATGATCGTATGGATCTCCAGTGCCATCGAAGTAGTTCTTCATGGACTTAACTAGCTGAGTCGGTCTCAAAGTCCTTGTGTGCTCTCTAGGTCGTGGTAGAGGGAACTCATCCGCATTTCTTTGATTCCTGTGAGCTCTAAGTATCTCAGGTTCTACTCTATTTGTTTCCGTCCTCGTTCTTTCTCTGCCCACTGGGTTGGCAAAGCTTACTTCTGGTCTATCTCTACTTCTGTCTCTTTGCATTCCATGAGCTTGGGATGTTCCAGCTCCAGGGTGACCATAGGATACATTCGATCTTGGTTGGGGGAAAACGAATTCACCCTTCCAAGTGTAAGCATGCCTATCATTTTCTGTCACCACAAAGATCCTCTCCGAAGCGTGATCTAAGTAGGTCACTCTACCTGGGCTATCAGGATCCTTAAACTCATAGATCATGATTGTTCCTATATCAATTGGCCGATCAGGTTTGTACCTCCAAAAGGCTTCGTCAGTCTCTCGATTGAGGAGCAAATCTATGCTCTTATTATCCTGGGGAATCCACTCCGGTGTGATAATCCTAGTGAGAACCGATTTACCTCGAGGGGTTCTAGGTTCTGCACCCATGTTTCCTTGCTCCAGGTCACCTAAGTCTGCTTCGGGGATCACATTTCCAAATTCGTCCGTCCTATTTGGGTGACTGGTGACTACGTATATAGTTCCTTCTTTGTCCAAGTATGCTCCATTTTCAAACTTGACAGCTGGGTGCTCTAATCCAATGGATTGATCAAGATTCTTAATCTGTACCACAGATCTTCCTAGGCCGTCCTCATAGATGCTAGCACCTAATCGGTTGGTCCTAAGGTATTCCAGCTGTGTCTTGTACGGGCCTTCTACCCTGTGCAAGTATGGCACTCCTGAACTTCCCGTAGGTCTGTCCATGCCTTGAGACATCTCTGATTCACTAGTCTCAGAACTTGGGTAGTGTGAGTGGTGGCTCAACTGCTGGGTCCACGACCTAGCAGTGTGGTTGACACTAGCCTCTGAAGACCTAAGGCTTTGTCTATCCCTTACTAGATGTCGTCCTGATCTAAGGTTCATAAGCCTAGTTGAATAGCCCAATTTTGCCCAAGTACAACCTCGTTGCAGAGTCCTTTTGTATCAGTTACTTGATTCTTTTTAGTTGATTCCCGTGTTAAAATTCTTGTCTGATATCACGTCGTAAGGTATATTTGAGTGTAGTTCCGCACTTACAGTTGATCGTTCCACGTTAAGTTCTTTTCCTTTAAAGTTCTCGATAGTACAAAGATTATGTCCTTGGCTTGAACTTGAGAGTTTAGGTAGTCTTCAACTTGATAACTACCTATCGTCGCCCTGACTTACTCCTACCTCTAGTCATTCTTAGCCTAAACTAGGAATTGACAGAGGGGGTTGAAAGTTTCCAACCTTTTGTTTCCTGCTTGGTTGCCCTTGAATGCCCAGGAAGTGTGTTCCCAAGCTTGCACTTACACTTGCTTCGAACGCCTTTCGATGCTCTCAATAGATCTGTAGAGTTCCAAAGTTAGCTTTAATATTTAAATTCCAAAGACAGAACCAATGATTCTCATTCCTGTAGCACAAATACTAATTTGCATAGTGAATTTTAGGAAAAACAATTCTTAAGACCCCTGACTTTGATCCCCCTGGGTATGGTCAACTTCAAAATAACCTAGCTGAAAATCAATGCATTATCTTTATAAAAAACAGTTGAGGGCGTGTAGTATATGCCACAAGCTTTCCAACAAGCCCTAGAGCTCAAAAAATGGATTTCGTATGAAAAAGTTATGACCGTTCAGGGTTCTAAGGTTAAGACAGGGTCCAAACAAGATCACTGTGCAACAGGTCTTCCCCAAGTTGTTTTCCTAAGGCCTCCTTTGTGCTCTAGAGTAAAATGTTTATGCCCAAAATTAGCCCAACTCTTCAATTTAAAAACCCTAAAAAATTTGGCTAAAATTGGCTGTCAATCGCGATGGACAGGGCTGTCAATCGCGATGGACAGGGCTGTCAATCGCGATGGACAGGGTATCAATCGCGATGGACAGGCAGGTCAGTCAATCGCGATGGACAGGGTATGAATCGCGATGGACAGGCAGGTCAGTCAATCGCGATGGACAGGGTATCAATCGCGATGGACAGGCAGGTCAGTCAATCGCGATGGACAGGCAGGTCAGTCAATCGCGATGGACAGGAGGTCAGTCAATCGCGATGGACAGGGATCAGTCAATCGCGATGGACAGGCAGGTCAGTCAATCGCGATGGACAGGGGTCAATCAATCGCGATGGACAGGCAATCAATCGTGATGGACAGCCAGTCGGTCGCGATGGACAGACCTGTCAATCGCGATGGACAGGGCTATCAATCGCGATGGACTGAAATTTTGCAAAATTTTCAAAACTTTTTGTGGAAATGTGGTGTGCAGGGTCTCTAGTCCACTGTGGTGCACTCAGATTTACCAAAAGGTGAAAATTTCTGTCAATCGCGATCGACAGGAGTCGGCGACTGCGAGACAGTTCTGCATATTTCCGTACCTGCGCGACGTGCTGGAGGGGATGATGCTGCTGAAACCTGCAAGAAACTCCAAAAGCATGCAGAAAATAGCACACAACAGTTCGCTCTCTCGCTCTCTCTCACAAGTGAAATGAGGTGGAGAAGGTGATATGATCAAAAAACTGAAATTTTTGCGATGATGGAAGTGGAGGTGGAAGATGGTGATGATGATGATGGTGATGATGGTGGTAAGGTAAGAAAGAGAAAAATAGGAAAAGTAAAGAAATTACCTACAACGCCAACGTCTCCAATCTACGTCTTACCATCACACGCTCGTCCTCAAAGCTCGATCCCCAGCAACGGCGCCAAAATTTGGTGTAGCTCAGTGATGAGTAGCACCTCCTTTAATGTCAATCTGGGAAGACGTGAGGATGGTATGAAGACCTCGAGCAAGTGGAGGCACAAGTGCGTGAGTGAGAAGCACACAAACATGCACACACATACACACACACACGCGCACACACGGCAAGACAAAGAGTGAGAAGCAATGGAGTTCTTAGATTACTTTCAAAAAGCTCTTACAAGTTCATTTCAATTACAATCCACCCTCAAAAATGAGCTCTCTAGCTCTTTTTATAGTTTTTGACTAGGTTTTGGCCCTGTCCAGACCTAGTGTCCGACCTAGTTAAAAATTAGGTTCCAGGGCCAATTTGAGGGCTTAAACGGAGTCTAAAAAATACGAAAATTGATATGTAGGTACTTCTAAGGCTCCTCAAGCTCAAGGACTCCTTGGCTTGCACAAAATGGAGCTACAAAAATATGAAATGGTATTTACAATGATTGTTAGTGATAAGAATCTTTGTTATAAAGATGTTGATTTGGAAAAATTTGCAGGGCCTATCTGCTAGATTTGCGTCAACTGCTTTGTCTACTTACTCCTTCACCTCACTCTGACTCTCTCCGCTGGCTTCCTTGTCTAGTCAGTCCTTGGGTGCCCATACTGCTCTCAACAACCACCATCGGATTTTCTATGTGTGATGCAGATCATTCACTATATGCAAGGAAGGGTGATGGTGGCATCACAATTGCGGCTATCTATGTTGATGACTTGATTGTAGATGGTGATAATGAAGAAAACATCAAAGAGGTAAAGCAACTTCTTATGCAAGAATTTAACATGAAAGATCTTGGTGTGTTGCACTATTTCTTGGGCATTGAGTTTATACATACAAAAACAGGTATATGGATGTCGCAAAGGTAATATGCCTTGAATATGCTGCAAAACTATGGTATGGCTGATTGTAAGCCAATTTCTATGCCATTAGATTAGAATTTGAAGTTGGATACTACATCAGGTGAAGTATTGGAAAATGCTACTATGTATAGGAAAATTGTGGGAAGTTTGATATATCTCACAATTACGAGGCTTGATCTAAGCTACACTATTGGACTTGAAAGTCGATTCATGCAAGTTCCTAGGAAGCAACATTTGGATGCTCTGATGTGCAATCCACGTTACATGAGTGCGACTTTGGATTATGCATTGGTTTATGAAGCTAGTGTAGATTTGCAGGTTCATGGATACACCAATGTAGATCGGGCTGGTAGTACTTCAGATAGAAGATCTACTAGTGGCTTTCTATTCTCACTTGGAAGTGCAACTATTACATGGAGCAGCAAGAAGCAACCTAGTGTTGCTTTGTCGAGTATAGAGGCTGAGTATAGAGGTGCTGCAATGGCAGCATGCGAGGCATCATGGTTGGAGATGCTACTTGCAGATTTAGGTGTGGAAGTGCAAAAGCCTATCACCATCTACTATGATAATCTTAGCAGCATATAGTTAGCACAAAACCCTTTTTTTCATGCTAGAACAAAGCATGTCAAGGTAGATTATCACTTCATCAAAGAGAAGGTATTAGCAGGTGATATTGATCTTGTTTATGTGAAAATAGATGAGCAGGTTGTTGATATTTTCACTAAAGCACTTGGAGCAGAGACGCTAAAGAAGTTTCGGAAGCTGCTTGGATTAGAGGACATCGCGTTGAGCTTGAGGGGGAGTGTTGAGATATCAAGCTTAGCATGTGATGATCCAAGATGACACGTATCAGTTTTTCATTTCTCTGACATGTATAGTAGTCACACCGGTATAGGTCAGGGACACTTCATTGAGCTTTATTAGATTTATCTACCGAGAGTGATGGCACATTTGTTTCTTGCTAGCTCACTCATTCACGAACATTAGCTTTTTACTTATGTACTGGTCTTTATATATTGTAGTAGTTGTATTCTTGTTTTTAGGGCATTCTTGTACATTCCTTTTTATGTAATAGAAGAAGAAGAAGAAGATAATTCTTCCTTGCCTCAATTTTAGTGTGTGCTTTTCTTTGATTCTGAGAGTGTGTGTGTGTGTGAGCTCTCTTCCTTATCTCCTTCCTCGTGACATTGTCGAGGAAAAATGTTTGAAAAACTTCAAAGGTACTTATTGAACATCTTGAAATTTTCAAAAGGAATGGAAAGAAGGAGGATCATGTTAAACAAGTTGGAACACAAGAATTAGTGAAATTGAGAAACTTGGAAGAAACAAAATTATTATTAGAGAACAACTCAAATATTGAGCTTTATATGGATATTGGAGACTATGGGCACAAAAAAAAATGCTAGATGCATATATCATGTACATATTATATTAATATATGCATTCTTGACTAAGGCACGTAGACTCTTGTAGTGGTAATTGCACTTACGTTCTCATTTTCTAACATCCTTAGAGATCCATCTAATTCTTCATCTCATTACCTTATAGAATGTGTTAAAGGCACCCGTAGACATCTCTAAGAAACTCTCACTCTCATTCTCAGACTTACTTACTCATGATGTTTAGTATCTCTCTAGAATAGAAGATGCATCACAAGGTACAAGGAAAATATGGGCAACTTCTCTTGGCATTAAGCTTGATGAATTTTGTTTGTTATGGCACATACATGGGATATTTCTCCCATGCAGCTTATTTCTCTTGAAGGCATCTCCTTTTAAGGTTATAATACAAGCTTTCATCTATAACCCCTTAATTAGCACTTTGAAAAATCCCTCTCCACTCTTAAAAAGTATGGCAAAATGTTATTAATTCATCAAGTGGGTGATTAGTTTCCTCTTCAACAAGATTTATGCCTCTCCACTCTTCATAACACTACTTCTTTTAAGGAAACTTCTCATCATTCGTGAGCCAACAATCTTCCTTTTCATAGCAAAAAACATCATCCTCTCTATCCTCCAATGTGGGAATTTCTATTTTCCCTTCTTCATGGTCTCCTACTAGGAATATAGGTCTATTCAACTTTGGGTGTCAAACCCTAAGTGAGATTGAAGTGTGGCATAAGAAACTTGCTCATGTGAATGAAAGAACCTTAAAGGATACATGCAAGGACCAAAGTGTCTAAGGACTTCCAAACATCTCAAAGCAATGCATGATCACTAAGTGTGATGCTTGTCAAATTGGGAAGGTGCAAAGGCAACCATGCAACCACAACGACTACATTCACAAAAATCTCTTGCACTTAGTACACACTGATGTGTGGGGACCAACTAAAGATCCTCCATTAGTTAGCTCAAGGTATTATGTATCTTTTTTTATGATCACAATAGGAGTTCTTTACTTCAAGAAGAATAAGAAGTATCTAGCACATGTGGAGAATCATACAAGTAGATCATTAAAGAAACTCGGATCTGATGGAGGGGGAGAATACTTCTCCTAAAAACTAGATGAGTATTTGTAGGAAAAGTGCATCAAAAGGGAAGTTACTACCAGGTACTCTCCCCAACTAAATGGTATGGTAGAAAGGAGGAACAAAACCCTAGTTGTATCAGCAAGTACTATGCTTGAGGAGAAGAATTTACCACATTGTCTTTGGGTATAATCCATATCGACTATAGTTTATCTTGTGAATAGAGTTCCCTCAAAATCTCTTGAAGGTATGACTCCTTGTGAAGTTTGGCATGGTAGAAAACCAAGTCTAGGTCATTGAAAAATCTTTGGTTCTTTAGCATATGTTCATGTACCTTCATAAATAAGAGGGAAATTTGATGAAAGGGCAAACAAGGCTATGTTCATTGGTTATGATTCAACTCAAATGGGCTATAAATTCTAAGATCCCTCCACAACACAATTCACACAGGGCATAGACTATGAAGAAATTGTCGCACGAATTGCCAAGATGACCACCATCAAGACCTTGTTAAGTGTTTCTGCTGCAAGGAATTGGAAGATACTTAAACTTAATGTGAAGAATGCCTTTCTCAACAGGTGGATTAGTGAAGAGGTATACATATAACAATCTCTAGGGTTTGAAAAACCTAATTATCTTATGTATGTATGCAAGCTCAAAAAGGCATTGTATAGTTTAAAACAAGCTCTTAGAGCATGGAAGTATAGGTTGGTGACCTATCTACAAGATCAAGGATTCAAGTTAAGCAATGCAGATCCTTTTTTATTTATTAAGAAGATTCATAATGAAGTTATCTATCTATATGTGTATCTAGATGACATAATTGTGATAGGTGATGACCTAAATGGAATAGATAGAATCAAAAGGCATATTTCGGAGGAATTCAAGATTAGTGACTTTGGCAAACTCACATTCTCCTTAGGTTGTAGGTCATTTATATAGATCAAGGAATGTATCTGACTCAAAGAAGGTTTATTCAAGATCTACTCTTGAAATTCAAGATGGGGAATGCTAAACATGCAAGAACGCCAATGGAGATGAATCATTAACTTAGTGTTTATGAACATGAACCTATTAAAGATATAGAAGAGTATCAAACTCTGGTAGGTAGCCTAATCTATGCTACACATGCAAAGGTAGATATCTCATATAGTGTTGGAGTGCTAAGTCAGTTCATACAATCTCTAAGAAATCCACATATGGATGCAACGAAGAGAGTACTCAAGAACCTCAAAGGTAGTATCAATGAAGGTATATTCTATCCTTACACATGAGATTTGGATCTCAAGTTATACTCAGATGGAGCTTGGGCAACATCCAAGGATGATAGAGAGTTACATCATGATTTCTAGCTTTTGGAGGGTCTAAGCTTGTGTCTTGGAGTTCCAAGAAGCAACCTACAGTTGTACTATTTTGAACTAAAGTTTAATATAGAGGATTGAACATAGAAACTCAAGAAGCCATCTAGTTATAGGAGTTATATGTAGACTTTGGACTTCTAAACTCCAAACCTCACATATTTGGAGACAACATAAGCTCAATGCATTTAGCAAAAAATCTTGTATACCATGCAAGAACCAAACACATTGAAGTTCACTATCACTGAATCAGGGAGAAGATCTTGGCAAAAGAAATTGATGTTTCATTTGTATGAGGAAAAGCAAGTGGCAGATATGATGACTAAAGCTCTTGATCGAGTTAAGCTTTGCAGATTCAAGGCAATTGTAGGGCTACAAATCATACCAAGAGAATGTACAAAGATACATAGCCCATTAGGGTAAAGAGGGGAAAAAGTACCACGATGGTCCTAGTGAAACCTACTAAAGAGGGAAAAAAGTGCCTCGGTGGTCCTAGTGTGTTCACACACATCACTACCTAAAATACATCAACAAATCCCCCTAGGAGTGATGCGGTGAACAAGGAGCTAACACTCATGTATAAGGAAGTTCCAAACTATGTAGAATCAATCCACAAAAGGAAGTAAGCCCAAAGCTTTGCGAAAAGCTTCAAAATTCTTGCTAGGCACAACCTTTGTGAAAAAGTTATGCAATGTTCTCCTCTGTGGGCACATATGCCAAATTGATCTCTCGAGCAGAGAACCTCTCCCTGACATAATGATAGTGCACCTCGTTGTGATTAGTGCGAGAATGGAACATAGCGTTCCTCACAATTTCCAATGCACTTTAACTGTTAGTGATGATGGTGGTAAAAGAAGACTGACCAACACCCAAATCATCCATAAGGCATCTCAGGCACACACACTCAACAATCGTTGTGAAAGTTGCCCTATACTCAGCCTCACAACTAGAAGTGGCCATAGTAGGCTGCTTCTTGCTCAACCAAGATATGCATGAGCTACTAAGCATGAAGCAAAAACCACTAGTGGACACATGATTGTCATAGCAAACAACCCAGTCAGAGTCAAAAAACACATGTAATGTTGGAAAACAATGTCCCAATAGTTCATATTGATCAAACTATAACATGATTTGTAGCTGTACATAACACTCCTTGTATGGCACGTTGGATAGTTGAATGTCCTCCTATCAAATCCACCTGGGTTCAAGTCCTGGCGGCAGCACATCACGTTTGCAAAAGCTTTTTAGTTTGTGCTTTTGCAATAAAAGATGGACGATCGACGACGAATTTCTTCCATGCGTTTTTCTAGATCGTAGAGCTTTAGCGATATCATGTTTTTTCACTACGTTGAGAAGTGCTTTCTTGATGGAAAACAAAGCTATATAAGAAGTATCTTGGCTCATTATCTTTTATCCATCACCTAGTTTCAATAACAAGCTTTGGAGCTTTGTTACCTCAATAGAGATGGTGCTTCTTAGCACATGGGGTAGCCATGGTGCTATCTTGGAGCATGTTGAGGAGCGGCTATGGAGTTCTTCTTGGAGGAGAAGAGTGTGCTCACACTCTTGCTTATGGAGAGGACTTATTTATTAGCAGCTTGGTGGTGTGGATCGGCCATTCACATGATGCATTTGAAGATTGTCTTCTACATGAAGATTTCGATGTACTTCAAAGACATTGGATGGTGGTTAACATAAGATTTGCATCTTATGTTAAGAATTCAGGTACATATTCTCTTTATGCACACATGTACTACTTGGAGTTTATGGAGGCAGTAATGTCCATATGAGGAGGATTCCTATTCGACATAGGTACAAGAGAATCATTACATGTATGCTTTATGCATATTTGGATGAGGTGTTCGAGAAGGTATGGTCATATGAGTTTGAGGATTTCTGACAGCAAACTTGTTAGCATTATTTGCTACTTTTCATTACATGAAACTGGCCCATTCTCATCACAAAGTCTCGAGGTTGCCTAGTGGTTGGGCCTCTTGCCTCTTGAGGCGGGGGCGAGGGTTCAATCCCTGGCAGCAACATGTAAGGGACATGTAATATGGAAAGATGTTGCATTGTGGCTGAGTGCCACCGTTTGTCTATCCCTGCAGTAGTGTTGATTGCCGTTTAACCCAGTCTTGTAAACCCCTGTTCTTGTGGGATAAGGGGGTCCCATGGGTACTATGCCCTTCCTTGTACAGTTGCAATTTCAAAGTTAAAGTCCGGGGGAGTAGGCCTTGGCCGAACCTCCATTTAAAGAAAAAAAGAATCGATGTAGCCATAGCATAGCAATCTGATGCAAAAGAAGCACTATGCAATCCTTGACACACATTCTTCATTTTGCAGAAGATTAGCACACTGTGTTTTGGGTACAAAGGCCTCTACAACAACCATTATAGCCTCTTTCTTCTTTGGCTCTTTTGCAGCTAGTTTTGGACAACTTTATGACATGATTATTTCCTTTACAATATTTTCAAAACATTTTTTTCTTTTCTATTTTCTTCTCATCTCTATCATCTTTCTTTGAATGTGCAGAATTAGCATATTTCTACTTACTATTAGATGAGCTCCATTTACCTTTGCCCTTTTGACTAGCTATGAAAGCTTGATTTGCAACATGCATAATGGACCTGTTCTGCCTAGACTGGACTTCCTGCAATAGAACACAGACTAACTCTTCAAATGTTAAGGCATTTGGATAGCCTTTCATCATCAATCAAAGAGTAAATGAAAAAATCTGATATGAATGTGGAAGACTATTTAGAATAGTCTTCATAAGTGAACTCTCAGGCAAGACTTCATCAATAGAAACCAACTGCTCTTTCAAATATTCGATCTTTGTTAGAAAACTATCCATGGAATCTCCTTCATTCATGTGCTCACTCTCCAACTATTTTTAGAGGTAAGCAACATGAGCCTCATTCCTTGCCTGGTATAAAGTGGTAAGTGTATCACAAGCATCCTTTGCTTTTTTGCAGGAGTGAATGTGAGGAATAATGGCACCTTTAATAGAAAAGACTATCAAAGCATGTGCTTGAGCATCTCTGCCATCCCAATGAAGTTTCTCTATAGTAGGTGCAGCAAAAACTACAACATGAACATGAACCTGAAGAATATCACCATCTTCAACACCATCTACATCACCCTCTATAACTATGTTTGCAGGTGAAATAGGACATTTTTCAACACCCTACACAACCATGGCCACTGACTAAAATACCTTGATGTAGAAAAATGATTGTATCTCAAAAATCTAAACAAAACTACCTTGTTGAGTTCTGCTAAGCCTATAGCAGACTTGGGGTGCTTATACTAGCGAACCAAAAGTTGTATATATCTTTGGCACAAAAAGACAAAATTGCTTGCACATGCACTACAATAGTGCATTCGGAGGCCAAAACAAGCTCAGATCGTGATTCTGACAACCATAGAATGAAGCTATTTTGAATTCCTAATTGCCTTGAGTATGATCACCAAATTTCATGTGATTTTGAGATTGTGATCGAAGGGGTGCCGACGCTGCCCTAGATGAAACAATGACCTACTCTAAGACCAATTGTTGGACTTTGCGGTCTGCAGAAGAACATGAAAAACACAAGAAGAAGAAGCTTGGAGCACAACACACAATACTGAATGTATTACCAAGAGAATGTACAAAGATAAGTAGGCCATTAGGGTAATAGGTGTATATACAAGCCGAGGGGAGAAACCTCCTAAAGAGGGAAAAAAGTGCCCCAAAGGTCCTAGTGAAACCTCCGAGGGAAAAATGTGCCCCAACAATACACATGCACACTTGCATACATACACACATACATACACTTGAACATATGCATATATATACACACACACACATGCACAATGCATACACATACACACATATACACAATGTACATACACATGCAGACATACACATAGTCATATTCACACTCTCTTTCATGCATATTCCACATATGCATGCATACATTTCGAGTTTTGCACATTCACGCACACTCAAATATGCACAAAATTATTAAGATAAAGCAACACTTCATTCTCCTTTCACATACGTGCACACATATGCCATCATAAATGTAGACATATACCATAATACGTGCACTAATTTAGATCTTAAAATCCTATTATTCTATGCATTTAATTACATATAGTAAACCAAATTATTAAACCTTAAATATTTCTCTATATATAAAGCCATATAAAAACCCCAAACCCTAATTTAATTGTATTTATGTATATATAACTAATATCTTAAAACCTTAATTTTATATCTACCGATCTACGTGATATAGAAATCCTAAATCTTACTTATTTATGTATATATTGTTGGAACAAATGAGGGGAGAGCATGGCATGCTGATGCCAAAGCGTCCGTGAGCACACAACTCACAAGGATCTTTGATTTATGTATTTTAATTCAATTTTACAGTAACATCAATCACATTAGCATACATCCTCAAATTCACACATATCATACATTATTCTCCTCAAATCCCTACATATCAAATCTTCACAGACGATCATGTTTAGTGTACATTCATATATATCACATAAGCATGAAATATACCACTCATCAATGAAACATTATCTAAATACTCCACACAAGCTACTCCAAGTGAAATCGTTCCATTTGCATCTCTAGATTAAGAGAAATCCCTTTCTCAAGTTGCTTAGTTTAACTTTTCTTACATTCCTAGTTTGTCAAAAAAGCAAATACCCCTAACTTTGAGCAACCA
Source organism: Ceratopteris richardii (assembly GCA_020310875.1). Classification (NCBI taxonomy): domain Eukaryota; kingdom Viridiplantae; phylum Streptophyta; class Polypodiopsida; order Polypodiales; family Pteridaceae; genus Ceratopteris; species Ceratopteris richardii. Next base: position 71,790,538 of record CM035419.1, read on the forward strand.
TAAAATCCAGAGAAAAAATGATAATTTAATGATTCAACTTGTAAACAAAAGAAGATCTAATACACTTTAGTATCCAACAAATTTCATCCACTTATAGACTCTTAAAAAAATTGTTATTTTTTCCCCTACCCCTAATGACTAGACTGTCCACTTGTAGAAAGAGGCAACAAAGTATCATACATGTCTTTGGAGCTAATAGATGTCTCCTTTGTACATGAAAGTCAAGGCTGAATAGCATCTTCTGCAAAAACAACATCACGGCTAACCAAAATGAGTTTACTCTATGGATGATACAAACAATAGCCTTTGCTTTTAGAATTGTACCCAACAAAAATACATTTTAATGCTTTATCATCCAATTTGTGCGATGTTGTTCAGGCACTAATGCATATGCTAAACAACCAAAAACACATAGGTGAGAAACATATGGCTTACAACCATGCCAAGCCTCCTATGGAGTGATAGAATGCAATGCTTTAGTGGGACACCTATTAAGTACATATGCTACGCACATAATAGCCTCATGCTAGAAACTATGTGGTAAAGCCTGACTCTTGACCATACACCTCGTCATCTCCATGAGTAACCTATTCTTTAGTTCAACAACTCCATTCTATTGAGGTGTATACGGCTCTATACATTGATGTATCCCATGTTCAGCCAGAAATGCTTTAAAGTCAAAAGACATATATTCCCCCCCTCGATCAGAATGGAGGGTGCCCATTTTACATGCTGAGAGATTTTTAGCCAAAACCAGAAACTCTTTGAAGCACATAAACACTTTGGACTTTGCTTTCAATGGATATACCCATGTATGCCTAGAAAAATCATCTATGAAAGTTGCAAAGTAAAGATAGTTTCCAAAAGAGAGTAGGACCACATATATCACTATGAACAAGCTACAATTTCTAAGTAGCTCGAACTGAACCATCTTTTGGAAAGAAGGAACACTACATTTTCCCCAAACTACAACCTTCACAAACATGTTTACTGGGTGCCTCAAGTCTGGGCAATGAGGATACCATATCATATTTCTGCAGGCATAGCAAACTAGCAAAATTCAGATGACCAAAGCGTGCATGCCAAAGCTTTGCATCTGACATAGCCTGAGAATCATGTATTGCACATGTTGAATCATGCACAGATTTTTCATAGTCTATTATCTTATACAATCCAAGACATAAAATACCAGAAGCAATAATCATGTTGCCATTTGACAGATCATGAATTGTACATCTGTCATCAACAAATTTCACAACCAAGCCAATCTTGGCTAATGCAGAAGCTGATAACAGATTCTTCTTGATCCCCTAGCACAAATAAAGCATCCAACAATGTAAAAGTACTACCAAAAGTAGTAGTCAAAATGATCTCACCAACTCCCATGAGTGGATAAGAGGAGTTGGTTGCGCATGTGATAGTATTCCATCTAGGGGCAGGCTCGAGTGAAGTGAAGAAACTATGCTGTGAGGTAATATGTTTGGTTACCCCACTATCAAAGTGCCAAACATCCGAGTCTACTGTAGACATACACTCTTGAGGAGAAGATGGGTCAAAACTACAAACAGTAGTAAATGCCCATTCTTCATTCTGCACAAGATTAGTAGACTTTGTTTTTGGTGTAAAGGCCTCTGCAACAACCATTCAAGACTCTTTTTTCTTTGCGTCTTTTGAAGCCAGTTTTGGATAGTTCTTTATAACGTGATCATTTCCTTTACAGTACTTACAAAAGAATTTTTGCTTTTCTGATTTCTACTCATCTTTGTCTTCCGTCTTCAAATGTGCAGCATTTGCAGATTTCTGCTTATTAGTAGATGAGCTCCATTTACCTTTGCCCTTCTAACTAGATAGGAAAGCTTGATCTACAACACACATAATGGACCTGTTCTACCTAGACTAATCTTCTTGCAATAGAACAGAGACTAACTCCTCAAATGACAAGGCATTTGGATTGTCTTTCATCATCAAACAAAGAGTAGAAGCAAAACTCTGATATGAATCAGGAAGACCATTCAAAACGGTCTGCACAAGTGAGCTATTTGGTATAACTTTATCAACAAAAATCAACTGTTCTTTCAAATCTTTGATCTTTGTCAGAAAACACTCCATAGAATCACCTTCATTCATGTACTCACTTTCCAGCTATTTTTGGAGATAAGCAATATGAGCCTCATTCCTTGCCTAGTACAATGTGGTAAGTGTATCCCAAGCATCCTTAGCTGTTCTACAAGAGTGAATGTTAGGAATAATGGCACGTTTGACAAGGCTATCAATGCATGTGCTTGAGCATCTCTGCCATCCCAATGAATTTGCTCTATAGTAGGTGCAACAGGAAGCGTAGCACAAACAAGAATATGCAAAAAATCACCATCTTCAATGCCATTTGCATTAGCTTCAGTACCTGTATTTGTAGGTGTAATAGGATGTTTTTCAACACCCTACGCAATATTCCATAGTCCTTTTGCGATCAATACATGATGCATCATATAAGCCCACAATGGATAATATGTACCATCCAACTTATCCTCAATAGCCAACATACGAAATACATCACCGCTTTTAGCCATGGCCACTGACTAAAATACCCTGATGCAAAAATTGATTATATCTCAAAAAGTTTAATAGAACTACCCTGTCAAGTTGTGCTAAACTTGTAGAAAACTTTGAGATGCTTGTATTGGTGAACCGAAACCTGTATATATCTTTGGCACAAAAAGACAAAAAAGCCTATACAAGCACTATGATAGTGCATTTAGAGGCCGAAGTGAGTTCAGATTGCAATTTTGGCACCACATAGCAAAGCTGTTTTGATCTCCTAATCACCTTGAGTATGCTCACTAAATTTCGTGCGATTTTGAGACTATGATTGGAGAAGTGTTGATGACGCCCTAGATGAAGCAATGACCTGCTCTGATACCTATCCACTGGGTCTGGTGTCTAACATGGCCCGTCAAAAACTCATAATTTACAGCATGGGGACAACACAAGGAAGAAGAAGAAGCTTGGAGCACAACACACAATATTGAATGTATTACCACTAGAATGTACAAAGATAAGAGACCTGTTAGGGTAATAGGCGTATATACAAGCTAGGGGAAAAGACCTCCCAAAGAGGGAAAAAGTGCCCCGGTGGTCCTAGTGTGTTCACACATATCACTACCTAAATATATCAACACTCCAGGGAGATGTAGAATAAGTCATTCTCCTTAGTTATTTTTTGGATTCAGGTCCTCGAAGCATGCCATTGTTAGCTGTCAGACACCTTTGTATTTATATTTCTGAATCGACTCACCGAAGAGGCAGAGACACCAAACTCTTCATATGATTAATACCATTCTGTCTTGGTGTGTGGAGAGGAGAGGTGATGTTCGAGGATAGGCACTAGACATGTTAGGCTATCTGTGTTCTATTGCACAGAGATAGCTTGCTTGCCTACATCATTGTGTACTGTAATCTTTGAAGTGCTCTATATTTTTTGATTAAGTAAGTATGTTAGTTGTTCTATGAAGTTAAATTGGCATAGCAGTTAGGTTATTTGGTAAGGAATATAGTCTATCAATCTGTTTGGTGTAATGTGGTGAAGATAGCGCAATCAATTGTTGGTATTGTGTTAATAGTTATGTGCATTAATTTGATCTACCACACGAAAAACCCTGTCAACTTGTCCTACTCCTTAACTAGATTGGACAAACAGAGGTTCACTTGCTTTTTGCTCTAAGCTCTTTCATCTCATCAATTTCATCTCTTGAGGAAATGTTTTTGTCCTCAAAAAGCTACTAAAGGTTCAATCCAATCTGGTACTAAGGATATTTTATACAGAGTGGCATGTTCCATAGGTGGTCTAACAACATAGATTGGGCATTCCTTGCACATCCTATAAACATCTGCTTCCTTTGTTGGCCAATATACACCTAATCTTTGGAGAATCTATAGATTTTGATGTTTAGAATGATGTTGGAGTAGTGCACCTACACGTGCTATTTGCAACCATTTTGTATTATCGTCCTCATCTACATGTAAAGCCATTATGCTTTGATCAGTGTGCTTATACACACTACCTGCTAGTATGTGATATTTTTGAGACCTCACTACTTCTTTACTTGTGGATTTTAGTACACGATGCTTAAGTCCAAAGGTTAGAATAGGCACTATAGTTTTGGTCCATTTAGGCGCTACTTCTAGGTTGAAGATATAAGCATCAGGAAGCTCATCTAACACTCCTTGCAGGGACTCTCCAAAAGTTAGACTAGAATTGTGATCCACCCTTAGGTGAGTCTTAACTTTCCTAACCACAACTTCAAAGTCATATTCCATTAGTACGAGGAACCATCTTTCTAATTTGCTAGTATGGCAAGGTTTGTTCACTAGATATAGTAGCACTTGATGGTCTTTAAAAAACTTAAACTTATTTGCAAATAATGCCTAAACTTTTTAGCCTCATACACCATGCCTAATCCTTCTCTTTTGGTAGTGGTATAATTTTGTTTAGCCGCATTCAATTGCCTACTTGCATAAGCTATTGAAAGATCAATGTTACCTTCACCCATGGGTTGTGCCAGCACACATCCTGTGTCCTAAAATCTTTCCTTGCTTAACCATGAAAACACATTTTTTTGGGTTCAAGAAGTCCTTATATTCTCTACATTTATCAAATATTTTTTCAACTCAAGGATGCGTGTTTGCCTCATGTTTGAATGCGCACATAGATCATCAAAATAGACCTTTAGATTCTTCTCTTGAAACTCCTTGAACATGTAGCACATCAATCATAGAAATGTAGCAAGAGAATTGGTTAGCCCAAATGACATCACACAAAATGCGAATGTGCCCCAGTCTATGGCAAAAGCCATTTTGTCTTGGTCCTCTAGGGAAATAGCCACTTGGTTGTTGATAAAAAATCCATCAAGGAAGCTATAGACTTCCTTTCTTGCTACACATTCCAATAAGTGTTTTGTGATAGGAAGCGGATATCTATCTTTGATGGTGGTGGTGTTAACTTTCTTCAAGTTAATGCACACCCATAGTTTTTTGTTCTTCTTGGGCACTAGTACAATGGGGGATACCCACTCAGTATGCTCAATCTCATAGATAAATCCAACTTCTTTCAATCAATCTATTTCCTCTTTTCTCTTTGCTACATAATTATCATTATAGGTGTACAATTTTTGCTTAGATGGCTTAGCTTCCAAAGACATGGGAATTCTATGAGATAAAATATCTTCGTCTACTCCCTTCAATTCTTTGTAGCTCTATCCAAAAAAATCTCTATATTCTCTTAGCGAGGCTTTCAAATCTTGCTTCTCATCCTCTATCAAATCATGTCCTATGTACATACATCATTCTTCATTATCTTCTAAGGTCACCATAATTTTCTTATTCTTCTCTTTGTTTTCATAAGCCTTTCCTATGAGTGCTTGCCTATTAGGCATCTTAATCATGACCTTTCAATATTCTATGTTACATTTCTTGAAATTCTCAGGGACTCCAAAGAGCGTCTCTTCCTCTACTTGTTTAGGGTTTGGTTTTTCTCTTTTTTTCTTTTTAGTTACTATCCTCATTTTTGCTTGTTTTGATCTTTCCTCCTCATGTGTTCTGGCTTCTATCAAGTAGAGATATTCTTCCTTAGAAGTACGAAATGGCTCCATGAGGATGGACTCTCCATCTTTGTCACTATCCTCCTTTGGTTCTATCATATGAGGTTTGCACTTTTCAATAACCAAATCATACATGATTGGTTCTAACATGAAAACTAAAATGCCATAGCCATCCTCATCGCAATGGGAGTTCCATTGTTCTTCATTCACACCTACAACCATTGTGGCTAGAATTTTTGCCAAACCATGGAGTTCAAATTCTTTGTCAAGAGAAACCATAGGTGTGGAGGCTAGATGCTTGATGGATCTATTATTCTCCTTAGTACCTACTTCCCGTGCGGCTAATCTTTTCTCTTTTTCAACTACCATTTTGCACATCCATAAGTGAGTGTTTTCATGCATCCATAAGGATCCCAATCCTATGGAGTGCACTGACTCCGTGTCCCATGTTTCTATATGGATGGGGTTCCATTCCATAAGGGGCACATCTCTATGAGAGTAATACTTGAGATTGACCTTAGTAATTACTCCTGAATGTTGTAAGTACAAGGAATTGTTTCCCTAATCTTGCACTATTTGCAATTGTCTAATGAATGGTCTACTTAAGATCATCTCACATGTGTGGGTTTTTCCAAAATCACATATGGAAAAAGTATTCCACACCACAAGTGGTAAGACTTATTCCTTCCAACAATCCTAGAGGTTTCTCAATGTGGCCATCTGCAACTTGGAACTTCATTCTTGTAGGTCTGCGTGTCGGCTTGCATGAACGCTTCCATAAGGAGGTGGTAGCAATGGCAAATCCTACACCTGAGTCCAAAATCTCCTTGGTTGTGTAACCTTGATAAGTGATAGGGGCATAGGTGTTTCCTTCTTCTCCTTCGTTCATGTCTCATATCTTATCCAAAGGTATATGTGGAACTGTCCTATGTTATCCTACTTGGTAATGAGTTTTTGTTACTTTTGACACTTGATTGGCTATGCATTTCCACATTTCTGGCTTAGCCTTGCGTAGCTCCGCCAAAGTGAGATGACACTCCACTTTGACATTCTTCACTACATCACTATTCCTAGGTAAAAATGAAGCTCTTTTCCTTACCATGACCCTCGGTGTTCTCATTTGGATAGACTTAGACTCCCATGGGCATGTGAAATGAGGTAGTTCTTGTAGGGACTTAGAATCAAAGTCTAACCGTTCTCTAGACTAGACATCCTCTTGTTCTCCATAAATAGAGGGAATGCTCTGTGGAAATTGATCATGAAGAGCATCTACTAACTCAGTTGGAGGTGGATTCTCACTCTCCTTGGCCCATTTTTCCTATTGAATTTTTAGAGGAATTCTTGTGAATATTGATTCACTGATAAAGGACTCCATGGTCAGTAGAATTAAGAGCATAAGGTTCCTTGGGGGGAAGGCTTATCCCTTCACTTCTAGCATTACGCACATGTGATGTTACTAGCTTTCCTATTTTGGCTATGATTGTTTCTAGTCTCTCTAGCAATCCATCAAAGTGCAATTGTGCCTTCGCTAAGTTAGTACACTTGAATAGATGATTGGCCTCAAACATGGTTTGAGCCAATACTACCATTTTTGCATACAACATAGTTCTTTCAATCTCAAGGTCAGCTCTAGGGTACCACTTGTCATGTTCTATCACATTGGGCCCTTCTTGGATTCTGGATTGATGTGCGTCAAGCATCATATCCAACTCCTCTAGAGTAGGATACACTAGGACTGATCTTGCTCTGGGTGGTGGTTCTATGGGGTGGTCTTTGTGTAAAGAGGGTGTTGGGTTGTGAGGGTGCATTTGAGATGTGATTTCTATGAGTTTCGCTTTGGTTTCCTTTTGGCTCTCTTCCACTTCAATTTTCTTAATCCATTGTTGTTTCATTCATTCTCAGCTATCTTTCAAGGCTCTTGTTCTCTTTTTAGTTGTGCTACCACTTTCACTATTATCTAGGCTTTTCTTGGCCTTGGTTCTGTTCTAGGGCCTAAGCTCTAGTTACTACTTGTATTGAGGCTATAGTAATTGTACTTCTGCTAGAGTCTACCACCAAACCAATAACATTAATAGGAGTGGTTTTTTGCATATTGGCTGGATTTTTTGGGCAATCCCTTTGAAGATGATCCTTATTGCAATTGGGACAAACGGCTTGAGTGGTTACTGTTCATGGACGTCCTAATGCAAGGATTTGGAAATCTCTAATGAAGTGATGTCCTTGACATCTATAGCATGGTCCTCAGGGTCCTTGGGGTGTCATTTATCTAGGTTGGTGCCTAGGTTTAGGGTTTTGTACATTACATTTGAATATTTGGGCTCCCAGCTAGGTTCACTAGGGTTTTCATAAGGATAGATCTCCTTATGTTGTGGTGAATCCACATGGTAAGCTGGTGGAGTATCTACATGTGTTGAGTCAGATCTATGAGTATTTGGATTGCTTTCGGAAATCATATCCTTGCATTTCTTCTACACATTGCAAATATTGTTTTGCCTATGCTCAAGCCTCCTTGTGGTCCCACTCTGTGTGCCAAATTTTGTTGGGGGTTTCTTTTGTGGAAAGGGACTTGAGTATTTGTAGGAGAAGGAAGAAGAAGAAGAAGAAGTGAAACACAAACATCGGAAGCTTTTGTATATTGATTACAAATAGAAAATACAATGATGATATCAAGAACAAGACCAATTGTTCTCTATGCAGAGTGCTTAAGAGTAGACACACCCAAGGTTATAAGATATTCAAAGTTCCTTATGCTACCAACCTTTTCTGCACCGGACCTCCATCCTCTCGAGTAGCTTGCTTTTGTGCACACCTTGCACTCATGCTTCGGATGTTGAAGAATCACTCACAATTTTGACATACAGACAGACATAAGGATGAAGAAAGACAAAGAGAAGCAGAAACAAAGCATTCAGAAAATTAAGCCTTAGTGAAGGGACAAATTCATGACTGTAATATAGTTCACCGAAACTTCCAGAAATACGAGTTTTGAATCTTGGAACAAAATGTATATATATGAGATGAGTATGTGAGGAAGAGAGAGGTAGAGAGGGCGCATAGAACCGGAATAGAATAGCGCATATAGAAACTGAGAATAGTGATATAGAAGACACCAGAGATTGCGTATGTAGTGATGAATAATAGAACGTGAACTGTCGGGTATTCATCTGAGAGAGATGGTAAGGAATATCTACTCAGAGTAGGAGAGTTTTCCATAGCTATGAGCAAAGTGAGGCCAAGCTATTTTTTACACATCTTCTCTAATAGAAAACACATGTTCATGTGGAAGTTTGAGCGCATTCTTCATATGTGAAGAAATCTGAGTGATTTCATGTTACTGTGAAAGTTAGTTAACAGTTACAGTTTTCTCAGTAAATATTTTTCGGTACATCTACAAGTTAGATCTCGCAACATAGTGTAAAGTTTTTCATGAGAGATAGCTCATCTTGAAGCCAGTAGTCTCAACTACAAACTGATCAAAGAATTTTGTGAAACGGGACATGTACACATTGTATAGTGTCTAACCGTAAAAGGTATCTTGAACTGGTGAAGTTTTTCCTCAAACTTCAGATAGAGTTCATTCACTAAAGGAAGTTCAGATATTACTTCCTTACTTCAATTAAAAACATTTGAAATAACTACAAATAGAATTGCAATTGATTCCGGTAACATTTCGGTAAGATTACGGTGACAGTCCGGTGGAGTTTCGGTGAAGTTCTAGTGCAATTACGGTGAGTTCAAAACACAGTTTTTTTGCACAGTTAAGTAACAGAAAGATTATTTAACTGTAAGCAAACACAGTAGTGTAAAGTTGAAGTAAATCAGTTCAGAATTAAAGCTTGAAGGAAACGTGAAGCTTTCTGTAAAGTGAATTTTCAGTTTTCACTTAATACAGTTATAAAGTCTTTCAGTTTCAGAAGGTTACTAAGCTACTGATGATTATAGAGGTGTTCTAATATCACTCTAGCTTAGTTCTAGTTGAGGAGTGGCAATTTTCCGCAGTCTTGTTAGTGAACAAGCTTTTGCCGCGACATCACATAACCTCAACAAGTGGTATCAGAGTGAAAGGTTCTGAAGAGCAGAAAAGGTTTCTCAGAAGTAGAAACGGAAGTAAAGATACAAGAGAATTCAAAGAACTTTCACAAGAAAGATGAAAGCTGAAGTGATCAACAGCAAACGGAATCAAAGAAGTGTTCCGAAGTCATTCCCAAGGGTAAAGGTTTGTAAAAGGTAAAACCTTTTAACATTACACTCACCGAAAGTAACAGAAACAAGAAGATTATGGCAGATCATATCTCTATTGACAAATTGGATAGAGACAATTATCCCGCATGGGTAATGAGCATGGAAGCCTTACTTATGAGTAAGGACTTAATGATATATGTGACAGGAGAAGAAAAGAAGCCGACTTTCGAAGACGACAGTCAACCAAAGAAAGAAGAGTTAGAAGCCTTGAAGCTGTGGCAGAAGAAAGATGCAACGACAAGAGCTTATATCTACAATACCATTACAGATGATCTACTACCGCACATTAGAGGTCTGGAGAAAGTGGAAGACATATGGAGTGCATTGGAAGATCATTTCCAAAATACGACGAAAGCTAGGAAGGCTAGCTTATGGTCAGAGTTTACAACGTTCAAGAAAAAGAAAAGTCAAAGCATTAGTGATTATGTCACTAAGATGAAAGACTTGGCAGACAGTCTTGGATCTATTGATGAAGATATCGAAGATCACCGGTTGATAGCACAAGTGCTTGTAGGACTGAGAGGAGATGAGAGGTGGAAACCTTTCATACTCTCAACTGAACTTTCTTTAAATCATTTTGTACCAGATTTAAATCAGTTTCTTGGATTAATGTTAACGTTTGAGCAAGATTTAAAGACAGACCGAGATAAAGGACATAGTTCGGCTATGTACGCAAAGAATAAGAAGAAAGGTGATAAAGGCAAAGAAAAAGATGAAGAAGAGATGACTACTCAAGCAAATTTTGCAAGAGGAAGAGGTAATGCCAGAAGTAAAAGTAGAGGTAAAGGAAGAGGTAATTAGACTAACAACAAGAAGTCTTGTTGGATCTATGGATTAAGCAATCATTTGGCTCATGATTGCTGGCATAATTCTCAATGATCAAGTCAGAATCAGAACAATAACAGTAGAGGCAGAATCGGAAGATATCAAAGAGGAAGACAAAGCCAAAGAGGTGGATATGGTAGAGGTGGAGCAAGAAGTTGGGGACAGAATCAGTCTCACAACACTACCTACTACAACTATGCGAATGATACGCAGAATGAGAGTCATACAACGTTGATGATGAACTCGATAACTATGTCAAAGAATGGAGACCTCAAGGTATTCTGTATTGACTCTGGTTGTTCAAATCATTTGTCAAGAAATATAGAATTGTTATCAGAACTTGAAGGAGGTATTTCAAATCATACAGTACAAACAAGTGATAACACAAAACATAATGTAAGGTCAATTGGAAAAGTAAAGTGTAAGAATGGAGCTGACCTACTAACAAATATTTTGTATGTTCCAACAATTCCGAAGAATCTGATTAGTGTGAGACAGATAGTAGAAAAAGGTTTTCAAGTCAGGTTTACAAATGAAGGAGTATTTGTTGAAGATCCAGAGAAAGGATACAAACAAATTGTCCATGGTAAAAAGGAAGGTAGACTTTTTACTCTTAAAGTACAAGGGAATGTTGGTCAAGCCTTGATCACACATGATGATGAGGTATTTACAGAGTTACACCTCTGGCATAAGAGGTTAGGACATTTTAATGAAACAAGAATCAAAACTATGGTGGAGAAACAATCCGTGAGAGGATTACCAAATATGAAAAATCAAGATATGATTCACAAGTGCGAAGCCTGTCAGATGGGAAAATCCCATAGGTTACCATTTCAGAAGAAAGGGTATAAACACGATAATGTGTTAGAACTCATACATACAGATGTATGGGGACCAACAAAAGAAGGATCTATCAGCGGCTCAAGGTACTATGTTCTTTTTATTGATGATGCAACAAGATGGATAACTCTTTATGTTTTGAAAGAGAAGTGAAAAGTATTTGAAGCTTTCAGACATTTTCATGCATATGCTGAAAGACTTACACGAAGAAACTCAAAAGACTAAGGTCTGATGAAGGAGGAGAATATTTTTCTCGAGAGTTCAATGATTATCTGTGGAATGCAGGTATCAAAAGAGAAATAACTTGCAGGTATACACCGCAACAAAATGGAGTAGTAGAAAGAAGAAACCGAACTCTAGCTGAGTTTGCAAGAGCAATGCTAAAGGAGAAGAATTGTCCGAATTATCTTTGGGCTGAGGCTGTAAATACAGCAACATATCTGGTAAATAGATTACCACGTACAACTTTAAATGGAATGACCCCTTATGAAGCTTGGTGGGGCAAGAAACCAACACTTGATCATTGTAAAGTGTTTGGATCAGTTGCTTATGCTTATGTACCATCACAACTGAGACATAAGCTTGAACCAAAAGCTGAAAAATACGTGTTCATCGCATATGATGAAAAGCAAATGGGTTATAGGTTATGGAGTCCTCTAACCAAGCAGTTTACTATTTCCAGAGATGTAACATTTGATGAAGGAAAGAGCTGGTATACAGACATAGAGTATAATGAAGAAACAATTAAAGAAGAGATAAGAAAAAGGAAAATCACATATGGAGGTGAATGAAGATGAAGATCATATGCAGGCAAGTACGTCCAAGATCGAATCAGGTATGAGAAACGAAGATGGACCGAGATTTGATGAAGATGTGTATTCAGATACACATGAAGAATATGAGCTAAGAAGGTCAAACAAAGTAAGGAAACAACCAACAAGGTATTCCTATGACACTTCTTATTTGACTCAGAAAAACTATGCTTACTTAGTAAAGGAAGATGAAGAACCTCAGAATTATAGTGAAGCAAAAGGTAAGAAACAATGAAGGAGGAGTTCAATGCTCTTGAAGAGAACAAGACTTGGGAACTTGTTCCAAAACCAAATGGTAAGAAAGTGATTGGAAATAAATGGGTTTACAAAGTTAAGAAACTTGCAGATGGAAGGATATCCAGATACAAAGCTAGACTGGTAGTCAAAGGCTATGCTCAGACGCATGGCATAGATTATGATGAGACGTTTAGTCCGGTGGCAAAGATGTCAACCATAAGTACATTGATTGCTATAGCACCATCAAAAGGATGGAAGCTAAGTCAACTGGATATAAAGAATGCATTTTTAAATGGATATATATCAGATGAAGTCTGCATGGAACAACTTGAAGGGTTTGTAAGTTCCAGTTACCCAGATCATGTTTGCGGATTAAGAAGAGCTCTCTATGGATTGAAGCAAGCTCCAAGACCTTGGAATTACAGACTTGTGAAGTATCATAGGTACCTTAGATGAAGGAATCAAGGAGGTAAAAAGATTACTTGAAAAAGAGTTCAAGATCAGTGATCTAGGAAAGTTATCATATTTTCTTGGAATGGAAGTCACATATACAAATCATGGTGTATATGTTTCGCAAGAAAGGTATCTCCTAAACTTATTGAAAAATTTTAACATGCAGAATTGCAGAGAAGCTTCAACACCGCTTGAAGTAAATCATAAACTCAGCAAATATAGTGGTGTAGAGTTTAAAGATATGAGGAAGTATCAGTCATTAGTGGGAAGCTTAATTTATGCTACACTAACAAGACCGGATCTCAGTTATGCAGTGGGAGTTCTCTCACAGTTCATGCATTGTCCAAAGGATCAACATTGGGTTGCAGGACAAAGAGTTCTTAGATATATCAAAAGAACTATCAAAGAAGGATTATATTATCCTTTTACATCAGATATAAAGCTGAGAGCATACAGTGACTCAGATTGGGCAAGAAGTCAAGATGACAGAAGATTGACACATATGATATACCTAGGAGATAAGCTTGTAAGCTGGTGTTCAAAGAAGCAACACACAGTGGCTTTATCGTCAACAGAAGCAGAATATAAAGGACTTGTGGAAGCATATAAAGAAGTGATATGGATGCAGACCTTGTTCAAAAGCATGGGTATTGATCAAGGTATACCTATCATACATGGAGATAATATGAGCTCGTTGTATCTTGTAGCAAATCCAATATTTCATGCAAGAACAAAGCACATAGAGATTCAATATCATTTCCTAAGGGAAAAGGTAATGGAAAAAGAGATTGAAATAGTATACACATCTACAAAAGATCAGATAGCAGATATTCTCACAAAGAGCTTAGATGGAGTAAAGACAAGCAGATTCAAAGAAATGGCAGGTATAAAAGAAAAAGAAGAATATATGAAAGATCAGAGAATGCAAATTAGTGATGGAGGGGGAGCTGTTGAAGAATCACTCACAAATTTGACATATAGACAGACATAAAGATGAAGAAAGACAAAGAGAAGCAGAAACAAAGCATTCAGAAAATTAAGCCTTAGTGAAGGGACAAATCCACGACTGTAATATAGTTCATAGAAACTTCCAGAAATATGAGTTTTGAATCTCGAAAAAAAATGTATATATATGAGATGAGTATGTGAGGAAGAGAGAGGTAGAGAGAGCGCATAGAACCAGAATAGAATAGCGCATATAGAAATTGAGAATAGTGATATAGAAGACGCCAGAGATTGCATATGTAGTGATGAATAATAGAACCTGAATTGTCAGGTACTCATCTGAGAGAGATGGTAAGGAATAACTACTCAGAGTAGGAGAGTTTTCCATAGCTATGAGCAAAGTGAGGCCAAGCTATTTTGTACACATCTTCTCTAATAGAAAACACATGTTCATGTGGAAGTTTGAGCGCATTCTTTGTATGTGAAGAAATCTGAGTGATTTCATGTTACTGTGAAAGTTAGTTAACAATTACAGTTTTCTCAGTAAATATTTTCCGGTACATCTACAAGTTAGATCTCGCAACATAGTGTAAATTTTTTCATGAGAGATAGCTCATCTTGAGGTGAGTAGTCTCAACTACAAACTGATCAAAGAATTTTGTGAAACGAGACATGTACACATGGTATAGTGTGTAACCGTAAAAGGTATCTTGAATTGGTGAAGTTTTTCCTCAAACTTCAGATAAAGTTCATTCACTAAAGGAAGTTCAGATATTACTTCCTTACTTCAATTACAAACATTTGAAGTAACTACAAACAGAATTGTAGTTGATTCCGGTAACATTTCGGTAAGATTACGGTGATAGTCCGGTGGAGTTTCGGTGAAGTTCCGGTGTAATTACGGTGAGTTCAAAACACAGTTTTTTGCACAGTTAAGTAACGAAAAGATTATTTAACTGTAAGCAAACACAGTACTGTAAAGTTGAAGTAAACCAGTTCAGAATTAAAGCTTGAAGGAAATGCGAAGCTTTCTGTAAAGTGAATTTTCAGTTTTCACTAAATATAGTTATAAAGTTTTTCAGTTTCAGAAGGTTACTAAGCTACTGATGATTATAGAGGTGTTCTAATATCACTCTAGCTTAGTTCTAGTTGAGGAGTGGCAATTTTCCACAGTCTTGTTAGTGAACAAGCTTTTGCCGCGACATCACATAACCTCAACATCCGATAGGGTAGGAGGAAGGGGCACCTTCTGTCGATGTGCACACCTCCTCAATGGTACCTTGTGTCACTTTGTTTGCCTTCCTCATTAGTTCTCTGCACTCCTTCTCTACACACTAGATCACACTTCTTGGACGCTTTGCTCTCACTTGCTTCTCTACATCACACTCATTCACTGTCTCTTGCTCTTCTCTCTAGTGTAGACTATGCTCTCACTTGCTTAGTCTAACTCCAGGAATAATGCCCATTCCTTGTGTGTTGATTCACTTACGTATGTGGCTCCTAACTGATAGCATATCTTGGTGCTCACTTGATGTCCCAAGAATGTCTAAAAATATGTACAACCAATGGCTGCCTATTTTTTCTTATAATGACTTTAGGAGAAAAACAAAATTTCACACTCATTCACTGTCTCTTGCTCTTCTCTCTAGTGTAGACTATGCTCTCACTTGCTTAGTCTAACTCCAAGAATAATTCCCATTCCTTGTGTGTTGATTCACTTACGTATGTGGCTCCTAACTGATAGCATATCTTGGTGCTCACTTGATGTCCCAAGAATGTCTAAAAATATGTACAACCAATGGCTGCCTATTTTTTCTTATAATGACTTTAGGAGAAAAACAAAATTTTAAATGGGGGGATATACATACACTTTTTTGTACCACTTCCTCTTCACAAGACTTCACTTTTGCCTTTATTTCTTCAATATGTATGTCCATTTCATCGAGTAGTATGTGTATGTGTAGATGAGTGTTTAAATGTGAATGAAAATCTATTGTGATTGTCTGACTCAACATTGATTCTTAGTTCACATTAGTATGTGTAAGTTATGTGTGTATGAACGAGAGTTTAAAATCTATTGTAATTGTTTTACTCAACATTGATTCTTACATCACAATACTATGTGTAAGTGTATGTGTGTGTATGATTGAGAATTAAAATCTATTCTGATTGTCTAACTCCACATAAATTCTTAGTTCACAATAGTATGTGTAAGTGTGTGTGCGATTGAGAATTGAAATCTATTGTAATTTTTTGATTCAACATTGATTCAAACTTCACAATATTATGTGTGTGTATGATTGAGAAAAAAAATATATTGTGATTGTCTGTCCCACCATTGATTCTTACTTCACAATAGTATGTGTAAGTGTATATGTGTGTATGATTGAGAATTAAAATCTATTGTGATTGTCTAAATCAACATTGGTTCTTACTTCATAGTAGTATGTGCAAGTGTATGTTTGTCTGTGTGTGATTGAGAATTAAAATCTAATGTAATTTTCTGACTCAACATTGATTCGTACTTCACAATAGTATGTGTAAGTGTATGTGTGTGTATGATTGAGAATTAAAATCTATTGTGATTGTCTGACTAAAAATTGATTCTTACTTCACAATAGTTGGGTGATGCATAAACCTTCTCATTTGAGAGGTAGGAAACATCAAATGCATCTCCAACATCATGAAGTTTCAACCATCAACCTAGGAGTGGCAATAGATTTGCAATCTTCAAGGCCAGAATGTTGCAATAATGTGTCAATATATATATCTTTTACACAAATCTATTCCCCCATCAACTTCCATAAATTGTGTTATATTCCAGAGATGTACATGCTTGGAGGAACGAGATGTTCCTTGCTCAGGGGATAGCCAAGGCCAAAAGCCAGAGAGTTCATACGAGGTGCCTACTCATGATGGCCAGATGAGTAGAGGGACCTTAGAGAGAACTCTAGATGGTGACTAGGCAAGGGCTATAAATAGGCTGGGAGGTGAGTCCCAGGCATGCCATTCTCCACTTCTCACATTTGGTATGAGAGCATAGGAAGTAGGCTTGGGCGAAGTTGAAGGAAGGCGCACGCGTCGATTTCAAAGGTAAGCTTAACAAAGATTTGAGTGTATCTCCCAATCTGTAGGTCGGATTTTGACATGTAATATACCGTTGGAAAGCTCTTGGAACGAGCATTCCAATGGAGACACTAGATTGGGGATCCAAGATAGCTAGCATGGGTGAGAACTAGGTTCAAGAGATTGAGGTTGAGAGCAAGGCAAGTCCATAGGCTAGTTGCCAAGAAGCAGAAAGGCAAGGTTCAAGATACCAAGGTTGAGAGCAAGGCAAGTTCGTAGGCAAGTGGCCAAGAAGCGGAAAGGCAAGGCTCAAGACACCAAGGTTGAGAGCAAGTCAAGTCTGTAGGCAAAGTGGCCAAGAAGCGGAAAGGCAAGGCTCAAGAGACCAAGGTTGAGGACAAGATGGTTCAAGAGACTGTGCGAGGGTGAGGACATCAATCCAAGGGGAGAGCAAGGATTGATCATTGAGGACAATGATCTCTAGAAGGGGAAAAGAGTGTTAGACTCAAGATATAACTGGCAGGAGATGGTTGAACCACACCCTAAGAGGGAGGATTAGGAAGTAATCCTCAACCATGGCTTCTTGAGCCTAGTAGTCCTTGCCTTGGGCATATTGTAGGAATCCCTCTAAGGCCCAATGAGTCCATATGTGCGCAGCATAAGTACTCGGAATATCCTTGGACTCCCTATACCTAGACCTTGACCACTAACTTGTGACGTCTTGTCTATATAGACCTCGGCAGCTTGCCCTTGTCTCCCTGAAATACCCACTGACAGCTTTTCATATGGTATAATCATGAAAAGAAAATCACTTACTCCACTAGAGTAATGAAAAAAAAATACTATATCCCAACTCTCTGTGGAAGAATACTAAAAAAAAATGAAAATATTTTCCAAGTAGTGTTTTATCTCTAAACTCAAGTAAATCTGCTTGATTTACTCACTGTAATGAAATAAAACTAAAGAAAATATCATCATGATCCAAACTGTGAATTCAAGATGATAATCTATCAATGATCCAGACTATGGACCAAGATATCAATATGTCAATCTATCGACTGTGCACTAAGATATCAATATGTCAATGATCCAAACTATGGAACAAAATATCGCTCTCTCACATCCAAACTATGGACTAAGATCTCAATCAGTCACATCCCAAACATGGACTAAGATCTCAATCAATCACATCCAAACTATGGATCCAAATCTCAATCTATCATATATAATAATCCAGACTATGGATCAACTCTCTCGCCTTCTCAATAATAACATGCAAGATGTTCCAAGTGGATGAAACTTGCTTTATCCATGATCACCATCTGATCATCGCTATGATCAAATCATTCCTAACTAGGAATGAGGTGTCTCAAGTAAACTACTGTAATAATCTGGCACTCCCAGATATAATGAGAACCATAATGTGAGTCTACTAAATATACTGAAAAATGGTAAGTAGATGTGTGCACACTCATAGCTCACTAGGCTAAGCATCTAGCTCACCACATACACACTATGTATGAACCATGGCCTATTCTCTGGCATATCAAATCAAGTAGTACGTGCTCTGTGAATTTCTTCTGAATGCAATTGCCTATTCATAGTTCTTATGTGCAAACCTTGCCTTTCCGCTTCTAAGCTACTTGCTTGCAGACTTGCCTTGTTTGCGATCACATACAGAGTGATTGTCTCAACTGCCCCTCTATTGTCTAATAATAAGATGATACTAGAAGATCATATAAATGAACTCCAAATCATATAAAAAATACAATCTCAGAGACTAGTTGTCTACTTTTTGAGCATCTAGTACTTCAGACACCTACTACACTCTACTCTTATTATTTGGAATCACAGATTTTGATTCCCAGCTTACAGCTCCTTCTATATCATTGAGGACAATGATCTTTAGAAGGGGGAGAGAGTGTTATATTCCAGAGATGTACATGCTTGGAGGAATGAGATGTTCCTTGCTCGGGGGATAGCCAAGGCCAAAAGCCAGAGAGTTCATACGAGGTGCCTACTCATGATGGCCAGATGAGTAGAGGGACCTTAGAGAGAACTCTAGATGGTGACTAGGCAACGGCTATAAATAGGCTGGGAGGTGAGTCCCAGGCATGTCATTCTCCACTTCTCACAAATTGAATGCCCAAATAATGATGTAAATGCCCCAAATTTGATATCTCAAAAGAGGCATGAAAATCAGCTGTATATTCAGCAATGTGCTTCTCAGTAGGACCAATGAGCACCATGTTATCAACATACACAAAAATGATCAAAAGTACATCATCAGCATGCTTAACATATAAGTTGTTCTCCATTGGAATGTTCTCATAACCATGTGCAATCAAGTAGGCATGCATCTTTTCATACCAAGCATGTGGTGCTTGCTTCAAACCATATAATGCCTTTTTCAACCTGCACACTTTGTTTTCACACTTTGTTTTCATGCCCTTTATGCACAAAACCATAGGGATGAAATACATACATTTCTCCATGTAATTCACCATTCAGAAATAAAACTTTAATGTCCTGCTGATCAACATTCCAACCATGATGAGCCGCTGTGCATAGATGCTATGAACAATGGTCATTCTGCAAGTGGGTGAAAAGGTCTCATCAAAGTCAATGCCTCTCTCTTGAGCATAAGATTTTGCAAAAAGCCTAGCCTTATACCTATCAACTATTCCATCATGCTTGTGTTTCAGATTGTATACCCATTTAGTGCCAATGACCTTTTTCTTGGAGGAAAATCACATAAAGAACAAGTACCATTCTTCTTATAACATCATATTTTGATTGCATAACAACCACCCAATTTTTTGAATTTTTTACTTCATCATAGTAAGAGGCCCATTCTCATCATAAAGGCTAGAGGGAGACATTTCATAGAAATATCATGCAAAGGAAGCTTTACGAGAGCCTGAATGAGTACGATATGATAGAGGTGCATCTGATTTGCTATCTCTCAAAATCTACACCAACAATTTGGGCATAGTTTTTGCATCCTCTATATCTACCTTCTCATCAACAAGTGCATTATGTAAATCTGCATTAGAAATAGAATGATTTGCATCATCATGTGGAACCTATAAAGACTAAGAAATTTCCTCGTTTGGACTAGCACTTGACTATCCACCTATAAAAAGAGGCAACAAAGTGGCATACACATCTGCATAGCTAACTAAACTCTCCTTGGTACATGAAAGTAATGCTTCAATTCCACCTTCCACAAAAACAACATCACAACTAAAAACAATGCATTTAGTTTATGGACGATATAGATGATAGCCTTTTCTTTTAAAAATAGACCCAAAAAAAAAACATTTCACTACTTTCTTATCCGATGTCCTACATTGTTGTTTAGGCATTAAGCCATATCGAAGACAATTAAAGAAACAAGGATGAGCAACACATGGCTTGCAACCATGCCTAATCTCATATGGAGTGATAGATTGCAGTGCTCTAGTGGGACACTTGTTAAGTACATATGCTGCACATGTAACGGCATGAAGATATAAGTGGTTATAAAGCGTAACTTTTGACCATACAACTTGCCATATCCATAAGAGACCTGTCCTTTCTTTTAGCAACTCCATTTTCTTGAGGTCTATATGGAGTTGTACATTGATATTTTTTCCCATGCTAATGATGGAAGATTTCTCCTCCAAATGCACAACAAGAACCTTGGACCCTGCCCAAGACCTAGATGCTCTTAGACCAATACTCACTAAATCTAATATAACTTAGACTTCGGAATCCACGTGACAAACCCTTTTAGCCACATAAAGTACACACTAACGGATTTCCAATGAGCTATGAATCACTCCAATTGGCCACCTATAGGTCAGTCAATGCAGTCACCAAAGACAAACTAGTTTTCCTTTTAGGTTTTCGGACATACCAAGAGAGAAAGAAATAGCTGTCTCAGAGTACACAAAGAATTTGGCAAAACCCTTTTGGATATAGAATACTTGCTTTATAACCTTTTCAAAAAGTATAATAACTCTAAAACTGGAGCTTCCTACAGAGATAAATAGAATTCCTAACATGTTGTTATAGTAATTCAACACCCTTTGGAAAGGGTAGGAGAGATATACAAGAGAATATGAACTCCTATGATAGGCAACAACTCAATAATAGGGTGACTTCCTACCATCTGCACACACTTAGAATGAGCTTGGATGATGCTTAAATAGCCATGAGAGTTTTCCATGACTCTTCATATGTCCTCCATGTCTCTTCGCATGTCCTCCTTGTCTCTTCAACTACTGTTTGACTTTGTCTCTTAATTGGAGTGTCTTTTGGTGGTTCAATGCCTCCTTTTGGAAAAGGTTACACCTTCAAACATGTGCATTGACTTTATCAAGGTTCAAAGTCCTTCAAATGAAGTTATTTAGTGAAAAAGATATGCTTGATCTTGCCCTAGAAAACACATAACTTTTGACACTCCCCCTCAAGCTCAAACTTCTTTGCATTCAAGTGTGGGGGTTGGCTCGTTCATAATTATCATGCCTTTGAGCTTTTCCATCCTCTTTGCATCCAAGAAATTTGTAACAAGGTCTAAAATTTGCTCCTTGGTTTTGACATGATGAATATCCACTTGCTTATCAACAATCTTTTCTCTCATGAAATGATAATGCACTTCTATATGCTTGCTCCTAGAATGGAACATTGGATTCTTTGCAAGGTAGATGCTTGAGATATTATCTCAAAGCAATGGGACAATGCCAACCTGAATATTCAAATCTTTTAAGAGCTTTTTAAACCACATTACCTCACATGTGAGTTGAGCAAGAGCCCTATACTATGGAACACAATGCAACTGTGGGTTGTTTCTTTGACATCCATGATACACAACACTTCCTAAGCATCAATATGTATCCTAAGGTACTCCTCCTATCATCCTTGGAGCTAGCCCAATCCGCATATGCATAACCGTTTAGTTTCAAATCACAATCATATGCATAATATATGCCTTCATTGATTGTACCTTTGATGTACCTTAGAATTCTTCTAACTGCATTCAAGTGATCAAGTTTAGGTGCATGCATGAGTTGTTAGAGCACTCCAACACTATAAGATAGATCAATTCTAGTAATGGTAGCATAATTTAAAGGCCCAATCAAACTTCTATACACATGATCATCCTTGGGCTTATCACCTTGTTCTTTGCTCAACTTCACATTGCAATCAATTGGTTGTCTTAATGGCTTAAACACTCATACCGAAATTGTATAGCGATTCAAGTAAATATTTCCTTTGTATAAGATGCAAACCCTACTTGGCATATACAATCTCAATGCCTACAAAGTACTCTAGCACACCAAGATCTGAAATTTTAAATTCCTTGCCCAATTCGGCCTTGATATCTATATCATCATCACCTGTTATGATCAAATCATCAACATATATGCATATGTACATAGACTTCTCATCAAGCCTTTTTACATAAAGAGAAGGATCCACATCACGTGCTGCATATCCACATCAAAAAAGGTACTCAATAAGCCTTTGATTCCATGCCCTTGGTGCTTGCTTGATTCCATACAAATTTTTCTTGAGTCTGCATATAGAATTAGGGCTTCTAAGGTCCTCATATCCCATGGGTTGTTGCATTTAAAGAGTTTTTTAAGATCAGAATTTAGAAAATCATTATTAATGTATAATTGGAATAATTTTTTACATTTTAGAAATTGTAATGGAAATCAATGTCATAACTGTACTCATTTTTGCAATGACTAAATGTCTCTTCATAATCTATTCCATGTGTTTGGGTAAAAACCTGAGCTACAAGTCTTGGTTTATACTTGGATATGGATCCATTAAAGTTCATTTGATAGACCCACCTATTTGTAACCACTTTCATGTCATCTTACCTAGGTACAAGCACCCATGTCTGACTTTCATGAAGAGAATCCATCTATTCTCTCATAGCATTTCTTCATACCTTGTCTTGACAAACTTCTTCATATGTACATGTTTCTTTGTCCTTCACAACCTAAGAAATAAAATCATGATGCCTAGCATTGAAAATATCACATGATAGCCTTTTATAGGGTGTTTAACCCTCTCTGACCTCATCTCATTACTTGTGGTAGAATACGTCTTCAAGTCCCTCTTTTGTTTCACATTAGGCCACTCAGACATGTGCTAACTTGAGTTTGTTCTTCGTAGACTTTTTCTAGTTCCTCAATATCTTCAACCTGCAATGCATTAGGTGGTTCATAATATGTCTTAATTTCATCAAATGCCACATCCCTTGATACTCTAGGCTGCTTTGTGATGCAATTGTAACATCTATACTTGTTTTGTTATGTAGAGTAACCTATAAAGATGCACTTCTCTACCCTAGCATCCATCTTACCTTCCCTCACGTCTTGAGGTGCATGGACATAGCATACACATCCAAAAAGCCTTAGATGTGACAAGTCAGGCTTCCTTTCATAATAAACCTTATCTAGAGTAGCATCATGAACTCCTCATGTGGTCATCCTATTCATCAAGTAAGAAGTTGTATTTGTTGCATCAACCCAATATGTAAATGGAACGTTCATTTCATTTAACATGCATCTAGCTACCTCTGCAATCTGTCTATTTTTTCTTTCACAAATACCATTCTGTTGAGGGGTATACCTGCATGTATCCCTTAATCTTGAAAGAACTTGGTAAAATCATTTGAGAAGTACTCTACTCCACCATTTGATCTTAGAGTTTTGATCCTGTGGCATGTTTCATTCTTGACTTGTGCCTTGAACCTTTTGAATGTATCAAACACATCACTCTTGTGTTTGATGACATACAAAAAAATCTTTTTAGAGAAATCATCAATAAAGTTTACAAAGTATCTGTTACTTGCATGTGATGGCTCTCTTGAAGGTCCCCATACATTTGTGTAGACCAAATCCAAAACCCTTGGAGCCACATAGCTTAATGGTTTGAAAGACCTCTTATTTAACATGCTTCACATACCTCATGCAAGTTAGGTGTGGTGAAGCTTGGAAGTCATCAAACAACTTTATCCTTCTACATATTCTTGAGCTTCTCAACATTAAGATGGCAAATTCTTTTGTGCCATGGATCAAGAGCTGAAATTTTAGATGACCCACATGCAATGAACATATACTTACTAGAATCTATCTTGACTCCAGGTGTGAACATCCTCCCTTGCTTTCACCTTTGGAAATGATCTTGAAGCCATTCTTTGGATCTTATATGAAGTGTTCTTTGTCATTCAATTTGACATGGTAACCCTTCTCTATCATCAGGCCAACTGAAATTAGATTCTTAGTAATAATGGGAACATGCAATACATCTTTAAGTGTAGTGCACTTGTTGCCATTTTGAAATTTGATGTCTCCAATATGTCTAATGACATGGTCAGTATTATCACCTGTCTCAACACACCTTTTGTCTTTAAGAACCTGCAAATTAGTGAAGATATCTATCATACATGACATGTGGTTGCCACAACCACTATCTATGTACCATTTTTCATCTTTGTCATGCAAATGATCCCTATAGGCATGGTTGATGGCTAACACTTGGCCATTACCTTCATTAGAAGCATAGTTACCTTGATTCTTCTTTGAAGGGCATTCATTTGCACAATGAACTTGTTTTCCACATGAATAGCACTCATCTCTCTTGCCTTGATTGTTGTAACCACCTCTACCTCTACCTCTTTGGTTCTTTTCTTTGCCTTTGCCATAGGATGTGCTAGCTTCATCTTCATTCATGTCTTTGGACTAATTTTTCCTTCATTTGCCTCTTCCCTTGCCTCTACCTTTCCCTCTATTTTTTTGCGCATAGCATAGATTGAGAACCTTTAGCTTTTTTTCCTTTGTGAAGCATCTCCTCATTGATCATGAGTGTGGTAAGTTGATCAAGCTCAGACATGTTCTATTTAGCATACAAAGAAGAAGTGAATAGCCACCATTTGTCATCTTCCTTGAGACCATTCAAACAATATGCCACCATGTCATCATCATCCACTTGGATACCTATTGTTGCAAGGGAATCCCTAATGTTTTTGGCGTTCATAATGTACTCATAGACTGATCGATTACCTGGTTTCTTGAGGTTGTTAAGCTCATTCTTTAGCTGCACCTTCCTAGCTTTGATGTTAGTTGTAAACATCTTGTCCAAGTGATCCCACATGTCCTTAGCTTTCTCAATTGAGTGAATATGTCCAATCATGGTATTACTAACAAATTATGAGATCATGAACATTACATTTTCTGTTTTTTATCTCCCAATCTTTCATGGCCTTCAACTCAATTGTGGTAGGTGCCATAGGATCCATTGGTAGTGCCTTGACATTTGATCCATCAATGATGCCACCTAGATCCTTGCTTAATATGAAATTGAGCATCCTAAACCTCCAAGGCTGGTAGCTGTCCTTCTCAAGGTTCTCATTAACATTGGAATTATCAACCATGATAAAAGTAGGTGTGTGATACCTCTGTAGAATTTGTAGATTGTTTTACTCCTTTGATGGTGATCACTCCTCTAGATGCTCCTCATTGTTGTAGCCTTCAAGTAGTTCATCGTGTTTTGTTAATTGACTTCAATTCTTCTTGCACTCAACTTGATGTTTTCAAGATACTTTGATACCACTGATGGAAGATTTCTCCTCCAAATGCACAACAAGAAGCTTGGACCCTGCCCAAGACCTAGCTACTCTCAGACTAGTACTCACCAAAAATCATATAACTCAAAATTCCTAAATCCACTTGAGAAACCCTTTATGCCATGTACATTAAACTCTAATTTCCAATGAGCTATCAATCATTAGAATTGGACACTTGGAGACCACTCAACTCAGTCACAAAAGATACAATAGTTTTCCTTTTAGGTTTTGAGACAGAACAACAGAGAAAAAAAACAGCTATAACTCAGAGTACAACCCTTCTGGATATAGAATCCTTGCTTTATAAAATTTCCAACAACTATAAGAACTATGAAATTGAGCTTCCTACAGAGATAAAATGAAGTCCTAAGAGGTTGCTATAGTAATTCAACACCCTTTGGAAAGGCTAAGAGAGATATACAAGAGAATATGAACTCCTATGATAGACAATGAAATCAACCATCTTTTGCAAAGGATGAACACTACATTTTGCCCAAAATACAGCCTTCAGAGACATGTTTACAAGCCATCTCAAGCTTTGGCAGAGAGGACACCATTTTAGATTTTTATAGAGGTAGCAAAATAGAAAAAATTAGATTACCAAAAAGTGCATGCGAAAGCTTTACATTTGACATAACTTGAGAATCTTGAACTGTACATGCTAAATCACTTAGGGACTTTGCATAGTGTATGAGCTTATAAAACCCACGACATAGAATTCCAAAAGCAACAATAACATCATCATTTGGGAGATCATGAACTATACATTTGTCACCAAAAGAATCGACAACCAAACCAATCTTGGCTAACGATGAAACTAACAACATATTTTTCTTGATCCTTGGTACATAAAAAGTATTTAATAATGTGAAAGAACTACCATCAATGATATTCAGGATGATCTTACTAAATCATGCTACAAGGTTATATGCTTGGTTGCCACACTATCAAAGTATGAAACATGTAAGTCTAGTGTAGACATACATGACTCATAAGAAGATGGATCATAGCTACATATAGTAGTAAATGCCCATTCTTCATTCTAAAAAAGATTAGTGGAATCTCTTTTAGGTATAGAGGCCTCTGCAACAACCATTTAGGCCTCTTTCTTCTATGCCTCTTTTGTAACCAGTTTTGGACAACTCTTTATGACATGATCATTTCCCTTACAGTATTTGCAAAACTTTTTTTATTTTTCTATTTTATTCTCATCTTTGTCTTCCTTCTTCAACTCTAGAACATTAGCAAATTTCTACTTAGTAGTAGATGAGCTCCATTTACCTTTGCCCTTTTGACTAGCTTGGAAAGCTTGATCTATAACATGCATACTGGATCTATTCTACTTGGATTGATCTTCCTCCAAAACAACAGAGACAAACTCCCGAGATGTTAAGGCATTTGGATTTCCTTTCATCATCAATCATAGAGTAGAAGAAAAACTTTGATATGAATCTGGAAGACCATTAACAGACAAGGGCTAGTCATAGTCAAGGTTCCTAGCTTGGGAGATATCCTAAGGTATTCAATGGTAATGGGAATGAGTGTTGCATGGTGGCCACATGTCAACACTAGATCATTCCAGAGCATTGCTATTTTGAATACAAGGGGATATAATGGATGGGAGGAGAGTGGCACACACATCATTCATAAGTCTTAGTTCCCAGGTCTTGAGAGAGATTTTAGGAGAGTTTCTAACTTTTCTTAATAGTCTTCCAGATTCATATCAGAGCTTTTCTCCTACTGTGCAATTGATCATGAAAGGCAATCCAAATGCCTTAACATTTAAGGATTTAGTGTCTCCTTTTTGTAGAAGATATCCAAGTAGAGCAAGTCAATTATGTGTATTGTAGATCAAGCTTTCTTAGCTAGTCAAAAGGGCAAAGGAAAATAGAGCTCATCTCCTAGTAAGTAGAAATCTACTCACAATCAGAGAAGGAAGACAAAGACGAGAAGGAAACAAAAAAGCAGAAATAGTTTTGCAAATACTATAAGGAAAATGATATTTCATAAAGATTTGTCCTAAACTGGTTGTAAATGAGTCAAAGAAGAAAGAGGCTAGAGTTGTTGTTTTAGAGGCCTCTACACCTAAAATAGAGTCTGATAATCTAATTCGGAATGAAGAATAGGCATTTACTACTATTTGCAACTATGACCCATCTTCTCATGAGCACTGTATGTGTGAAGTAGACTCACATGTTTGGTACTTTGATAGTGGGGCAACCAAACATATTACCTTGTAACATGGTTTCTTCAGTTCACTTGAGCCAACCCCTATAGGGAATAATATCACATGTGCTAACAACTTCTCTCATCCTATAATGAGGGTTGGTAAGATCAATTGATTAGAGTTCTTTCATATTATGAGATGCTTTATATATGCTTAGGATCAAGAAAATATATTGTCTATTTCATCATTAACCAAGATTGGCTTGGTTGTAAAATTTGTTGATGACAAATGGACATTTCATGATCTCTAAATCATCGACGTTATTATTGATTCTTGCATTTTGTGTCCTGGATATAAGCTCATAGACTGTGCAAAATCTATGATTGATTCAACATGTACACTTCAAGATTCTTAGGCTATCTCATATGCAAAGGTTTGGCATGCAAGCTTTGGTCATCTAAATTCTGTGAAGTTTATATTTTGGGAAAAATGCAGCATTCCTTCTTCCCAAAAGATGTGTTAGTTTGAGCTGCTGATAAATTGCAACATGATCATAATGATGTTTGTGGTCCTATGCATACACCTTCATTTGGAAACTACATTTACTTCATGACTTTTATTAATGGCTTAGTTTTTTGTCCCAATTAGAGCATTTATTATTTACCAATTTTGTCAACACATTACATAGGATCTTATTTGTGCTCTCGGCCTGGCCATTCGCTTGTGGGTGATATAGAGTCAAATTCTTGTGAACCACCATGAGTTCTTGTAACAACTACTCAATGACCTCGTTCAAGAAGTGGGTGCCATGATCACTCACTATCTCTATTGGTAACCCATGTTCGGCGAATACATTCTCAAATAGAAACTTGGCTATGGTCTATGCATTTTTCTTTCTTGTTGCCTTCACCTCCACCCATTAACCTAAAGGTGTATTCCTAGCTCGACTTAAAGCTCTATCCCTAATTTGATTTAAATTTATGTTCCCAGCTCAATTTGAAATCAATGAGTGTATAATCTAGAGCTTCTTGTTCTAAACTCTGTTGTTTGGCCAATGTCATTTCTTGAGGGAATGTTTTCTTCCTCAAACTAAAGGTACGCTCCAATCTAGCACTAAAGACACTTGATAGAGAGTGGCATGTTCCATTGGTGGACTAGTACTACAAATTGGGCATTCCTTGCATATCCTATGGACATCTTCTTCCATTCTTGGACAATATACTAGATTTGTAGGGTTCTATGTTTAGAGTCATGTTACTGTAGTGCACCTACATGTGCTATTTGCAACCACTTTGCATGCTCATTTTCATCTATACAGCAAGCCACTATGCCTTGATTGGTATGCTTATACACATTTCCTGCTAGTATGTGGTATTTTTGAGACCTCACCACCTCTTTATCTTTAGCTCTTAATATAGGATGATTAGGTCCAAAGGTGAGAATAGGGACTATATTTTAGCCCATTTAGGTGCTATTTCTATATTGAACAAGTAAACATCAGCAAGGTCATCTGATACTCCTTGAGGTGACTCTCCTAAATTTAGTCTAGAAAGGTGATCTGCCACAAGGTGAGTCTTACCTTTCCTGACCACATTTTCAAAGCCATATTTCCATTGGTAAGAGGAACCATCTTACTAATCTACCTGTATTGCAAGGTTTGTTCATTAGATATAATAGTGCTTGATGGTCTATAAAAATTTTAACTTATTTGCAAGCAAATAATGTCTAAACTTCTTAACCACATATACCATGCCTAATCCTTCTCTCTTGGTCATGATATGATTTCATTAAACCACATTTAGTTTTCTACTCACATAAGCAATGGGAAGATCCATATTCCCTTCACCAGTAGGTTGTGCTAGTACACACCCAATTGCGTGATTGGAGCAGCCACATGAACATGGAATGGCTTATTCCAATATGGTGTCGTCAAGATTGGTGTTGAACACAATTGTCTCTTAAGCTCATGTAGCTCAGTGATGAGTAGCACCTCCTTTAATGTCAATCTGGGAAGACGTGAGGATGGTATGGTGAGCTCGAGCAAGTGAAGGCACAAGTGCGTGAGTGAGAAGCACATCAACATGCACACACATACACACACACGCGCACACACAGCAAGACAAAGAGGAAGACAATGGAGTTCTTTTAGATTACTTCCAAAATTCTCATACAAGTTCAAATCTATTACAAGCTAGCTCAAAAATGAGCTCTCTAGCTCTATTTATAGTTTTTGACTAGTTTTTGGCCCTGTCCAGACCTAGTGTCTGGCCTAGTTAAAAATTAGGTTCTCTGGCCTATTTGGAGGCTCAAACGGAGTCTAAAAAATGTGAAAACTGATAGGTAGGTACTTCTAAAGCTCCTCAAGCTCAAGGACTCCTTGGCTTGCACAAAATGGAGCTAAAAAAAATGAAATGATATTTACAATGGTTTTTAGTGATGAAAATCACTATTTTTGTAGGGATTTCTTCCAACAGTTTGACATACATTTCCTGGAGCTTCCTACTCGCTCCTTCTTCTTGTGTGCCCACCTCTTTGATACATGAAAAATTTAGATGGCCTACTTGCCAGATCTTCTTTGACTACTCTGTCTGCTTGTGCCTTCTCTACGTTCCGACTCCCTTCGTCGGCTTCCTTGTCTTGTGAGTCCTTCAGTTCCTTGACTGCTGCCAACACCCCCTCCTCTCTCGCATCTATCGTCTCTGGCAGACCCTTGTTGAGTGGGTCGTTGGATGTAGTACTCCACAACGTCTGTGGCTAAATGATGTTCTGCTATTCTCAACCCTTTGACCAAATCAGTGAGTAGGGCATCCCAGTCTACTGGCCCTGGAACTTCTGGATGTGGCATACACAGCTTTTCTAAATGTAGAGCTTGTTCCACCGCAAATAACTGTAATAGGTGAGATGGTCTGGGAATGAATATCTCTGAATGATATTCCCAGAATCCTGTGATAAACATTTCTTCAAACATCTGTTTGAAGCAGGCAAGTAGATACTTTATACGAGCATGCCACGCATATACGACGTTAATGGATGGTGTGGTGCTCATATCGTAGACAAGGTCCTGATTCCCTTCATTAAATCCGAGAGCCGAAAGATGAGGTTCTTTGATATTCTTAAATGTCCTGAATGTAACCAGCATGAGCTCAAAAATTTTGAGGCCCATCTGTGCCATGACATCTAGGACATTCTTGAACCTGACCCCCCAATGCCGAATCGTCGAAATCATGTATGCTATTGTGGGTTGGCCTCTAGGTGGGGCTAAGTAGACATAATTGAGCCATTTTTCACATCCTTTGACTGTCAACACTGTTTTTGTGTACTTCGGCCAAGACTTTCTTTGAAAGACAGGGAAGTAGCATGGATTATACTTGATATATAAAGGCATGTTATTCCACGTGCGTACCATCTCAAGGTAGGTTTCAAGCAGACGGATCCTCCAAGTAGGTTGAAAGATATTCCCGTGCGTGGCACTTGCAGGGATGTCTTCTGGTGCAAACTGTGTCGTCGAGGTTGGTTCCTTCATTGTGCACTGCTTGATTTCGGCATTATAATCTGCCATTAAGACACAGAATGGAACATACAAATCATCGGATGTGCCAATCCACCTATGATGGGAGAGGTTTCTGAAGTAATCCGATCTTATGACGACTTCTTCCAATTGTGAAATAGACGCTATCTGAACTGCAACTCTCTCGTCATGGGTTGTAGCAACCTTCTCTAACCTTTGCATCCATTCAAGAGCTTCGATCTCAATCGTGTCCATTCCTTCTGTTGTTTGCTTACCTCCGGGTACTGGCATGGGAACATATGGGTCTTCAAAAGTCTCCTCTACTTCAATTGGCACTAAGTCTTCCGGTTCCGGTTCCACGAGGGGAGAGGGTTGACGCTCGTATTGAAGAACTTTACTTCGTAGTTCTTCTAGTTCTGCTCTGAGTTCTACGACTTCTTCTGATGTGTCGGCTACTGTTGTGACTTTGCTTGGTGACTCCTGCTGAGTTGTCAATTGCTTTAGTAGGTCATATCTTTCTCTTTCTAACGCAGCGTGCACTTCCAGGAGGTCGGCATGAGTTTCCAAAACGATTTGCATACTTTCTGATGGGATAGCCTTGAATTTCTCTGGGTCAATTTCCTGCGGTGAACCCTCCATTGCTGCTTCCAGGTTTTCCTCGTTCTGTTTTTGTAGTCGTTTGTTTTCTTCAAGTGCTGCAGACATGTGCTTCCGTAATAAGGCGAGGTTGCGTTGAAGCTTGAGATTGTCTGTGATCTGAGCGTGTAACATGTCGTCGAGTTGTTGTTTTTCTTCAGTATCTGACTGGGGTGGATTGGCCACTAATTGATCATGTTGTGCTTGCAGTGTCGTATACTGTTGTTGTAATAGCCGCTTCTCTTTCTCTAAATCAATGAATTTTGCTTAGAGAGTCTCATGGTTTCTGAAGAGGCTCGTATGCTGGGCATCTAGGTGCTGGTAATGTTGTTGTAGTTGAGACATGCATTGGTACATATTATTAAATACATTATTAACAGGGGTGGATGCGGGAAAGGTGTTGAATGCAGAAGGGAAGGGAAAAGGGAATGGGAATGTGAATGCTGTGCTTGAAAAGGGTGAAGTTGGTGGTGGGGGAATGGGAGATTGTGGACATATGGGGGGAGGGAGAGGTGCGGAGGTGGGTGATATGTCCATGAAATCAAAAGTGGATGCGGTCATGGGAGTGATTGTGAATATGGGAATTGTGGGTGCGGTAATGGTGGTGAAGGTGTAAAGTGGTGTGTGTAGTTGTGAATATGAACCGCCAGGAAGTGTGATCGGGGAAACGGGGTTTTCCGTGGCTACAGTTAGAATTAGAGAGTCAGTAGTAGTGTAAACAAGAGAGGTGGTGATCGATTGTGTAGGTTATGTGGGTTGACTAATGGTCTGTGCTTCGGTATGGGAAATGGACCCTGAGGCGGTGACATTAGTGGTTTCACTGGTTGTGGGAGGTGAAAGTGGTGGAGTTGGAGGGAGAGGGGGTAAGGGGGATGACGGGGGTGCACTGGATGTATGGGCTTCCTCAGTGTCATGAATGGTATGAGTTGTGCCCGTGGTTGTGGATGTGGTGCCCTGGGGTTCTGATACTAATACATTCATTTGTTTTCCTGATCGAGGGGGGGCGTTAGCCGTATCGTCTCTCCGATCTTCGTGAATATGCGAGAGCGGTATGCACCATCTCAGGTATCCCTAACGCATCAGCTATCATGTCAAGGGTTGCTCGGTATTGCTCGTCCACACCCTCCTCCTCAAGGATTTGGTTCATGAGAGCTTTTCCTGCTGCCAGGGACAGTTTGTGTTGTTCTTGCACTCGGTTGATGGTATCATATAGCTTTTTCAATTGCTTCGTATAAGCCGGGGCACCATCAAGTTCCTGTACGACTTCTTGTTCATATTCCTGCTCTTCTTCGTCTGATAGTCCCTCTTGTTCCTCCTCTTGCTCGTCTTCTTCATCATCCTCCACTTCGACTATGTCTGGTGGACTAGGTGGGGTTGGTCTGTGACTGTGTGCTGCCCGCTTGCCTGCTCTGCCTCCACTTCTAAATTCGTAGCATTGATTATTCTGGCTACCTCTTCATGAGTTAGATCTTCCAATGTAAAGCCATGAGGAAACTCTAAGTCGGTTGGTATGGGTGGAAACACCAGATTCGGTCCATCTGTGCTATGTCTTGGTAATCTGATAGTGAAGGGTTGCACTCGCCTTGGAAGCCGTGGAGTTGTCTCTAGTGTCAGTGTCGCACTGCGGGCCTGTGCATAGGGCATCTGAACTACGCCTCTCATTTTCTTGGATGGAGGCCCTGCGGGGGATAGTCCACGTTGGAATTCTTGCACCCTAGTCCAAATAAGTGCCGTTTGAACTGGCACATCATATGCCAAGCATCTGTAAACAATCCTTGTGAGAGCACAACATCCATACAATACCAACTTTTGCTTCTTATACTACTGTTGATGAGCCAAGTGGATTTGCTCAATAATCAAGTGAGGCATGTTGATTGTCAAATCGAAGGCATCTGCTAAATATAGACTGAACCATATCTTCTTGGGTGGCATTGTGAACCTCTCTTGAGTGGGGAATGCGAAATGTTGCATGCACATCCGAAGATGAACGGCAATAGTAGGTGTCATTGCCACCATGTCCTTTAGTTTCGTCAGATTCCTGTTCTTCATGTTGTCGGGGACCATTGTCTCTTTCTCGGTGGGAATGTGCATACCTTTCATGTCGAGAGCTTCCCTCACCAAGTTGTTCGTCAATTTGAACCGCTTCAGCTCATTGCCCCTTGTGAGAGATGGGAGGACAAAGGTGCTGTATCCCTTTTTCTCTTTGCTCGGAGTGAGGGTGCTAATCAAATACGAGCACCTCAGAAAGTTTGGCTTTGGCAATTGGGCTTTGAAGTAATCGTATAGTCCCGCCTTCTTCCATATCGGTTTCAGCCCTTCATTATTTTGAAGTCTTTCAAATTCCCTGGTGAAGAAGTGATACCTGCCCCAACGCCCGTTGAACTCTATCTCTGCCTCCCACAGGTAAGTGCCTTCTCCCAGAGGTCCTGCCACGTCACTGAACCAATGTGAGTTTTTGCTGATTGGCATTGTGTGCCCCTGTGGAGGATTCTGCACCGGTATGGCATGTAATGCTCTCAATGCCACTGGAAGTTCCTTCAATTCCTCTTCAATGGGAAGACTTTCAATGTCCACAATCTGAGGGCTGGTGCCTGCCTAGGAGCTAGTTCCTGCAGCCTCGGCCATATTGAAGGGACTGGTCACCGGTTCTGTGAGAATATACAAATGAATGTTAACATTGCAAATGGACACCAAGTGGTCACGTGTCCCCGTTACAACATTAACATGAGGTTTTAGTGATATGTTAGTTAGTCAGTGAGTGCTTGGTGATTGTGGGTGTGGTTAGTGGATGGATTTTCCTAAGAGCTAAATGGAAAGATGCAGTGTGAGAATGATGCAGTTAGTAGGTGGAGGTGGATTTACAAATGGGGTCGGGGGGTTTGTTACACGCTTTGGGCTGCCAAACAAACTGAATGGCTATTGGTCTTGATGTGGAGACTCTGGAGGGCTTTCTAAGAGTGTCTGCTTGGAAATGAGGCTTTTTAGGGACCCATTTACAAGTGATTCTACTCGTGCCCATGGGAGAATATGTGTTCGTGCATCAGATGTTCGAGTGAGTGAACCATGTTGTACAGGGTGTGGCCTCGGTGTAGCTATTTGAGCCCGCAAGCAAGCCTTAGGCACCCAAATTTGTCTTGATTGTGGGCTAGCCTTCATCGACTTCTTGGGTACCCAGATAGACTTCGCTTTCACAGAAGGATTTTTGGAGGACTTCTTATTAGTGTCGTGTCGTTGATCACTAATAGGAAGTTGAGCGCATTGTTGTGGCTTGACCGCAATAGGATGCTTGCTCTTCCGTACCCACACTTGTTTTGGTGGTTGAGACACCGTGCGTCGTATTCTCTTTGTGCCTCGAGCACAAGTCGCCTGCTTCTTCTGCATTTGATCCACCTTTGGTTGTTGTGTCCCTGTGGCTTTTGGAAAAGAAGGGAGTTCTATTGTACCCTTAACTTCTTTGTTGAGACAATCATCCCTCTGCATCACATAGTTTTGGACAAGAATGGCATTGTCAACTTCATGTGTACCCCTGGAAGGACCAGGAGTTTGTGCCTTTCCTAGTTCCTTGAGTGCTTCATTTTCTAGCTCAATTGTAATATGATTCTGATTTACCCAAACCTGAAGAAGTCCACTTCTTAGGTTTAGGTTGACTGCATGATCATAGATCCAGTCCTGACCCAAGACAAGAGGCTCAGTGAGATCCTCATCTTGACACACTAGTACTTTAACTGTCACTAATTGATCTTGAATGTAGAGGGGGAGTTCCACCTCACCCATGCAAGGGGTTTCCACTCCTCCCAATCCTATGAGATATGCTTCTATAGGACTGACATTTAATTTCAACTTTTGACAGTAAGAAAATTTAAGAGCACTAGTGGCTGCACCTGAGTCAATCAAGGCCCTTACAGTCCTTGCACTCTTTCCTTGTCCTATCTCTAAGGTTACAGAAGGACGTCGATCAATTATTCTATGAGAGCTAATGCCTGAAACTTCACACATAGCCACATGATGTCCTTGAGCTGCATAGTCATCTGTCCTAGGCTGATCTCTGCCCTGCCTTCTCAACTTCATCCTTCGGATGCGTTCTAAAGCTTCTGGTTGCGCCTCTTCTCGAATTCGCTTTTCTTCTTCCTTGCGTTTCTTGGCAGTGTTGAGTCGATTTAGCATCTCTTAAGTCAGGGGTTCTTGATATAATTTGACTCTGCACCCACTGATGTAGCTTGGAAGAATATCCCCTTCTAAGGTGCCCAGTTATACTGCTCCACTCGTTGAGATCCTATTTATGATCATAGGTCCATAGCCTCTCTTCTCTAATTTTCTCGCATGTTGTTTCAGGGTATAAACCAAAACTAAGTCTCCAGCCTTCAATCCTTTATCCTTAACATGGGCATCAAAGTACGCCTTCTGTCGTTCTTTAGCTGCATATATTCCTGGGATAGCCCTCAGTCTAGTTTCTCCTAATTGCTCAAGGTCAAAGATCCTAGAGGAGAGCTCATGGCCCGTCCACTCATGTTCCTGTGCTACCTTTAGTGTAGGTATCAAGAAGTCCAATGGTAGCACTGCATTTTGGCCAAACACCATCTGGAAGGGTGTGGCTTGGAGTACCATTTTATAGGCAACTCGGTATGCCCAAACAGCGTGGTGTAGTTGTTTGTCCCAATCAGAGCGTTTATTATTCACTAGTTTGGTCAACACATTGCACAGAATCTTATTTGTGCTTTCGACTTGCCCATTAGCTTGTGGATGGTAGGGGGCAGACTTCTTGTGTATAACCAAGAACTCTTGGAGAAGATTTTCAATAACTTCATTCAAGAAATGAGTGCCTCTATCACTTATTAGCTCTATTGGCAGTCCGTATC
Source organism: Ceratopteris richardii (assembly GCA_020310875.1). Taxonomy (NCBI): domain Eukaryota; kingdom Viridiplantae; phylum Streptophyta; class Polypodiopsida; order Polypodiales; family Pteridaceae; genus Ceratopteris; species Ceratopteris richardii. The sequence continues at coordinate 71,827,348 of CM035419.1, forward strand.
TTGTGAACACATTCTCAAATAAGAACTTGGCCGTTGTTTGAGCATCGTTCTTTGTCGTAGCTTTTACCTCTACCCACTTGGTTAAATAGTCAGTGGCCACAATGATATATTCAGCATGTGAACCCTTAGCAGGGGGATTAATAGGACCAACAAAGTCTATTCCCCACTTAGAGAATGCTCGTCCACCCATCATAGGTTTCAAAGGCATCTCATCTTTGCGTATAGGATAGTGAGTTCACTGACAGACATCACACCTTTTCACATAGGTATGTGCGTCCATGTGAAGGGTCGGCCACCATAATCCTGCAAATAGGATTGCCTTGATCACCCGATTTGGTCCAAAGTGTCCTCCTGCTACACCTTGGTGAGCAGTTTCCAAGATCTTGAGATATTCACTCTCATGGACACATAGTCTCAGGTAACCATCTTTACCACGCTTGTATACATTATCACCAATGAGTGAATAATCTAGGGCTTCTTGTTCTAGACTTCTTTGTCTGGCTAGTGTCATATCTTGAGGGAATGTCCTCGTCCTCAAGAAGGTTACTAATGGTTCACTCCAATCTGGCACTATGGACACTTGATAAAGAGTGGCATGTTCCACAGGCGGTTTAGTGCAGCAGATTGGGCATCCCTTGCACAACATTTGGACATCAATCTCCATAGTCGGCCAATGCACTCCGAGTCTCCTTAGTGTCTGTAGGGTTCGTTGCTTTGAGTAGCGTGGCTCTAATGCACCTACATGTGCTAACTGCAACCATTTGCGTACTCGTCCTCTTCCACACAACAAGCTAGGATCCCTTGATCTGTATGCTTGTACATACTTCCTTCCATGATATGGTACTTTTGGGCCTTTACTACCTCTCTATCCTTAGTGTTTATGATTGGGTGATTAGGCCCGTATGTCAACACTGGCACTAATGTCTTAGCCCACTGCGGCACAACTTCCAAATTAAACAAGTAAGCATCAGGAAGGTCATCTGACACACCTTGTGGTGCTTCTCCAGATGTGAGCCTAGAGAGATGGTCTGCTCTCAAGTGAGACTTCCATTTCCTCACCACAACTTCAAAGTCGTATTCCATTAGTAAGAGAAACCATCTTACTAATCTACCTGTATTGCATGGCTTGTTTACCAAGTACAACTATGCTTGATGATCAGTAAAAAATTTAAACTTATTTGCAAGCAAATAGTGTCTAAACTCTTTAACTGCATATACCATGCCTAATCCTTCTCGTTCAGTGGTGGTATAATTTCGTTCAGCTGCATTCAACTGTCTACTAGCATAGGCAATTGGAAGATCCATATTACCTTCACCAGCAGGTTGTGCGAGTACGCATCCAATAGCATAATTGGATGCATCTACATGAACATGAAAGGGCTTATTCCAATCTGGTGTGGTCAAGATTGGTGCTGAACACAACCTTCTTTTGAGCTCGTTGAAAGAGTTTTCACATTCATCAGTCCACTCAAAGTTAGTCAAAAGTCCGTACAGAGGCTTGGCAATGATGGCGTACATGTGTATAAAGCATCGGTAATAACCACAATGCCCCATGAAAGCTTGTACTTCCTTGACATTCTTTGGCCTAGGTAACTCTGCTATGGCTCTTACTTTCTCTTCATCAGTGGATATGCCATTCTTTGACACTATGTGCCCTAGAATCTTGCCCTGCCTGACCATAAAAACACACTTTTTTGGGTTCAGGCAGACTTGATATTCTCGACATTTGTCAAAGATTTGTCTGAGTTCAGGGATATGGGTTTGTCTAATGTTGGAATGAGCACAAAGATCATCCACATAGACCTCTAAGTTCTTCCTCAAGAACTCTTTAAATACATGGCACATCAATCTCTGGAAGGTTGCAAGAGCATTGGTAAGACCAAATGACATTACTCGGAAGGCAAATATGCCCCATTCTGTGGCAAAAGCAGTCTTATGCTGGTCCTCGAGAGCAATGGCTACCTGATTGTAGCTAGAAAATCCATCAAGGAAACTGTATACTTCCTTGCGTGCTACTCTTTCTAAGAGATGTTCTGTGATAGGAAGCGGATAGTTATCTCGAATAGTGGCTGCGTTAACCTTCTTCAAGTTAATGCACACACGTAGCTTTCTATTCTTCTTGGGCACCACTACAATGGGGGATACCCACTCGGTGTGCTCAATTTCATAGATAAATCCAACTTCTACCAGACAATCTATCTCCTCTTTGATCTTAGCAACATAATTATCGTTATATGTGTATGGCTTTTGCTTAGAGGGTTTGGCATCTGAGGTCATGGGGATAGTGTGTGAGCATATGTCAGGGTCGACACCTTTTAAATCCTTGTAACTCCAAGCGAATACATCTCTGTATTCTCTCAGCAAGGTTATTAGCTCATGCTCTTCTTCCTCTGTCAAGTCATGGCCTATGTATGTGCATCTTTCTTCTCCTTCTTTTATGGCTACGACTACTTTCTTAGTGGTTTCTTTGTTATCATAGGCCTCCCCTGATTGCACCTCATGTTTTGGCATCCTTACCATGACTCTTCTATCGTCTATCTCATACTTTTTAAAGTTTTCAGGGACCTCAAACAAAGATTCTTCCTCTTCTGGTGTGACTTCTCTCTTCTTTCTTTTCTTTCTTGCATCCTTAGGGGTCACTTGTGTGGCTAACCCGTGTCTCTGGGGTTGAAATTCTACTTCATAGAAGTATTCTTCATCTGATGCAAAAGGTGGGTCCATAATGATTGATTCTAGATCGGAGTCGCTCGCATCCTCAAACGCATCAAGGCTAGGTTCGCACTCTTCTAAAACTACATCTCCCATGATTGGCTCTATGGAGAAGACTTAAATGTCATAGCCATCCTCATCACAGTGGGGTGTCCATTGTTCTTCATTGATGGCTACATCCATTGTTGCTAAAATTTCTGCCCAGTCGTGAGGTTCAAATTCTTCGTCCGGAAATACTATAGGTGCATAGGCTAGGTCTTGAATTGATCTATGGGTTTCTTTTGCACGTATCTCTCTAGTCTTTTCTCCCTTCTCTTCTTCTACTGCTACCTTACACATCCATAAGTGAGTGTCTTCATGCATCCATGAGGATCCTGATCCTTTGGAGTGCACAGACTCCGTGTCATCCTTGGCTCTATGGATGGGATTCCATTGAATAGGCGGTACATCTCTATGAGAGTAATCCTTGAGATTGACTTTAGTCGTAACACCTAAGTGTTGCAAATACAAGGAATTGGTTCCCCAATCCTAGACCACTTGCAACTGCCGCATAAATGGTCTTCCCAAAATCATCTCATAGGCCTGGTTCTTGCTAAAGTCACAGATAGCAAATGTGTGCCCAAACTCTACACCACAAGTAGTGAGAGTTATTCCTTCTAGCAAGCCTAAGGGTCTTTCTATGTCACCATCAGCCATCTGCAATTTCATCCTCGTGGGCCTGAGTGCTAGCTTGCCCCATCGCTTCCATAGGGAAGTGGTAGCAATTGCAACTCCTGCACCTGAGTCGAGAATTTCCTTGGTTGTGTATCCTTGATGAGTGATGGGAAGATAGGTGTTTCCTTCTTCACCTTCGCTCATATCTCCTATCTTGTCTAGAGGAATTTCTGGCACTGTTCTATGAGAACCTACCTAGGAACGAGGTTTAGCTATTGCTGGCATTTGTTTGGCTACATGTTTCCATAGTTCTGGCTTAACCTGGAGTAGCTCTTCTAAAGTGAAATTGCACTGCACTTTAGTATTCTTTACTACCTCCGTATTCCTAGGTATGACTGAATCTTCATTTCTTACCATGACAGTGGGTGCTCTCATACACGTGGACTTTGCCTCCCATGGGCCTGTGAAATGGGGTAGTTCTTGTAAAGAATTAGACTCAAAGTATAATCTCTCCTGAGATTGAGTGCTCTCCTACTCTTCATAAATGGATGGGATGTCTTGTGGGAATTGGTCATGTGCATCATCCACAAGTTCAATGGGAGGAGGGACTTCACTTTCTTTAGCCCATTTGTCTTCTTGAATCTCTCGTAGGAATTTCGGTGTGAACCGATTCATAGAAGAAGATGTGTCTGGCTCCGTAGAGTTAGGCACATAGACTTCCTGGGCAGGTAGGCTTTCTCTTTCACTTGCCTTGCCCTTATTTGGGTTCCTTTTCTGATTGTGCTATTAGCCTCTCTAATCTTTCTAGCACTCCATCAAAGTGCAACTGCGTCTTAGCTGAACTAGAGATGTTAAAGAGGCGACTAGCTTCAAACATGGTTTGAGCCAATTCCACCATCTTAGCACAAATTTTGGTTCGTTCAAGCTCTAGTTCGGCTCTAGGGTAACACTTTTCATGATCGGTTACGTTTGGCCCTTTTTGGATCCTGGCCTGATATGCCTTGAGCATCATGTTTAGGTCCTCGGGAGTGGGATCTGCTAAGACTGATCCTACTCTAGGGGGTGGTGGGGTCATATGAGGTGGTTTGGAAGGGGTTGGATCGGATGGAGATGGGAATGGCGGTGGTGGCGTCATGTGAGAGGGAGTCTGAGATGTGAGTTCAACTATCCTGGCTTTTGTTTCTCTTAGGCTTTCCTCAAGTTCACTCATCTTCTTAGCCCATTGCCTCTTCATTCTTTCTCTACTATCTCTCCAGGCTCTAGTCCCCTTCTTGGTTATGCTCTCAGTTTCACTAGCCTCAGCATTTTTTTCCTGGCCTAAACTTTGGTTTTGCTGCAAGGCTTGAGCTCTAGTGACTACCTGTACTGGTGCAGTGGAAGTCACACTTCCTGTAGAGTCTACTACTAACCCAATAACATTGATAGGAGTGATTTTTGGCATATTATTGGGATTCTTTAGGCAATCTCGTAAGAGATGCTCTTTGCCGCAATCTTGACAAAAGCCCTGGATCGTTATTGGTTGGGGTTGTGTAGGTGTAGGCATGGGGCAATCACGAATGAGGTGATCTCCCTGACATCTGTAGCACAGTCCTCTAGGGAATGGGGGTCGTGACTGTCTAGGTTGAGGTCTAGAGTTGGGGTTTGCATACATGACATTTGTGTAATTTGGCTCCCAACTAGGTTCACTCGGTTCTTCACTATAGTAGGACTCACCATGTTCAGGAGACTGCATGTAGTAAGCCTGTGGACTATCTATGTGAGTGGAATCAAAATTGTGATCACTCGGGTCACTTTCTGAAAGCAATGGAGTCACTGGGACTATGGCTCTATTCAAATTTTCCTCAGCAGCTGCATACTTTACAGGAATCACATTAGCTGGGGTTGGAGGTTGTTGAGCTAACACAGGTTGAGGCCTTTGTTGGTTTTGGTAGGGTTGTTGATATGATTGCTGTGGTCTACCATATTGCTGTGGAGGGTACTGGTTCTGGTATCTTCCCTGTTGTGGATAGGGCTAAGGGTAGGTTTTCCTAACTGCTTGCTTATTGTATGGGCAGTCTTGTGCTGTGTGATTTGTGTATCTCCGTTCTATGGTGCAATATTGGCTACTAGGGTTCACTTGGGGTTGAGCCATGATGGGACATATGTTCGCCATATGGTCACCACCGCAAGTATAGCACCTCTTTACTGGGGCAAACCTTGGGATTTGTTTGCTAGTGACACCTAGTTTTTGAGCTACTTTCTCCGTGAGTTCCTCAATTGATGTGGATTGCGAGGAAGAGAGGCTAGAGGCACTATCTGAATCTTTGTAGATTTTGGAAAGCTCTAACTCCTCCCCTAGGTTATCCTCGATGTCGATGCACATGCGTACACACTCTTCTATAGTCCTAGGGTCCTTCAAGTACACATATGACCTCAATTTGGTACTTAGCAATCCATCCAAGAATAAAGCCACTTGCTTGGCTAGAAAGGGTAACTCAGGGATAGGACATCTCTCTAGATATTGCCTAAACCTTCTTCCTGCAAGTCTAACTGTCTCTTGGGGGGTCTGCTTGAAGCTATGTATCAATGAGGAAGTATTATGCCTTATCCCACTCTTAGAGAATTCAGTGATAAAAGCCTCTAAGAGTTGGTCTATGCTCCCGAACTGTCTCATATTCAATGGTTGAAACCATGTAAGGGCTGTGTTCCTAAGGGTTAGACCAAAGGCATTATACTGCGTGAATAGGTCCTCAACTTGTTTAGCTCTCAAGACTTGCCTAAACTCAGCCACATGATCATATGGGTCTCCTGTGCCATCGAAGTAGTTCTTCATGGACTTAACCAGTTGTGTAGGTCTCAAGGTTCTGGTGTGTTCCCTAGGCCTTGGCAGAGGAAAATCATCAGCGTTTCTTAGGTTTCTTGGAACTCTAGTTCTCTCGGTTTCTTCTCTATCCACCTCTGTTCGCGTTCGTTCTCTTCCCACTGGGTTGGCAAAGCTTACCTCAGGTCTATCTCTATGCCTGTCTCTTTGAGCTCCATGAGCTTGGGATGTTCTAGCTCCTGGGTGACCAAAGGACACATTCGACCTTGGTTGGGGGAAAATAAATTCACCTTTCCAATTGTAAGCATGCCTATCATGTTCTATAACCACAAAGATCCTCTCTGAAGTGTGATCTAAGTAGGTCACTCTGCCTGGGCTATCAGGATCTTTGAACTCATAGATCATGATTGTTCCTACCTCATTTCGCTGATCAGATTTATATCTCCAAAAGGCTTCATCAGTTTCTCGATTTAGAAGCAGGTCTATGCTCTTATTTTCTTGGGGAATCCACTCTGGTGTGATAATCCTGGTGAGAACAAATTTGCCTCGGGGGGTTCTAGGTTCTACACCCATGTTTCCTTGCTCTAGGTCTCCTAAGTCCGTTTCTGGGATCACATTTCCGAACTCATCTATCCTATCTGGGTAATTGGTGACTACATATATGGTTCCCTCTTTGTCCAGGTATGCTCCATTTTCAAATTTGACAGCTGGGTGTTCTAGCCCAATGGATTGATCTGGGTTTTTGATCTTGACCATAGAACTTCCTAGGCCGTCCTCATAGATGCAAGCACCTAATCGGTTGGTCCTAAGGTATTCCAGTTGCGTCTTGTAGGGGCCTTCTACCCTATGTAAGTATGGCACACATGAACTTCCTGTAGGTCTCTCCATACCGTGGGACATCTCTGACTTACTAGTTTCAGAGCTAGGGTATTGCGAATAATGGCTCAACTGCTGGGCCCAAGACCTAGCAGTATGATTAACACTAGCCTCTGAAGACCTAAGACTTTGTCTATCTCTCCCTAGATGTCGTCCTCATCTAAGGTTCATATGCCTGAATGATCAATCCCTATTTTTGCCCAAGTCCAACCTCATTGCTGAGTTCTTTTGTATTAGTTACTTGATTCCTTTTTATGTTGATTATCGTGTTTATACTCTTGTCTGATATCACGTCGTCAGGAATACTTGAGTTAATTTCCACACTTGAAGTCGATCGTTCCACGTTAAGTTCTTTTCCTTTAAGGTTATCGGTCACACACAGGTTATCTCTTGAACTTGATTTCTTAGATAGTCTTTGCCTTGTCTCGTGCCTATCGTTGCCCTGACTTACTTCTAGCACTATTCGTACTTAGCCTAAGCTAGGAATTGACAGAGGGAGTTGAGAGTGTTCCAACCTCGCTTGCTGATCCCTTGCCCTTTGGTGCTCAAGAACCCGGTTCTCAAGCTTGCAAAAAGCCCTTGCTTTGGATGCCTTCAAGTGCTCTCAATGGACCTGTAAGAGTCCCAAGATTAGCTCAAGACTTAAATTCAAATGACAAACAGATCACTTTCATGCATGTAATTCACAAACCAAATTTCCCTTTGCCTTTATGGAAAACAATCCCAAGGATCCTTCAGTTTTCCTACCCTGAGGTATGGCCAGCTTCCAACAAAACAAAAATCACAGCAAACGGATTTCATATGAGAAAGTTAGGCCAGTTCAGGGTTCTAGGGTTAAAACAGGGTTCAAACAAGCTGACAACTCACAGGATTTTTCTCAAAAATACATGTGTAGGGACCTCACAAATCACTAATGGCTCACTAAGTATGCCCAATATTACCCCAAAGACTTGGAAAAAAAACCCTAGAAATTTAGCCGAAAAAGTCTGTCAATCACGATCGACAGGTCTGTCAATCGCGATTGACAGAGGTGTTCGTCGAGGCCTGTCGGTTGCGATCGACACGTCAGTCGCGATTGACAATATCAATCGCGATCGACAGAGTCGGTCGTGGGTCCTGTCAATCGCAATCGATGGTGTCAATCGCGATCGACACTTTTTCCGAGATTTTCGCCGTGATTTTAGTCGATCGGGGTTCTGTCCATCGCGATGGACACGTGGCAACGCAAATTTTTGTGTCAATCGTCAATTTTCAGTCGATTGCGATTGATTGAATCCTATGTGGCAGTTGGTCGGTCATGGGGTCTATCGGTCATGATCGACACGTCTGTCGGTCGCGATTGACAGGTCTGTCGGTCGCGATCGACAGGTCTGTCGGTCGCGATTGACGGAGAAACTCGAAATTTTTTTACTGTGTTTAGTGATTTAGGATGTGCTCATCATATGCATCATTATGGTGTACTTTGTTTTACCAAATAGGCGATTTTTCTGTCGATCGCGATCGACAGAGGTCGGCGACACAGAGATAGTTTCGAGCTTTTCTGTACTTGCGCAGAGTGCTGGAGATGATGGGACAGCCAGATCCTGCAAGAAAACTCAAGAAACATGCAAAAACAGTGCACACAAATCGCTCTCTTGCTCTCTCCCACAAGTGGAATGAGGGAAATGGAGGGGAGAAGGTGATATGATCAAAACCTGAAATTTTCGCGATGATGGAGATGGAGGTGGGAGATGGTGAAGGTGATGATGGTGATGATGATGATGAAGTAAGGAAGAGAAAAATAAGAAAAAGTAGAGAATTTACCTACAACGCCAACGTCACAACTCTATGTCTTACCATCACACGCTCGTCCTCAAAGCTCGATCCTCGGCAACGGCGCCAAAATTTGGTGTAGCTCAGTGATGAGTAGCACCTCCTTCAATGTCAATCCGGGAAGAGGTGAGGATGGTACGATGACCTCGAGCAAGTGAAGGCACAAGTGCATGAGTGAGAAGCACACTAACATGCACACACATACACACACACGCGCACACACAGCAAGACAAAGAGGAAGACAATGGAGTTCTTTTAGATTACTTCCAAAATGCTCATACAAGTTCAAATCTATTACAAGCTAGCTCAAAAATGAGCTCTTTAGCTCTATTTATAGTTTTTGACTAGTTTTTGGCCCTATCTAGACCTAGTGTCCGGCCTAGTTAAAAATTAGGTTCTCTGGCCTATTTGGAGGTCCAAACGGAGTCTAAAAAATGTGAAAACTGATAGGTAGGTACTTCTAAAGCTCCTCAAGCTCAAGGACTCCTTGGCTTGCACAAAATGGAGCTACAAAAATATGAAATGATATTTACAATGGTTTTTAGTGATGAAAATCACTATTTTTGTAGGGATTTCTTCTAACAGTTTGACATACATTTCCTGGAGCTCCCTACTCGCTCCTTCTTCTTGTGTGCCCACCTCTTTGATACATGAAGAATTTAGATGGCCTACTTGCCAGATCTTCTTTGACTACTCTGTCTGCTTGTGCCTTCTCTTCGTTCCGACTCCCTTCGTTGGCTTCCTTGTCTTGTGAGTCCTTCAGTTCCTTGACTGCTGCCAACAGCTCATTAAATGATATTTCACATTCTTTTGTCCACTCAAAGTTAGTCAACAAGAAGTACAGAGGCTTTGCAATGATCACATACATATGAATGAAATGTTGATAATATTCGCAATGCCCTATGAAATCTTGTACTTAATCCTTGACATTCTTTGGCCTAGGTAGCTTTGCAATTGTTCTAACTTTCTCCTCATCTGTGGATATGCCATTCTTTGATACTATGTGTCAAATCTTGCCTTGCCTGACCATAAGAACACATTTTTTGGGTTTAGGCAGACCAAATATTCTCTACATTTTTTGGGTTCAGGCAGACCTAATATTCACCACTTGATTGTAGCGAGAGAATCCATCAAGGAAGCTGCAAACTTCCTTGCATCCCACTCTTTCTAGTAGATGCTCAGTGATAGGAATCAGATAACTATCTCTAATGGTGGCTGCATTAACCTTGCTCAAGTTAATGCATACCCACAACTTCTTATTCTTTTTGGGCACCACTACTATGGGGGATACCCATTCGGTGTGCTCAATCTCATAGATAAATCCAGCATAATTGTCATTATATGTGTATGACTTTTGCTTAGAGGGTTTGACTTCTAGGGTCATGGGGATTGTATGTGAGCATATGTCAAGGTCTACTCCTTTTAGGTCCTTGTAAATCCATGCAAAAACATCTATGTATTCTCTTAACAATTCTAGCAACTCCTTTTCCTCTTCTGTCGTCAGGTTGTGTCCTATGTAGGTGCATCATCCTTCACCTTCTTCTATGGTCACAATAATTTTCTTAGTTGTTTCTTTGTTATCATAGGCCACTCTTGTGACTGCTTCTTGTTTAGGCATTCTGATCATGACTTTCCTATCTTCACTTCATACTTCTTAAAGTTTTCAGGGACCTCAAACAAAGATTCATCCTCTTCTTCTCGGAGTTCTCTCTTTTCTTGCCTTCACTCTTGGTGGTCACCTGTGTGGTTAGTCTCACACCATTCGTAAGCTCTTCTTGTCCTTGAGGATGAGCTTCTACTTCATATAGGTATTCTTGTTCTAATGCCCAAAAAGGATCCATAAGAATTGATTCTAACTCTGAGTCACTTTCTTGTTCTAATTCTTCCTTGCTAGGCTCGCATTCTTCGATAATCAGATCACACATGATTGGTTCTATAGTGAAGATTGAAATGTCATAGCCATCTTCATCACAATGTGGTGTTCATTTCATTGATAGCTACATCCATTTTCACTAGGATTTTTTCCCAACCATGAGGTTCAAATTCTTCATCCAAAAATACTACAGGTGCATAGGGTGGATCTCAAATTGATCTATGAGTTTCCTTTGCACCTACCTCTCTAGTTTTTTTTTATTTTCTCTTCTTCTTCTGCGACTTTACACCTCCATAGGTGAGTGTCTTCATGCATCCATGAGGATCCTCATCCTATGGAATGCACGGACTCTGTGTCCTCTGTGGCTCTATGGATGGGATTCCATTGAATAGGGGGCACATCTCTATGAGTAGTCATTGAGATTGAGTTTAGTTGTAACACCTAAATGTTGCAAATACAAGGAATTGGTTCCCCAATCTTGTACTACTTGCAAATGTCTCACGAATGGTCTTCCCAAAATCATCTCATAGGCTTGGTTTTCGCGAAAGTCACATATAGAAAAAGTGTGCTCAAACTCTACAACACAAGTAGTGAGAGTTATCCCTTCTAGCAATCCTAAAGGTCTCTCTATGTGACCATCGACCATTTGCAATTTCATTCTCATCGGCCTGAGTGCTGGTTTGCCCCAACGCCTCCATAGGGAAATGGTAGCAATTGCCACTCATGCACCTGAGTCCAAAATAGCCTTGATGGTGTAACCTTGATGAGTGATTGGAAGATAGGTGTTTCCTTCTTCTCCTTCGTTAATGTCTCCTATCTTATCCAAGGGTATTTCTGGCACTATTCTATGTGATCCTACTATCATATACAAAGGAAACCATCTTGAATATCCAATTCCATGTGAATCCTATATCTCATGATTGATTTCAGAATTTGGGGAGACTAATGCTTCCATTGCGTCCGGAACGTGCAAAAACCCTAAGATCGACTGTCTTCTTGCTTGATTCTGATATCCAGAGACCATGCTTCAAGTCGATGACATCATGATGACATCATCAAGTCGCAACCGCCTCTGGGAACCACCCTTGAAAACCTATATAAGGAGGGGTTGGCCACATTCATAATCAATCTTGCCAATACCAGTCTTGGGAGCTCAAGGAGTCGTGACCGCCAAGTAAGTACTCTTCAAGTTCCAGTTCTAGTTCTTGTCTTGTTCCTTGTTCTAGTCTAGTTCTTGGACATACTATCTTGTCCCCTTGTAATCTCGTAGTATGAGATCCCGTCGAGTTCTTTCATGTATCCCGTTCATCCCCTAGAAGAGAGTTCTTGTAATCCAAACATCTTGTCTCATACTTACGATCCCGGGTTGTGGGATCTCCTACATCATCTCTAGTCTAGTTTTCCATACCTATTGGCCCCGGGTTGTGGGACGTCTTGTATCATCAACATCTTCTTGTATTATTTCCCCTACGTGGGTGTTCTTGTAATCATAAGTGTATTTCTGAAATCTTGTCTACTGTAGTCAGAGAGCACACTCTAGTGCTCCCCTGACATTTTGGCAAGACTATCTTCTATCCGAGACCAGGCATCATGGAGAATGCTTATGAACAGATCGTAGCATCACTTCAGAGTCTCCAACAAGTCAAAGACCTAAGTCATCGACAGACACAAGTTGAGATGGGACATCCAATGCATGTAGGTGCACTCCTCCAAGAATTACAAGAACGAATTGGGAGTCTTCAAGAAAATCAAGGGAGTATACAAGAAAATCAAGAAAGTCAAGAAAATCAATGGCCTAGTACATCATTTATGAAGGAACCCAAGATTTGCATGTCAGAAAAGTTCGATGGGGATTGCACAAAGTTTCGTGGATTTCTCCAGCAAGTTGAATTGTACATCCGTATGCAACCGGATAGATACCCTGACGAAGCATCCAAGGTCAGGTTTATTGGAACCTTGCTCTGTGGCCAAGCATTATCATGGTTTGCCCCAATCTTGGAGAAGAACATGGCAATACTTCAAGACTATGAGGGGTTTCTCTGAGAACTCTCCGCCACATTTGGAGATGCAGATACAAGTCGAGTAGCAGAAACAAAACTTCGGAAGTTACGTCAAGGTAACCGCCCTGCCTCTACCTATGCATCTGAATTTAGGCAGTTGATATGTGATCTCACTTGGCATGAAGATTATTTCATAAGCCAATTCAAAGGGGTTTAAGAGATGATGTGAAGGACCTTTTGCTCACGATGCCAGAGGTCAAAACATTGAATGAATATATCATGCAAGCTATTCAATGTGATAACCGACTTTTTGAAAGGAAACAAGAAAAACAAGTAGAGGGAAGACCTCGCCAATGGAAACCTTTCCAACCCACTACTAAAGATGAGTCCATGCCTGAACCTATGCAAATAGATGTAACTAGGTTTCATCCTCTAACACTAGAAGAGAAACAGAGAAGGAGAGTTAATAAGTTATGTCTCTACTGTGGAAACCTTGGACATATTGCAATCAATTGTCCAAACAAGAGAACAAACTCCAGAGTCGCAGCCACCCTTGTAGAGCAGGGAAACGAGGAAGTCCAGTTGTAAAAGAGACCCTGCAGCCAGACCATGATATAAGAAAGGGTCTCATAATTCCAGCTACACCCATAGAAACATGTCTTGCACGTGTCAAGTTAATCATGCTCAAGAAGACCCTTTCCCTTACAGCCCTAGTAGATTCAGGAGCCTCCTCATGTTTCATTGATGAATGATTGGTTAAGAAACATGGAATTTCTGTACTTCGGAAGAACAAACTAGTAGTAGCTGAAGTAGTAGATGGACGACCTCTAGCATCTGGGAATATAACCATGGAAACCACACCATTAAGAGTACACCTTGATGACCATGAATCCCACATATGTTTCAATTTAATATCGAGCCACGTACATCTAGTTATCATTGGAATGACCTGGTTAAAGAAGCATAATCCAAACATTAATTGGGAAAAGAATAAAATCACCCGTCGAGATATCCAAAAGAACCCAACATATGTTGGAGCCAAAGCCTTCATACATGTAGTAAGTGTTGGTGCATGACAATCATCAATTGAAGGATTATGAAGGAATGAAGTCAAGGAGTCAAGGAAAGAACAAATTCAGAAGGTTGAAGGAAGGACATATTCAGAAATCCAAAGATGTGTACACATATGTACATTAGCTGACTTATACTTTTGTCTAGTCATACACTTGTATATATTCATCTATAAATATGTTGGAAAATGTCGGGGCAAATAGAGCAGAAGAAGAATAGAGAATAGGGAGATAGAAATCAGTTGTAAGAAGTGTCATTAGACACATGAAGAGTGAGTGATTTGTTTATCTTCACTTAGATGTAATTTTTCTGAGAAATCGAAAAATCTTGCGCCCGATATTTTGCTGTCTGCTCCTTCTGTGCTTAATCTTTGGAGAAATCCTTTTGCACGTATCTAAGTCCATAGCTAATCTATCTATGGCTAGAATTTAAGAGGTTAATTGTAATCAGGCTAAGAGAATTTTGGTTAGGAACATTCATATGTGAGAATGTTCTAAGAGTCGTGAAAACTGGCGCAGATTTCATCTTCAGAGAAATGGTCATTGCTCAGTCCATAGTGTAAAGTTTTACACAAGTGAGGGCTCAAAATCTAAGTTGGAAGGTAAGCAATCTATGGCTAAAAGATCTTGATCAAACGGGATTTACTTTAGGAGAACCAGAGTTAAGAAGTTGCATGTGTCAAAGTCGCCATTGCAGAGAAGCTGTTTCAGACATAGGTAAAGTGTTTCACACATTTCTAAGTGTGTACTCAATCATTTTGAGAAATTTAACTTGGTAAAGTTGCGCAATCCCAAGGCGAAGCATTGCACAAAGTTTTGTCAAAAACTTTACAGGATTGATTAGTCAATGAGTGATTAATCTGCAGCAGACTTTTCTGAGAAGTTGAATTTTTCAGAATAATCAGTTTCTTGATAAAATTGGTGGAGTCTAAGGTTAATCTTGATGTAGAGGTGATCTAAATTCAAGGTTAACTTGTTCTTTTGGAGATTAACACTCTCCATCAGTGGTATCAGAGCAGGTTGTGTCAAAATTGAAGAGAAGAAGACTCCGACTACTGCAGAAATACAAATCTTTACATCTTGAAGGTGCAGAAGGATAAAGGTTGAAGAAAACTTGAAGGTAGACTCATTCAAGCTATCAAAAGGATCAGAAGAAGTAAGGTTCGGAGTAAAGGTACATTTATTTCATGTAAAGGTTAAAGTTTTGAGACTACAGGTGAAGCAAGGATGGGAGATAGTCTCCAAATTGAAAAGTTGGATAGAGAGAACTATCCAGCTTGGTCTATGAGGATGGAAGCTCATCTTATGAGCAAAGATCTGATAGGATACATTACAGGAGATGAAGAAAAGCCAGAATTCAGAGATCCTAGTATTCCAACTAGAGAGGAGCTTGCAGACTTGAAGAATTGGATGAAGAAGGATGCTCAAGCAAGGAGCATAATTTACATGGCAGTTAATGACTACCTGCTTCCTCATATTAGAGGACTTGAAAGTGCATGTGACATTTGGAATGCTTTGGAGGAGCATTTCCAAAACACAACCAAATCAAGGAAGGCTTCATTATGGGCAGAATTTACTACCTTCAAGAAGAAGGCCTCACAATCAATTTCTGATTATGTGACAAAGATGAAGGACATTGCAGATTCTCTAGGAGCAGTGGATGAAGATATTGAAGAAGACAAATTGGTAAGACAAATACTCACAGGGCTAAGAGGAGATGAGAAGTGGAAGCCTTTCATTTTATCTACAGAACTTTCACTAGATCACTTTACTCTTGATTTGAATCAATTGTTAGGTCATATGCTAACTTTTGAGAATGATGTCAAAGGAGATGTTGATAAGAGTGCAGGTCATGCAATGTACTCTAAAGACAAGAAGAAAGCTAACAAAGGAAAGCAACAATCAGGTGAAGAAGAAGGTACTTCAAACCAAGCAAATTTCATGAGAGGCAAAGGAAATGGCAGAAGTAGAGGAAGAGGCAGAAACAACAAGGATAACACAAGAGCTTGTTGGATATGTGGTAAGACCAATCATCTCTCTCATGATTGTTGGCATAATAATCAGAATAATGGCAATTATCAAAACTTTAATCAAAGAGCAAGAGGTGGTAGATTTCAGAGAGGAAATTTCAGAGGTAGAGGTGGTAGGAACTCTTTTGGAAGAGGTGGAGGAAGAAGTTTCCAAAACCAATCCTACAATAACACCTATTACAACTATGCATCAGATCAGAAGGAGGATTCGACTCTCATTATGAATACATGTGAAATCTCACATGAGGATATGAGAGTGTTCTATATTGATTCAGGATGTAGTAATCATTTGAGTGGAAATATTGCTTTGATGACTGACCTAGATCATAATGCAATTAATCATACAGTTCAGACAGGTGATAATACAAAGCATAAGGTAAAGTCAATTGGCTCAGTCAAAGCTAAGGATGGGAGCACTCTTCTGAGTAAGGTTCTTTATGTTCCCACAATTCCAAAGAATTTGATCAGTGTAGGTCAAATTGGGGAAAAAGGATATGAGGTAAGGTTCACCAATGATGGAGTTTATGTTGAAGACCCTAGTCAAGGGTATAAACAGGTTGTTACAGGAAAGAAAGAAGGAAGGCTCTTCACATTGAAGGTACAAGGAAATGTTGGACATGCTATGTTCACATATGGAGAGCAGAAGGTGTCAGAATTGGATCTTTGGCACAAAAGACTTGGACACTTTAATGAAAGAGGTATCAAAGATATGATCAATAATGATTCAGTGCTTGGATTGCCTAACATTGCAGGTCAACACATGACATACAGATGTGAGGCATGTCAATTAGGGAAAGCTCATAAGCAATCCTATTCCAAGCATGGGTTTATGTATTCAGAAAGACTTGAATTGGTTCATACAGATGTGTGGGGTCCTTCAAAGGATTTTAGTATAAATGGTTCAAGATATTATGTCATTTATGTTGATGATGCTACCAGGTGGATCACAATTTATGTGATTAAAGAAAAGTCAGAAGTGTTTAATACATTTAAACACTATCATGCTTATGCAGAAAGGATTACAGGTCAAAGATTGAAGAGACTAAGGTCAGATGGAGGGGGAGAGTATTTTTCAAATGAATTCAATGATTACTTGTGGAATGCAGGAATAAAGAGAGAAGTTACTTGCAGATACTCCCCTCAACAAAATGGGGTAGCAGAAAGAAGAAATAGGACTCTTGTTGAGTTTGCAAGGTCCATGATGAAAGAGAAGAATTGCCCAAATTATTTGTGGGCAGAGGCTGTTAATACAGCTACTTATTTGGTTAATAGATTGCCTTGTAAAGCTTTGCAGGGTATGACACCATATGAAGCTTGGTGGGGTAAGAAACCTACCTTGGATCATTGCAGAATATTTGGATGTTTAGCATATGCATATGTGCCATCTCAATTGAGACATAAGTTGGAGCCTAAGGCAGAAAAATATGTTTTTATTGGCTATGATGATAAGCAAATGGGATATAGGTTGTGGAGTCCATCCACAAAGCAATTCCTTGTGTCTAAGGATGTTACATTTGATGAGCAAGGTACTTGGTATGCAGGTAAATATAATGTACATACAGATGATGAAGAAGTAGTGAATCAAAGAAAAGGTAAAGCAAAGATTCAATTACTTGATGAAAGTGAGAACAATGAAGTACAGGTTGAAGTTGAAGAGAGGCCAAGATTTGATCCAGAATGTGATGAACCAGAGACTTCAAGAAGTGCAGAAGTTAGGAGGTCAACTAGACACAAATGGCAACCTACAAGGTATAGCTATGACACCTCATTCTTGACTACTAAAGATTATGCTTATTTGGTAAAAGCAGATGAAGATCCATCTACATATGATGAAGCCAAAGTCAAGAGAAATTGGGAAGAAGCCATGCAAGAGGAGTATGATGCTTTGATAGAGAATCAGACTTGGGATCTGGTTCCTAAACCTAATAGCCAGAAAATTATTGGATGTAAGTGGGTTTATAAAACCAAAAGATTTGCAGATGGAAGTGTGTCTAGATACAAAGCTAGACTTGTTGTGAAAGGGTATGCACAGACATATGGAGTGGACTATGATGAGACCTATAGTCCTGTAGCAAAAATGACAACCATCAGAACCCTCATAGCAATTCCTGCTTGCAAAGGTTGGAAGTTATCTCAACTAGATGTTAAAAATGCATTCTTAAATGGTTACATTTCAGATGAAGTGTACATGGAGCAACCAGATGGATTCAAAGATCAAGTGAGTCCAAATTATGTGTGTAAGCTCAAGAGAGCTTTGTATGGACTAAAGCAAGCCCCAAGGGCATGGAATTATAGGCTTGTAAAATTCTTGAATGATCTTGGATTTCAAGCATCAAAGGCAGATAGTAGCTTGCTAGTCAAAGCAAGTGAAGATGGATTCATTTATGTGTGTATTTATGTTGATGACATAATACTTACAGGAACAGATGAAAAAGGTATACAAATGATCAAGAAGCAGATGGAGAAAGAGTTCAAAATCAGTGATTTGGGAAACCTATCATTCTTCTTGGGAATGGAGATTACTTATACTCAACATGGAGTATTTGTGACCCAAGAAAGGTATCTTAAGAATTTGCTAACCAAGTTTAAAATGGAAGATTGCAGGGTTGCACCTACACCTTTGGAAGTGAATCATAAATTGTCTAGGTTTGGAGGAGAAGAGTTCAGAGATATGAAAATTTATCAAAGTTTAGTTGGTAGCTTAATTTATGCTACATTGACAAGGCCTGATTTGTCATATGCAGTTGGTGTGCTTTCACAATTTATGCATTGTCCTAGAAAGGAACATTGGATTGCAGGACAAAGAGTACTTAGGTACATCAAGGGTACACTCAGAGAAGGGTTGTACTATGGATTTACTTCTGATACAAGAGTAAAGATATATAGTGATGCAGATTGGGCAGGTAATGTGGATGATAGAAGATCAACACATGGATACTTGTGCTATGTAGGAGACAAATTGATTTCATGGTGTTCTAAGAAGCAACATACAGTTGCTTTATCATCTACAGAGGCAGAGTATAAAGGTATGGTGGAAGCTGCAAAGGAGGTAATATGGCTAAAGACACTCATGAAGGTGTTTGATGTGATTCAAAGTACTCCTATTGTTTGTGGAGATAATATGAGTTCTCTATATTTGGCAGCTAACCCTGTGTTTCATGCTAGAACTAAGCATATTGAAATACAGTATCATTTTCTAAGAGAGAAGGTCATTGAGAAGGAGATTGAAGTCATACACACTCCTACAAAAGATCAACTTGCAGATATGATGACAAAAAGTTTAGATGGACCAAAGCTACAAAGATTCAAGGATATGGCAGGAATCAAGAAGATAGAGAAGAACCTCAATTAATGATTGAGGGGGAGCTGTTGGTGCATGACAATCATCAATTGAAGGATTATGAAGGAATGAAGTCAAGGAGTCAAGGAAAGAACAAATTCAGAAGGTTGAAGGAAGGACATATTCACAAATCCAAAGATGTGTACACATATGTACATTAGCTGACTTATACTTTTGTCTAGTCATACACTTGTATATATTCATCTATAAATATGTTGGAAAATGTCGGGGCAAATAGAGCAGAAGAAGAATAGAGAATAGGGAGATAGAAATCAGTTGTAAGAAGTGTCATTAGACACATGAAGAGTGAGTGATTTGTTTATCTTCACTTAGATGTAATTTTTTTGAGAAATCGAAAAATCTTGCGCCCGATATTTTGCTGTCTGCTCCTTCTGTGCTTAATCTTTGGAGAAATCCTTTTGCACGTATCTAAGTCCATAGCTAATCTATCTATGGCTAGAATTTAAGAGGTTAATTGTAATCAGGCTAAGAGAATTTTGGTTAGGAACATTCATATGTGAGAATGTTCTAAGAGTCGTGAAAACTGGCGCAGATTTCATCTTCAGAGAAATGGTCACTGCTCAGTCCACAGTGTAAAGTTTTACACAAGTGAGGGCTCAAAATCTAAGTTGGAAGGTAAGCAATCTATGGCTAAAAGATCTTGATCAAACGGGATTTACTTTAGGAGAACCAGAGTTAAGAAGTTGCATGTGTCAAAGTCGCCATTGCAGAGAAGCTGTTTCAGACATAGGTAAAGTGTTTCACACATTTCTAAGTGTGTACTCAATCATTTTGAGAAATTTAACTTGGTAAAGTTGCGCAATCCCAAGGCGAAGCATTGCACAAAGTTTTGTCAAAAACTTTACAGGATTGATTAGTCAATGAGTGATTAATCTGCAGCAGACTTTTCTGAGAAGTTGAATTTTTCAGAATAATCAGTTTCTTGATAAAATTGGTGGAGTCTAAGGTTAATCTTGATGTAGAGGTGATCTAAATTCAAGGTTAACTTGTTCTTTTGGAGATTAACACTCTCCATCAGTAAGGAAGGAACCTACATATATGATCTATGCCATACCAGCTCAAGAATCCAAGAAAGATGATCCAATACAGCTACGCAATCAGTACAAAGGCTTTGAATATGTTTTTGAAAAGAAGAATGTAGATATCCTCCCAGAGCATAGACCTTATGATTGCCCCATAGATCTTCAAGAGGGAGCACAACCACCCTTTGGACCAATCTACAGACTATCTCCAGAGGAACTTACAGAACTACGCAAGAACATTGATGAGAATCTAGCAAAGGGGTTTATCAAACACTCGAAGTCTCCAGCAAGAGCTCCTATTCTATTTGTAAAGAAGAAGGATGGGACTCTCCGGATGTGTGTAGACTATCGTGGATTAAACAAAGTCACTATAAAAAATAGATACCCTCTACTACTCATATCAGAGCTCTTGGAACGCCTTGGAAAAGCAAAATTCTTCACGAAAATTGATCTTCGAGGAGCTTACAACCTTGTCACGATCAGAGAAGGAGACGAATGGAAGACAGCATTTCGAACAAGGTATGGGCATTTTGAATATGTAGTTATGCCATTCAGTCTTACAAATGCTCCAACTGTCTTCCAACATATGATGAATGATATCTTTCAAGAATATTTAGATGATTTTGTTGTAATATACCTTGATGATATCTTGATATTCTCCAAAAATCTAGAGGATCATGAAGATCATGTAAAGATAGTTCTAGAGAAACTAAGAGAAAAAGGATTATATGCGAAATTGGAGAAGTGCTCTTTCCATAAGACAGAAGTGGAATTTTTAGGGTACATAGTATCAGATAAAGGAATTTTTATGGACCCTAAGAAGATTGAGACAATCCTTGATTGGCAACCACCTTCATGTGTTCGAGATGTACAATGTTTTTTGGAGTTTGCCAATTTCTACAGGATATTCATCAGAGATTACTCCAAGATAGTGACACCTCTTACCAAGCTTACAGGGAACTCCAAATTCTCATGGATCGAAGAAGCAGAGAAGGCCTTTCAGACCTTGAAATCAGCATTCACTACCGCTCCAATTCTAGTTCATCCTGATTCTAGTAAGCCCTTCTTCCAGATGCATCGGACTTTGCTCTAGGGTCCATTCTTTCCCAATATGGAGATGATGGACACCTACATCCAGTTGCATATCATTCAAGGAAGTTTTCCCCTCCAAAAATTAATTATGAAATTCATGATAAAGAACTTATTGCCATAGTAGACGCGTTTGATACTTGGCATCACCATCTAGAAGGAGCAGCTCATAAAGTCATTGTGTATTCAGATCACAAGAACCTAGAGTATTTTATGACCACCCGGATTCTCAATAGAAGGCAATCTCGATGGAGTAACGTTTTATCCAGATTCGACTTTGTCATCACATATCGTCCAGGACGTCATCAATGTCTGTCAGATGCCCTGTCCAAAAGATCTTACCTTGCACCAAAGAAGGGTGAAGAGGCCTTTGATCAACAAGAGAGTGTATTAGTCAAGCCTGAGCATCTCCAGTTAGGAGCTATCTCTTCAACCCATCCTGAAGATTCAGCCTTGAATCATTTGATTCGTGAGAATCTACCACAAGATGAATTATTTTGTAATGTTAAGCAAAAAACTCAAGAAGGAAAAGTCCAAGAAGTAAATGAATTCCAGGAAAAGGACGGGTTACTATTCTATCAGAACCTATTGTATGTCCCTGCAGGAAAGCCCAGGATCCAAGTACTTCAACAACGCCGCATGAAAAACTTGCAGCATGACATTTTGGAGTAAATAAAACCATAGAACTCATATCCACGGATTTTTGGTGGCCTCAAATGTGGAAGGAAGTCAAAGAATATATCCGAACCTATGACACTTGCAATAGATCTAAGGTACCATGACATAAGCCTCATGGCCTCTTGCAACCTTTACCTATTCCAGAAAGGCCATGGGCTTCATTATCTATGGATTTCATCACAGATCTACCAAAGTCAGATAAGTATGATGCCATTCTTGTTATTGTGGATAGATTCACAAAGATGGCACACTTCATTCCAACTACAAAGGCAATCACAGGTGCAGCCACTGCTAGACTCTTTCTCAGATACATCTTTAGGCTTCATGGATTGCCTCATGATATTGTCAGTGATCGAGGTCCACTGTTCATATCTAGCTTTTGGAACAGTCTTTGCAAGCTCCTTGGTGTTCAAGTTAAACTATCTACAGCAAATCATCCACAAACTGATGGACAAACAGAACGGGTGAATCAAGTCCTAGAGCAATATCTCCATTGCACTAGCAACTATCACCAAAATGATTCGTTTGAGTTGTTACCCTTTGCAGAGTTTGCCTATAACAATAGTGTTCATGCATCTACTAAGCAAACTCCCTTCTTTGCAAACTATGGACAACATCCAAGGATGGATATGCAACTCTCAAATCATGTCAAGAACCCAGCTGCCAGAGACAAGGCCCAGTACTTGATGGACATTCACAAAGAACTGAAGGAAGAGATCCATAAAGCTCAACAACAATATAAGTACTATGCAAATCAACATCGTGTCCAGAATCCATCGTATCAAATTGGGGATAAAGTATGGTTACTCCGAAACAATTTACAAACTTCAAGGCCTTGTGCAAAGTTAGATCATCAAAGGTTTGGTCCATTTACCATCTTGGCCAAGATTAATCTAGTCACCTTCAAGCTCCAATTATCGAGTACCATGAGAATACATCCAGTTTTCTATGTATCCATGTTGGAACCATATCAGATTTCACCATTGAGGGGGGAGAGACCTAGTCCTTCACCACCTATCGAGATTGATGATCATGAAGAATTTGAAGTCGAGCATGTCCTAGATTCCAGAATATCCCGAGGAAGATTGGAATACCTTATTCATTGGAAAGGGTATGACATCAGTGATCGTACTTGGGAACTTGAAGAAAACCTTCAGAGAGCACCAATCAAGGTTCGAGAATTCCATAAGAAAAATCCAATGAAGCCGAGACCAGAGAACATGACCGCTCCTCGTGGAACTCGTCGCTTGAGGGGGAGGTAATGTCATGGAAAAAGGAAACCATCTTGAATCTCCAATTCCATGTGAATCCTACATCTCATGATTGGTTCAGAATTTGGAGAAACTAATGCTTCCATTGCGCCCGGAACGTGCAAAAACCCTAAGATCGATTGTCTTCTTGCTTGATTCTGATATCCAGAGACCATGCTTCGAGTCGATGATATCATGATGACATCATCAAGTCGCAACCGCCTCTGGGAACCGCCCTTGAAAACCTATATAAGGAGGGGTTGGCCACATTCATAATCAGTCTTGCCAATACCAGTCTTGGGAGCTCAAGGAGTCGTGACCGCCAAGTAAGTACTCTTCAAGTTCTAGTTCTAGTTCTTGTCTTGTTCCTTGTTCTAGTCTAGTTCTTGGACATACTATCGTGTCCCCTTGTAATCTCGTAGTACGAGATCGCGTCGAGTTCTTTCGTGTATCCAGTTCATCCCCCAAAAGGGAGTTCTTGTAATCCAGACATCTTGTCTCATACTTATGATCCCGGGTTGTGGGATCTCATGTATCATCTCTAGTCCAGTTTTCCATACCTATTGGTCCCGGGTTGTGGGACATCTTGTATCAGCAACGTCTTCTTGTATTATTTCCCCTACGTGGGTGCTTTTGTAATCATAAGTGTATTTCCGAAATCTTGTCTATTATAGCCAGAGAGCACACTCTAGTGCTCCCCTAACACCTACATGTTTGAATGGGTTTTGGCTACTTCTGGCACTTGATTGGATACATGTTTCCATAGTTCTAGCTTAACCTTGAGTAGCTCTTCTAAAGTGAGATTGTGCTACACTCTAGTGTTCTTTACCACTTCTATATTCCTAGGTATGATCGAGTCTTCATTCCTTATCAAGACTATGGGTGATGTCATGCAAGTAGACTTTGCCTCCCATGGGCCTGTGAAATGTGGAAGTTCTTGTAAGGAATTAGACTCGAAGTCTAATTGTTCACTAGAATGGGTGTCCTCTTGCTCTCCATATATAGAAGGAATATCTTGTGGGAATTGATCATGTATGTCATCCATAATCTCAATGGGAGGAGGATTTTCACT
Organism: Ceratopteris richardii; assembly: GCA_020310875.1. Taxonomy (NCBI): domain Eukaryota; kingdom Viridiplantae; phylum Streptophyta; class Polypodiopsida; order Polypodiales; family Pteridaceae; genus Ceratopteris; species Ceratopteris richardii. The sequence continues at coordinate 71,851,644 of CM035419.1, forward strand.
TTCTCTTGCCCATTTTTCTTCTTGAATCTCTCTTAAAAATTCTTGGGAATATCGATTCATAGAAGAAGAGGTGTCTGGTTCAATGGAATTAGGCACATAAGCTTCCTTGGGAGGAATGCTTATCCTTTTGCTTGCCTTGTTCTTACCCTGGAGGGTGGCTTCCTTTCCAAATTTTGCAATTAATCTCTCTGATCTTTCTAATAGTCCATCAAAGTGTAATTGAGTTTTGGCTGAACTAGAGTAATTGAAGAGGCGACTAGTTTCAAACATGGTTTGAGCCAATTCCACCATTTTAGCACAAAGCTTGGTTTGTTCAATCTTTAGGTCAGCTCTAGGGTAACACTTTTCATGTTTTGTCACATTTGGCCCTTCTTGGATTCTGGCCTGATATGCTTTCAGTATCATGTCTAAGTCCTCGGGAGTGGGATCTACTAAGACTGATCCTACTCTCGGTGGTGGTACGGTTATATGAGGTGGATTCGAAGGTGGTGGATTTGAAGGTGATGGGGATGGTGGTGGTGGTGGTGATGTGTGAGAGTGCATTTGAGATGTGAGTCCAACTATCTTGGCCTTTGTTTCTCTTAGGCTTTCCTCAAGTTCACTCATCTTCTTTGACCACTGTCTCTTCCTTCTCTCTAGGCTATCCTTCCAAGCTCTTGTTCTTTTCTTAGTTAGACTCTCAGTCTTTCCTAACCTAAGCCTTGGTTCTGTTGTAATGTCTGAGCTCTTGTGACTACTTGCACTCGGGTAGTGGAAGTTACACTTCCAGTAGAATCAACTACCAAACCATTGATATGAGTTACTTTTGACACAATGTTTAGGTACTTAGGACAATCCCGTAGAAAGTGCCCCTTCCCACAATCCTGACAAAAGCCTTGAATGGTCACCGATTGGAGTTGCATAGTTGTAGGCATTGGGAAATCATGAATGAATTGATCTCCTTCACATTTGTAGCATGGTCATCTACGTGCTTGTTGTCTTATCTATCTAGGTTGGGGTCTAGAGTTAAGATTTTCATACATGACATTAGCATATTCGGGCTCCCAACTAGGTTTGCTAGGATTTTCATAGGGGCAAATCTCATTGTGTTCTGGTGACTCCATGTAGTAGGCCGGTGGAATATCCATTTAAGCTTAGTCAAAACTATGATTATTTGGGTCACTTTCTAAGATCAATGGTGATGTTGACACTAAGGCTCTATTCAAATTTTCTTCCACAGCTGCATACTTCACTGGGATCATGTTGGCTAGAGGTGGAGGTTATTGAACTAACACTCGTTGAGACCTTTGTTAAGCCTAATAGGGTTGTTGGGGCCTACCATACAGTTGTGGTAGGTACTAGTTTTGGTATCTCCCCTGTGGTGGATATGGCTATGGATAATTTTGCCTAACCGCTTTCTTGTTATATGGGCAATCTTGTGTAGTGTGGTTAGTATATATCCTTTCTATGGTGCAGTATTGGCTATTAGGGTTCACTTGGGGTTGAGCCATGATTTGGCACACACTACTATTAGAGGAAGCACATTTTGAAGGAAATTATTTGTAATTTGACATTTTTGTAGTTATATTTATCCAAATGATGTAAAAATTGGGAAGAGTCTTCCTCATATAAAGTAGAATCATATGTATTTTTCTTAGAAATTTTGGAAGCTCTTTGATAGAATATTTTTAGATTAGAAGGCAAAGAGGATCAAATTTCAAGTGTGAAAAGGGACACTTGAAAAAGTTTAAAAGATAATTTCTTCTATTTTGAAGAGGTTGGTTGTATTATTTTCATGCTATCCAAGTAATGTGAAGAGCTTCTCTGCAGAAAATTGTGTTTCTACTTTTCATGATCATCTTCTTGAGTTGTTGAGTCTTCTCATTGTGTAATCCATGGAATTTGTGAACTTTTCTTGTGTATTTTTGAGTGACGTGTATGAAGATAGGTGAGTATTAGTAGATTGAGCAAGACATTGCACGAGATCAATGCTGGAATTGGAATTTCTTAGTTTTTATAGAATTGTGATTGTCTCGTCTGTATGATACAGGTACTGTTTTGGAAATTTGACTTCATGTTTTATTCTACAGGAAAAATGGCACACTTTAGGCACAAAGATTATTGAAAATGCTGTTGTAGAACTCAAGATAATCAAAACCCTAGTTTCTTTCCTTTCTTCTTCACTAACCTCTCAGAAAACAGCTATGTCGATTCTTATTCTTGGATTCCATTAACTAGAAGGGGCTGTGGTCTTTGCATACTTCCTGGATTGACAATTTAAAGATGTGTAGCTAATCTTTTATGCTATAATGATTGGAGAGGACAACTCCAAAGGTTAACAACAAACATTTTTTGGCACCATTGCCAGAGATCGAACCCGGGTCTCCTGCGTGACAGGAACAAACTAAGAAGGTGGTGATTACTTAGGAAGAGGGGGAAGATAGGCACATTGTCATAGCTGATGACATGACAAATCAAGAAGAGGAAGCATTGATAAATTTGGCCAAAACTTATAGGGATGTGTTTGCCTACAGTTATAAAGATTTGAAAGGAATTGATCCTCAAATTTGTGAACATAAAATCCTTATTACTCTTGATGCAAAACCTAGCAAACAAAGACACTATACATTTAATGACAAATATTGTGCTAAAATAAAGGAGGAAATTGAAAAATTATTGGCTGCCAATTTCATCTATGAAATTGAGTACACTGAGTGGATATCTCCTATAGTTGTGGTACCTAAGAAGAATGGAAAAATTAGGGTGTGTATTAGTTTGAAAAAAGTTAATGCAGCAACTATAAGAGATAGCTATCCATTACTTATAACAAACCATCTCTTAGAAAGGGTTGCAGGCAAGGAGGTCTATAGTTTTTTGGATGGATTTTCAAGATATAATCAGGTACCTATAGCTTTGGAAGACCAACATAAGACTACCTTTTCCACTGAGTGGGGAATATATGCATTTAGGGTTATGCCTTTTGGTTTAACCAATGCTCCAACAACCTCCCAAAGGTTGATGTGTCACATATTCAAAGAATTTCTTAACAATATGATGGAAATTTATGTTGATGATCTTTGCACTTTTTCATTAAAAAGACAAGATCATTTGAAACATCTAGAGAATATATTCAGGAAATGTAGAACTTACAGAGTATGTCTAAATCCTGAGAAATGTGTGTTCTGTGTGAGGCAAGGGAGAATCTTACGTCACATAGTTTCTAGAAATGGAATTTCAACTAATGAAAGGAAAATTAAGGCCATAATGGATCTACCAAAACCGACTAATGTAAAAGAACTTCAAACTTTTATGCGACATTATGGATATTATAGGAAATTTGTGCACAAATTTGCAGATATTGCAAAACCTCTGTACGCATTAATTACGAAATTTGAGTGGACACCAGAATGTGATCAAGCCTTCTAGACTTTAAAAACTTGTTTGGTGAAAACACCTATTTTGAAAACCCCATAGTGGAATCAAATTTTTCATGTTCATGTTGATGCTTCAAATTTTGCCCTAGGATGTGTTTTGGCACAACCAATAGAAGGGAGCAAATTAGATTTTCCAATTGCTTATGCTAGTAAGCAATTGAATTTAGCTGAAAAAAATTACACAACCATTGAAGGGGAAGGATTGGAAATGATATTTGCTGTAAAGAAGTAGAGACATTATCTTTTAGCCAACAAGTTTAAATTCTTTATGGATCACCAAGCCTTGCTTTACTTGGTGAACAAACCATGTCACACTGGTAGGATAGTCAGATGGTTCCTACTATTAATGATAGATTTTCAGCCAAAACCAAAAACTGTTTGAAGCATGTTCGGACTTTGCCTTCAATGCATATACCCATGCATGCTTGGAAAAATCATCGATGAAAGTCATGAAGTAAAGATAATTCCCAAAAGAAGGTGTCTTCATAGGACCACAGACATCACTATGTACAAGCTTCAATTTTTGAGTAGCCCGAACTGAACCATCTTTTGGAAAGGACGAACGCTGCATTTTGCCCAAAATACAGCCTTCACAAACATGTTTTCCAGGTGCCTCAAGTTTGGCCAAAGAGGACACCATTTCAGATTTCTGGAGGCGTAGCAAACTAGCAAAATTCAGATGACCAAAGCGTGCATGCCAAAGCTTTGCATCTGACATAGCCTGAGAACCATTTATTGCACATGCCAAATCATTTACAGATCTTTCATAGTCTATGAGCTTATACAGCGCACGGCATAAAATGCCAGAAGCAATAATCACATCGCCATTTGAGAGATCATGAACTGTACACCTGTCATCAACAAATTTCACAACCAAGCCAATCTTGGCTAATGCATAAACTGATAACAAGTTCTTTTTGATCCCTGGCACAAATAAGGCATCTGACAAAAGTGAAAGAACTACCATCAGCAGTAGTCAAAATGATCTTACCAACTCCCATAACATGATAAGAGGAGTTGTTGGCGCATGTAACAGTATTCCCTATAGGGGCAGGCTCGAGTGACGAGAAGAAACTACGCTGCAAGGTAATATGTTTTTTACCCCATTGTCAAAATACCAAACATCTGAGTCTACTGCAGACATGCACTGCTCATGAGAAGATGGGTCAAAATTGCAGACAGTAGTAAACGCCCATTCTTCTTCCTGCACAAGATTAGCAGACTCTGTTTTTGGTGTAGAGGCCTCTACAACAACCATTCTAGCCTCTTTCTTCTTTGCCTCTTTAGCACCCAGTTTTGGAGAGTTCTTTATGATATGATCATTCCCTTTACAGTACTTACAAAACAATTTCTGCTTTTCTGATTTCTTCTCATGTTTATCTTCCTTCTTTGAATATAAAGAATTAGCAGATTTCTGCTTAGTAGTTGAAGAGCTCCATTTTCCTTTGCCCTTCTGACTAGCCAGCAAAGCTTGGTCTGCAACTCACATAATGGACCTGTTCTGCCTGGACTAATCTTTCTGCAACAGAACAGAGACTAGCTCCTCAAATGATAAGGCATTCGGATTGCCCTTCATCATCAACCAGAGAGTAGAAGCAAAACTCTGATATGAATCAGGAAGACCATTCAGAACGGTCTGCACAAGTGAGCTATTTGGTATAACCTCATCAACAGAAATCAATTGTTCCTTCAAGTCTTTGATCTTCATTAGGAAATTGTCCATAGAATCACCTTCATTCATGTGCTCACTCTCCAATTGTTTTCGGAGATAAGCAACACGAGCCTCATTCCTAACTTGGTACAATTTGTTAAGTGCATCCCAAGCATCCTTAGCTGTTCTAAAAGAGCGAATGTGAGGAATAATGACATGTTTGACAGACAAAGCTATCAATGCATGTGCCTAGGCATCTCTACCATCCCAACGAATTTGCTCTGCAGTAGGTGCAGCAGAATCCACAGCAGGAACAGGAATATGCAAAATATCATCATCTTGGACACCTTCTTCATCAGCTTCAGTACCTGCAGTTGTAACAGTTGCAGGTGTGATAGGACGTTTTTTGATACCCTGCACAATGTTCCACAGTCCTTTTGCAACCAACACATGTCACATCATATAAGCCCATAACGGGTAGTTGGTACCATCCAAGTTATCCTCAACAGCCAACATATGGAATACATCACTGCTTTCAGCCATGGCCGGTGACTAAAATACCTTGACGCAGAAAATTGATTGTATCTCAAAAAGTTGAACTCAATTCCCCAAAGGAATTCTGCTAGACCTGTAGCAGACTTCGAGACGCTAATACTAGCGAACAAAAACTGGTATATACTTTGGCACAAAAGGACGAAATAGCCTACACAAGCATTGCGATAGTGCGTTCAGAGGCCGAAACGAGCTCAGATCGTGATTTCGACGCCACAAAGCGAAGACGTTTTGATCTGGAAAACACGTTGAGTATGCTCATAAAAATTTGTGCGATTCTGAGACTGCAAACAGGGGAGTGTCGGCGGTGCCCTAGATGAAGCGACAACTTGCTCTGATACCAATTGTTGGAGTTAGACGTCTGCGGAAGCACGCGAACAGCACAAGGAAGAAGAAGAAGCTTGGAGCACAACACACAATACTGAATGTATTACTAGAGAATGTACAAAGATAAGTAGCCCATTAGGGCAATAGGCGTATATACAAGCGGGGGGAAAAAAACCTCCTAAAGAGGGAAAAAAGTGCCCCGACGGTCCTAGTGTGTTCACACACATCACTACCTAAATATATCAACACAATATAGAAAGTATTCCTAATTGGGCAAAGACTTTGGTGCCTTTGTTAACCATTGGACCTTGTAGAAAACACGAAAACTACACATATTTGGTATTACAAAGTAGGAACTTTGTATTACTTGTTGGGCACTTGTATCATATAAATCACATTGGTTTACTAGAATATTGCACTCCAGAAGATGAACAGCAGGAATATCTAAGAAAAGCACATTGTTGGAATCCATGTACTCATGCTTCCACGGTTGTCACCTTAAACAATCTTAATAGAATGGGTGTACATTGGCCTACAAAAATTCAAGATGTGGAGAAATATGTTTCCAATTGTCTTAAATGCCAATCCTTGCAAAATTTAGATATTATAACTTTGTACTGGTTTCAGAAAAATCTAGATTGGAGTGCACACATCATCGAGAAGTTAAGAAGAAATCAATCATTAGAGCCAAGAAAAGTTAGTGCAGACTCTAGAAATTTATAGAAAATCTCTGAGGAGTATCAATTGATAGGAGACCAATTGTATAAGAAAGGAATGGATGGGTATCTAAGGATATGTGTTCCTGAAGATAAGTATATGGAAATGTTAGAGATGGCACATTCAGGAGTAGCAGGAGGACACTTTTCAAGTGAAAGGACTGCTAAGCTCATTCAATATTCTGGATTTTGGTGGCCAACTCTCTTTCTTGATGCAAGAACATATGTGAAAAGGTGTGACATTTGTCAAAGAACAAATCAACCGAGTAAAAGAGATGATATGCCATTGGTACCACTTATTTTAGCAAGAGCATTTAGCAAATTGGGATTGGATTTCATTGGACCTATCCATCCTCCTGCAAGACATTCTCATGCTGAATATATACTTGTAGCTACAAATTACCTGACCAAATGGGCAGAGGCTAAGGCTACAAAAAGAAATGATGCTCAAACGAGTGTACGATTTCTTTACGAGAATATTATCATCAGATTTGGTTTACCAATTGAATTGGTAAGTGATAGGGGGACTCATTTTATAAACCAAGTAATTGAAAATATAACTAAGTATTTTATGATTAGTCATAGAAAGTCAGCCCTTCTTCCAGATTCATCGGACTAATGTGAGGAATAATGACACGTTTGACAGACAAAGCTATCAATGCATGTGCCTAGGCATCTCTACCATCCCAACGAATTTGCTCTGCAGTAGGTGCAGCAGAATCCGTAGCAGGAACAGGAATATGCAAAATATCATCATCTTGGACACCTTCTTCATCAGCTTCAGTACCTGCAGTTGTAACAGTTGCAGGTGTGATAGGACGTTTTTTGACACCCTGCACAATGTTTCACAGTCCTTTTGCAACCAACACATGTCACATCATATAAGCCCATAACGGGTAGTTGGTACCATCCAAGTTATCCTCAACAGCCAACATATGGAATACATCACTGCTTTCAGCCATGGCCGGTGACTAAAATACCTTGACGCAGAAAATTGATTGTATCTCAAAAAGTTGAACTCAATTCCCCAGACGAATTCTACTAGACCTATAGCAGACTTCGAGACGCTTATACTAGCGAACAAAAACTGGTATATACTTTGGCACAAAAGGACGAAATAGCCTACACAAGCATTGCGATAGTGCGTTCAGAGGCCGAAACGAGCTCAGATCGTGATTTCGACGCCACAAAGCGAAGCCGTTTTGATGTGGAAAACATGTTGAGTATGCTCATAAAAATTTGTGCGATTCTGAGACTGCAAACAGGGGAGTGTCGGCGGTGCCCTAGATGAAGCGACGACTTGCTCTGATACCAATTGTTGGAGTTAGACGTCTGCGGAAGCACGCAAACAACACAAGGAAGAAGAAGAAGCTTGGAGCACAACACACAATACTGAATGTATTACTAGAGAATGTACAAAGATAAGTAGCCCATTAGGGCAATAGGCGTATATACAAGCGGGGGGAAAAAAACCTCCTAAAGAGGGACAAAAGTGCCCCGGCGGTCCTAGTGTGTTCACACACATCACTACCTAAATATATCAACACAATATAGAAAGTATTCCTAATTGGGCAAAGACTTTGGTGCCTTTGTTAACCATTGGACCTTGTAGAAAACACGAAAACTACACACATTTGGTATTACAAAGTAGGAACTTTGTATTACTTGTTGGGCACTTGTATCATATAAATCACATTGGTTTACTAGAATATTGCACTCCAGAAGATGAACAGCAGGAATATCTAAGAAAAGCACATTGTTGGAATCCATGTACTCATGCTTCCACGGTTGTCACCTTAAACAATCTTAATAGAATGGGTGTACATTGGCCTACAAAAATTCAAGATGTGGAGAAATATGTTTCCAATTGTCTTAAATGCCAATCCTTGCAAAATTTAGATATTATAACTTTGTACTGGTTTCAGAAAAATCTAGATTGGAGTGCACATATCATTGAGAAGTTAAGAAGAAATCAATCATTAGAGCCAAGAAAAGTTAGTGCAGATTCTAGAAATTTATAGAAAATCTCTGAGGAGTATCAATTGATAGGAGACCAATTGTATAAGAAAGGAATGGATGGGTATCTAAGGATATGTGTTCCTGAAGATAAGTATATGGAAATGTTAGAGATGGCACATTCAGGAGTAGCAGGAGGACACTTTTCAAGTGAAAGGACTGCTAAGCTCATTCTATATTCTGGATTTTGGTGGCCAACTCTCTTTCTTGATGCAAGAACATATGTGAAAAGGTGTGACATTTGTCAAAGAACAAATCAACCGAGTAAAAGAGATGATATGCCATTGGTACCACTTATTTTAGCAAGAGCATTTAGCAAATTGGGATTGGATTTCATTGGACCTATCCATCCTCCTGCAAGACATTCTCATGCTGAATATATACTTGTAGCTACAAATTACCTGACCAAATGGGCAGAGGCTAAGGCTACAAAAAGAAATGATGCTCAAACGAGTGCACCATTTCTTTACGAGAATATTATCATCAGATTTGGTTTACCAATTGAATTGGTAAGTGATAGGGGGACTCATTTTATAAACCAAGTAATTGAAAATATAACTGAGTATTTCATGATTAGTCATAGAAAGTCAGCCCTTCTTCCAGATTCATCGGACTAATGTGAGGAATAATGACACGTTTGACAGACAAAGCTATCAATGCATGTGCCTAGGCATCTCTACCATCCCAACGAATTTTCTCTGCAGTAGGTGCAGCAGAATCCGCAGCAGGAACAGGAATATGCAAAATATCATCAGCTTCAGTACCTGCAGTTGTAACAGTTGCAGGTGTGATAGGACGTTTTTTGACACCCTGCACAATGTTCCACAGTCCTTTTGCAACCAACACATGTCACATCATATAAGCCCATAACGGGTAGTTGGTACCATCCAAGTTATCCTCAACAGCCAACATATGGAATACATCACTGCTTTCAGCCATGGCCGGTGACTAAAATACCTTGACGCAGAAAATTGACTGTATCTCAAAAAGTTGAACTCAATTCCCCAGACGAATTCTGCTAGACCTGTAGCAGACTTCGAGACGCTTATACTAGCGAACAAAAACTGGTATATACTTTGGCACAAAAGGACGAAATAGCCTACACAAGCATTGCAATAGTGCGTTCAGAGGCCGAAACGAGCTCAGATCGTGATTTTGACGCCACAAAGCGAAGCCGTCTTGATCTGGAAAACACGTTGAGTATGCTCATAAAAATTTGTGCGATTCTGAGACTGCAAACAGGGGAGTGTCGGCGGTGCCCTAGATGAAGCGACGACTTGCTCTGATACCAATTGTTGGAGTTAGACGTCTGCGGAAGCACGCGAACAACACAAGGAAGAAGAAGAAGCTTGGAGCACAACACACAATACTGAATGTATTACTAGAGAATGTACAAAGATAAGTAGCCCATTAGGGCAATAGGCGTATATACAAGCGGGGGGAAAAAAACCTCCTAAAGAGGGAAAAAAGTGCCCCGGCGGTCCTAGTGTGTTCACACACATCACTACCTAAATATATCAACACAATATAGAAAGTATTCCTAATTGGGCAAAGACTTTGGTGCCTTTGTTAACCATTGGACCTTGTAGAAAACACAAAAACTACACACATTTGGTATTACAAAGTAGGAACTTTGTATTACTTGTTGGGCACTTGTATCATATAAATCACATTGGTTTACTAGAATATTGCACTCCAGAAGATGAACAGCAGGAATATCTAAGAAAAGCGCATTGTTGGAATCCATGTACTCATGCTTCCACGGTTGTCACCTTAAACAATCTTAATAGAATGGGTGTACATTGGCCTACAAAAATTCAAGATGTGGAGAAATATGTTTCCAATTGTCTTAAATGCCAATCCTTGCAAAATTTAGATATTATAACTTTGTACTGGTTTCAGAAAAATCTAGATTGGAGTGCACACATCATTGAGAAGTTAAGAAGAAATCAATCATTAGAGCCAAGAAAAGTTAGTGCAGACTCTAGAAATTTATAGAAAATCTCTGAGGAGTATCAATTGATAGGAGACCAATTGTATAAGAAAGGAATGGATGGGTATCTAAGGATATGTGTTCCTGAAGATAAGTATATGGAAATGTTAGAGATGGCACATTCAGGAGTAGCAGGAGGAAACTTTTCAAGTGAAAGGACTGCTAAGCTCATTCTATATTCTGGATTTTGGTGGCCAACTCTCTTTCTTGATGCAAGAACATATGTGAAAAGGTGTGACATTTGTCAAAGAACAAATCAACCGAGTAAAAGAGATGATATGCCATTGGTACCACTTATTTTAGCAAGAGCATTTAGCAAATTGGGATTGGATTTCATTGGACCTATCCATCCTCTTGCAAGACATTCTCATGCTGAATATATACTTGTAGCTACAAATTACCTGACCAAATGGGCAGAGGCTAAGGCTACAAAAAGAAATGATGCTCAAACGAGTGCACGATTTCTTTACGAGAATATTATCATCAGATTTGGTTTACCAATTGAACTGGTAAATGATAGGGGGACTCATTTTATAAACCAAGTAATTGAAAATATAACTGAGTATTTCATGATTAGTCATAGAAAGTCAGCTCCTTATCATCCACAAGAAAATGGATTAGCAGAAAGCACTAATAAAGTGCTTTGCACTGTTTTGTCAAAATTAGTAAATACAAATAGGAATGATTGGGATTTACAACTTAATCATGTCCTATGGGCATATAGAGTGGCACACAAAACTGCTATTGGTACAACACCATTTAATTTGGTCTACGGACAAAATGTAGTCTTGCCATTAGAATTTTCTCATACCAACATTGAAGGTGGGGAATCAATTCAAGTGGACTGGACATGAATTATCTGAAAGAGTGGTGGAATTAAAAAAACTTGGAGCTTCAAGACTTCAAGCAATTATGAACATTTATGCAGATAAAAGGAAGCAAAAAGCATATCATGATGTTCATATTAAAGAAAAGGATTTGCAAGTAGGGGATCTAGTTCTGTCGTATATCTTGAAAGAACATCAGAAAAAATTTCAGAAGAAAGGACATGGGCCTTACATTATCAACCAAATCAGTAACAGTGGAGCTGTCTAATTAGTTAATATAGATGGAGAAATCATGCCCAATTTCATAAGTGGATGTAGAATAAAAAGGTATGATCTTCCATTAACTACTCTTGAATGGAGAAGAATACATCAAGCTCAAAACAAGAAAAAAGAAGAGGAAAAAAATCAGATATGAAGCTCAACAAGAAGCAAAAGAAAGAATTAGAAAATCTAGAGAGATTAGAGAAGTTTCATATGTGAGACACCTTCAGGGGTGGTGAGAGAGCATTTGCCTGTTATAACAATGAATTTTCATAATGAGCAAATCAAGGTTTTATTAGATTCAGGTGCACAAGTCAATTTGATAAGTTCAGAATTGTTAAACAAATTAAAGGTCAACCGGAATATAAGCAAAACATTTATCAAAACACTAGATGGATAGATAGTACAAAGTTTGTCTTCACAATCTATTGTAGTTAAGTTCAATGAAGAAAATATGAAAATAGACTGTGAAGAATGACCTACCTTATCTCTGTAGGGTAGATTGTAGAGAGAGGTATGTAGGTTATCTTTGGTGCAAAAGTGTGCATGATAAAGCTTAAATTGAAAGTAAATGACAAAAGGTTTTTAATGTTTTTGTTGAGTAATGAAGAACAGGGAATTCAACAAGAAATCTATGACTCATAATTGGAAAGATTTACCTTTCCAATAGAAGATACAAAGGAATCACAGAAAGAACTTCTCCATGACAAAATCGAAGTCAGAGAAAAACAGAAGGATATTAAAGAAAGTAAATCTGTTGGAAAAACAGTTTAAAGGTGGAGATCAAGAAATATCCAGAAAAATCTAGACATAAGGACAAAATGGATGTGGAGACCTAAGACATCTAAGCACTACTCATCAAAAGAATTTTGATTGACTCCAAAGGCATAACCATCAAATATCAAGTATTGCTGGGTGAAAAAATCAAATCTGCTTCAATTAAGAGAAAACAAGGACAAATATATTAGAACACTCCAAAAGCATGAAGAACCACACGTGAAGGAAAGTGCAACATCATCATCAGAAACACACTTGGGATTCTTACTTAAGACCTCAGAATTACATCATTGTGGATTCATGACATTCTTGGAATTATTCCCATGCACTTTATCTCATTCTGTTTCTAGGAAAAAGAATAAGAGGGGAAGAGAGTTTTTTGAATTGTCTATGAAGTCAAAAGTTCCAAGAAAATATGGAAAATCATTAAAGAATATATATATTATTAAAAAAATGGTAGTAAAAAAGAAAAAAATGAAATGAGAAAAAAAAAGAGAAAAGGAGAAGATTATAAAAAAAAAGAGGAAAGAAGTCCTTCAAACCTAAATCCATTTTTGTTAATTGTTCTTTTATTTAATGTCTTTCATATAATTTATAAGCACCAGCAAGATATAGGTTACAATGTGGGAAGAGCTATTGAGTTATTGTTCAATTTCTCATTCTTTGACATATATTTTTCTTCCTTTTATACTTGATTTTTATATTTCCATTTATAATTTTCTTTTTTATCAATGCATTAGGTATCTTGCTACACATGTGATGATCACTCTATTGTGTTACACCTGTGATGTAATGAGAAAGAGATTATTTATTTTCTCAAATTCATTTTCTCAAGAAAAGTGTTTTTCTTTTCTTTTCCTTTTTTATGTTTCCTGTAACTTATGTGGTGGGAGTTTTGGTGTGGTGTGTTATATTTCTTCCAGGATGGTGAATGCAAAAGAACTACCTATTCATGATTTCAAAGTTGTTTCTGTAACATTGTCAAGAGGACATTGGTTTTTAGATAGTGAAACAATGGTGGAAGATGTGGTATTAGAATCTGATGAAGAACAGGACCTCCGGAAGCTGAACAGATAATCAAAGAGCTGAGGGAAACAATCAATATCATTGGTCAGCACATCTTTACAGTGGGTGTTGGAGGCTACAAATATACTATGTTATGCCAAGAGTTTTATAAATTCCAAAAACTGGCTGGTAATTACAAAAGATGGAAGGCAGTGGGACTACATAGACTATTGGATGAACCTCTCTTTTTTATAGATTTTGAGAAAGTCTCACAAGTCATGTCTAGTCTGACTAAATTGGGCAAAGGTAATGATGCATACTTTAGGTATTCAGTTAAGGACAAGGAGAACAAGGAGGTGCAGATAACCATTAAAGCAGAGCACATCAGGGAAGCTCTTCAATTTTATCCTATGGGAACCAAATTGGATGACAGCTTTGTCAAGAAGAATGCAGCAACATATGCTGGATATTCCAAGTTTGTGGACTTCAAGGGAAAAGAGAATGAAGAATTTTCCACCAGGATGTTTCTTCAGTACTTATGTTTTCCAAAGTTGCCAAGATACACAATGCCGCAGAAACCAGTTACATTGATCATGTTTAACAACAAAGATAGGACTAAACCATTTGGAGTAATGGATGTAACTCCCTACATTCATGAAAAATTAAAGGAAGCAGCAAAACACTAGAAACAAAGGAAGTTTATGAATGGAGCACATTTTTTGACAAGAATCATTTATCATATTCTAAAAATGGAAGATCAATTGCAGTGGCTTATTTCAAAGAATTGCAAGGACCTCCAGAGGCCAGAACTACAGTGGTGGTGAAAATCTTCTTCAAGATCATAAGGTAATTTGATCTTACTGCATGAGTCTTCATACCAAGAACTATTCTCATCAAATACGACATCTCTACTTACCAAGAATCCTTTGGTTGTTGGGTTGTATAGTTTGTGGCCTTTTTTGTTGTTGTCATATCCAATGAACACACATCTTTCAACTTTTGGATCCATCTTTCCTCTAACCTATGAAGGAACATGAGCATAAGCAATAGATCCAAAAATCTAACAATGATCCAAGCTTGGTCTTTTTCCATTCCAAGCCTCATATGGTGTAATGCTATCAAGTGATTTTGAAGGTAACCCATTAATCAAATAAGTGGCTGTGGATATAGCCTCAGCCCATAAATAATTAGGCAAGTGTTTTTCATTTAGCATATACCTTGCAGCTTCATCAATTGTCCTATTCCTTCTCTTTGCCACTCCATTTTGCTCAGGAGTATGCCTTGTAGTAATCTCTCTTTTGATTCCCTTCTCTTGAAGAAAGGAGTCAAATTCATGGGAGAAGTACTCTCCTCCTCCATCTGACCTTATCCTTTTTAGTGTTTTACTTGTTTGATTCTCCACAAGAGCTAAATATCTTTTGGAGCATGAAAATACTTCATCCTTGTGTTTCATATAGTATAGTCCATCTACTGCAATCATCAATGAAGGAGACATAATACCTTGATCCAGATATTGAAGCATCCTTGCTAGGTCCCCATACATATGTATGAACCAAGTCCAAGAGGTCTCCATGCATATATCCTTTCTTCCTGAATGGTAACCTGTAAGACTTTCCAAATTGACATGCACTACACTTATAAATCATGTGTTGCTTTGACAGATTAAGGAGTCCAAGTACACTTTGGTCCTTGAAATTTTTCTTCAATGATCTTTCACCAATATGTGCTAACGTTTTGTGTCATAGTTCCAATTCTATGAGTGTCTCACTACCGTAATTAAAGAGAGCAATGTTCCTAGTTTCTTGCAATTCTAATGTGAATAATCTACCTGTCTTTTCACCCTTTGCAATTCTCTGGAATCCTTGACTTGGATCTTCAACAAATGCTCCTCCTTTTGTGAACCTTACTTATAGGCCTTTCTCCACAATCTGTCCTACACTTATCAAGTTCTTTGTAATGGTAGGGACATAGAGTACCTTGCTGAGTAGGTTGATGTTTCCACCTAGTGCTTTTACATTTCCTATTTTCTCCACCAGGTGCCTTGTATCATCACCTGTTTTCACTTCATGCTTGTTCCTTGGATCTTCTAAATTTGATAGGAGGGCCACATTTCCTGCCACATGATTTGAGCAACCTGAATCTATGTAGAAAACATGCTCATCAAATTTACCTTGTGACATTGTCATATTCATGAGAAGTAGAGAGTCTTCTTGATTTGAGTCTTATGTGTAATTTTTGTAATCTCTTCTCCCTTTGTAACCTCCTTGGTAGGTTGAACTGTTGTAGTTGTTGTGGTTGCCATGGAAATTGTTGAACCTTCCTCTTGAGTAGCCATAACCTCATGTATTGTAGCCTCTGCCTCATTGCTTCTTGGAGTTCCTAAAGCAATTCTTAGTTGTTTGATTAGTTAATCCACAAATAGAACAAGGATTAGAGTATTGGGGTCTCCCCCTGCCTTGTCTTCCTCCTTTGCTCTACCTCTACCATGTCTTCCTCTACCTGCATAGTTAGCTTGGTGTTTACCTGCTTCATCATCCACTTTCTTTCCTCTTCCTTTGTTATCTTTGGCTTTACTTTTATCAGTATACGAAGCAAAAGATTGATTACCTTTGGAACCTTCTCCATTCTTCATGAGCTTGGCCTCTTGAGTAAGTAGTTTTCCCATAAGTGTATTGAAATCTGGTACATGCATATCCATATATAGATCCATTGTTGTTGTAAAGGCTTTCCACTTGTCATCTGCCTTCAGACCATTGATTACTTGCCATAGAATTTGTTCTTCATCCATCACTTCTCCAATGCTTCATAGCTGATCAACAATATCTTTGATCTTTGTTACAAAGTCAGTCACATTTTGCTTGGAAGATTTCTTGAGTGTTGTGAAGTCCAACCATAGTTGGTTCTTTTTGGCCTTTGTGCTTGAAGAGAAGAAGGCTTCAAGTGCATTCCACACTTCCTGTGATGTTTTACAACTTCTAATGTGAGGCAAAAAAAAAATCTGAGATAGATTTGAGGAGATAAGACCTTGCAAGTGCATCCTTGGAGCACCATGTGCTCAATCTTTCTTACTCTTCTTGTGTAGGTTGACCTTTGTTCCTGAAACTTGACATAACTTCATCTTCAACTATATAACCATATATATTCTTGCCTTGAAGATAAGCTTCCATCCTTAAAGACCAGGCTAAGTAGTTATCTCTATCCAATTTGTCAATTGATGAAGGAAATCCATCTGCCATGTTGTCCAACCTTGCTATGATACCACTGTGAGGATGGATTTGTACTTGATGAAGATGAAGTGGTGTTGAAAAAACTTTGCATTGCACGAGCTAAATGAACTCTAGAGATATGTGGTGGGCCCTTGTAGCTTAACAAAGGGTGTATTAGACACCCTATGTACCTTGGAAGATCACTCTCAAAAAGATGAACCAAAACAGATAGGTAGGAGTTGATCCACAAGTAAAAAATTTGCTATTTTAGTTCATACACTTCTTTAGTGTTTTAAATAGTTCTCTAAGCACACTAGTAATTAGCTTAATTCCTTTTGGGGAACTCTAATGAACTTTTTAAGCTAACAATCATGAGTGTTTGCATCAAAAGTGATGGACTACATGCATAGAAATACATTTAGCAAGTTATAAGTCCATCTCCACATTCACGAGTTGCAATAGTCATCAAACTAGTGAGCAAAGATATGATAACAATCCTGAGAAGAAATGCTAATAAAACTTTGTAGGATTATAATAGACAGTATGCTGATTCTAGCATGCTTTAAATTATGGAAAAGGATAAACTTACATTGAGAACAAGCTCTGAGAAAATCACTATTCTGATGAGCTACTAACAGAGAAGTAGATTATGTAGAGATATAGTCGACTTCTAATGAATATATCTCACGATTTCGAAATCCAAAAGCAATGAAAATTTAAGAATATATAGTAGACATAAAGAGATAACTTTACCAAGTTAAATCACTGAGAATGATAGATTATGCTCAGAGAAACCTTATCTGCAATCTGACAAAAAATTTGAGATGTATGAAAGTGAACAGTACATTCATATAGACATGAATATATGGTAAAAAATGATCATGAATTCAAATGTATTGGATGTAAATTAAAATGGAATTACGGATACATGTGTGTGCCTTGAGATCACACTCTGATATAGCAAGAAGGGTAGTAAATGAGTGTCTCAAACCCGCGACTAAATCATGTGTATATATAGTGATGATTGGAGCCAAGTTTTGAATTTGAATCTTACTCTTCTAAAACTTTGTTTCCTAATTCTTAGTGATAGATTCTCAACTAACTCAATCATGATTTCGTGGCTTTTCTTTCCCTTCTCATTAAGTGGATTCAACCACTTTGATTCCTTCACTTTTACATCAAGTAAATACTCAAGGAGTTACAAGGGTGAGTTCATAAGTGAACTCTTCAAAGCTTTAGCATTTGCATCAAGTTTTTTATGAAATTTGAAGACTCAAGCCAACACTTAGACTTGCCATGAACTTGTTCCAACATATGTTTGACACTAGCCTCAAAAAATTTGATACTTTGTCATTCTCCTCCTAGGTGTCTTCCTCATCTAAGGTTCACATGCCCAACTAATTAGCCCAATGACCCTTGTACAATCATGCTGATGATTCCTTGATATCAAATACTTGTTGCTTTTAATTTCTTTATAGTGTATTTCCTTGCCTTTCAATATGCCTTGCCAAGAGCACTTAGGTTTGTTGTAATTCATGTTCTTCATCCAATCAAATTAACTTTTTTGCCCTTAAGTTGTCCCATGACTGCAATTAATCTATTCTGGAACTTGAAATTTAAAAGCTCTTAGAACTTGAGTGTTCTTATCGTGCTTCTAATAAACCAAAACCACTATTCGCACTTAGCCTATGCTAGGAATTGAGTGAGGGGATTGAGAGATCTTCCAACCTCAAGTTGCTCTCTTTGGTTGCCCTTGTATGCCCAGGAATCATATTCCCAAGCCCGTTGACATTAGCACCTTGCTTTGGTCTCTCCAAGAGCTCTCAATGGACCTATAAAAGTCCCAAAGTTAAATCAAAAGTTAAATTTAGTGAAATTAACACACCATTTTCATTCATGTAGTTTAAAGATGAAATTTTCACTTGACTTTATGAAATGCTTCTCTAGAGATCCCTTTGCTTCCTCACACTTGTGGAAGTTCAACTTCAAAATTATGTATCTAAACTCAATGTATGATTTTTCCAATGAGCTCAAGATCACTAGAAATGGATTTTTTATAAAAAATTTATGTTTGTTCACAGTTCTAGGGTTTAAAATAGGAAAATAGGCAAACATGATTTCTCCAATTATTTGCTTGGGGGCCTCACTATGCTCCAATCACTTGAAATTTATGCTCAAAATTAGCCCAAAATTTGAAATTTAAAAAACCCAAAAAAACTGGCCGAAATAGCTTGTCAATCACGATGGACAGATCTGTCAATCACGATGGACACAACGATGGCCTCTAAATTGCAATTGATGGTGTCGATCGCATCTCTAGGTGTCAATCGTGATGGATGTGTCCATCACGATTGATGGTGTTGATCACGATTGATGGTGTCAATCGTGATTGATGATGGATGTATCCATCATGATTGATGATGGATGTATCCATCATGATTGATGGTGCCAATCGCAATGGACAAAAATTTTTGGGTTTTTGCATGAATACTTGTCAATTATGGGCCAAATACGTGTCAATTATCGGCCTATGCATCATGATGGCTAGGTTTTTTGTTGAGATCCAGTGTCAATTGTGATTTTTCTATCAGTCGTGATGGGAAGGGGTGTCCATCGTGATGAAGGTTGTCGATCGTGATTGATAGGGTGTCCGTCGAGGTCTGTCGATTGCAATGGATAGGTTGTCCATCGTGACGGATAGTGTCAATCGCGATTGATGGTGTCAATTGTGATAGACAGAGAAAATTACAAATTTTTGAAATTTTTGCGGCTTTGTAATGTGTAGGTCTTCTACTCTATGGTGATGTACTTAGTTTTACCAAAATACCGATTTTTTTGTCAATCACAATTGATAGAGCTCAATGCCCTAGGGCTTGTGCAGTGATTTTCTGTACCTGCTTGAGTTGTTGCAGCTGCTGTGGATGCTCATACTTACAACAACACTCAAGAAACATACTTACAACACTCAAAATCGCTCTCTCCCATGCACTAATGAAATGAGGAAATGGAGATGGAATGTGGGGATATGACCAAAATGGTGAAGATGATGATGGAGGGAGATGGAGGTAGAGATCTTGGTGATGATGAAGAAGGAGGTAGAAGCGTAAAAAGTAAGAAATTACCTATGATTCCAACATCAAAATCTACATCTTACCATCACACACTCATCCTCACAGCTCAATCCTCGACAACGGTGCCAAATTTCGTGTCACTCTAGCACAGTGACAAGTACGAACCTGAGGAGATCCACCTCATAATTGTCAATCTAGGAAGACATGAGGAGGATATGATGTTCTACTAGAATCTATTACCAATCCAATAACATTGATTAGAGTAATATTCTGTGTATTGGTTGGATTCTTCAAGGAGTCCCTCAATAAGTAATTTTTGCCATAGTCAGAGTAGAAGTCTTGGATAGTCACTAATAAGGGTTTCCTTGCTGCAAAAAGTGGGAAATCTTGAATGAAATGATCTCCCTAACATCTATAGCATGGCCCTCGAGTTGCTTTGGGTCTCATTTTTCTTGGTTACTGCCTAGTGTTAGGATTTGTGTACATCACATTAAAATATTCTAGTCCCAAACTAGGTTCACCAGGGGTTTCATAAGGGTAGATCTCGTTATGCTCTGGGGATTCCATGCTGTAATTTGGTGGGCTATCTACATATGTTGATTCAAAACTATTGGCATTAGGATGTGTTAGGGGATTCTTTTGCAAAAAGGGACTTGAGTATTTGTAGGAGACGGAAGAAGAAGAAGAAGTGAAACACAGACACCAGAAGCTTCTGTATATTGATTAAAAATTGAAAATACAATGATGATGTGTAGAACAAGACCAATTGTTCTTTGTGCAGAGTGTGTAATCCAAAAGAGTACACACACAAGTTTACAAGATACCCAAAATTACTTATGCTACCAACCTTCTCTGCATTGGACCTCCATCCTCTCTAGTAGCTTGCTCTTGTGCACATCTTGCACTTGACACACCTCCTCAATGGTACCTTGTGCGACCTTGATTGCCTTCCTCAATGGTCCTTTGCACTCTTTCTCTACACACTTGATCACCTTCCTTGCACACTTGTCTCTCACTTGCTTCCCTACATCACACTAGTTCTAAGTCTCTCTTCCTCTTCTCACCTAGTGTAGACTATGCTCTCTCCTGCTTAGGCTAATTCCAAAAATGCCAATGCTTGTTGTGAGTGTCGATTTACCTATGTATGTTGCTTTTAACTGAGTGTATCTTGGTGCTCACTTTTATGTCCCAAGAATGACTAAAAATGTGTATAACCAATGACTCCCTATTTTTTCTTGTAGTGACTTTAGGAGAAAAACGAAGTTTTAAATGGGAGGCCCATATATACAATTTTTTGTATCGCTTCCTCTTCATATGACTTCACTTTTGACCTTTACTTCTTCAAAATGTGTGCATCTTGTTGGGGATGTAAGGATCATGTGATCTTACCCCTATTTAATATATATTCATCATATATAAAGCATTGCCTCAAGAGACATCATTATGTGGGTTTTGAGGCTCCCACACATGTGTGCGCATATCTTCTCTCCTCTCTCTCTCCCTCCATCTCCTCCTTGCTCCGCTTGTTTTGCACACCAAAGACCTTCATTGGTATCAGAGCATGCTGAAGGTTTGTGTGCAAGAAGCTTCAATGGAAGCTTAGGTCATAAGAGGTGAAAGTGCAGGTCGACACCTTTCAACAAGTGTTCAGTATTTCGGCCATAACTCGAGCTACAAAGCTTGGATTGGTGCATTTTAAGTTTTGTATGTAGCTGAGAGAGAGGGCTACAAACATTTTTAGAAGAGTATAGAACCTAGTTCAAAGTTCTAAATCATCGAAAATTCAAAAAATGTAGACTAATGTAGAAGAAGAATCTACAATCACTTGGATAGTAGGTCAGCTTTTGGACTATAAATTGAGTTTTACACGTTTGATTCATGTGATTCAACTTGGTGTGCGTAGCTTGGAAAAAAGGCTACAACTTTGTAGAAGGACACAAATCCAAATTCGGAGTGATAGATCACCGAAATCACAAAATATAGATTAGTAGTATTGCAGGTGAAGGTGAAATTGATAGCAAATGCATGTTTTGTGTATATGTTGAACTACACACCTCCGATTGAGGTGATCTATATCCTTACGTAGCCAACAAAGAGTTCTTGAAGTTTGTTGAAGAGCAAAAGTTGAAATGAAACTTAGAGGTTATCATCTCTAAAACAACAAAACATAGAAAAGCATATTTTCACCATAAGAACCCTAGTTGCTTTTGGAGGTTCAATTTCCTTTGGAACTTCTTCGAGAGAGATTTTTTGGTGTGCAAACTTTTTCAAAGCTTGAAGGAATTATCCATGTATGATCACTATGGTACCTCCTCCAAACAAGAGCAGAGCATGATCTTGTCACGTGTTTGACATGTGAGATGACATTGTGGTATACCTTTTTAAGGTTTATGTCATCATGAATTTGATCATGATATTGTTAGTCGATGTATAGTGGCATTGTGATCTATATCTTGCTTATGCCACTTGGCTATGGATTTACTTTCCGGTTGCTCATAATTTTATGAGAGTTGGTTTTGGATCTTTGCTTGTGCTTGTATTCTTGTTTTTTATGCAGGTACATGATTCAGATTGGAGCCTCAGTTGCACATCCATTTGTCACCTTGATTGGCTATTCTATTAGAATATGGTCATTGATCTGATATCTTATTTACGAGTGTGATTCTTGGCATATGTGGATGGTGATTCCCACATGGTTTATTTGGTTTAGGTTCCATTTTACAGAGAAGATGTTGTTGAAATTTTGACAATTTTTATGCTAGAAGAGAACTCCAGTAGATATTGAAGCTTGTGAGATAGCTTTGGATCATTGCTTATCTCCATTCACGTGGACTTGTTCATTGGTTTTTCATGATAGGTTGGACCACTTAGAATATCTTCTCTCAATAGTGCAGTATTGTCTATTAAGGTTTCCTTGGGGTTGAGCTATAATTCTCAGCCATACTGAGATCTAAGATGCTTCTCTAGCTTCTCCTCAAGTTTTTGTATTCTTTAGAAGGTGTGGATATTACCTTTTGATAGCTTCTCCCTTTCTAACCTTCAACTATTTGAAATTTCGATAGATGTAGCCCCCTTTTGATGTCTTCTTGCTTTCGTAAGTCCTCCTTATGCTTCCACGAGTTGTCTTGATCATTTCAAGTCTTCAATATGATGCCTAATAATGTCACCAAGCCTCCAAATTGGCTCTATTACCACTGATGGTGGATGATTCTAAAACCCCAACACAACAATGGAAGATGCGTACCCTGTCCTAGGTCCACAAGCAATGATATATGCTCACTGACTTGAACTTTTATCTGCACCACTATAGAGACTTAAAAATGAAACTTTTCAAACTTATAGTAGACTATAAGAGCTACCTAACAAGCTATGAAGCATCCCAAATAGATATTCTAGCTAGTAGAGCCATCCTATGCAAAATAAGCTACCTGTTTGCAACACTCTCTACCTATGTGCAGAGATATAGCTTCACAAAGTTGGCAATTTCTCACAACTCACTTAGTCAAAGAACTTGAAACTTTGAAAATTTTCAAGGCACTACATGAAAAACCAAGTGAAGCTTGAAATCAATGAAAATGAGTACAATAAGAGAGCAAACAATGCTTTGGAATCTGTTACAATAAGATTTGGCAAAGCCTAAATACACCGAAAATGAGGTAAACAAGCAAGGGGGATGCTTGCTCGAGTTTATGACTTCAGGAAACTAAGTAGGAAACTAGTGGAATGCATACAACTCAAGAAACAAAGGTGGGATGGTGCTTATAACGAGTTTTACTTTTCCTACAATCTAGCTAACCCCCCACCGATCAGTGCAGGTGCACTTTTTCGTGATTGATTGATGAGACTCAAATTTGATTGAGTTTGGTGGAGCTTCTAACTTGATTCCACAACTTTGGGTCCTGCTTTTTATTGGTCCACTTGCAAAGCTCATGGTTGATTCCTTTTGCATGATTGAGACTTGATTTTCAACATGTATGTCTACCAGGTTCCATCGCTAAGAATTGAGACTTCCTTGGAGTCTTAGGGTCTTTAAAATCATATATTGTGACTTTTCCTACTTTGTTAGGTTGATTTGGTTTAAATTTCCAAAAATCTTCATCTATGTCTCTATTAAAAAAGATCTCAATGCTTTTGTTATCCTGAAGGATCCACTCTTGGTTGATTATTATAGTCAACATGGACTTGCCACAAGGCATTCTCTATTCCTTTACAAAGTTCTCCTAATCTAGGTCTCGTATCTCATTCTCCAAAATGACAATTCCGAACTCATCTGTTCTTTCAGGTAAGCTAGTAACCACATACATGGTTCCCTGCTTATCTATATGTGAACCCTCTTGGAATTCGACCACTTGGTGTTCAAGTCCAAAGGGTTGATCAGGGTTTTGGAGTTGGATAATAGATCTTCTCAAACCATCCTCATATATGTGGAAACCTAATCGGTTGATTCAAATGTATTCTAATGGAGTCTCATAGGGACCTTCTGGTGTTTGTAGATAGGCTAGCCCTAAACTACCCACATGTCTTTCCATACTAAACTATTGAAAACCAAGTCTCAATCATGCAAAAGGACTCAGCCACGAGTTTTGTAAGTGGAGCAATAAAAAAGGAGGACCCAAAGTCATGGTATCAAGTTACAAGCTCCACCAAACTCAATCAAATTCAAATCTCATCAATCAGCCACCAAAAAGTGCACCTACACTTATTGGTGGGTGGTTAGCTAGATTATAGGAAACATAAAACTCTATATAATCACCATCCCACCTTTGTTTCTTGAGTTGCAAGCATTCCACAAGTTTCCCACTTAGTTTAGTGAATTCATAAATGCCAGCAAGCAGCCCCCTTGCTTGCTTACCTCATTTTTGCATGATTTTACTCCTCTCTATCTAGAGGTGTAATTAGGCTTTTTCCAAATCTGATTGTACCATATTGTAGAGCATTATTTGATCTCTTCTTGTACTTGTTTTCATTGATTTCAAGCTTCATTTGGTCTATCATATAGTTCCCTAAATTTGGCCAAGTTTTCAATTTCTTTGGCTGAGTGACTTGTGAGAAATTGCCAATTTTGTGAAGGTATATATGTGCACATAGGTAGAGAGTGTTGCAAATAGGTAGCCTGTTTTGGAGAGGATGATTCTCCCAGCTCGAATATCCATTTGGGATGATTTAAAGAATTTTGGGTAGCTCCTATTGTCTACAGTAAGTTTGCAAAATTTCATGTTACATCTTTGTAGAGGTTCAGAGAAAAGTTCAGAACAGTGATCATATATCATTGCTTGCGAGCCTAGTGGAGGGCAGCCATCTTCCATTGTTTCATTGGGGTGTTAGAATCATCCCCCATCAGTGGTATCACAGTCATTTTGGGGGCGTGGAGATATCACTCGGCATCATATTGAGGACTTGAGGGAATCAAGACAACTCATGGAAGCACAAGGAGGACTTATCAAAGCGAGAAGACATCAAAGGGGGGCTATGTCGATTGACATTACAACAATAATAGGGGTGTAGCAATGCCCCCAATTGAAAAAAAAGCGGGTATCATCGCTTATGCAATGCTTCTTTAAAAAAGTGTCACATAAGAGACGTTTAAGAAAAAAAATCCAAAAAATAAATCAGGGTTGTCGCATATGCCACGATTAGCATCACTTATGCGACACTTAGCTTTAGCATCACTAAAAGCATTGAAGCCTAGCGATGCTTTTAGCGAAGGGAAAACTGCCTGCGATGCTTGGGTGTTGCATAAGAGATGGTCTAAGAGTTAAAAAAAATTAGCTTTTTCCCAGCACATTTGTGCCAGGATCGAGCAAGCGAATGAAGACAAAGAGTGAGTGAGAGTGAGTGTACTGGTTGCAAGCGAGTCCCAAGGTAGGTACACATAGACATACACACACATACATACACACATATGCATACACACACATGCACACATATGCATACACACACATACATGTTAGTATATGATCAATGTCTACCCCTTATGATTGTATGCACATTTTGTAAGGCCCCCATTATGAGGAGAAGCCAAACGTGCATTACCCAATTGATGGGAATCCTAACTTGCATGTTGGATGAAGGTCATATTGGACCACATAAGGTATTGCAAGGAAAGGGAGTTACCAGGGTCCCCAATTGTCGGGTCGAGGGTAGTAGTGAGCACCCTCGGCTGAGGGGTCCAAGGGGGCCAGTGGGCCCCCTTAGTGGGGGGTCCAAAGGGGCCAGCAGGCACCTTGGTGGGGGTCTGGGGCAGCACCCTCGACATGACACTAAAGGGAATATTCCATGGAATATTCCTTATCAGAGTCAGAAATCATTTATATTTGTTACGTCGGTTCAACTGGCCTAAGCCGTGTACATCAATTATGCGGACAGTGGCCGCCCATGCTCTACCGCCCATGTATAGCCATCCAAGGAAGGCCACCCATGATGCTATATATATACATGACTTGTGCACTACCTGTGACATCGAATTGAGCCAGCATACCTCTACCTTGTATCTCCCTATCTAGAGTTGTCTAGATCACCATTTAAGCTCTATCTTGAGAGCGCATGGGTGGACAATACCATCATGTTTGTACTTAATGTTAGTAGAAAATTGTTGAGATTCTCCTATATCTTTTATCTCAACAATTTTGTCTTACATGGTATCTGAGCCGTAAGGTTTGAATAGCTTGAGAAGTATCACTATTTTAGCCTACTAGTAGACTAGAATATCAGTAGATTATTCAAGTGATTACATGATGGCTTCATCAATGAACATTGGTCTTGGTGCTTCCGCTAATGTTAATGCTGCACCTATTCGAATTCGCCCACCTGCATTCACTGAAGGGAAGCTGGATGGAACCAACTATACACTCTGGAAGTTCAAAATTTTTGCAATTTTGGACTCCTATGAATTACTTGACATTGTCATGGGACCGATGGGATTGGATCTAGAGTCTATACCAATTGAAGATCTAGCAATTTCAAGATTGATGATTCAGCCAAATCCAGATCTTCTACGAGCTTGGAAGAGGCGGAATGTTGATGCATTATGTGCAATTGTCAGTAGTGTAAGTTATTATGTGCTTACTTTAGTTTAACATACTACGAAAGCACATGAGGCTTGGGGAATATTGGCTCGTTAATATGAGACCAAGAACCACACTAGGATACAGAATTTAGAAAATTAGTTGGCAAATGAAAAGCATTCTGATTCTGAAAAGGCTGAAGATTTTATCAAACGGATAAAACATCTTCAAGATCAATTGGTTGTAGTTGGTGTTGTTATAACACCAGAAGAGCTGGCTCGAAGATGTGTATGTGTTCGTCCAGCAAAGTATGATGGATTAGTAACAACCCTTAACACTCAGGTAAGACCAACTCCCCTTACATTTGAAGAGTTTTGTGCTATGCTTTTAGAAGAAGAGATGCGGTTGAAGAATCGGCAAAGTACAAGTGATGCTGCATTCTCAACAAATGCAAAAGGTAAAGGCTCTTCTGATGGATCAAAGAAGAAGCCAAAGAAGAAAAAGTTCACAAGAAGTTGCTTCTATTGTGAAAAGAAAGGCCATGCCATCAAGGATTGCAGAAAGAAGTAAGCTGATGAACGGAATGGGACTGTAAAATCATCATGGAAGAACAAAGAGTCTGCAAACAACACAGGGCTAGAACTATGGGCAGCTATTGAAGAGGTATGCTCATCTGCTCAAGCTCGTGTTGCTGAACCATGGATTTTAGATAGTGGAGCTTCTCGCCATATGACCAGTAAAAAGGATTGGTATAGTTCCCTAGTGCCTCTCCTGGAATCCATCAATGTAGTGGTGGGAAATGACTCCAAGTGTCCAGCGGAAGGAACTGGAACCATCTCTTTCATCACTTCTCCAGGTGTTGAGAAAAAGTTATCTGATGTTCTCTATGTTCCTACACTTAAAAGAAATTTGTTGTTAGTTTCTGCAATAACAGATCATGGACTCGAAGTTCACTTCAATAAGAGTGGTGCAGAAATAATGGATTCATCAGGTAATGTTGTAGATAAAGGCATACGATGGGATAACTTGTATGAGCTAAGTGCCTTAACTGCTAAAGAAGATAAAGACGTAAGTAGGTTATGGCACCAACGATTTGGGCATCTCGGATTTGAAGTTTTGAAGGAGATGCAAAGAACAGGGATGGTTGCTCATTTTCCTGCATTTTCAGAGTTGCAAGAACCTTGTGAAGCTTGTATGATGGGCAAGCAACAACGAAAGGAATTTCGAAGAGAGACTAGCAATCGATCTCAAGCTCCTCTAGAGTTGGTAAATGCTGATCTCTACGGTAAAATGTATACACCTACTTTAGGAGGATCTTTCTACTTTTTGTTGTTAGTCAACTATTATAGTAGAAAGATGTGGGTTTATTTCATTCGAGAGAAGGCTGATGCTTTTGAAAATTTTAAAACCTGGCATAAGTATGTGCAAAATGAATCAGGAAGGAAACTGAATAAATTCAGAATAGATAGAGGAGGTGAATTCTTGTCAACA
Organism: Ceratopteris richardii; assembly: GCA_020310875.1. NCBI lineage: Eukaryota > Viridiplantae > Streptophyta > Polypodiopsida > Polypodiales > Pteridaceae > Ceratopteris > Ceratopteris richardii. Next base: position 71,879,954 of record CM035419.1, read on the forward strand.
GAATTCAATAATTACTGTAAGGAGCATGGTGTGAAAAGGCAACTTACCACAGCTCATACACCTCAACAAAATGGTGTTGAGTGTAGGAACAGGATAGTAGTTGAAATGTCTCGTTGTATGTTAAAGGCTCAGGACATACCTGATTCATTCTAGGTAGAAGCAGTCAATACAGTAGTCTACATCCTCAATCAAAGCTACACAAAAGCACTGAAGGGGATGACTCCTCAAGAAGCATATTCTGGTAAAAACATTCAATTTTGCATTTCAGAATTTTTGGTTATTTCTGTTATGCACATATTCCTGATTCAACAAGATCAAAGTTGGATTCAAAAAGCAAAAAGTGTGTCTTCCTAGGATATACTGAAGAGTCTAAAGCATACAGGTTGTGGGATCCTAAGGCAAGGAATATTTTTGTCAGCCGAGATGTGGTGTTTGATGAATGATCACACTTAGTAGAAGATAAAGGTAAATCTACTATCTCATCAAATGGAGAAATATCTCACCTTGTGCCTATCAAAAGACAGGTTAAAGTTGAGGAAGAGGAAACATCTGATGGAGAAATTTCCTCAATAAAAAGCCAACCAGTTGTAGCTACACAGCGTAAGCCACTACCAAAGTGGGCACAAAAACTCTTTGATGATCACAATCCACATGTAGATGTAGCAGAATCACCCTTCGATGGATTACAAAGATCAAAGAGAATAGAGGAGCAAAGAAGAGCCTCAGAACACATTGTTAACATGGCTCTAATGGCAGATATCATGGGCTCGATAAAGGAACCTACCACCATTGAAGAAGCCCTTAATGACCCAAGTTAGAGAGCAACAATGTAGTCTGAGTATGATAGTATACTCAAAAATGATACATGGGATCTAGTCGACTTGCCGCAAAAGAAGAAGGTAATAGGTAATAAATGGATTTGGAAAGCTAAGTATAAAGCAGATGGAACATTAGAAAAGTATAAGGCAAGATTAGTTGCACAAGATTTTTCACAGATCAAAGGATTTGATGTTCAAGAAACTTTTGCACCAACAACACGCATGACAACTATTCGGACGTTACTTGCAGTAGCTACACAAAAGGCCTGGCCTATTTTCCAGATGGATGTCAAATCTGCATTTTTGAATTCTAGAAAATCACTTTCTAGATATTGTTTCTCACTTGGTTCAGGAATCTTTTCTTGGGTAAGTAGGAAGCAACCAACTCTCGCACTCTCCTCCACTGAAGCAGAGTAGAAAGTAGCTTGTTTTTCTTCTTACGAGGCAGTCTCATTAAGAAGAATTCTTGCAGATCTAGGCTTTCCGTCAAATATGGTGACTGTACTCAAGTGTGATAATCAAAGTTGTATGGCTATTGCAAAGAACCCAGTATTTCATGCTCGCACCAAGCACATAGAAGTACAATACCATTACATTCGTGAGCTAATTGAAGATGAAATTGTGGAGCTAGAATATTGCCCAACAGAGGCGAATTTTGCTGACATATTCACTAAAGCACTTGGAAGAGAGCAGATCAATAGGCAACTTCAATAGATGGGCATAGGACCGAGACCTACTTGATTTATCATCGGTAAACATTGAGGGGGGTGTTAGTATATGATCAATGTCTACCCCTCATGATTGTATGCACATTTTGTAAGGCCCCCATTATGAGGAGAAGCCAAGCGTGCATTACCCAATTGATGGGAATCCCAACTTCCATGTTGGATGAAGGTCATATTGGACCACGTAACGTATTGCGAGAAAAGGGAGTTACCAGGGTCCCCAATTATGGGGTCCGGGGCAGCGGTGAGCAACCCCGGCCGGGGGTTCAAGGGGGCCAGTGCGCCCCTAGCTGGAGTGTATGGCAATTATTTATATTTGTTAGGTCGGTTCAACCGGCCTAAGCCGTGTATGGCAATTACGCAGGCGGTGGCCGCCCATGCTCTACTGCCCATGTATAGCCATCCACGGAAGGCCACCCATGATCCTATATATATATATATATATATATATATATATATATATATATATATATATATATATATATATATATATATATTACCTGTGACATCGAATTGAGCCAGCATACTTCGACCTTGTATCTCCCTATCTAGAGACCATTTAAGCTCTATCTTGAGAGCGCATGGGTGGACAATGCCATCATCTTTGTACTTATTATTAGTAGAAAATTGTTGAGATTCTCCTATATCTGTTATCTTCTCTGCTACTGATCCTATGTTATATTGCGTAACTTTTGTCTTACAATATACACATGCATACACAAACATACACACATATACACACACATACACACATATGCACAGACATATATACACACATATACATACACATATATACACACATATACACACACAAACAAACACACATACACATATACATATATATACACATACACACACACATACATACAGACATACACACACATACAAATACAAACACATAGATAAACACATACACACACACACATTTACACACACACACATTTACACACACACACACATACACACACATATACATACATATATACACATATTCACACATACACAGACACACATACATACACACATATGCATACACACATATACACATATACACACACACATACATACACACATACATACACACATACATACACACATACATACACACATACATACACACATATACACAAACATACACACATTCACTTATATACACACATATATACACACACACATACATACATACATATATACACACATATACATAGACACATATTCATACACACATATACACATAAACATATACACACACATACATACATATATACACATATACACACACACATACATACACATATATACACACACATACATACACACATATACATACACACATATACACACACACATACATACACACATATACACATACATTCATAGACACATATACACACATACACATACACACACATATGCATACACACACATACACATACACATACACATACACATACACATACACATATAGATAGTTGCACATAGACACACACATATACAATCACATGCATACATACACATGCATACACACACACATGCACATACTAAGAGGGGTACTAAAGAAATGGCCTCTAGCACTCCTTTAGTACTTAGGCTCATAAGCAGGAATGGATGTGGTGGAAAAAAGGGTCCTTATCTCCTTACACATTCACTTCACACATATTGACACAACAAAAAGAGCACTATTGGGGTACGAGTGGTGTGCACTACCCTCTTAGCACCCACACAAAATGAAAATTCTCTTAGGACATGAGTGTTCCACACTGCCCTCTTAGCATTCACACAAGTAACACATACACATGTATATGCACTATTACACCAAATGCTCTTAGGACACGGGTATTCTGCACTACCCTCTTAGCATTCACACAAAAAACATTCAAATACATAAACACAAAGAGAAAGATAAGCTTACTTTCCAAGGGATATAAGCTGAAGGGAAACCATGAGGATTCAAAAATGAGAGGAATTTAGAGAAGAAATTAGAAGAAATAGAAAGGGTGGTAGATAAAAGAGGAAAGAGGAGGTAGTTGGATCCAAAAGGAAATAAAGCTCATATTACAAGGTATGGATACAAAGAATATGGGATACATAAAGGAAGAGAGTGTAGCACCTCAATTTATAGCCAAGATCTCCACCTCCAAAGGGGTAGCACTATGATCACGACAGTGGTGATAGCATGTACCTACACACCACTTGCTTGTTTTGAGGGCACACAAGTGTTGAGATATCAAGATCAACATGTGATGATCCAAGATGACATGTATCAGTTTTTCATTTCTCTGACATGTATAGTGGTCGCGCCAATATATGTCAAAGACACTTCATTGAGCTTTATTAGATTTATCTATCGAGAGTGATGTCATATTTGTTTCTTGCCAGCTCACTCATTCATAGAAATTAGATTTTTTTCTTATGTACTGGTCTTTATATATTATAGTAGTTGTATTCTTTTTTTCGGTCATTCTTGTACATTCCTTTTTATGTAATAGAAGAAGAAGAAGAAGAAGAAGATCATTCTTCCTTGCCTAAATCTGAATGTGTGCTTCTCTTTGATTGTGAGAGTGTGTGTGTGAGCTCTCTTCCTTATCTCCTTCCTCGTGACATGGTATCAGAGCCAGTGTGGCTGTAGAGAGCTCATGGAGAAGGTCCATGGTGAAGAGTACGTGAGAAGGCGTGGAGAAAGCACGATTCACAAAAGACCTTAGGTTGCTATGAAAATTGGCATGTAGCTAGAAGAACTCAAAATATTTTCAAAATTTTTCCCTTTAGGGTCACTCATTTTTGTGAGATCAGCTTTTTGGAGCCATCTCGACCTCCATTTTGAGCCCACAAGGTGGGACCCATAAAAAAACCAGGTCAATTTGCAAAACTATGACTTGCGTCTTTTTTGGCAACACTCATATATTCTAGATCCAGAATTTCAAGCAATTCCGTGTACTGTTGATACACGAAAACTGTATCTTTTGAGATCGAACTGTCACCTCATAGTGCAACCGTGTTCAAGCACAAGTGCTACTTGTAGTGTTTTATAGTGTTGTGAATTGCTACAGAAATGGCAAACACAGATGGAATGAGTCAGCTTATGAGCGATAAGCTGGAAAAGAACAATTTCCATGCTTGGAGATTCAGAATGATGAATTTCTTGATGGGAAAAGGCTATTGCAAGTACATCGAAGGAGAGAACGAAAATGCTCTATAGTTACCAGAGAGGAATCAGGCTGTGGACCAGTTAAGAGCATATGAGGAATGGAATCAATTAGCACAAAAGGTAATGTATTGCTATCTGTTAGCATATAGGATATCATAATTGGGCACATATAGGATGCCACGACTCCGAAAGAGGCTTGTAATAGTTTGGCCACATTGTATGAGAACAATACAAAGGCATGGAAATTGCAACTCAAGAACGAGCTGGATACATTGGAGAAGAAGGGCATGTCAGTAAGTGACTACACCTTGAAAATCAAAAGCATATATGAGTCAGTTGCATCTATTGGTGTGAATGTAGATGATGATGATAAGGTGGAAGTGTGCCTTGGTGGTTTAGGAGCTGCATATAAGCAGTTCAAAACTTCTATAGAGACCAAAGAAAATATTTTGAATCTTTTTGATTTGGTATCCATGCTGATTATTGAAGAAAAGAATCTTAGTGAGGATTCAAACTCCCAAGGAAAGCCCAGTTCTGAGCAGGTATTCTACTCTGGCACATGAAGAGGCAGCGGTAGAGGTTTTGGAAGTGGAAGAGGAAACAACCAAGACCAAGGTCAACAACAAAATCATGCAGGAGGAAGAGGACAGTTTTGAGGCAGGGGGAGCCAAAGAGGTCACAAAAATTTCCAAAGAAATGATTCAGGTAATGACAGTAAAGGATGCTCGAATTGTGTTATACCTAGACACTTTGAATGTGATTGCACATTGAAGAATCAAAATAACATAAGGCAGCAAAACAACTATGCATCCACAAGTGTAGATGATTCTGAGAAGTTGTTCATGGTTCAACATCACATGATGAATACGATGTTTGTTGGTGTTTCAAAATTTAATGATAATGTCTGTATGTTGATTCTCGTGCTTCAAATCACATGACTATTCATGTAGAATGGTTTAGTACTTTGCAGATTTTGCGAGTTCCTGGATATGTTGAAACAGGTGATAACACATCACACCTTATCAAGCATACAGGAAACATAGCATTGTCTATGGAGGATGGGAAGGTAAAACATCTTGTTGATGTGTTGCATGTTCCAAATATAACAAAGAATCTGATTTCTGTTGGACAAATGGTTGACCAAGGATTACAAGCCAGGTTCAATGCTGATGGGTTATATGTAGAAGAATACAAACATGATGGAAGATTGATTGCCAAAGGAAATAAAGTGGGTAGGATGTTCACCTTAAATGTGAAAATTCCTGAAATGAATGCAACTATGTTTGCAAAAGGTGCAAGAATCATTGCTGACATAGAGATCTGGCACAAATGGATTGGACATGCAAACTTGCAAAGGCTAAAATTGATGCAGTCAAAGGAGATTGTCCACAGACTACCAAATTTCAAGGTTGCAAAGATGCAAAAGGTATGTGCAACATGTCGATTTGGAAAACAGTCAAGAGCATCATTTCCACATGACAAGCATGTTAGTGAGAACATACTAGAAATAGTACATACAGATGTTTGGGGTCCTGCAAAGACCACATCTATCAGCGGTTGTAGGTTTTATGTTACTTTCATTGATGACCATACACAAAAAGTGTGGTTATATTTCATGAAAGAGCAAAGTGAAGTGTTCACTCACTTCTAGATTTTTAAAGCTATGGTGGAAAAGCAGACAGGGAAGTATATTTTTTTGGTGTAAATGCCAAGCCTTCACACTTGGATAAGCATTGAAGGAGTTTTTTTGTGCAAACACTGGAAGGATCATATGAACCATTGCTTATGAGCTTTTACCATTAAATTTTTGTAAAAGTCTTTTTGACTTGAAGGAATATTTTAAGTCCACATATCTTGTGGAGGTTGGAGATCTAAAAGCTACGAATCTTGCTTGTTAAAGTTATGCCTAACTTAGAAGAGTACTTTTAGGTAGAGCATCCATTAGAATTTCAGATGTAGAGTTCATGACCTATCAAATGGCGATGTGGTTATTGCTTCTGGCATTTTATGTCGTGGGCTGTATAAGCTCATAGACTATGAAAGATCTGTAAATGACTCGGCATGTACAGTACATCATTCTCAGGCTATGTCAGATGCAAAACTTTGGCATGCACACTTTGGTCATCTGAATTTTTCTAGTTTGCTACACCTAAAGAAATTTGAAATGGTGTCCTCTTTGCCCAAACTTGAGGCACCTAGAAAACATGTTTTTGAAGGCTGTATTTTGGGCAAAATGCAGCGTTCCTCCTTTCCAAAAGATGGTTCAGTTCGAGCTACTCAAAAATTGCAGCTTGTACATAGTGATGTCTTTGGTCCTATGCAGACACCTTCTTTTGGAAATTATCTTTACTTCGTGACTTTCATAGATGATTCTTGCAAGCATGCATGGGTATATCCATTGAAGGCAAAGTCCAAAGTGTTCATGTGCTTCAAACAATTTTTGGTTTTGGCTGAAAATCTATCAGCATGTAAAATGGGCACCCTTCATTCTGATCGAGGGGGGGAATATATGTCTTCTGATTTTAATGCATTTTTTGTTGGACGTGGGATAAAACACCAGTGTACAGTGATGTATACACCTGAATAGAATGGATTTGTTGAACGAAAGAACATGTCACTTATGGAGATGGCGAGGTATATGATCAAGAGTCAAGCTTTACCACATAGTTTCTGGCTTGAGGTTGTCATGTCTACGTGTTTTTGGTTGTCTGGCATATGCATTAGTGCCTGAACATCATAGAAAATTGGATGATAAAGTAGTAAAATGTATTTTTGTTGGGTACATTTCTAAAAGCAAATTAGATGCACCTCTGTCATATTGTACTTGATTAGGCTCTCATAGTGCCTCTTTTGCATCAGATTTCTATGGTATACCCGCATCTAGTCTCTATGATGAGATTGAGCCTGTTTTGTTTGATGAAGCACAAAATTCAGAAATTTGGATGGCTGCTATGCAATCTGAATATGATGGAATAATGAAGAATGGTACTTGGTCTTTATGTGACTTGCCTCCTAACAAGAAGGCCATTGGCGCTAAGTGGGTATACAAGCTGAAGTGTAAACTTGATGGTATAGTTGACAGGTATAAGGCTAGGCTTGTTGCAAAGGGTTATGCATAGAAAAGAAGCATTGATTTTGATGAAACCTTTGCTCCTACTTGCCGAATGACTACTATTCATAGAATTTGTGCACTTGCAGCTCATCTTGGGTGAATGGTGACTTGCATGAAGAAGTGTATGTTTTTCAGCCCCGTGGCTTTGTGTAGAAAGGGCATGAAAACTAGGTGTGCAGGTTAAAGAAGGCATTATATGGTTTAAAGCAAGCACCATGTGTTTGGTATGAAAAGATACATGCCTATCTAATTGCGCATGGTTTTGAGAACAGTCCAACTGAAAGCACCTTATATGTCAAGCATGCTAATGATGTACTTCCGATCATTGTGGTGTATGTGGTCTCGTTGGAAAGCTCGTTTAGTATTTTTAAGTTGGCATCTAGGTGGGATTAGGTGGTTATGGGACTTTGGGGGTACAGTGAGCTATTCCAAGGGAGGCTTATATTTTTTATGTGTGTCTGTCAATTCATTGTGTTGAAGGGCAATATTAACTTGTGAACCTTTGTAGGAACATCGGGAGCAATGAAGGCATTCAAAGTAAGCTAGCAAGGAAGAATACCAAGCTTTGGAGAAGGCTTCTTGGGCTTGTGTAGTGATTGGAGCAACAAGTGACTGGAGGTTGGAAGTTCTCTTAACCCCCTTTGTCAATTCCTAGCTTAGGCTAAGTGCGACTTAGGTGTAGTGAGTAATTAGAGCGACGTTAAGCACGAATCAAGTCCAAGAGAGCTAATCAACCAAGTGCAAGCATTAAGTAGGGCTTAAATCCAAAAACTATAAAGGAAAAAAAAAATTAAACTTAAATCAAGCAATCATCAAGTGCGAAATTCACTTAAGTATTCCTGATGATGTGATCTTCGACAAGAGCTTAACACAATAATCAACTAAAAGGAACAAAGTGACTGATCCGAACAATCCTGTAACGAGATTGTACTTGGGCTAGAAGGAAGAAAACCCAGGCATATGAACCTTAGGTTAGGAAGACACTTAGGTCGAGACAGACAAAGCCTCAGATCTTCTGAAGCTAGTGTCAATCACACTGTTAGGTCTTGGGCCCATCAGTTGAATGATTACCCATACACTCCAAGATCAGAAACAAGTGATTATGAGATGTCCTATAACATGGAGAGACGAGTAGGTAGTTCGGGGGTGGCGTACCTAGAAAAGCCAGAAGGACCTTACAAGACTCAATTGGAATATATCATGACTAATCGTCTAGGTGCTCGCATCTACGAAGACGCTCTGATAAGATCTGTGGTCAAGATTAAGAACCCCGATCAACCCCATGGACTAGAACATCCGGTAGTCAAGTTCGAGAATGGAGCATACCTAGATAAAGAAGGAACTATTTATGTGGTCACCACCCTTCCAGATAGGACATACGAGTTCGGCAATGTGATCGTTGTTGACCTAAGCATCAACTTAGGGACTTGCGGAGAAAGAGACTATACCTCAATCCCCTCTCAAGTGCATATAGTGGGAATACACGCTTTTAATTATCAATCCGAAGAGTATACAAACCTAGCCGAGTGTATGAGGACATGCAATCATGTAATGATCAATGCAAATGAACTACTCAAAGAGTGTAAATGAGGCAAAGACTTATCCAAACAAGCTCCAACTGTTGGTCAAGGCGAAACGATACTTGGTGCAGCAGCCGTCAGTATTTTGGACTTTTCTCTCAGCTCCGAGCTCCAAATATAGCGAATAGCATATGCGTTTCGAATCTCTCGAGAAGACGCATCCAATGGCAGTGGTTTCACTCAATTCGGACGCTCCTACTTCAAGTTATGAGCGAAATACTGAGTCGCGGGAATACTTTCCTACACTTCAGCACTTCCTACACGTCGCACACACCTTACCTACAGCAAATAAACACTTTCATGGATAGACAACACTCACACGCACTCTTTCCAAGCCATACACATGCATACAAGCTCACAGAGAAGAAGATATGGAGTGAAGAAGACACAAATTCGAATTTCTGTGCTCTCTATTCTCACAATGGCAAAAAGTTCTTTACAAAGAGTCACATTTGACTTATATACTTGTGCCCTAAAAATTGTCCTTTCACACAAGAGACTGGCACTTTATTCACGAAAAGACTAATTTCCTACTATTTTACATGGGTAATCTTCTAATCTTCTATGGGGATGCATCTAGAGGACTCCTCTAGTGCCTTTACAACGGAAAATATATTACAAGAATGATTATGATACAAAAATATGATGTCCAAATCGGAAAAATTTTGGGGCCCGTGTTTTTCTCTGCTTTGTGCTTTCTTTAGCTCTGCAACACTCTCCCCCTCTTCGTCTCTGTCGTCCCTTGACAGGCTTTAGCTTTTTGTCAGCTGATTGCTTCGTTTCTCCTACACACTACCCTTGGTCGGTTTTGCCTGCAATTAAACAGACATGCAGCTTTGATGGCCTGTTCTTGATTCAAGCTCTACTACACTAGAGCCTGCTGCATTTGTCTTGCCTGTTGATTGGGGTTGCCACGCACGCCACCAGTGACTAGGAATGTGCTATTCTTAGTCACCCTCTTGAACTTTTCGGCCTCTCCCCTTTCTGAATTTTGGTCCTCTGATTTGTCCTGGTTGCACAAATCTGACCCTGTTGTATTGCTTTGAGCCTGTTTGCTTTCTTTCACCGTGCCGGACCTGGATGTTTTGCCGTGTTGCCTGATACGTGCCCCTGCGGGGCTCTGTGCAGAGATGGGTAATGCGCCCCTGCGGGGCTTCCTGCAGAGATATGTCTTCAAATATTTCTTTTTAGTGAAGCTGCTTCTTTCGTTGTCTTCTTCTTTTCTTCTTCTTACTTGACTCTCCCTCAACACTGCCCCCCTCCTGGACTCTGTCGTCCCCGACAGGCTTTGATAAGCGACGGGCATATGTTTGATATACTCTTTGCTCTGTATCATTTAGCAGATTTGCTTCACGTATCATGAGTTGTTTCCATTGTTCTGCCTTCACACCATCGTTGGGTGGCTGTCTGTGATCTGCGAAGAAGCTAAGTTCATATGCCACTAATCTGGCATTTAAATTGGATGACATTTTCAAAAAAATTTCTGAATCCATCTCAAAAAATCCTCTAAAGAAAGCTTCTTCAAAAGTCTGCATATATACACTTGGCAAGAACATTAATCTGGAATAATACGCCATTATTGTTGGTCTGCTAGGCATAACGGATAGATCGAAAATGAGGATGTTCGTGCCTTGATTAATACCTATGAAGTTCAAAAAGGTGTAGGCCGCATGCTTGAATACCTTCAAGACTGTAAGGATCATGCTAAGTATTTTATTGGTCATTTTTACAGTTAAATCGGGCACTGTCGCATAATTCTGTAGCCAATATTTGACGGTTTTGACCATATAATCCTCTGTTGGCAAGTAGTTATGTGGCGGGCTCGGAAGCATAGGATAATTGAGCCACTGCTTATTTATAGTGCCGCTTCTTTGCAAATCCAAAAATTCCCTGGTATCCCTTCTACTTGATCGATCTCATTCCATTCTTCTTGTTGAGTTTCTGTCCGTGGATCGGTATCCAAGGTATCTTTTTCAGGGCTGGAATCTGTATTGGTGCTGGAATCATCTATCCCTAGTTCTTTGTATCTTCCAGCCTGTTTTGGTGTCTTCTCTGGACTCCGTTGTTGTTTCTCTTGACTTGCCTGTCTATAATGATGACCTTGAATGTTTAAGTTCACCTGCCCTTGCATGTACTGATGTGTTACTTCGAGGGCAGCGGAAAGATCTCTCCTTGTAATCGGCATTTGAGCCGTCGTGATCTTCGGTAAGAGATGAGTTCTCTTTGATTGTGGTGTAGCTTGGGCTTCCTCCTCCCGTAAACGCTTTGTACCCCTCATGGGTTTTGGTTTGCTTGTTCCAGCTTCCTCAATCACAACAACTGCTTTCTTTTTCTTAGGGACCGTAGCAGATTTAGCGTATTTGGCGAGCCCTTCTGAGGTCGGCATCTCCCTTAAGCAATTTTTCATCTCGAGAGCTTCATATATCAATAAAGTTAATGCAGAACTGCCATTCAAAAACTTCTTCTGGCCCCATTTCTTCTGGGCTTCAAATAGCCGTTCTTGGACATACCCTGTTAAATTAATTTTGTTGCCTATTTGTCGCATGGCATGTGACAATAGTTGTACTACAATCTTTTGCGGAGCCATGTATCTGTGCATATTGGGGAAACAAAAATGTTGATGCACCAATCGAACAACATCTTCTATGTCAATTCTGTTTATATCCAAAAATGATCTCTTCTTGGGATCATGACACTCTGCTTTGACATTTGTGATGCCGTCTTGCTTCCATCCAAATGCTCTGTTGATTAATTCGTGTGTGAATTGGATGGTCTTCCAAACTCCTACTTTATCCAAGACGCGTGCTTCTGGAACTGATATCTTTGTAGCTGCAGGTTGCATGGTGTTCATTACTTGTGCACATCTCTGAAAATCTGGCACATAGATTGGCAGCTTGAGGAATGCCTCTATGCCAGCTTGTGTCCATACATCTTCAATATGAGGTAGCCCTTGTATTATTGTCTTGAAATCCTGTGACATGATTGGAAAATAGTGATCTGTATCCATAATCTTGATAGTTGCCATGAAAATGAGTTCCGAGACTGGTTGGTCATCACGGAACCAATGGCCTCTTGCTCTTGTCACTGATTCCAATGGAAGAAGCGGCACCTCTTCCTGTTGCATAGATTCTGAATCAGTAGACACCATCTGCACTCAATATGGAGCATGAATTAGTTGCCATATATTATCAGAAATCCTCCTTTGTTTGTTTGTGATAAGCTCGATATTGCTCTGAGTGAATGGTGTCGTCCCTTTCCCGTGTGTGTGAGAAAGGTAATACCTGGATTTTTCACATTTTTAAGTATTTGTTTTTTTTTTTTCATCTGAAAAGGAAAACAGAAAAGTTAGTTTATAGCCGAAGCGATTATTATTATTTTTTGGAGTAATTTCCTGTATGTACAAGTGCTCTCCTATTTCCCAATGAGGAAAATGTGCTTAACTATCTTGAAATAGAAGAAGGATGTGCCGAATGCTTGGCCTTGTAATGTGGCCCTATCATGCATACTTTGGGTATTGATAACTCCTTATGTGTGCATCTGGAAGTAGTTGATTGATGTATGCATTCTGTCTTGTCTTTCGGCAACCAAATCTGCTTCATTTTGCTGGGCTTTGTCGTACGTTGCCGAATTCCAATGAATGTGGCTCTTTTCTTGCTGTATGTCTGTCTTTATCTGATTTGTAAATCTCGGAATGGCTCGGGTTGCCATCACAGACTCCTTCTTTCTCCAGTAACTCCCTTTTTGTGGCTGTTTTGCTTGCGGACCATATTGGTTCTTCTTGTGCCGAGGATCATCATTTCGGCTTAGTTCCTTTGGAGCGCATGATTAGGAATCCAAATTTGTGATCGATCAGGTTGAGTGGCTATTACTTTCTTTGGAATCCATATTGTAGCAATTCGTCGATGACTTCGTTGTTCCGACTGAGTTGTTTTCTCATTTGATTGTTTGTTCTGATGTCGGTTGTGCTTTTGTCGTCGAAGATATTCCTTCACTTGATCTCTCCTTATCCAAGCTTGTTGAGTGTATGGAATAGGGTATATTTCCATAGGTACAGATGTTGAATTACTCGGAGGGCTAGTCTCTTTTAGGCATTGTGTTTCACTGAGGTCAGTTTCAGATTGATTGACACTCTCATGACTTGCTAGACTAGAAGATTGTGTGCAAGCAGAATTCAATGTGTCCTCACATATAGTACTTGACAAAGGTGTTTCTATAGTGCTAGTGAACATACATTCATGACTTTGTTCATTAGAATGAACTTTTTGCTCTATGCTCACAGATTTGATTGGTCGTTCGTCGAGCAGACTGAATACTTCACGATGTCCTATCCTGGCTGAGATGTATCCTAAAGCCAATTGAATGGTAACCTCATATTCGTAAGTCCAGTCTTGACCTAACACTACCTCTTCAAGTAAATCCTGATCATGACACACTAATAGATTTTGTTCCATGGTGTTGTTGCCAAGATGCAGAGGTAAGGTGATCTCACCTATGCATTGAGTAATCGTTCCTCCTATTCCTATCAGCTGTGCCATCGATGGGCGTATTTCCTCCTGGAATTTTTGGGTCAAAGAAAGTTTGATACAGCTTACAATAGCTCCTGAGTCAATGAGAGCATCCACTAAGTGGTACTCCGTTCTACCTGCTCCCAATTTAAATATGGTTGCGTTTTCGGTGATCCTAGGTTTTGAGTGGCTCTAAAATTAGCCATCGGGATGAGTTCTTCTCCTAATCGATATCTCTCATCTCGCTCTCTCATCCACTCTTTCCGTTTCTTTATTCTTTCCAATGCTTCCTGTCTCGCTTCTTCTCGTATCCTTTCCTCTTCTATGCGTCTATTCTTGCCTTTGATTAATCGAGACATTGTTTCTTCAGTCAATGGTTCTAGGTATTTTTTTACTCTACATCCGCTGATATAGTTTGGTAATATATCCCCATCCAAGGTTGCTAAGTTGATGGCTCCACTTGTAGATATACGATTAATGATTAAGGGGCCATATCCTCTCTTCTGCAACTTCTTCGCATGTTGTTTCAAGGTATATACCAAAACTAAATCTCCTTCCTTCAAATTTTTGTCCTTAATGTGCGCATCAAAGTAGGCTTTCTGTCGTCGTTTAGCGGCATAAATGCCTGCTACTGCTTGTAACCTAGTTTCGTGAAGCTTTTCTATTTGATCCAATTGAGCTGACAGTTCATGGCCCGTCCACTTATAAGTAGTTGCTACTCTCAGAGTGGGAATTAAGAAATCAATTGGCAAAATAGCATTTTGTCCATATACTAAGTTAAAAGGAGTAGTGCCTATAGCGGTTTTATAGGCTACTCGAAATGCCCATAAAGCATGATGTAACTGCTTATCCCAATCTGATCTACCATTGTTAACAATTTTGGTGAGAACTGTACACAAGATTTTATTCGAACTTTTGGCTTGTCCATTGGCTTGTGGGTGATAAGGAGCTGATTTCTTATGAATTACCAAGAATTCATTCAATAAATTTTCTACAACTTCATTCACAAAGTGCGTACCTCTATCACTCACAATTTCTATTGGTAGCCCAAATCTAGTGAAAATGTTCTCAAAGAGAAACTTGGCTGTGGTTCTTGCGTCAGTTTTCTTGGTTGCTTTTGCTTCAACCCATTTGGTCAGATAGTCTGTGGCTACAATTATATACTCGGCATGGGATCCTTTCGCTGGTGGGCTAATAGGTCCTATGAAATCTATTCCCCATTTGGTGAAAGCTCTGGCACTCATCATGGGTCTAAGTGGCATTTCATCTCTCCTAATTGGATATTTGGTTCGTTGGCAAGTATTACATCGTTGCACATATGTTACATCATCTTGATGTAGAGTTGGCCACCACATTCCAGCAAAGAGAATCATTTTTGCTGTTTTATCTGCAGAGAAGTGCCCTCTTGCAGCTCCTGTATGTGCCATCTCTAAAACAGAAAGATATTCGTCTTCGTGAATGCACACTCGTAATTGGTTATCTCTTCCTCGTTTAAAAAGTTGTTTTCCTATAAGGGCATAATCCTTACTTTGTTCTACAAGTGCACGTTTCCTTGCTGAAGTAGCTCCTTCGGGATATTCTTGAGTTTTCAAGAACTTTACCAGTGGCATGCTCCATCTTGGTGCTATTGTAGAATAGCATAAAGTTGAGTTCTCTTCTGGATTTTGTTCTTGACAGATTTGGCATGCTGATACATAGTTATGTGTGTCTCTCTGCATGGTTGGCCAATATATGCCAAATCTCTTAAGTGTTTGCCACGTTCCATTTGCATTCAAATGAGTTTTCCATTGGTTTACATGTGCTTTCTGAAGCCACATTTCTTGTTCCTCCTCTTCCACGCATCTCATTAATAATCCACTTGAATCCTGGTGATACAAACTTCCCGCAATGATGTGAAGGTTTTTAGTCTTCCAGAGGTCTTGGGTTTGGTTTGGCGTGATCCCATCTTTAGGTCCATGAGTAAGTATAGGGATCAACTTTTCTGCCCAGTGAGGACATACTTCCAGGTTAAAAAGGTACGTATCTGGCAGATCATCTGGTACTCCTATGGGTGGTTCTCCATGTGTCATTCTTGATAAGTGGTCTGCTCTTATGTGGGTATTTCCTTTTTTCACTACTACCTCAAAATCAAATTCATTAGCAATAAAAACCATCGTACTAGTCTTCCTGTATTACAAGGCTTGTTGACTAGGTACAGTAGGGCTTGATGATCAATGAAGAATTTGAATTTGTTTGCCAACACGTAATGTCTGAACTTTTTGACTGCGTACACCATCCTTAGGCCTTCTCTCTCAGTGGTAGTATAATTGCGTTCTGCTTGATTTAATTGTCTACTAGCATAGGCTATAGGGTGGTCTAGTTTTCCCGTATCTGCAGGTTGAGCTAAGATGCAACCCATGGCAAACTTGGAAGCATCCACATGAATGTGAAACGGCTTATTCCAGTTAGGTACTCGAAGGATTGGTGCTGAACTCAATCGATTCTTTAACTCGTTGAAGGCTTTTTCACATTCATCGGTCCAATTAAATTGTGTCAATAATGCATAAAGAGGTCTAGCAATTATGGCGTACATATGTATAAATCTTCGATAGTATCCACAATGTCCCATAAATGCTTGAACTTCTTTAGCAGTCTTAGGTCTTGGTAAATCCAGAATTACTTTAATTTTGTCTTCGTCAGTTGAGATTCCATTTTTGGAGACAATATGCCCTAATATTTTCCCTTGTCTAACCATGAAGACACATTTTTCTGGGTTAAGGCATACTCGGTATTGTCTACATTTGGCAAAGATCTTCTCTAGTTCTGGGATGTGCTCTGATCGTATAGCTGAATAAGTACAAAGATCATCCACGTATACCTCCATACTCTTTCTTATGAATTCTTTGAATACATGGCACATCAATCTTTGGAAGGTAGCTGGGGCATTAGTCAGACCAAAAGGCATGACTCTAAAGGCGTATACTCCCCATTCAGTTGCGAACGCGGTTTTATGTTGGTCTTCAGGAGCAATGGCCACCTGATTATACCCTGAAAAGCCATCCAGAAAGCTATAGACTTCCTTCCCTACTACTCTTTCCAAGAGATGATCTGTGATTGGTAAAGGATAACTATCCCTTATTGTCGCGGCATTTACTTTCTTCAAATTGATGCACACTCTTAACTTTCCATTCTTTTTCGGTACAACCACCAAAGGTGACACCCATTCCGTGTGCTCAATTTCGTATATAAATCCAGCATCTAGTAATTTGTCTATTTCTTCCTTTATTTTTGCTGAATACACATCATTGTAAGTATATGGTCTTTGTTTAGAAGGTTTGGCTTCAGATGTCATGGGGATTCTATGCGCACATATAGAAGGGTGGACTCCTTTCAAGTCCTTATAGGTCCAAGCAAAGACATCCCGATATTCTCTTATGAGACGAATTAACTCTTGTTCTTCCTCTAATGAGACATCCTGTCCTATGAAGGTACATCGTTCTTCTCCTTCCTCCAACGTCACCACTATCTTCTTGGTTTGTTCTTTATTGTCATAAGCTATTCCTGGCTGTGCCTCTCTTTTAGGCATTTGAATAGCAATTTTCCTCTCTTCTACTTCATATTTCTTGAAGTGAGCTGGCACTTCAAACTGATCTTGGAGTTTATTTTCTTCATCTTCTGATTCTCTTTCAAGTTCTAATTCCCCCTTCTGTGTGAGTTCCTGGTGTTTTCCATTGGCTGTGATATTTATGTTGGTGGTACTATTTCCTAGATCCATTGGTTCGGGCTCCATTTCAATGCTCTCGTAGTCCTCCTTCCAGTCTTCCTCAATCACTTCTCCTTCTTTAGCTTCCTGAAGGACTACCACATACAGGCTCACATCATAACCCTCCTCATCGATGCATTCGTTCATGGTCACTACTTCTTCGTTTACACAGACATCGAGGGTCGCTAAAATTTCCATCCAACCGTGTGGTTCAAATTCTTCATCCGGAAATACTTGTGGCATGTAAGCTGGATCTTGTACAGACCTCGCTACTCCTTGTTTCTGCTGCCATCCTTTTCTTCTCTCCTCTTCCTTCTTTGCAGCTTGGCATATCCATAGATGAGTGTCCTCATTCATCCAAGATTGATCACTAGAACCTACACTATGAATTGATTGATCGTCTTCCTCCTTATGAATTTGATTCCATTGTAGAGGTGGAACATCTTGATAAGTGTATGTGTAAGGAATTGAACTCACAACCTCTTGGTTAGGAATGTGATGGGCTAACCACTTGCCCCAAAAGCCATGGTTGAGGATTACTTCCTAATCCTCTCTCTTAGGGTGTGGTTCAACCATCTCCTACCAGGATTATGTTACATTCTTCCCCCCTTGGTCGATCATTGTCCTCAATGATCTACTCTTGTATCCCTCTAGCCTCGGTGATCAGTCCCTTGAACTCCCTAGGTGCCCTTGAATTGATGTTCCTCAACCTCGCACAGTTTCTTGAACCTTGTTCGCAACCTTGGTCTCTTGAACCCTTGCTCTTAACCTTGGTGTCTTGAACCTTCTTGTTCGAAACCTTGGTGTCTCGAGCCCTTGTTCTCAACCTCAGTCTTGAACCTTGTTCTCACCCATGCTTGGTATCTTGAACACTCAATCAAGTGCCACCCAAGGATTCCCAAGGAATTCACACTTGCAAGCTAGCTCATTGGAAAGTTCGTTCCGAGAGCTTTCCAACGGTATATTACACGCCTCAATCCGACCTACGGATTGAGAGATACACCCCAATCTATGTTAGGTCCATCCTTGAAGCCGACGCGCGCGCCTTCCACAATTCCTACCCTTTCACATAGAGGATGCCCAAGCGCCTTTTTTAGAGGCCATTGGATCATTCCACCTTGCCCAAGCCTACTTCCTAGGCTCTGATACCAATGTAAGGAATTGAACTCACAACCTCTTGGTTAGGAATGTGATGGGCTAACCACTTGCCCCAAAAGCCATGGTTGAGGATTACTTCCTAATCCTCTCTCTTAGGGTGTGGTTCAACCATCTCCTACCAGGATTATGTTACAGTATGTATGTAGGTTTATGCTAGTGGTGGTTCCTTCATGTTGTAGGTACACCGCATCTTTTCCCCAATCTTGTATGACCTTTAGCTGTCTCATGAAAGGCCTTCCCAAGATCATTTCATAACTGCTTGGCCTTTCGAAGTGACATATTGCTAAAGTGTGTTCGAATTCCACTCCACACATAGTGAAAACTACTCGTTCCAACAATCCTAAGGGTCTTTCTGTATGTCCGTCTGCCATTTGTATTTTCATGCGTGTTGGTCTTAGCGCTGGTTTTCCCCATTTCTCCCAAATTTCTTTGGTAGCAATACCAACACCAGCTCCCGAATCTAAAATGGCTTTAGTAGTGTATCCCATATAAGTAATTGGAAGGCAGGTATTTCCTTCATCTCCCTCACTAAAGTCTCCTACCTTATCCACTGGAATTCTCACCGTGTTGACTTCGTCTGCTATTTCTTTCTTTTCCTCTTTGACCTCCCATTGATTGATTAATTTCTCCTTCAAATGTGGTTTTACCTTCAATAGTTCTTCGAATGTTAGGGTACAAGGGATTTTTACCTCTCTAAGGCGTTGTATGATCTCAGATGTTTGGATTGATGGGTTCGTTTCTCGTTTCCTCGTTGAGGGAATACAATACAATTCTGAATTGTGTTCGTACTCCCCGGTGTAATTGGGCAGTTCATTTATATCTTTCTCTCCTTGGTCACTTGCATCCATGGGGAAAATTTCTTCTGAATTTAGTTCAGGTATTGAACCCTCTATTTCGTTTTCTACTTCTAGTTCTTCAAAGGGTGGCTCAATTCCTTCTGCTTTCTTCCATTTGTCCTCTTGAACTCGTGCCCATAGATCTTTAGTCCATTCTCCTTCTACTTCGGGAACCATGGATCCTTCCCTTCTCTCAATACCATGTTCGTCATTCTGTGTTCTACTCACTTCAGGCTTTTCATGAGTATTTACACACTCTTGGAATTCTCCTTCAGAAATTCGGGTCTTGGGTAAAGGCGATGCAGGTTTTTCTAAGGTCTGTTGTGCAACTTCTATCAATTTTTTGCAGATCTCCAGTCTTTCCTTTTCTAAGTCGCCTCTTGGATATTCCCTCTCATGTTGTTCTATGGTAGGTCCTGCTCTTATTCGTGCCTTGTATGCCTGAATCCACATGGCTAATTCTTCAGGCATAGGGTCAGCTAACACTGATCCTACCTCCTCTTTTTTGTATTGTTCATCTTTGTTTCCTTCTTCCCTCTTCAGTTCTTCTTTTGGTTTTCGTTCATTTTTCTCCTTTTCCTTCTTTTGTAATAACTTCTTTTCTTTTATCCTATCTCTTCGGTGCTTCCATCTCTGGGACCTTTTACTTGCAATACTTTTCTCTGGCTCTTCTGAGTCTTCAACTCTTTGAGGGATGGTTGTGTTCACCTCCCTGTTATTTTGGTTGTACTCCTCCGTCTTATTAGGGGTCTCTCCGGCTTTGGCTCTTGTTATTGCTTTCAATGGTACTGTGTACTCTTTATCACTCCCTGATGATTCGATTACTTCAATTACATTGATTTGCACGTTAGATGTAACCTTGTTGGGATTCTTGGGGCAGTCTCTGAAAAGGTGTTCCTTACCACAATCACTACAGTAACCTTCCCAGACTCGTTGTGGTGGTGGTGGGTTTGGCAATGTGCATTCTCTGATGTAGTGATCACCTCCACATCTGTAACATGGTCCTCTGGGTACAAGCGGTCTGTTCATGGGTCGGGGTGGTATAGTTGCTCTAGGAGCTGTGTACATTAATGACACATAATCCTGCTCATATCCGTATGAACTATCTGGTGCATCCATGCCATAGGCATATGGTTCACACAGTTGTCCATATTCCATCATTGAGCTTTCATAATTGGGATATGCTCCTTGACTATGTTCGTAAGATAAGTCATATGGTTCGTTACCAACCAAAGGTGTGGCTGGGACTATTGCTCTCTCTAGGTTTTCTTCAGGTTGAGCAATCTTGACTGGGACAACGTTCTGAGGATGGGGCGGTTGTTGTCCTAGTACTGGTTGTGGTTGGGTGTATCCCTGATACGCATATGGTCGTGGCACTGGTGCCTGTGGCTGATAAGTAGGATATCTAAAGGCTTCACCTCCCTGATCTCTCTGAGGGTATCCATAAGATCTCATGTATGGTTGTGCTGGTCTCGTCTGCCTATTGTAAGGGAAATTTTCTGTACTGTGATTTGTATATTTTTGTTCTATACTGCAAAATTGTAGAGGTCCTGGGACAGGGGGTCTATTATAAGCATAAGCAGGTGGTGGGACTACTCCCCTAGTACACAAGTGAGAAGGATGATCTCCTCCGCACTGCATACATCTTCTGAGCATGGGTACTCTCATAGGGTTATTGGGGTAGTTCCTCTGTCCTTGAACGTTCAACTTCTTCGCTACCAAATCGGCTATTTCCTCTACATTGTTTTTAGGGATTGATGTGCTACTGGCCGAATCTTCACTTTTCAAGCTACCTTGCGGTATTTTCAGGTCCTCTGCAAGGTTGTCTTCTAGATCTATACATTCCTTCATGCATTCTTGCAAAGTCTGAACTCTCTTTACATATACCAATGATCTCAAAGATCCGTTAAACAATCCTTCCAAAAATAATGATACCATCTTATTTTGGGTAGGTCTCTCTTCTATTGGGCATCTGTCTACATACTGCTTGAATCTTCTTGCTGCCAATCTCACTGATTCGGTAGGGGCTTGCTTAAAGCTATGGATCAATGATGAAGAGTTGTTTTTAATTCTTGACTTAGTGAATTCCTCAATCATTTCTTGATAGACTTGCTCCATGTTTTGAAAATTATTAGGGTCCAATGGCTGAAACCACGCTAACGCAGTGTCTGACAATGTGAGACCAAAGGACTCATATTGGATCAAAAAGTCTTCTACCTGTTCGGCTCTGATTACTTGTTTAAATTCAGCTATATGATTGTAAGGTTCACTAGAGCCATCATAGTGATTTCTCATGCATTTGGCAACTTGGATTGGCCTTAACCTTCTTCCTGCTTCGGGTGGTCTAGGCATTACTGGGAAAATTGGTCTTCCTATTGGTATGCCTGGTCCTCTTACTACCGGCGGTCTGACTGGAGCATGAGTTCCATGTCTTGGGTCAGTAGTTGGTTGAGGTCGGTAATTAGGGTTATTTGCAGGCATTGCAAACTGCACATGTGGTCTAACTGGGATTTGTGTTTGTTGTGTTTGTTGTGTTTGTTGTGTTTGGCCCAACTGTTGGTATGAATCATTATGGGATGTTCCAAGTGGATTTCTTGAAGTAGTGGCTTGGTCCCTAGGGGGAAACACTGGGATATTCTGATATTTCAACTCAGCTCTTTCCGCTTCTGTTAAGGGCCAATATCTTCTCTGATTCTTATCCAGATATGTGATGATGGTGGAGAAATCAGGATCTTGTAACTCATAGATGGTGACTGGATTAGGAGCAGCTTCCCAAATTGAAGAATGTGCTCTAAGAAGATGCTCTATCCCATTGATCAAATATACATCCATTAAGGTGTCATCTTGGGGGATCAGATCTCCTCTCCATATCCTAGCAACCGTAGATCTCCCTCTCGGTGTAGTTACTTGCTCTTCATTCCCTCCTCCACTCAAGTTTGAAGCATTATTTTCTTCACCAATTTCATTAATGCTTTCTGGGTGTTCTGTGACAACATATTGGATATCTCTTTTGTCCATGTAAAATCCTCCTACGTACTTGACTGCTGGTCTAGGCACTATGTAAGCCTCTGAAGCTTTCCTTAACCTGGCCACTGATCTGTTTAGACCATCCAAATAAATAGGGATCTCATTTTGGTTGGTGTTCACATACTCCAAGGAGGTCCTGTACTCTCCCTCAATGATTGACATCATGCCAATCATGGGTACTGTGTTCTGCATGTCCTCTGAAGCCATGGGAATTTCTTCCTCTGACTCACTGGAGGTCTCTGAGTAATGTGAACGGTTACTTGGCTCTGCTACACTACCTACAGAAGAGATTACACTTCTTCGGCTTCCTAGGGTTCTTCCGGATCTCAAGTTCATCCACTTCCAGACTCTGATCAGTCTTTGCAACCTTCTAGCCTCTGGGGTTCTTCACCAAAGGTCAGAGTTTCTAGAAGACTTTGGCAGGGAAAAGACTGAAAAAGAATTTCTTCCAAATCACGATACTTGACTCCCAAATCTCACGATACACGATCTCTGGCTAAAACGATCTCTGGGCTAAAACGATCTTTGATCTGAAACGATACACGATACTTGGAGATAGGCGATACCGATCTCTGATAAGTATCGCGATCTGTGATAAACGATACCAATCTTTAAAAGCCACGATACACGATGCCTCCCTAGACGATACTCGATCTTTGTCCCAAAACGATACACGATCTTGGTCAAGTATCGCGATCGACCTGAACGATACACGATACCTGAGCACAAACGATACACGATCTCTGAGAGATATCACGATCTCAGAATAAAGCGATACACGATACCTGACTATCACGATACTCGGGAAAAATGATACTTGGCACCTGCGACACACGATCTTTGAAAAAGACGATACACGATCGGCAACAAGTATCGCGATCTTCCTGAGACGATACACGATACTTCCACCAAACGATACACGATCTCTCACAAAACGATACCTCACAAAACGATCTCTCGCAGACGATCGCTGGCCAAACGATACACGATACTTGTTAGGTATTGCGATCGCTAAACCAAACGATACACGACCTTTGACCAGTATCGCGATCTTTGATCTAAACGATCTCTGACCGAAGCGATACCGATCTTTGACCGAAACGATACACGATCAACGATACACGATCAACGATCGCTGCCAAATGATCTCTGGCCAAGTATCGCGATCGGTATGAAACGATACACGATCGGAGGGAAATATCGTGATACTCGACCACAGGAGCAAAACGATACTTGATAAGTATCGCGATACTCGACCGCGGGAGCAAAACGATACTTGACCCTTTTTCAAAATTTCTGCTAAGATTTTTCAATTTTTGATCACACACAGATGTTTCACAAGGTCTTCTACCCTCACCTCACCCTCTGTTTCATCCAAAACACACTTTTTAACCCCTGAAAGTTCTAAACGATACCTGACGCAGATCGTCTTTCTCTGCAGTCTAGATTTACTGAGAAATCAAAAGTAAGATGGGTTCTGCTCACCTTGATAGTTGATCTCACTTCTTTCTCACTCCCCCTTGCTCTGTGCAACCCCAGATTGCTCAGTTCCTCGCCCGCGATCTCTGCCACAGTTCTCACGATACTCGACAGTGGTTCTCCACGATACTTGCTCAGAAACACAAGTAACTTGCAAAGTGAATTTTTTGGCTTTTATACTTGAGATTTTTCTTACTTTCAAAAAGAAACTTTATTGAACAAAGACTAACTCCTACTCTCCGGACTTGACCTACTCCCTAACTACTCCTTCTCTACTCCTTCCACTCACTTCCCTAGACTAACAACTCACTACACACACTCCAAGAATGAGAAGTAGCAAGTGCGGCTGAAAATGACTTACCAAAGAAGATAAAATTTCCACTCCTCCACTTACTTCAATGCAAAAAAGCTACTTACCATCACACGAATGCCTCGGTTTGATTCGTCACTCCCCGACAACGGCGCCAAAAAGTGCGTTGACCTAAGCATCAACTTAGGGACTTGTGGAGAAAGAGACTATACCTCAATCCCCTCTCAAGTGCATATAGTGGGGATACACGCTTTTAATTATCAATCCGAAGAGTATACAAACCTAGCCGAGTGTATGAGGACATGCAATCATGTAATGATCAATGCAAATGAACTACTCAAAGAGTGTAAATGAGGCAAAGACTTATCCAAACAAGCTCCAACTATTGGTCAAGGCGAAACGATACTTGGTGCAGCAGCCGTCAGTATTTTGGACTTTTCTCACAGCTCCCAGCTCCAAATATAGCGAATAGCATATGCGTTTCGAAGCTCTCAAGAAGACGCATCCAATGGCAGTGCTTTCACTCAATTCTGACGCTCCTACTTCAAGTTATGAGCGAAATACTGAGTCGCGGGAATACTTTCCTACACTTCAGCACTTCCTACACATCGCACACACCTTACCTACAGTAAATAAACACTTTCATGGATAGACAACACTCACACGCACTCTTTCCAAGCCATACACATGCATACAAGCTCACAGAGAAGAAGATATGGAGTGAAGAAGACACAAATTCGAATTTCTGTGCTCTCTATTCTCACAATGGCAAAAAGTTCTTTACAAAGAGTCACATTTGACTTATATACTTGTGCCCTAAAAATGGTCCTTTCACACAAGAGACTGGCAATTTATTCACTAAAAGACTAATTTCCTACTATTTTACATGGGTAATCTTCTAATCTTCTATGGGGATGCATCTAGAGGACTCCTCTAGTGCCTTTACAATGGAAAATATATTACAAGAATGATTATGATACAAAAATATGATGTCCAAATCGGAAAAATTTTGGGGCCCGTCTTTTTCTCTGCTTTGTGCTTTCTTTAGCTCTGCAACACTCTCCCCCTCTTCGTCTCTGTCGTCCCTTGACAAGCTTTAGCTTTTTGTCAGCTGATTGCTTCGTTTCTCCTGCACACTACCCTTGGTCGGTTTTGCCTGCAATTAAACAGACATGCAGCTTTGATGGCCTGTTCTTGATTCAAGCTCTACTACACTAGAGCCTGCTGCATTTGTCTTGCCTGTTGATTGGGGTTGCCACGCACGCCACCAGTGACTAGGAATGTGCTATTCTTAGTCACCCTCTTGAACTTTTCGGCCTCTCCCCTTTCTGACTTTTGGTCCTCTGATTTGTCCTGGTTGCACAAATCTGACCCTGTTGTATTGCTTTGAGCCTGTTTGCTTTCTTTCACCGTGCCGGACCTGGATGTTTTGCCGTGTTGCCTGATGCGTGCCCCTGCGGGGCTCTGTGCAGAGATGGGTAATGCGCCCCTGCGGGGCTTCCTGCAGAGATATGTCTTCAAATATTTCTTTTTAGTGAAGCTGCTTCTTTCGTTGTCTTCTTCTTTTCTTCTTCTTACTTGACTCTCCCTCAACAATCGCAGAGACTGACATGGGTGACATAGAGCAAGGGAACTTAGGGAGAGAGCCGAGGACTCCCCATGGCAAATGAGTCCTGACCAGAATCATGACTCCAAAATGGGTTCCCCAAGATAATAAAAGCATAGATTTTCTTTTAAACCGAGAAACTGATGAGGCTTTTTGGAGGTATAAGCCTGACCAGCCCAATGAGGTGGGAGCTCTCACAATCTATGAGTTTAAAGACCGTGATAGGCCAGGCAAGATAACCTACCTAGACAATACGTCAGAGAGGATCTTCGTGGTTACCGAGCATGGCAGACATGCCTACACTTGGAAGGGTGAATTCATTTTTCCCCAACCAAGATCTAATGTCTCCTATAGCCACCAAGGAGCTGGGACTTCCCAAGCTCATGGAGCTCAAAGTGAAAGAAGTAGAGACAGACCAGAAGTAAGTTTTGCCAACCCCCTGGGAAGAGAAAGGATGAGAACAAAAATGGATAGAGAAGAAATTGAGAGACTAGAGCTCCAAGAAACCAAAGAAATGCTGATGATTTTCCTTTCCAAGACCTAGAGAGCACACTAGGACCCTGAGGCCAACTCAGCTGGTTAAGTCCATGAAGAATTACTTTGATGGCACCCGAGACCCATACGATCATGTGGCCGAATTTAGGCAAGTCTTGAGAGTGGAACAAGTTGAGGATCTATTCACGCAGTACACTTCTTTTGGCCTAACCCTTAGAAACACAGCTCTTACGTGGTTTCAACCACTACATGAGAGGCAGTTTAGGAGCATAGACCAACTTCTAGAAGCTTTCATCACTGAGTTTTCTAAGAGTGGTATACAACATAATACTTCCTCTCAGATTCATAACTTCAAGCAAACACCTCAAGAGATGGTTAGATTGGCAGGAAGACGGTTTAGGCAATACCTAGAGAGGTGCCCAGTGCTTGAATTACCCACACCAGCCAAACAAGTGGCTTTATCCTTGGATGGATTGTTGAGCACCAAGCTCAGATCATATGTGTATCTGAAGGACCCCAGAACCATAGAAGAATGTGTACACATGTGCATAGATATTGAGGATAATCTAGGAGAGGAGCTGGAGCTTTCAAAAATCTACAAGGATTCAGATAGCTCTAGTAGCTTCACTTCCGGTCAATCCACATCTATCGAGGAACTTGCAGAGAAGGTAGCTCAAAAACTAGGTGTCTCTAGAAAACAAATTCCAAGGTTTTCCCCAGTTAAGCGGTGCTATACTTGTGGAGGAGACCATATGGCGAGTGTATGTCCCATTATGGATCAACCCCAAGTGATACCTAGTCACCAGCACTGCACCATAGAGCAAAGGTACACCAACCACACCACACAAGATTGTCCTTATAACAAACAAGCTATCAGGCAAAATTACCCTCAGCCATATCCACAACAGGGCAGATTCCAGACCAGTATCCACCACAGCAGTATGGTAGGCCCCAACAACCCTACCAACCACCCTATCAAGGGTAGTAGAGACCTCAACCAGTTCTAGCGCAGCAACCTCCTACTCCAACCAATGTGATTCCAGTGAAATATACATCTACAGAAGAAAACTTGAATAGAGCCATAGTCCTGGTAACACCATTGCTATCTGAAAGTGACTCAAGTGATCATAGTTTTGACTCTACACATATTGATAGCCCACAAGCTTACTACATGCAGTCACCCGAGCATAATGAGGCATACTATCATGAAGAACCCACTGAATCTAGTTAGGAGCCAGATTATGCGAATGTCATGTACACAAACCCCAACTCTAGACCTCATCCTAGGCAAGTAGCCTCATTTCCTAGAGGGCCATGCTACCGATGCCAGGGAGATCCCCTCATTCGTGATTGCCCTATGCCTGCACCTACACAACCCCAATATGTGATAATTCAGGGATTTTTTCTCGATTGTGGGAAAGAGCATCTCTTGCGAGACTGTCCTAAAAACCCCACCAATATGCCGAAAATCACTCCTATCAACGTTATTGGGTTGGTTGTAGACTCTACAGGAAGTGCAACTTCCATTGCCCCTATGCAAGTGGTCACTAGAGCTCAAGCCTTGCAGCGAACTCAAGGTGTAGGGCAGGAAAGAGTTCTGAGGTTAGCGAGACGGAGAGTATAACCAAGAAAAGGACAAGAGCTTGGAGAGATAGCCGGGAGAGAATGAAAAGACAATGGTCACAGAAAATGAGCCAACTTGAGGAAGGCTTGAGAGAAACAAAAGCAAAGATAAGTGAACTCACATCTCAAACTCACTCTCACACTACCCCACCACCACCATTTCCATCTCCCTCTAATCCATCACCTTCCATTCCCCAACCTTCGAATCCACCACACATAACCCACCCACCACCCAGAGTAGGATCATTCTTAGCCGATCCCATTCCTGAGGATCTAGACATGATGCTTAAAGCATATCAGGCCATAATCCAGGAAGGGCCAAACATGACAGATCATGACAAATGTTACCCTAGAGCCGATCTAGAGATAGAGAGAACAAAAATTTGTGCTAAGATGGTAGAATTGGCGCAAGCTATGCTTGAAGCCAATTGCATGTTCAATGGCTCTAACTCCACTAGAACACCATTGCACTTTGATGGTCTATTAGATAGATTGGAGGGGTTACTCGCAAAGTCGGGAAAAAGAGCCACCTCCCAGGCTAAGGAGAGGGCAAGTGATAGAATAAGCATTCCTCCCCAGGAAGCTTATGTGCCTAACTCCACGGAACCAGACACCTCTTCTTCTATGAATCGGTATTCACCAGAATTCTTGCAAGAGATTCAGGAAGAAAAATGGGCTAAAGAAAGTGAAGACCTCCCACCAATTGAACTTGTGGATGACACGAATGATCGATTCCCACAAGACATTCCCTCCATCTATGGAGAACAAGAGAGTGCCCAATCTCTTGAGAGGTTACATTTTGAGTCTAATTCTTTGCAGGAATTACCCCATTTCACAGGCCCATGGGAAACTAAGTATACTTACATGAGGACCCCCACGGTTATGATAAGAAACGAAGAGTCTATCATACCTAGGAATACGGAGGTAGTAAGGAATACTAAAGTGCAGTGCAATCTCACTTTAGAGGAGTTACTCAAGGTCACGCCAGAATTGTGGAAACATGTAGCCAAACAAGTGCCAAACGTAGCGAAACCTCGTTCCCAGGTAGGATCTCATAGAACTGTGCCAGAAATACCATTGGATAAGATAGGGGACATGAGCAAAGGGGAAGAAGGAAACACCTATCTTCCCGTTACCCATCAGGGATACACAACTAAGGCAATTTTGGACTCACGTGCAGGAGTTGCAATTGCTACCACTTCCCTATGGAAGCATTGGGGCAAGCCAACACTTAGGCTGACAAGAATGAAGTTCCAAATGGCCGATGGTCACATAGAGAGACCCTTAGGGCTGCTAGAAGGAATAGCTCTCACTACATGTGGTGTTGAGTTCGAGCATACTTTTGCTATATGTGACTTTAGCAAAAATCAAGCCTATGAGATGATTTTGGGAAGGCCATTCATGCAGCAATTGCAAGTGGTACAAGATTGGGGAACCAATTCCTTGTATTTGCAACACCTAGATGTTACAACCAAAGTTGATCTCAAGGATTACTCTCATAGAGACGTACCGCCTATTCAGTGGAATCCCATCCATAGAGCTAAGGATGACACACAGTCTGTGCATTCCATAGGATCAAGATCCTCATGGATGCATGAAGACACACACTTATGGATGTGCAAAGTAGCAGTAGAAGAAGAGAAAAGAGAGAAAGCTAGAGAAATAGGTGTGAAGGAAACTCATAGATCAATTCAAGACCCAGCCTATGCACCTGTAGTATTTCCTGATGAAGATTTTGAACCTCATGGTTGAGCAAAGATTTTAGCAACTATGGATGTAGCCATCAATGAAGAACAATGGACATCCCATTGTGATGAGGAGGGATATGACATTTCAGTCTTCTCAATAGAGCCAATCATGTGTGATTCGGTTATTGAAGAATGTGAACCTAGCACTGATGGATTTGAGGATGCAAGTGACTCTGATCTAGAGTCAATTATCATGGACCCGCCATTTGCATCAGATTTCTATGAAGTAGAGGCTCACCTTCAGAGACATGAAGAAATTATGAATGAGGTGAGAGTAACCACACAAGTGACCACCAAGAGTGAAGGAAAGAAGAGAAAGAAGAGGGAAGTCACACCACAGGAAGAAGAATCTTTGTTTGAGGTGGTGTCACTCTAGCACAATGGCAAGTACCAACATGAGGAGCTTCACCTCATAATTGTCAATCCACAGAGATGTGAGGACCGGTATGAAGACCAAGAGCAAGTGAAGTGCACAAGTGCGTGAGTGAAAGCACACAAATATGCACCATTAGGGGAAAAAATGAACCCTCCTTGGGCCTTTAATCTCAAGGGCTGATTAATGATGGACCAATGAGAAGAGGGTGGTGGCCACAGTCTACTCCCTTAATCACATAGACTAGGCATAGGCTTCCCTTGGTTTTGTGTGGTCAAAGATGCAAACACCACCTAGAGCTGGTGGTTTTAGATTTGTGAATGGTTTTGGAATGCTTCAAAATCAATGAGAGCCCTTAGATTTGTTCAATGATCCAAGGGATGAGGTGGAAAAGCAAAAGTCAAGGCGCCATTGTTGTGTTCCTAAGCCCAAGGAAAAGATGATTGTGAAAGCCTTTATTTTGCTCAAACCCCTCGCAAACGGTTTACTTGGATTACTTAGAGCACATAATTACCCCTCGAGGAATCCTTCCTTTGTATATGGACTAGCTCATATGTGTTCCCGGCAAACGCACCAAAATGTTATCGCCTCTTAGTCCAAGGGAAAATGCCCGTGCACAATGATATTTTGGCTAAACTTCCTGATGCTAGGTTAGTTTTTGTTGTTTCTAAGGGAGCCTCCACAAATGTTCATGCATAATTGCAGTCGCATAGTTTTCTTTCTCATTGAGCAAGTGTAAACATTCTTCTCTATTTTCAACGCTAGACATTCAATGACACATCCTCTTTAGTACTGTCTAAGTCTCCGCTATTGCAACCGAATCATTCATGCAAGGCAAAAAAAACGAGACTCTCTTTTTGTACAGCTAAGTTATCACAACCATGAAACTTAAGTGCAGCGTCAAAGTAAAGGAAGAGAACGTCATTCACTTGCATTGGATAAAAGAAAGCGTGAGTACACATACTCCTTTGAAGCTTTTCACTAGTAAAAAATTGGCACAACACGACTGCGAAGCATTTTAAAACCTTGAACCCCTTATACCAACATTGAAAATCACTTTAAGCATTGTGATATATGATTCCCTTCAGACATGTATGTTATTCGTCAATTAACAGGAAAAATAAAGAAACAGAAGATCACTTCTGTTATATAGCACTCCTTCAAATGAGCATATGAACCTGTCTACACACCATCAAGCCCTTTCCCGCTTATGAAGGCTTTAATAGAGTTGAATGTTTCTAGTTCCTGTGATTCTCATTTCATGAGATATACAAGGCGAAATGAAGTGAAGATAGAGGTTTCCATATCCATGACTTTTTCTGTGCAAGAAGCGAAACAAAGAAAACCTGACGGAATAAAATGATGAGCTAAAGGTGGAACTTTATGAGATTCATGACATTTATGTATAAAACAAATACTGTCATTTGCGAGGTCCTGAATTATTTATCTTTACGCAGCAAATTAATATATCAGGGAAAACATGAATTTACCTTCGTGCAGCTTGTCATGGCTTATTCTCTTTGTGTGTTTATCAGATTCATGTGTAGGGAAAACTAGAGCTAGCACAATGTCCTCCAAAATTTGTTGTTCTCTCCCTCTTGATCTCTTTTTCTCCTTTCCAATGCTCTGACAGATCATTGTCATCTTCAATGAGCTGTGCCTCCTTTTTTTTTTTTCCCGTTCTCACATGCTACTCCTCGCATCTATGAACTCTTTCTCATCTGAGCGTTCGTAACCATCATTCTCTTAGAATTTGTGTGCGCCCCCTGCATATGTACTTGTGCAGATCCACTATAGAATCCCTCTATTGCTGCTTATCGGTTGTCCAAACTGAATAGCTCAAAAATGGAAGCATGGGCTGCATGGTTCTAATGAAGCTGAACATCTTAATGGTTATGAGGAATGCTGAAGATTCCTCATACTCCTGTAGTTTCTTTCACCGACGCATCTCTACCAAAAAACTCCACTTTCTTGTTCACTTCAGTAAACTTCTTTCTATAAAGTTTGTGACGATTTTCCTCTTCATACGAGTTCTCTCTGCCACACGCTTTTCCCCTCTAATGCTATTAGCGGCATGATCTTCTTTACCCAAACTCCTCTTTAGTTTCTTTCGGAAGCCAGAAGTCTCTTCCCATATCAGCATCTCGTTCCTCCAACTTTGAGAATCCTAAAGTTCTCCTCTTCGAAGAGCTTTAGGTTTCGAGCCCCTACGAAGCAATAGCGTCTGCATCCCTAATGAACTATGTGGATATGGTCCAGGAGGATGATTTCCCTACGCCACCATAAGGCCCCATATAAAATCGATGCCCATCGCTTGAACTTCTACCCTTCCATCTCTGGAGAGTTCTCCCCGCCGTTTAACAGCAAAAGCCAGACAATACTTTCCACAAACCATCCATCCTTCCACAGCTTGATACACTGATCACTTAACTGAAATGCCTCAAAGTGCACATCTGCACTCTCTTCGTCATTGACCTCAAGTTTCACAACTGCGGTAACCCAAGCATCAAAGCCGCTCTCGGCATGAAGTTGAGCAGCCTGCAAGATTTCTTTGCTAGAAAGGGTATAGTCCCTCTTATTCTGACTTATAGTTTGGGTAAAGATGAAACCCACTCTTCGCATGCCCAACCCAATCGCTATAGCTTCAACTTGTCTTTCCTCTTCTGCATCCCTCGTGAGAAGAAGATCATCCTCTGATCCCTGTTGAGGAGGTTCGTAGATAAACTCTACGGAGACTTTTTTCCCATCATTGATGGTGCCATACATAAAGCCTCTGTGCGGAGTAATTGGCGCCCTCTTCTCTGCCACCCCCACAGACGACTCTCTCCCAATCTTCAGCCGATCTCCAAGAGATGAGCCCGCCCCAAACGAAGCAAGCACAAAAAAACCAAAAAATTTCGCGATCCTCCTCTGCATAAAGGGGCATACCCCCCCTTCAATGATGAGAAAAGGCCAAAAAAAACCACTTCTGCCCCAAGCAACGGAAAGCGGCCCCTTAATGTCGATCCTGTAATTCTACATACCCCAAGACAACAAATCATTGTGGAAGTATTCATATATATATTATCAACCTACAACCTTTCCAGACAATCCCATGCATTATCACCATCACCTCGTTCCAGGTATCCTAAAATCAGAGAATGGTATGATGTGGGTTCACGAATGAGAAGACTATCAAAAAGAAATTGTGCTGTTGTAAGCCACCCACACTTTGCGTACATCTCCACTAAGGTGTTTCCTAGAAGTATATCATCATCAAATCCTTTACATATGATAACACTATGCAATTTTAGCCCCAGATCAGCAGCTCTTACATCACCACATGCATTCAGTACACAAGCATAAGCAATAGTATTCAAGGGAACCCAATTATTTTGCATCTCTTCGTAGCAGTCAAGAATCAATTCATTGTACCCATGATCTGAGTAACCTGCCATAAGCGTTGTCCATGAGATCACATCCTGAGCTGGAAGTCTTTCAAAAACACACTCTGCTTTAGGAAGAGCTCCACATTTACAGTACGTCAAGAATTGCACCACCAAGGAGTAGTTCTGCCTCCATACCCTTCATCACAATGTCTGCATGTATCTCTTGACCTTTACCTAAGAGTGTTTCACCGCCACAAGATTTTAAGCCCAAAAACAAATGTGACGATACTCAAAGGCCTTCCTTCATGTTGAATTAACTCAAAAAAGTGGAGAGCCTCCTTACTAGATTTCTGTTCTACATAACGTGCCATCAGAGCATTGCAGAGAACTTCATCAGGTGAGACAGCCATGTCAAAAAGAGCTTGTGCATCTTCAAGAAATCCACACTTGGCATACATATTGACTAATGCACATCCAAGAACAACATCAGATAATAACAATCATTGTTTGGCACTTTCATTGTGCAATCTTCCATAAGTGCATTCCAACCCGCAACGTCCCTAATCTGGAGCTTATTGAAAACTTATAGGTTTCTATGATCAAGCCACAACTTGCATACATGGCCTCAAAATGGTTGTGGCCTTCACTCACCAAGCTTGCATGACAATAGGCATTCAATACATAAACAAGAAATGCAAGAATCTGAATGGGCTCTCCCCCAAACTGCATTTGCTCAACACAAGTGATTGCATCCTAAACATGCTTATATTTTCCATAATCGGAACTCCAAACACCAAGGGCATTCCCCTCGAAACAAGATGTAGCCATGTAGTTTGCAAATACCTTTCATCCCATTGATTAACTCTTCAAGTACCTGAAATCAAATGTATTTTCCTGCCAAATAGAACCATATTAGTGCATCAAAACCAACCATTTCCTGAGCTAACATACTCCCCTCTTCTTAATTGCGAAGTCGTCCTCGACGAGCCAAATTGTTCCTGCGCTCAAATCATCCAACATGTGCTGATCACTCAATCAAATACAAATCTTTACCTTGCATGACCATACTCTTCTTCCTCAATGTAGCACCTGCAATCACCCTCATACAATCGTTGGTCAGTACCAAAATCCAATCATTCCACTTACCATCTTTGTCCATCTTCTCGCATCTTCATCGACATGTCCACCTGTCTGCAAACTTCATTAAAACATTAGAACCTTTCTTCATCAAATCACAATATGTACAACCAAAATGAAAAGACAATTATATCCTTCATCCACATCACACATATATACTCAGCACACACTTCATGATCCGCGTCACACATGCTTTCTCGTCACACACAACATACATACATGCAAACAGAAGACATGTCCACATTCGCTCTCGTCACTCTTCTCGACTACTCATTCAACACGTCACAAATCTTTGTTCCACATGCATACTCAACACACTTTCCACACACACCATATATAATCAAAACCATTCCCCACTTTTAATTTTGATACTCTTCTTGGCCATACGATCGCTTTCCTGATTTCTTTTTCTCGTTTCTAATTGAGTTCTCTCGCCGATTTCCCATTTCCTTCCCACCTAGGGTTTTCTATTCCCACTTACCTTTTCAACTACTCTGTGCTCTTTTGTTCATCAATCAGATCCTATGCTTGGTTGCCACCACCTCTCCTAAATTGATGGACACACGACAAAGACCACTCAAGCCTAACACGAGCTCACCTCGACAGGACCACTCATCATCAACGCGATTCAGGACTTCTCAAGTTGTCATACCACCTAAGAGCCAAACTGAACACTTCTGGAAGGTTTGCAGACAAACAATGCAACTAGCACGATTGGATTCCTCAAGTCCAAGCTTTCCATAGACACATCGCAACCAAAACCCTAGTTGAGCTTAAGCTTCAATTTGACATGTTTCATCGGGAGCCCACACATAACCCAAATCCCCACAACACAAACACATATATTCCCATCCGAGCATCATGCTCTCTCACCTCTCTTATGTCCCCCCTCGAGCGAGGAATTCTTCTCATTCATTTTTTCCACATTTTTTTTTTTCTCTTTTTTCATCATCATTTTTTTTTCACATATTTACTCACACTTGCCGGCCTACGCCGAAGCTGGATGCGACTCGTGGACTCAACCACCCGATCAAGTTTGTTCCACCCATCTACCAACCCAACGCAGCGCGCGACACACAGACAGCTAGCCCTATGCGAAACCGACGTCGGTTCGTGGCTTTGACCACCTGGCCAAAGTGGGTCCACCCACCTATCAGCCCACATAGGCGCGTAGCCACATGCACACATACATAAACATATAATATTTTTCCATTTTATTTTTTCATTCCCGCATCTCAAGAATTAGGAGACAAAAGAAAGGACTTTTTTCCAACCCAACCAATCACGACACACACACATATATCCCCTCGTGGACATCCCAATGAGACATATCTCCTCTCTGCTGCCACTCAAGCCAAAATCCAGCCACTAATGCCATGGTCAAACCGTCCTCACAAAACCCGCACATACTAACCACCTTGTCGACCTGAAACCTCAAAAAGTGTCACTTTAGTTCCTAAGTGTACAATAGACTTGGTCCGCCCATCCTCACATCTCAGACTCGCAATCCACAAAACAAACCCTAGTTAGACTCAAGCCGTCCTCACCGACATCCATCTCCTTGTCTATTTTTTCATCTCCAACTTCTGCCTCGCAGAGATTCCACCTGACCTGATAGATGACCTTGAAAACTACCATTAGCCGTTATACCTCTTAGCCTCAAGCCTCGCTGCTAAGTCCCTTAATCCTTGTTTGTTGTGCTCAATATCACTCTGATATTGGAATAGGTCACAATCGATGCCTCGGAACCGATTCCATATTTGCTCCATCTCTTTATCCTCTCTCATCCCTTTTTCAGATTTGAGGGGAATATCCTCCCTCTTCTCAACTCGAAGAGTCAACTTCTCAACTTCCTCTCTAATCGATCTTTCCTCCCAAATCCTACTCATATTTTCTTCATCCAGGTCATCTACCTTCTTCGACAATTCATTCTTCGTCCTTTCTAACTATGTTCCGAACGCATCCAACCTATCCAACACCGCTTTCAGCTCTTCCTCCGTTTTCCTCGCTCTAGGATCCTCCACCTATCCTCGCGTCTCGTCATCTTTCCGATTCATCCACCTACCGAGCTTGCTACTCAACCTTGCATTCTCTTTCTCTACATGTCTCATTTTCTCATCGCTCTCTGCTTGGGCATTTTTCATTCTTTCTAGCTCTAGGTGGAACTCCTCACATGCCTTACCTGCTTGATCACTATATCGACGGATTATGCTTTGTACCTTCTCAATTTCATGCTCCATTTGTTCGACTCTCCTCCTCAGGTCATCCTCGTCTCTTGAGAGCTCTTCTTCGATCGCAACTCTAAAGTAGTCGCCTACCATCAAGCCGGATCTCAAGTCCAAGACCACGTTTTCACTCTCAGGTCTCACAAGATCTTGCCTCCAGCTTTTGTTCACTCTTTTCCACTCCTTGTTTTCGCTTTTCAACACTTGTATTTGCTTTTCCCAAGTTTCTAGGATCTCGGCCATTTTCTCTTGATTTTCCTCTAATTTCGCTATTTTGATCCTCTCGTTATCTCGCTCCACATGCAACCAATTGACTTGACATTCCAAGCTCTTCACAAGTTCTATCAAGTCTCGATCATGAGATCCAGTGTCCTTGCTTCCACTTGCTCTCGCAGTTTCCGTCGATGAAGTAACTCTACCTTTGTCAACTTCCACATACAAAGAGGATAAGCACCTATCTGGTTCATTCGTTGCGACCTTTAGGTCAATCACCTCTTTTGAGCCACACACGTGCTCGCATAGTCTCTTTTTCCCACAGTCCTCACCTGTGGGGACAAAATCCAACGGGGAGCATACACGAGGGCAATATTTGGCTATATGCCCAATCTGCTCGCAACACCAGCATCTCACATAATTCGATATCGGGCCAAATCGCCACCCTTGGTTCACATGATGTCTCATGGTCGGACGAGAATCTATCCATCTCCTATTTTGTCCAAAATTCGGTTGCCTCATATTGGCATTCTCCAAACCACATGCTGGCTTTTGTTGAGCCATTTCTTTCATGAAGGTTGAAGCAGATTTGAGATCGACTTGGCTGTGCCACACGATTGGGGCACCAAGCGAACTCGTAGCACTCTCGATGAGATGTGCTAAGCCAATTCCCGGCAAACGCACCAAAATGTTGTGTTCCTAAGCCCAAGGAAAAGATGATTGTGAAAGCCTTTATTTTGCTCAAAACCCTTGCAAACGGTTTACTTGGATTACTTAGAGCACATAATTATCCCTCGAGGAATCCTTCCTTTGTATATGGACTAGCTCATATGTGTTCCCGGCAAACGCACCAAAATGTTATCGCCTCTTAGTCCAAGGGAAAATGCCCGCGCACAATGATATTTTGGCTAAACTTCCTGATGCTAGGTTAGTTTTTGTTGTTTCTAAGGGAGCCTCCACAAATGTTCATGCATAATTGCAGTCGCATAGTTTTCTTTCTCATTGAGCAAGTGTAAACATTCTTCTCTATTTTCAAAGCTAGACATTCAATGACACATCCTCTTTAGTACTGTCTAAGTCTCCGCTATTGCAACCAAATCATTCATGCAAGGCAAAAAAAACGAGACTCTCTTTTTGTACAGCTAAGTTATCACAACCATGAAACTTAAGTGCAGCGTCAAAGTAAAGGAAGAGAACGTCATTCACTTGCATTGGATAAAAGAAAGCGTGAGTACGCATACTCCTTTGAAGCTTTTCACTAGTAAAAAATTGGCACAACACGACTGCGAAGCATTTTAAAACCTTGAACCCCTTATACCAACATTGAAAATCACTTTAAGCATTGTGATATATGATTCCCTTCAGACATGTATGTTATTCGTCAGTTAACAGGAAAAATAAAGAAACAGAAGATCACTTCTGTTATATAGCACTCCTTCAAATGAGCATATGAACCTGTCTACACACCATCAAGCCCTTTCCCGCTTATGAAGGCTTTAATAGAGTTGAATGTTTCTAGTTCCTGTGATTCTCATTTCATGAGATATACAAGGCGAAATGAAGTGAAGATAGAGGTTTCCATATCCATGACTTTTTCTGTGCAAGAAGCGAAACAAAGAAAACCTGATGGAATAAAATGATGAGCTAAAGGTGGAACTTTATGAGATTCATGACATTTATGTATAAAACAAATACTGTCATTTGCGAGGTCCTGAATTATTTATCTTTACGCAGCAAATTAATATATCAGGGAGAACATGAATTTACCTTCGTGCAGCTTGTCATGGCTTATTCTCTTTGTGTGCTTATCAGATTCATGTGCAGGGAAAACTAGAGCTAGCACAATGTCCTCCGAAATTTGTTTTTCTCTCCCTCTTGATCTCTTTTTCTCCTTTCCAATGCTCTGACAGATCATTGTCATCTTCAATGAGCTGTGCCTCCTTTTTTTTTTCCCGTTCTCACATGCTACTCCTCGCATCTATGAACTCTTTCTCATCTGAGCGTTCGTAACCATCATTCTCTTAGAATTTGTGTGCGCCACCTGCATATGTACTTGTGCAGATCCACTATAGAATCCCTCTATTGCTGCTTATCGGTTGTCCAAACTGAATAGCTGAAAAATGGAAGCATGGGCTGCATGGTTCTAATGAAGCTGAACATCTTAATGGTTATGAGGAATGCTGAAGATTCCTCATACTCCTGTAGTTTCTTTCACCGACGCATCTCTACCAAAAAACTCCACTTTCTTGTTCACTTCAGTAAACTTCTTTCTATAAAGTTTGTGACGATTTTCCTCTTCATACGAGTTCTCTCTGCCACATGCTTTTCCCCTCTAATGCTATTAGCGGCATGATCTTCTTTACCCAAACTCCTCTTTAGTTTCTTTCGGAAGCCAGAAGTCTCTTCCCATATCAGCATCTCGTTCCTCCAACTCTGAGCATCCTAAAGTTCTCCTCTTCGAAGAGCTTTAGGTTTCGAGCCCCTACGAAGCCATAGCGTCTGCATCCCTAATGAACTATGTGGATATGGTCCGGGAGGATGATTTCCCTACGCCACCATAAGGCCCCATATAAAATCGATGCCCATCGCTTGAACTTCTACCCTTCCATCTCTGGAGAGTTCTCCCTGCCGTTTAACAGCAAAAGCCAGACACAACTTTCCACAAACCATCCATCCTTCCACAGCTTGATACACTGATCACTTAATTGAAATTCCTCAAAGTGCACATCTGCACTCTCTTCGTCATTGACCTCAAGTTTCACAACTGCGGTAACCCAAGCATCAAAGCCGCTCTCGGCATGAAGTTGAGCAGCCTGCAAGATTTCTTTGCTAGAAAGGGTATAGTCCCTCTTATTCTGACTTATAGTTTGGGTAAAGATGAAACCCACTCTTCGCATGCCCAGCCCAATCGCTATAGCTTCAACCTGTCTTTCCTCTTCTGCATCCCTCGTGAGAAGAAGATCATCCTCTGATCCCTGTTGAGGAGGTTCGTAGATGAACTCTACGGAGACTTTTTTCCCATCATTGATGGTGCCATACATAAAGCCCCCGTGCGGAGTAATTGGCGCCCTCTTCTCTGCCACCCCCACAAACGACTCTCTCCCAATCTTCAGCCGATCTCCAGGAGATGAGCCCGCCCCAAACGAAGCAAGCACAAAAAAAACCAAAAAATTTCGCGATCCTCCTCTGCATAAAGGGGCATACCCCCCCTTCAATGATGAGAAAAGGCCAAAAAAAACCACTTCTACCCCAAGCAACGGAAAGCGGCCCCTTAATGTCGATCCTGTAATTCTACATACCCCAAGGCAGCAAATCATTGTGGAAGTATTCATATATATATTATCAACCTGCAACCTTTCCAGACAATCCCATGCATTATCACCATCACCTCGTTCCAGGTATCCTAAAATCAGAGAATGGTATGATGTGGGTTCACGAATGAGAAGACTGTCAAAAAGAAATTGTGCTGTTGTAAGCCACCCACACTTTGCGTACATCTCCACTAAGGTGTTTCCTAGAAGTATATCATCATCAAATCCTTTACATATGATAACACTATGCAATTTTAGCCCCAGATCAGCAACTCTTACATCACCACATGC
The DNA here is from genome assembly GCA_020310875.1 of Ceratopteris richardii. Classification (NCBI taxonomy): domain Eukaryota; kingdom Viridiplantae; phylum Streptophyta; class Polypodiopsida; order Polypodiales; family Pteridaceae; genus Ceratopteris; species Ceratopteris richardii. The sequence goes on from CM035419.1 coordinate 71,920,784, forward strand.
ATTCAGTACACAAGCATAAGCAATAGTATTCAAGGGAACCCAATTATTTTGCATCTCTTCGTAGCAGTCAAGAATCAATTCATTGTACCCATGATCTGAGTAACCTGCCATAAGCGTTGTCCATGAGATCACATCCTGAGCTGGAAGTCTTTCAAAAACACACTCTGCTTTAGGAAGAGCTCCACATTTATAGTACATGTCAAGAATTGCACCACCAAGGAGTAGTTCTGCCTCCATACCCTTCATCACAATGTCTGCATGTATCTCTTGACCTTTACCTAAGAGTGTTTCACCGCCACAAGATTTTAAGCCCAAAACAAATGTGACGACACTCAAAGGCCTTCCTTCATGTTGAATTAACTCAAAAAAGTGGAGAGCCTCCTTACTAGATTTCTGTTCTACATAACCTGCCATCAGAGCATTGCAGAGAACTTCATCAGGTGAGACAACCATGTCAAAAAGAGCTTGTGCGTCTTGAAGAAATCCACACTTGGCATACATATTGACTAATGCACATCCAAGAACAACATCAGATAATAACAATCATTGTTTGGCACTTTCATTGTGCAATCTTCCATAAGTGCATTCCAACCCGCAACGTCCCTAATCTGGAGCTTATTGAAAACTTATAGGTTTCTATGATCAAGCCACAACTTGCATACATGGCCTCAAAATGGTTGTGGCCTTCACTCACCAAGCTTGCATGACAATAGGCATTCAATACATAAACAAGAAATGCAAGAATCTGAATGGGCTCTCCCCCAAACTGCATCTGCTCAACACAAGTGATTGCATCCTAAACATGCTTATATTTTCCATAATCGGAACTCCAAACACCAAGGGCATTCCCCTCGGAACAAGATGTAGCCATGTAGTTTGCAAATACCTTTCATCCGATTGATTAACTCTGCAAGTACCTGAAATCAAATGTATTTTCCTGCCAAATAGAACCACATTAGTGCATCAAAACCAACCATTTCCTGAGCTAACAGACATTCAACCTGGGCCCTTGGATTTCTCTTGATATCAATGGTTGAGATGGGATTTGTAAGCTGTCGGATTGGCAATTGTAAATCTTTTTCTTTTCATATTCCGCACGAACCGAAAGGTCATTACGTAGAGTTGTATCTATTTATAATCTAATGAAAGGACGCTTCGGTATCGATCAGGAGGATCGCCATACTGGTTGTCTGGGCGATTGCATTCTCTGAAGTTGTCGTAACGCGGTGTTGAGAAATCTGAGTATTATTGTTCTTGTCTCTTTTTTATTACATTAGCTTGTGTTTGGACACAGTTCCTTTAAGTTAGAAAACGTAAGTCTGTATTACGGTAATGAATAGCTTCGGCGCTGCGTATTGAGAACATATCAACCAGAGTGTAATTGGTAAGGTTGTGGAAGAACTAGCAATAGTCTGAGTACAGACAGTAAGACTGTGAGAGAACGAACCAGAGGATTGATAGTGATATGTATGCAGAGTTTTGAGTGTTAAAGTACTACGAAGTAAATGTGTTGATTGGGAAAGTTAAGTAATAGGGCCTCTGATTAACAGACCCCTTCCACTCCCAAGAACCCGAAAAGAGCTTAAATGCACCTGTGACGGCAACGCGCGTTTAACACTGGCGCCGTCGGTGGGAATGTGGCAATAGAGTGTTACAAATTGATTGTGGGAAGGTGATTATAGATTGTGAATTGACAGTAAGGTAGAGTAGTACGCAAGTGTTGCAAAGGTGATATATGCCAGTTACTCAATCCGACGAGTCGTATCCGAAGTACAGGAGAGACCGACAGCCTTGGGTGGTACCAAATTTGTTAACGACACCCCCAGGAGGCAGAAGCACAGATTGGTTAAGCCCAGTAGTAGAAGAAGCGAAGCTCGGTAGCAGTGATTCCGGTAATATTCCGGTAGAACATACTGCAATTCCGGTAGATTTCGGTGTAATTTCGGCATAGTTTGCAGAAGATACAGTAACTTCGGAGTCTACAAGAACGCAGTGTGCAGTTGATCCGACACCGTCTGGTCAAGATTCAAACCTCTCTGAGGATAGAGGTGTGTTATCCAGAGAGACCAGTGCTGGTGAAAGAATATCCTGGGTTGGGGAAAGTTCGACTAATTCCGGTGACAGTTTGGTCCCAGTTGCAGGGAGTTTACAATTTTTCGGTGACAGTGTTATACTTCCCGGTGAATCTTCATTCCGGACACCATTATTCAGGGTAAGTGTGCCTACATTTGATACCAAAGAAGAGGATAGGCTATTTGAATTGGAAATCCGTAAGAGGCTGAACGCTATTTTCAAGTCGGAAGGTGAGCAGTGTGATCATACAGAATCTGAAGGACCGGAAACACCACCTCAGAACTCAAGAGATAGTAACAGTACCACTACTAGCACCATGAGTGGACAGCAACAGCAGCAACAGCAACTGCCACTTCCACTTTGACGTGTTCCAACAGGGGTAGCATACACCAAGTTCGGTGGATTTCCAGGTGATGACCCTGATGCCCATGTGCGTACCTTTGAGATAAGTTATGACGTACTAAACCATCCACCTGATCCGGCGTACAAGGCCATCGTATTCCAATCTACATTAGTCAATCAAGCAGCCAGGTGGTTAACAGAGTATGATATCAACCATTTCGGCACCTATGAAGCGGTAAGGGATGCATTTTTGCAGAGGTTCCGGCTGAAGAAGAACCCTGCCGAAATCTTCGATTACTTGCAGAATAATAGACAGAAGCCGCATCAGACTGTGTAGGAATATGCCACATTATTTAGAACTCATTTAAGACAATTACCTCCGGCACATGCTAATTTACCGGATGATGTCATAACCCAGTGGTTCATTAATGGTTTGACCCCACAACTTAAACAAATCATGATCATCCGATGTGTGGGTGCTATGACACTAGATGCTGTCATAGCAATGGCCCTACAACTAGAGCATAAGCTTGGAGGTTTCACTGAAGACTTGGAGTGGCTGAAAGCCAGTAGAAACGTTGCAGAGGACCCGGCTAAACAGATGTACTGCAATAAATGTAAAAATCCAAGGCATACCAGTTCTACCTGTGCCCTTGATCAGATGTATTGTGCTATCTGTAATACCACCGGACATTCCACTAAAAATTATGCGTATAACGCCAAAGTGCAGGGACCAGCAACTGTAAATGCCATTATACAAGAACCAGGGCAGCCAGCCACTCACTACGTGCCACCACAGATGCGAAACAATCCACCGCAAGGATACAAGAATTATCGAGGACAGCGGAATACAAATTACCATACAAATCGTTGGCAGACAGGAACATCACAGGAAGGTACTTCCTTGCCACCACCTCGATATCATTTTTGTGGTGAGCTTGGTCACATCCGAAGATTCTGCAAGGATGCAACCGAATATGATCAAAGAAAGAAAGAGTGTTAGAATCCAATGACCAATATGGTCTATATCTCACCAGTGGAAACTCAAGCAGCAGTGATTCAAACAAGATCTGGTAAGCAGTTACAACCAGCAGCGGAGGTGTTTGAACCTAGCATCCGTGAAAAACAGAGAATGTATAACAAGGCTAGCCAATGGACCACCAAAGAGCCTACGGTGTTCCCTGATCCAGTTCCGGTGACATAGGTTCCCTTGCCAAAGGTAGGAGTGCAGGAACAAGATTGTACCCCAATAACAGGATCGGAACCAGTGAAGAGTGCAATTCCAATAGACCAGGTTTGAAGGCTTCAATTACACTTCCTTTGGGGCAACTACTCACCTTGGTGCCTGGAGTTCGGCAGCAATTCCAGCAAAGCTCAGTCCGGGATCTCCCAGTACTCCGGCAACTGCCACAATCCAACCGGAAGCTGACTCTACGGTGGATCATGCGGTCCCCTTAATTACGGTATGGCACAAGAATCACAAAATTACTCAAGTACTAATTGATGGTGGTTCCGGTGTAAATATAGCCACTGCAGCCCTTTGCAAGAAGTTAGGGTGGACCCAAATTGAGCCTGTCCAATTTTTTGTAAGAATGGCCGACCAATCCCGAGTCCATCCGGTGGGACTCGTACAGAATGTCCCGATCACTTTGCAGGGTACAACGTTTAAGATGACCTTTGTAGTCTTAGAACTACCAGAGTCCAGTCTCGATTATAATCTTCTTTTCGGCTCACCCTGGTTGAAACAGGCTAAGTGTTGGCAGCAGTCAGGAAACCGAAGGAGCCACAAGACAAAGAGGGTCGGAACGAAGAGATAGCACAAGTAGACACAGTAGCCAAAGAAGATCTGGCAAGTAGGCCATCTAAATTTTTCAGACATCAAGGAGTTGAGCACACAAGAAGAAAGAGCAAGTAGGGAGCTCAAAGATGTGTATGACAAATCAACAGAGAAAATCCCTACACAAATAGTGATTTTAATCACTAAACACCATTGTAAATACCATTTCATATTTTTGTAGCTCCATTTTGTGCAAGCCAAGGAGTCCTTGAGCTTGAGGAGCTTTAGAAGTATCTACCTGCCAATTTTCGTATTTTTTAGATCTCGTTTGAGCCCTCAAATAAGCCTTGGAACCTAATTTTTAACTAGGTCGGACACTAGGTCTGGACAGGGCCAAAGCTAGTCAAAAACTATAAAAGGAGCTAGAGAGCTCATTTCTGAGGTTAGCTTGTAATTGATCTAAACTTGTATGAGCTTTTTGAAAATAATCTAAAGAACTCCATTGCTTCTCACTCTTTGTCTTGCCCTGTGTGCGCGTGTGTCTGTATGTGTGTGCATGTTAGTGTGCTTCGCACTCACGCACTTGTGCCTTCACTTGCTCGAGGTCATCATACCATCCTCACGTCTTCCCGGATTGATATTCAAGGAGGTGCTACTCATCACTGAGCTACACCAAATTTTGGCGCCGTTGTCGGGGATCGAGCTTTGAGGAGGAGTGTGTGATGGTAAGACGTAGAGTTGAAGCGTTGGAGTTATAGGTATTTTCTTCACTTTGATCTATTTCCTTTTGTTTTCAATCACCATCATCATCATCACCACCTCCCACCTCCATCTCCATCATCGCAAAAATTTCAGTTTTTTGACTATATTTCCTTCCTCCTTTCACTTCCCTCATTTCACTTGTGAGAGAGAGCGAGAGAGCGATATTGTGTGTGCAGTTTTTGCATGTTTCTTGAGCTGTCTTGCAGGTACATGCTGCATCATCTTCTCCAGCACTCCGCGCAGGTAAAAAAAACGTCACGAAATTGTCTCTATGTCGCCGACCTCTGTCCATCGCGACCGACAGAAAAAATGCTCCATTTGCCAAACAAAGTACAAAACCATGATCTACAGGCCTAGAGCTTCCCAAAACTATGTTTAGATTTTTGAAATTCATCAGATTTCTGTCAATCGCGATCGACAAACCACGACGGACAGACCTGTCAATCGCGATCGACCAGTCAATCGCGACCGACAGCCCACGACGGTTCTGTTAATCGCGACCGACAGAGTCAACGACCGATTGACCACGACTGACAGATCATACGCGTGACACGTGTCAATCGCGATCGAGTCATCAATCGCGATCGACCCATCAATCGCGACTGACAGCCCACGATGGCTCTGTCAATCGCGACCGACACAGTCAACGATTGTTTGACCGCGACGGACAGACCCTCGCGACCGACCTATCAATCGCGATCGACCCATCAATCGCGACTGACAGAGTCAACAACCCTTTGACCATGACTGATTGACTTTTCGAGCCACGTGTCAATCGCGATTGACCCATCAATCTTGACTGACAGCCACGACGGACCTGTCAATCGCGATCGACACATCAATCGCGATTGACCTGTCGATCGCGACTGACAGAACTTGCGAACGCGATAGAAGGGCAAATTTGGCCAATTTTTAAGGGCAAAAAATAGTGGTCTAATTTTTGGGGAACCTTTAAGGGTTTAGCATTGCATTGTGAGGCCGCAACCCAAGTAATTCAAGAATTCCTGTTTGACTGAGTAAACTGTTTTGAACCCTATTTTAGCACCCAAACCCTGATCGGACATAACTTCCTCATACAAAATCCAATTGCTGTGATTCTTGTTTTGTCGGAAAGCTCGTGGGAAGTACAACCAAAACTTCCACTAGTTATGTGAGAATTAAGATCAGGATTATTAGATAGGGTTTTTTGAAGTTAACCATACCCCAAGGTAGGAAAACTGAGGGATCCTTGGGATTGTTTTTCATAAAGGCAAGGGATAATTTGGTCTGTGAGTTACATGCATGAAAGTGGTCTAGTCTGTCATTTGAATTTAAGTCTGGAGCTAATCTTGGGACTGATGCAGGTCTATTGAGAAGCAATTAAGAGCATCCAAGCAAGGGCTTTGTGCAAGCTTGAGAATCAACTTCTCGAGCACTAAAGAACAAGGATCAGCAAGAAAGGTCGGAATATTCTCAACTCCCCTTCGTCAATTCCTAGCTTAGGCTAAGAATGACTAGATGTAGGAGTAAGTCAGGGCGACGATAGGCAATTATCAAGTTGAAGAATACCTAAACTTTCAAGTTCAAGCTAAGAACATAATCTTTGTACTGTCGAGAACTTTAAAGGAAAAGAACTTAACGTGGAACGATCAACTTCAAGTGCGGAACTACACTCAAGTATACCTTACGACGTGATATCAGACAAGAATTTTAACACGGTAATCAACAAAAAAGAATCAAGTAACTGATACAAAAGGACTCCGCAACGAGGTTGTACTTGGGTAAATTTGGGTTATTCAATTAGGCTTATGAACCTTAGATCAGGGAGACATCTAGGGAGAGATAGACAAAGCCTTAGGTCTTCAGAGGCCAGTGTCAACCACACTGCTAGGTCTTGGGCCCAGCAGTTGAGCCACCACTCATACTACCCTAGCTCTGAGACTAGTGAATCAGAGATGTCTCAAGGCATGGACAGACCTACGGGAAGTTCAGGAGTGCCATACTTGCACAGGGTAGAATGCCCTTACAAAACGCAGTTGGAATACCTTAGGACCAACCGATTGGGTGCTAGCATCTATGAGGACGGCCTAGGAAGATCTGTGGTACAGATTAAGAATCCTGATCAATCAATTGGACTAGAGCGCCCAGCTGTCAAGTTTGAAAACGGAGCGTACTTAGATAAGGAAGGGACAATATATGTAGTCACCAGTCATCCAGAAAGGACTGATGAATTTGGGAATGTAGTCCCAGAATCGGACTTAGGTGACCTAGAGCAGGGAAACATGGGTGTAGAACCGAGGACCCCCCAAGGCAAATATGTTCTCACTAGGATCATCACACAAGAATGGGTTCCCCAGGACAACAAGAGCATAGATTTGCTTCTGAACCGAGAAACGGACGAAGCCTTTTGGAGGTATAAATCTGATCGGCCAATTGATATAGGAACAATCATGGTCTATGAGTTTAAGGATCCTGATAGCCCAAGCAGAGTGACCTACTTAGATCTCATTTCAGAGAGGATCTTTGTGGTGACAGAAAATGATAGGCATGCTTACACTTGGAAAGGTGAATTCATTTTCCCCCAGCCAAGATCAAACGTGTCCTTTGGTCACCCAGGAGCTGGAACCTCCCACGCTCACGAAACTCAAAGAGACAGACATAGAGAAAGACCGGAGGTAAGCTTTTCCAACCCAGGGGGCAGAGAAAGAATGAGGATGGAAACAAATAGAGTAGAGCCTGAGGTACTTAGAGCTCACAGGAATCAGAGAAATGCGGATGAGTTCCCTCTACCACGACCTAGAGAGCACACAAGGACTTTGAGACCTACTCAGTTAGTCAAGTCCATGAAGAATTACTTCGATGGCACTGGAGATCCATACGATCATGTGGCAGAGTTTAGGCAAGTTTTGAGAGCTAAACAAGTGGAGGATCTATTCACGTAGTACAATGCCTTTGGCCTAACCCTTAGGAACACAGCTCTTACATGGTTTCAACCATTGAACGAGAGACAGTTCCGGTGTATAGACCAACTCCTAGAGGCTTTCATTATTGAATTCTCTAAGAGTGGCATAAGACATAATACCTCCTCGTTGATTCACAGCTTCAAGCAAACCCCTCAAGAAACCGTGAGACTTGCAGGAAGAAGATTTAGGCAATACTTAGAAAGATGCCCTGTTTCGGAGCTCCCCACACCAGGTAAGCAAGTGGCTTTATTCTTGGATGGATTGCTAAGTACAAAATTGAGATCCTATGTGTACTTGAAGGACCCTAGGACCATAGAAGAGTGTGTATGCATGTGCATCGACATTGAGGATAACCTAGGGGAGGAGTTAGAGCTTTCCAAGATATACAAAGATTCAGATAGTGCCTCTAGCCTCTCTTCCACGCAATCCACATCAATAGAGGAACTTGCTGTATGTGTCTCTAGTAAACAAATTCCAAGGTTTGCCCCTGTGAAAAGATGCTATACTTGTGGAGGCGACCATATGGCGAATGTCTGTCTCATTACGGCTCAATCCCAAGTAAATCCGAGTAGCCAATACTGTACCATAGAACGGAGATACACAAATCACACAGCCCAAGACTGTCCATACAATAAGCAAGCAGTTAGGCAACCCTACCCTCAGCCATACCCTCAGCAGGGAAGATACCAGAATCAGTACCCACCGCAGCAGTATGCTAGGCCTCAACAAACCTACCAACCCCAATACCAACAAAGGCCTCAGCCTGTGTTAGCACAACAACCCCCTGCCCCAGCTAATGTAATTCCGGTAAAGTATACAGCAGCTAAGGAAAATTTGAATAGAGCTATAGTGCCAGTAACACCACTGCTTTCAGAAAGTGACCCGAGCGATCATAGCTTTGATTCTACTCACATTGATAGCCCCCAGGCTTACTACATGCAGTCTCCTGAACATGGTGAGTCCTACTATAGTGAAGAGCCAAATGAACCTAGTTGGGAACCAGAGTACACAAATGTAATGTACACAAACCCTAACTCTAGACCCCAACCTAGGCAATTAAGACCCCCATTCCCTAGAGGACCATGCTACAGATGTCAAGGAGATCATCTCATTCGTGATTGTCCCTTGCCTCCACCTACACAACCCCAATCAGTGACAATTCAAGGCTTTTGTCAAGATTGTGGAAAGGAGCATCTCTTACGAGACTGCCCAAAGAATCTTAATAACATGCCGAAAATCACTCCCATCAATGTTGTTGGGTTAGTGGTAGATTCCACAGGAAGTGTCACTTCCACTCCACCCATACATGTAGTCACTAGAGCTCAAGCAGTGCAACAAAACCAAGGGGCAAGCCAGGAAAAGGGCCCAGAGGCTAGTGGAACTGAGAGCATAACCAAGAAAAGGACTAGAGCTTGGCGAGATAGTCGCGAAAGAATGAAAAGACAATGGGCAAAAAAGATGAGTGAACTCGAGGAAAGCCTCAGAGAAACAAAGGCCAGGATAACTGAACTCACATCTCAAACTCCCTCTTACACTACCCCACCACCACCATTCCCATCTCCATCCGACCCGCCACCTTCCAACCCGCCTCAACTAATACCACCACCCCCTAGAGTAGGATCAGTCCTAGCAGATCCAACTCCCGAGGACCTAAACATGATGCTTAGAGCATATCAGGCCAGAATCCAAGAAGAGCCAAACATAACTGATCATGAAAAGGGTTACCCTAGAGCATAACTGGAGCTAGAACGAACCAAGATTTGTGCTAAAATGGTGGAATTGGCTCAGACCATGTTTGAAGCGAGTCGCCTATTTAACATCTCTAGTTCAGCAAAGACACAATTGCACTTTGATGGATTGTTAGAAAGAATAGAGAAGCTAATTGCACAATCAGAAAAGGAACCCGTCTCTCAACATAAGGACAAGGCAAGTGAAAGAGCAGGTCTTCCTGCCCAGGAAGCATATGTGCCTGAAACCTATGTGCCCAACTCTACGGAGCCAGACACATCATCTTCTATGAATCGGTTCACACCAGAATTCCTTCGCGAGATTCAAGAAGTCAAATGGGCTAAAGAGAGTGAAGTCCCTCCTCCCATTGAACTTGTGGATGATGCACATGACCAATTCCCACAAGACATCCCATCCATTTACGAGGAACAGGAGAGCACCCAATCTCAGGAAAGATTAGACTTTGAGTCTAACTCTCTACAAGAATTACCCCACTTCACAGGCCCATGGGAAGCTAAGTCTACTTGTGTGAGAGCACCCACAGTCATGATAAGGAACGAAGATTCAGTCATACCTAGGAACACAGAGGTAGTGAAAAACACTAAAGTACAGTGCAACCTCACCTTAGAAGAGCTACTCAAAGTAAGGCCAGAACTATGGAAACATGTAGCCAAACAAGTACCAAAAATAGCAAAACCTCGTTCCCAAGTAGGATCCTAGAGAACAGTGCCAGAAATACCCTTGGATAAGATAGGAGACATGTGTGAAGGTGAAGAAGGGAACACCTATCTTCCCATTACCTACCAGGGGTACACCACCAAGGCAATTTTGGACTCACGTGCAGGAGTTGCAATTGCCACCACTTCCCTATGGAAGCGTTGGGGCAAGCCAGCACTCAGGCCAACGAGAATGAAATTGCAGATGGTCGATGGTCATATTGAGAGGCCCTTAGGATTGCTAGAAGGAATAACTCTCACCACCTGTGGTGTCGAGTTCGAGCATACATTTGCTATATGTGATTTTAGCAAGAACCATGCCTATGAAATGATCTTGGGACGACCTTTTATGCGACAGTTGCAAGTGGTACAGGATTGGGGAACCAATTCTTTGTACCTGCAGCACTTAGGTGTTACGACCAAAGTGAATCTCAAAAATTACTCTCATAGAGATGTCCCCCCTATCCAATGGAATCCCATCCATAGAGCCAAAGATGATACGGAATCTGTGCATTCCATAGGATCAGGATCCTCATGGATGCATGAAGACACCCACTTATGGATGTGCAAAGTGGCAGTAGAAGAGGAGAAAAGAGAAAAGGCCAGAGAAATAGGTGCAAACAAAACACATAGACCCATTCAAGACCCAGCCTATGCACCTGTAGTATTTCCTGATGAGGAATTTGAACCCCATGGCTGGGCAGAAACCTTAGCAACAATGGATGTAGCCATCAATGAGGAACAATGGACACCCCACTGTGATGAGGATGGCTATGACATTTCAGTTTTCTCCATAGAGCCAATCATGGGAGAGGCAGTGTTAGAAGAATGAGAACCTAACCCTGATGCATTTGAGGATGCGAGTGACTTCGATCTAGAGTCAATCATTATGGACCCACCTTTTGCATCAGATGAAGAATACTTCTATGAAGTAGAATTTCAACCCCAGAGGTATGGAGAGCTTACGAGTGATGTAAGGCTAGCCACACATGTGACCCCGAAGGAAGAAGGAAAGAAAAGAAAGAAGAGAGAAGTCACACCAGAAGAGAAAGAATCTTTGTTTGAGGTCCCAGAAAATTTTAAGAAGTATGAGATAGATGATAGGAGAGTCATGATCAGAATGCCTAAACGAGAGGCACAATCAGGGGAGGCCTATGATAACAAAGAAACCACCAAGAAAATAGTGGTAGCCATAGAGGAAGGAGAAGAGAGATGCACTTACATAGGACATGACCTGACGGAAGAAGAAGAGCAAGAATTGATAGCCTTGCTAAGAGAATACAGAGATGTATTCGCTTGGAGTTACAAGGACTTGAAAGGTGTGGACCCTGACATATGCTCACACACCATCCCCATGACCTCAGATGCCAAACCCTCTAAGCAAAAGCCATATACATATAATGATAATTACGCTGCTAAGATCAAAGAAGAGATAGATAGACTGGTAGAAGCTGGATTCATCTATGAAATTGAGCACACTGAATGGGTATCCCCAATCGTAGTGGTGCCCAAGAAAAATGGAAAGTTGCGTCTATGCATTAACCTGAAGAAGGTTAATGCAGCCACAATTCCAGATAACTATCCGCTTCCTATCACAGAGCATCTTTTAGAAAGAGTGGCAGGCAAGGAAGTGTACAGCTTCCTTGATGGATTTTCGGGCTACAATCAAGTAGCCATAGCTCCAGAAGATCAGCATAAGACGGCATTTGCCACTGAATGGGGCATATTTGCCTTTAGAGTAATGCCATTTGGGCTTACCAATGCACCAGCAACCTTCCAGAGGCTAATGTGCCATGTATTTAAGGAGTTCCTGAGGAAGAATTTAGAAGTCTATGTTGATGATCTTTGTGCTCATTCCAACATTAGACAGACCCATATCCCTGAACTCAGACAAATCTTTGACAAATGTAGAGAATATCAAGTCTGCCTAAACCCAGAAAAGTGCGTTTTTATGGTCAGGCAAGGCAAGATTCTAGGACACATAGTGTCAAAGAATGGCATATCCGCTGATGAAGAGAAAGTGAGAGCCATAGCCGAGTTACCTAGGCCAAAGAATGTCAAGGAAGTTCAAACTTTCATGGGGCATTGTGGCTATTACCGACGTTTCATCCACATGTATGCTGTCATTGCAAAGCCCATGTACGGACTCTTGACTAACTTTGAGTGGACTGATGAATGTGAGAACTCCTTCAATGAGCTTAAACGAAGATTATGTTCAGCACCAATCTTGACTACACCAGATTGGAACAAGCCATTCCATGTTCATGTGGATGCCTCAAATTATGCTATTGGATGTGTACTTGCACAACCTACGGGTGAAGGTAATATGGATCTTCCAATTGCCTATGCTAGTAGACAATTGAATGCAGCTGAACGAAATTATACCACTACAGAGAGAGAAGGATTAGGCATGGTATATGCGGTTAAAAAGTTTAGACATTACTTGCTTGCAAATAAGTTTAAATTTTTTACTGACCATCAGGCATTGTTATATCTTGTAAACAAGCCATGCAATACAGGAAGATTAGTAAGATGGTTTCTCTTACTAATGGAATATGATTTCGAGGTTGTGGTAAGGAAAGGGAAGACTCACTTGAGAGCAGACCATCTCTCTAGGCTCACATCTGGGGAAGCCCCACAAGGAGTGTCAGATGACCTTCCCGATGCTTACTTGTTTAATTTGGAAGTGGTACCATAGTGGGCTAAGCCACTAGTGCCAGTATTGACATACGGGCCTAACCATCCAGTAGTAAACACACAGAATAGAGAGGTAGTGAAAGCCCAAAAGTATCACATCATGGCAGGAAGTATGTACAAGCACACAGATCAAGGAATCTTGGCCTGTTGTGTGGAAGAGGATGAGTACGCTAAGTGGTTGCAATTGGCACATGTAGGTGCATTAGAGCAACACTACTCAAAACAACGAACCCTACAGACCCTGAGGAGACTCGGAGTGCATTGGCCGACTATGGAAGCTGATGTCCAAAAGTTGTGCAAGGAATGCCCAATCTGCTGCACTAAACCACCTGTGGAACATGCTACTCTTTATCAAGTGTCCATAGTGCCAGATTGGAGTGAACCACTAGTATCCTTTTTGAGGACGAAAACATTCCCTCCAGACATGACTCTGGCTAGGAAAAGGAGTTTAGAACAAGAAGCCCAGGATTACTCACTCATTGGTGATAATCTATACAAGCGTGGTAAAGATGGTTACCTGAGACTATGTGTCCATGAGAGTGAATATCTTAGGATCTTGGAAACTGCTCACCAAGGTGTAGTAGGAGGACACTTTGGACCAGATCTGGTGATCAAGGCAATACTATTTGCGGGCTTCTGGTGGCCGACCCTTCACATGGATGCACATACCTATGTGAAACGATGTGATGTCTGTCAGAGAACTCAGTATCCTATACGTAAAGATGAGATGCCACTGAAACCTATGATGGGTGGACGTGCATTCTCTAAGTGGGGAATAGACTTCGTAGGTCCTATTAATCCCCCAGCTAAGGGTTCCCATGCAAAATATATCATTGTTGCGACAGACTATCTAACAAAGTGGGTAGAGGTAAAAGCCACAACGAAGAACGATGCTCAAACAACTGCTAAATTCTTGTTTGAGAATGTATTCACAAGATACGGGCTACCTATAGAGTTAGTAAGTGATAGAGGCACTCACTTCTTGAATGAAGTAATTGAAAATCTACTCCAAGAATTCTTGGTAGTACATCAAAAGTCTGCCCCCTACCACCCTCAAGCAAACGGCTAGGCTGAGAGTACCAACAAGATTCTGTGCACTGTGTTGACCAAACTAGTGAACAATAAACGCTCTGATTGGGACAAACAGCTACACCATGCTGTTTGGGCATACCGAGTCGCCTACAAAACGGTACTCCAAGCCACCCCCTTTCAGATGGTATTTGGTCAAAATGCAATGCTACCATTGGACTTCTTAATACCTACATTGAAAGTAGCACAAGAGCACGAATGGACGGGTCATGAACTCTCCTCTAGACTTTTTGACCTTCAACAATTAGGAGAAACAAGACTGAGGGCGGCTACAGGGATATATGCAGCTAAGAAACGATAGAAGGCATATTTTGATGCCCATGTTAAGGATAAAGGCTTGAAAGCAGGAGACCTAGTACTAGTCTACACTTTGAAACAACATGCGAGGAAGCTAGAGAAAAGAGGCTACGGACCCATGATCATTAATAGAATCTCAACAAGTGGAGCAGTGTAGCTAGCCACATTAGAAGGCGATGTTCTTCCAAGTTATATTAGCGGATGCAGAGTCAAGTTGTATCAGGAACCTCTCACAGAGGAAATGCTAAGTCGACTCAACACTGCCAAGAAACGCAAAGAAGAAGAAAAGCGAATTCGAGAAGAAGCTCAAGCAGAAGCCTTAGAGCGCATACGGAGAATGAAATTAAGAAGACAAGGTAGAGAGCAACCTAGACCAGATGCCGATGCAGACCAAGGATATCACATGGCTATGTGTGAAGTTTCATGTATCAGCTCTCATAGGATAATTGATCGACGTCCTTTTATAACCTTAGATATAGGACAAGGAAAAGGTGCAAGGACTGTAAGAGCCTTGATTGACTCAGGTGCAGCCACTAGTGCTGTTCAATTGTCTTACTGTCAAGAGTTGAAATTAACTGTCAATCCTATAGAAGCATATCTCATAGGATTGGGGGGTGTGGAAACCCCTTGCCTGGGCGAGGTGGATCTTCCCATCTCCATTCAAGACGAAGTATTGACAGTCAGAGCACAAGTGTGTCAAGATGAGGACCTCACTGAGCCTCTGGTCTTGGGTCAAGACTGGCTTTATGACCAAGCAGTCAACTTAAACCTAAGAAGTGGACTTCTTCAGGTATGGGTGAATCAGAGTAGAATTACAGTTCAGTTAGATAATGGAGCACTTCCGAAACTAGGAAAGGCACAGACTCCTGGTCCCTCCAGGGGTACACATGAAGTTGACCATGCTGTTCTTGTCCAAAGCTATGTGATGCAGAGGAATGGAGATCTCAATAGAAAAGTCAAGGCGTTGGCGGAACTCCCTTCTTTTCCAAAGGCCAGAAGGAGGCAGCAACTAAGGGCAGATCAATTACTGAAGACTATCTATGCGGGAGACCAAAAGAACGCGCGAAGCCGAACAACTCAGCCAGTGAAACAAATGTGGGTGCAAAAAGACAAGCTGCCGACTGTAGCCAAGTCGCGACAACTGTCTCAACTACCTATTAGTAATCAACGACATGATACTAATAAGAGGACTCCTAAAACCTCTGTTGAGAAAGTGAAATCTATCTGGGTGCCCAAGAAGTCGATGAAGGCTGACCCACAATCAAGACAAATTTGGGTGCCTAAGGCTTGCTTGCGGGCTCAACTAGTCCCACACGACTCACATCATACACGACCGAGTTCACTCACTCGGGGAACCGCCACCCACTCTTGCCTGACACACTCGAACACACAGTCACTTAGAAGCACGCACAGACTCACTCATAAATGGGTCCCAAAGATGCATCACCCCCGAGCAGAATTACTCATGCAACCCTCCAGAGTCTCCACAAAACCAAAACCAAGAGCCACCCATTGCGTTTGGCAACCTAACACTTGTAATAAACCCCTCGACTCCAATTTGTAAACTCATCTCCACTTACTAACTGCATCAGTCAGACACTGCATCTTTCCATCTAGCTCCTAGGACTATCCATTCATTAACTACACACACTCTCATCGTGCACTCACTAACCCACTAACCCATTACTCACCTCACAATAATATTGTAACGGGGGCAAAACGTGCTCTATCTTGTCCATTACAATATTAACGCATGCTCTATATTCTCGATAGAACCAGCTAGCAAGCAATAACGATGGCAGAAGCTGGAGGCACCAGTTCCCAGGCAGGGTCCAGCGCACAGATTGTGGACATTGAAACCATTCTTCTAGAACCGCCACTCACCGAAAGGCCTCAAGAACTTCAAGCGGTGCATGTCCTTCCTATCCAGGACCCTCCTCAGGGACACACTTCTCAAGTGGGGAAACATGCTCATTGGTTTAGTGATGTAGCAGGGCCATTGGGTGACGGAACCTACTTCTGGGAAGCAGAAATTGAATTTAATGGAAAATGGGGACGCTACCACTTTTTTTCACTCAAGAATTGGAGAACTATCAGAATGCAGAGGTAATGCGATCAGTTTGGACCAAGGTAGGCCTGGATAGATATTTCAGGGCACACTTGCCTAAACCTGATTTTCTACGCTGCTCCTATTTCATAAGTACCATAACTCCTAGCAGGGCCAAGGGAGGCGATAATACTTTTGTACTACCATCATTATTGCCAAGACACGAACTCAAGAGATTTAAACTGACCCTCAATCTGGTACGGGAGGCATTGAACATGCAAGATATGCACATTCCCACCGAGAAAGAAGCAATGGTCCCAGGTAGGATGAAGCATAAGGATCTCAATAAATTGAAGGACATGGTGGCAATGACGCCTACCATTGCTCTCCACTTACAACTGTTATGCAACATTTTGCTTTTCCCGCACAAGAACGATTCACTATGCCCCCTAAGAAAATATGGTTCAGCTTATACTTGGCAGAAACAGAGAACCTCACCCTCAACATACCGCACTGGGTCATCGATCAGATACACCTAGCCCATCAGCGCTGGAATAAGAAGCAGAAAAATGTACTTCATGGCTGTTGTGCCCTAACAAGAATAATTTACAGGTGCCTAGCATATGACGTGCCCATTCAAAGAGCACTAGTGTGGTCCAGGGCCCAAGATTTCCAAAGGCGACTATCAACAACGGGTCCTCCATCGAAGAAGATGAGAGGGGGCGTCCAATTACCATGTGCTCAACCAAGGGGAGCTACTACCACACCTGAGGTGACTCCTCCTCAAACTAGGCATGTTCGGCCATTCACCATTCGTCTTCCCAGACCAAGTACAGAAGGACCCAACTTGGTGTTTCCCCCCATTCCATTAGACTTGGAATTTCCACAGGGATTTACTCTCAATGACCTCACGGATGAAGAAGTTGCCAGGCTGATCTACGAATCTAATCTTGAAACAGAAGCAGACCAGACCCAGGAACCACATCCCACCACAACAACACCAGCCCCGACAGAACCAGTCGTTGTAGAAGTCGAAGGAGATGAACAAGAGGCTGGAGGAGAAGAAGAAGAAGCCGACGAAGAACAACATCAAGAATATGATGAACTCTTAGAGCTAGCAAGTGCCCCAGCATATTCGGCACAAATAAAAAGATTGTACCAAACCATGAAGCGAGTTCAGGAACAACACAAAATGTCACTTGAATCAGGCAAGGTGCTCATGAGCCAACTATTGGCAGAGGAAGGTGTGGACGATATGTTTATCGAATCCATGAACCTACACGCAGAGGCAGTCGGCTTGGATGAGGCCATACATGAGGCCATGACATACATTAATCGATTTGAGAAACGTGTTCCTGCCCGCCCTAGGCGATCTGGAAAACAAATACACATCAATGTATCAGAACCGGAAGGCAACATGCAAATGGAAGAACATCAGGAGGAACCACTCTCCCCATCCACCTCACCTCTCACTACACAATTCACCTCACCAACCGGCACGACCACGCCCTTTTCTACCACTACCACAGTTGTCATGGGAATTCCTCTCTCTCCCGGTATCCAATTTGGAGGAGTTTCCATGCCCACCTTCACCACACTCTTCACAAATATCACTTCCACCCCACCCACTGTCCCCATCTTTACAGTCACACACACATTGGACACAATGGAGACATCACCCGCCACAGTACCACCCCCAACCCCCACACAACCTCAATCTCCCATACCCCCTCCACCTACTTCACCACTTGACTCCACCACATTCACAACTCCCTTCCCCTTCTCCATTCCCCCTGCATCTTCATCTTTAACTGCATCTTTTAATGTAAATAGTATATTCCTGTCATTACATCAATGCGTATATCAACTTCAGCGGGAGTACAGGGAACTAGAAGGCCGCCATCATCAGCTGACAACAAACCATCAACAACTACAAACACGACTCATAAGGCTAGAAGAAGAAAATGCGGAACTCAACCAACGCCACACCACTCTTGAGCAAGCCCATCAAACACTCCTGGAGGCATCCCAACCATCAGCAGAACCCGGTGTCAAACAACTCGAAGCCTTGTTGGAGGTGTACCAAACAGATAACCTGAGAGTCCGGCGTAATTTAACTCTACTTCGAAAGCATATGGCTACAGCACTTGAAGAAAATAAACGATTGCAGAAACAAAATGAAGAAAACCTCGAAGCAGCCATGGAAGGTTCCCCCCATGAGATCGATCCAGAACAGTTCAAAGCGGTTCCCACATAAACAATGAAAACCATCTTGGAAAGTTATGCGGATTTATTAGACGCACATGATGATTTGGAAAGGGAACGAGATGAGCTCCGTAGCCAGCTCAGGGAAAAGGAGGCTCCAACCAAGGTAATAGAAACGACCTCGACTTCAGAGGAAGTAAAGGCATTGACAGAGCAGGTGGCTGAGCTCCAGAAAAAGTTACTAGAATATGAAAGGCAGCCCTCCCCAGTTGTAGAACCCGAACCGGAGGATTTAGTACCCATTGAGGTGGATGAAACATATGAGGAACCATACGTTCCTATGCCGATGCCAGGTGCTGCACAGACCTCCGAAGGAATGGACACATTAGAAGTTGAAGTACCTGAATGGCTCCAAACACTAGAGAAGATAGCAACAACCCATGAAGATAGAGTGGCCATTCAAATCCAATCTATGGCAAAGTTAGAAGACACCATCATCAAGTCTGAATACTTTCGAAGCATGTCTCATCATAGATGGATCGGCACCAACGATGATCAATATGTGCCATATTATGTGCTCCTTGCGGATTACAATGCAGAGATTCAACGCAGTTGTGGCAAACCTCCAACTTTTGCCACACAATTTGGGCCAGAGGATATCCCAGACAGTGCGAAGAAAGGCTCCATTCATCAACGAACCTGGAGAATCCGTCTTCTTGAAACCTACCTGGAAATGGTTCGTACCTGGACTAACATGCCCCTTTTTATTAAATACAATCCTTGTTATGTTCCAGTATTCCGCCGGCGCACTTGGCCAGAGTTTACAATTGCTGTCAAGAACGTCAAGGGTTGCGCAAAGTGGTTAAATTATGTTTATCTAGCACCGCCACAAGGCCCTCCCACTGTAAATTACATGATTTCTACCATCAGACACTGGAGCACTCAACTACGGAATACCCCCGATGTGATGGCACAAATGTGTATGAAAATCTTTGAGCTAATGCTAATCACCTTCAGGACGTTCAAGAATATTAAAGACCCCCACTTCTCAGGTGTCGGATTTCTTACAGGAAACCAAGATCTGGTATACGACATGAGCACCACCCCATCCATAGAGGTAATATATGCTTGGCACGCCAGAATAAAGTACCTCCCAGCTTGTTTTAAACAGACATTCGAGGAGATGTTCATAACAGGATTCTGGGAATATCACTCAGAAATATTTGTACCCAGGCCCTCACATCTCCTCCACTTATTCGCTGTGGAGAGAACCATCCATTCAGAACAACTGCGGGTGCCACATCCGGACGTACCAGGACCAGTGAATTGGGATGCATTATTAACAGATCTAGCACGGGGGCTCTGATTAGAAGAACACCACTCGCTGCCGATGTCGTCCAATATTATGTCCAACGCACAGCGTGACAAGGGTCTGTCAGGGGCGACAGACGCGAGAGTGGGGGGGGGGTGTTGGCAGCAATCAGGGAACCGAAGGAGCCACAAGACAAAGAGGGTCCGAACGAAGAGATAGCACAAGCAGACACAGTAGCCAAAGAAGATTTGGCAAGTAGGCCATCTAAATTTTTCAGACATCAAGGAGTTGAGCACACAAGAAGAAAGAGCAAGTAGGGAGCTCAAAGATGTGTATGACAAATCAACAGAGAAAATCCCTACACAAATAGTGATTTTAATCACTAAACACCATTGTAAATACCATTTCGTATTTTTGTAGCTCCATTTTGTGCAAGCCAAGGAGTCCTTGAGCTTGAGGATCTTTAGAAATATCTACCTGCCAATTTTTGTATTTTTTAGATCTCGTTTGAGCCCTCAAATAAGCCCTGGAACCTAATTTTTAACTAGGCCGGACACTAGGTCTGGACAGGGCCAAAGCTAGTCAAAAACTATAAAAGGAGCTAGAGAGCTCATTTTTGAGGTTAGCTTGTAATTGATCTAAACTTGTATGAGCTTTTTGAAAGTAATCTAAAGAACTCCATTGCTTCTCACTCTTTGTCTTGCCCTGTGTGCGCGTGTGTCTGTATGTGTGTGCATGTTAGTGTGCTTCGCACTCACGCACTTGTGCCTTCACTTGCTCGAGGTCATCATACCATCCTCACGTCTTCCCCGATTGACATTAAAGGAGGTGCTAGTCATCACTGAGCTACACTAAGGTTATACAGGATTGGTCAGCACAGGAAGTGACTTTCAAAGACAACCATCGTAAATATGTTGTCAAACTAGATGCTATTCAGCCCTGCGAATTACATGCCAGACCTTATGTAGCAGAGCCGGTCCACATGTTGGATGGTTTATCCGATGACGAAGCAGAAGAATTTTTGAAGAATAACAAAGATTTGATCTCTTTGGGAACTGTCGATTTGCAATCTGTAGCAGACAACTGGAGTCCGGCAGCCTGTACGGTGATGCCCGTGACCAGAGATGCAGATGCCAATGATAACGATGCTATGGATGGAGCCACTTTGCAGCAACTTTTACAGTCAGCTGACGATTCGATGAAACCTCGGCAATTCTATGTTCCCGAAGATCAGTTAATCACCTATAATTTTGGAGATGAAGTGAACCCGCGACCTGTCAAGATAAAGGAAGGATTATCCGAGGCATTTCAAGCAGATTTGATCCAGCTTCTTCGTGAGTTCTCGGATGTTTTTGCATGGGATTATCGTGATATGAAAGGTCTGGATCCTCGCATCTATCAGCATCGGGTCATGCTCAAACCAGAAGCAAAGCCGATTAAACAATCCAGCTACCGAATGAATCCTAACTATGCAGCACAGGTCAAGGCAGAACTCGATCGGCTACTAAAAGTGGGATTCATTGTCCCCATTGAACACGCTAAATGGATCTCGCCGATCGTAATTGTTCCGAAGAAAAACAAGCAGCTCAGAATCTGTGTGGATTATCGAAAATTGAATGCATCCACAGTACCTGATCCGTTTCCTCTTCCCTTTCTTGACACAATGCTAGACAAGGTGGCAGGACACGAGATGTACTCCTTTTTGGACGGTTACAGTAGCTATAACCAGGTCCGAATGGCCGAGCAAGATATACAGAAAACAACATTTATTACGAATTGGGGTGTTTTTGCTTGTACAGTCATGTGGTTTGGGTTAAGGAATGCTCCTAGTACCTTTCAACGTTGTATGCAGGAAATTTTTTCACCTTACCTCACTTCTTTTATGCAAGTATACTTAGATGACTTCTCTTTATTTGGCAAAATTATGGCACACCTGTATCATTTACGGTGTTGTTTCGAGAAATGCCGCCAATACCGACTTTGCTTGAACCCGACCAAATCTGTCTTTGCGGTTTCTTGTGGTAAACTACTTGGCCATATTATATCTGCACAAGGCATACAGGTTGATCCAGACAAAGTTGCCGCCGTGTTGGAAGCACCTGTGCCTACAACACCAAAAGAAGTTATGTGATTTCTGGGACATATTCGGTGGCATGGTTGCCATTTACGGTGGTTAGCTCATCTCGCCACACCACTTAATGGACTCATGACGAGCACTCCACGACAGTTTGATTGGACTCCACAATGTAAAACTGCCTTTGATCGTTTAAAAGAATTATTGACCCAGGCACCAATTTTGCAACCCCCGGATTGGGAACGCCCGTTCCACGTCTTCGTTGATGCCTCAGATATCGCAATTGGAAGTGTTTTAATGCAGCAATCTGATAAGTGGTTCAGGCCTATCTATTACACAAGTTGTCGACTCGCTTCTGCTGAACGAAATTATTCAGTAACTGAAAGAGAATGTCTTGGTTTGGTGTATTCTGTAAAGAAATTCCGGCATTATTTGTTAGGCCGAAAATTCACCTTTCATGTAGATCATGTTGCACTGGTGTATCTGGTCCGGCAGCAGCATTTAGGTGGTCGCTTGGCACATTGGGTTCTATTGTTACAAGAATTCGATTATGAAGTGATTCATCGACCCGACACTGCACATGCGTTAGCAGATTTTCTCTCTCGATTAGATTCCGGTGAAGCTCCAGTAGGTGTTGATGACACCCCACCAGCAATTTATGTTACTGAAACAACTAGTGATGAATCTATAGAACCTCCTGTGACACTTACCTACTATGATCAGTTATTAACCTTTCTTACTGATGGATGTCTTCCCCCTCAAACTTCTCCTGCGATGAGGCGGAAAATTGCAGTTTAGAGTCACAGATTCCGGTTGATTGCCGGACAGTTGTATTATATGGATCACACTGGGGTCTTGCTTCGTTGTATTCCTCCACATGAAGTAAACTTGGTTATTGCTATGGCACATTCAATACCTTCCGGTGGACATTTTGCCGCAGATCTTACACACTGAAAAATTCTGCAAAGTGGTCTCTGGTGGCCTACTATGTACAAAGATGTGACTCAGTTTGTGCAGCAGTGTGACAATTGTCAGCGATCTGGCCAGCCATTACAACACCATTTCTTTCCTCTACAATCTGTATTACCTTTGGAACCTTTCCAGAAATGGGGTCTTGATTTTATTGGACCAATCACACCTCCAGCAATCCTTAGCAACAATCGATACATTCTGACATGCACAGATTATGCTACCAGATGGGCAGAAGCTTGGGCCTTACGGTCCGCCACAGCTGTTTCGGTGGCCAAATGCCTGATGAAGGACGTATTTCCCACATTATGGATTACCTTTGGAACTTGTCACAGATCAAGGGACACACTTTGTCAACAATTTAATGCGAGTGCTCACACACACTTTTTAGATTCTGCATAAATTCAGTTCACCTTATTATCCTCGTGCTAATGGCTTAGCTGAGAGTACAAACAAAACATTGTTGACTATGCTTCGTAAACTGATTGTGGAATCACCATAAAGATGGGATTAGTTACTACCTGTAGTATTATGGGCATACCGGACTACATACAAAGTAGCAACCGGACTGACTCCTTTCAAGCTTGCTTATGGGCTGGAAGCAATTGCACCAATGGAAGTTGTAGTACTCAGTTTACGCGTGGCTATCACTCAGAAACTGTTACCTGAAGACTCTTTGTCATTTCGGTTGGAAGCACTCAGAAACTTGGATGAACATCGCTGGGAAAGTTTCCTAGTTCTTCAAGAAGTTCAGTTGTGGCAAGCTCGTACTCATGATAGCGCAACCACCTCCAAACGCTCCCGTCCTATACCATGAGGAATCTACACAAATACTTGAAGATACCAAAGATGATGATGAAGATATCTTCCAACTTCTCCGTCGAAAACGTAGAAAGATAAGCACCTCTGAAAGTCAAGAACAAGGTTCCATCGCTGGAAATGAAGAAGAAGGACATGAAGAAGAAACCTTTCACGACACCGCTACTTCAATCCATATTGACTCTTTTGGACAATCTTCTCAGGATAACCAACAGGAACACAGTGTTTCCACCATTGCTTCTAACGCAGATTCTTCTCGACAAGAGTCTTAACACCAATCCCAAGAAGAAGTGCAAGATCTTGTTGCGGGCATGCTCGATGAAATAATCGCTCTAGTGGAGTCTATCAATACCCGCACTGAAGCAACCACGCAGCAACCTAACAAAATTGTTGGTGGCTAACACTCTGCTACCCACTCCTCCACCCATGCCTCCGAATAAGCCCATTGAACCTGTTTTACCTATTGTGCCTGAAGCACCGGATTCTTCCTCCTCTTCACCTAACTATTCTCCACCCTCTTCCCGTCAACTCTTGATAGCTTCTTCATCTCAACCACATCCTCCTCTTCTGTTTCCTTCAATACCTATGTTTACTGAGCTAGCATCCATGGGTCATATGTTGATCCAACTGTCGCGACAGCTACCAAAACAGATGAAGGAGGTTACTGATAATCTCAGACAAGAATTCCAGCATAAGGTCGATGTTCTTGAAGCAGATATTAATCCACTCCAGGAAGAAGCGGATGCAGTAAAAGCAGAAAATCATGCTCTGCACCTACAGATTCAACAACTCCAGGCCAGACTTGCTGAACATGAATCATTAATCAGCCAAAGAGATGCTGCGTTAGCTGAGATACAAGCTAAAGATGATTTATTGTGTGCTGCTGATGTAGAAATTATCCAGCTAAAACAGTTAGCCCAAGATAGAGAGGATGCTTGTGTAGCACTGGGAAACTTGTTGCAAGAAACTAGAGTACAGTTGGATGAAGCTGTGTAGAAAGGACAGGAACTGACAAATTTAATAAAGCAAACCAATACAGAGCTCCAGTTCGCAAATGCAAACCTGTTTGAAGCAAATTCTGCTCTTAAAATGCAGATGACATTAACGGATCAACTCCAGAAAGAGGTTCCAGTGATTCGAAGAGAGCGAGATGCTTATCACTAGACCATCCAATACCAATCACACGAACTGGAGGGAAGAGAAAAGCAGCTTGGAGCTCAAGCAGAGCGTTTATCCCGTGTCGATCAACAGATTGCCGATATGAAATTGAGCCGTGACACAACACTGGCAAACGATTTCTATCTGCAAGAGGCCTTTAGCAATAGTCTGAGTACAGACAGTAAGACTGTGAGAGAACGAACCAGAGGATTGATAGTGATTTGTATGCAGAGTTTTGAGTGTTAAAGTACTATGAAGTAAATGTGTTGATTGGGAAAATTAAGTAATAGGGCCGCTGATTAACAGACCCCTTCCACTCCTAAGAACCCGAAAAGAGCTTAAACGCGCCTGTGACGGCAACGCGCGTTGTTGGAAGAAGTAATTTTTTGAGGTATTTTTGATGAAAAATAATTGTAAAATACCAAAAACTTGTAAAAATATTTATGCAATTAAAAATAAGGAAGAGTCTTCCTTATGTAAAGTAGAATTATATGTAATTTTTCTAGAATTTTTGGAAACTCCTAGATAGCATATTTTTAGATTAGAAGAGGAAAGGACCAAATTTCAAGTGTGAAAAGGGACACTTGAAAATGTATAAAAGACAATTTTCTCTATTATGAGAGGGTTGATTAATTGTATTCCATGCTATCCAAGCAAATAGAGAGAGTTTCCTGCAGAAAATCATGTTTCTTTCTTTTGTGTGGTTTCTTTGATTTGTTGAGTCTATTCTATGTGTATCCATGGAGATTTGTGAGCTTCTATTGTGTGTTTCTGATGAATGTGTATGAAGAGAGTTGATTATTGACATAATGAGTGAGAAATTGATGAAGAATGGTGCTGGAGATGAAAATCGTCGAATTTTACAGAATCGCGATTGTCTCGTCTGAAGGTTACAGGTATCATTTTTTAGCTTTCACTTCATGGTTGTATTCTGCTGAGAAAATAACATGCTTTAGACACCAAGATTGTGGAAAATGATGGGGATTTGCTCAAGATAATCCAAACCATAGAAATTCCTCTTCATCTTCATTATTCTCAGAAATCCAGCCAGTTTTCTCTTATTTCTTGGATTCTATCAAATAGAAGGGCATGTGGTCTCATGTATACTTCCAGGATTGACAAAAATAAGATGTATTGTTGATTCTTTATACTAAATGATTGGAGAGGACAACTCCAAAGATCTACAACAAACATTTTTTTTGGCGTCGTTGCCGGGGAGTATATCAAAAACTTCATTGAAGTTGGACCTTGTTGGATCTTCTAATATGATGGTATTGAACACATGGAAAAGGTAATACTCTTTAATCAAGAAATATAAACATGAAAAGGTAGATTTCTTTGTTTGTCTTTTGGAAAAAGAAAGCATTAGATAATCTTTTGAGAATAAGAAGTGTTGAAATTTTTGCAAATTGATAGTTGCTCATATCATTTTTTGGAAGTAAAGTGCAGGTGTGTGAAAAATTGAATCAAGAAAGCTGAAGATAAGGTAACATGTGTCTATTCTTGCATTTGTAGAGTGCTTTTTGATCAAGTACTAAGCAAAATTGTTGATCTTGGGAAGATGACAAGATTGCATTATGGAAAAGTCAAGTTAAGTAGCTAGATGCAAGTAGATAAGATCCATTTGTAGCCAAGTCAAAGTAATAATCTTGAGAAAAGCTGAATTGCATCTTGAAAAGAGAAATGTTTGAGTTTATCTTTGCAAAAATTGACATTTGCATTTCTTAACACATTTTTCTTTGGGAAGTTTTGCTCATAAACTGTTTTGATAGCCAAAGCATAAGAGAGTATAACCAATCAAGGAACACAGGATCAATAGATCACCAAACAAGAAACCGCAAGTGAAGTGTTTACCTTAATTTAGGGCAAAATACTAAAAAAATTCATAAAATTCATTAAAACAATCAAACAAATTTCTTTTCTCTCCAGGAAGTTGGACTGAAGTTTTGTTGACAAGAGTGGAAGAGACCAGGTGGTGGGAAAGCAAAAAAGTGCCAAAAAGTGGAAAATCAGAAAAGACACGATTCTCTTCACAGGATCACGATTCTCTGGATAAATTCTTGTTAATGATGAAAAATTTTAAGTGACAGTGGATTTGGAATTGGTAAAGGGTATTGAAGGGAAGCAAGAGAAAAGAAGACTCAAAATTGCAAAAATCAGGAAGTACAGAAAAAATACGATTCTCTGCACAAAATCGCGATTCTCTGTAAGAGAAATATTTTTTTTTGGAATTTTGAGTATATTGGGGTTTTCGACATAGTTAATTGTAAGAGATTTCATTGAGTTGAATAAGTGAAGGAATTCAAGCTCAAAAAACTCAGAGAGGATTGAGTATCAAGTGGAAGAAGTGGAAAAGAAGCACAAAATCGCGATTTTCACCAATAGCTAATGAGAGTGATTAATCATGAAAATTTAAGAATTGAGGATTAAAACCATAAAGTAGTTGAAGAATGAAATTGGACAAGTGAAAAAGTGAAAATCAGTGGAAATTGCACAGAATCACGATTGTGTGGACACTATAAAAGTCTGGAATTTCAGAGAAAACTCATTTTGAGTGAGAGAGAGAGAGAGAGCAGGAATAGGATCACGATTTTCTGCAGTTAAAAGCTTTGGAGAGTTTTGGAATCAAGCAAGCAAGGTAAGGGGTCCTCAATACAATTTTTTTTGCATTTCTTTAAATTCACATGATCATTAAGCACAGATAAGCAGGAAATAACTAAAAAACACGGAATCGCGATTTCTGAATTTTTGAGGATTCTATGAAAAAAATAATAAATTTTAGAAAACTCTTTTATTGCATGTTAAAAAATAGTTAAGGCGATTCTATATAAGAAATAAAAATTTGAAAATCAATACCTGGAAAATTTTTCAAAAAATCGAACAGAATCGCGATTCTGTAGTCAGACACAAAATCGCAATTCTCTGAAACAAAGAACAAAATCGCGATTCCCAGAGCACGATTTTCATAAGAAAATCGTGTTTTTTACGATTATGAGCAATCACGATTGTCTGGGAACAAAATCGTGAGAAACACGATTTTCATCTTAAAATCGTGAAAAATCACGATTCTCTTCACAGAATCGTGAAAAACACGATTTCCACCAGAGAATCGTGAAAAACCACGATTCTTAGCACAGAATCGTGGAAAACACGATTTTCATCACAAAATCGTGAAAAACACGATTTTAGTCATAGAATCGTGAAAAAACACGATTCTTAGCACAGAATCATGGAAAACACGATTTTCACCACAAAATCGTGGAAAGACACGATTTTAGTCATAGAATCGTGAAAAAACATGATTCTTAGCACAGAGTCGTGAGGAAACACGATTTTCACCACAAAATCGTGGAAAGACACGATTTTGGTCACAGAATCGTGAAAAAACACGATTTTCACCACAAAATTGTGAGAAACACGATTTTCACCACAAAATCGTGAAAAACACGATTCTTTGCGTAGAATCGTGAGAAACACGATTTTCACCACAAAATCGTGTAAAACATGATTTTGGTCACAGAATCGTGATAAACACGATTTTCACCACAAAATCGTGGAAAACACGATTTTGGTCACAAAATCGTGATAAACACGATTTTCACCACAAAATCATAGAAAACACGATTCTGATCACAGAATCGTGATAAACACGATTTTCACCACAAAATCGTGGAAAACACGATTTTGGTCACAAGATTGTGGAAATCACGATTCACACCACAGAATCGTGGAAATTAATTGAATGATCCTCAGCAAGAACTGGGAAGGAAAGAAATAGAGACGGTGGTAGGGGAATTGCAAGAAAGAGATTTATGGCAAGAAAACAACATGGAAAATTTAAATGAAACAAATGAGTCCATTGAAACTGGGGATTATAGAAACATCCTCAAATATATGTATACAAATAGGTTTGGAACCTATGTATATCAGGATGGAATGCATAAGTTTCTCATTAGATTGAGAAACTTAGAAGTTCCCCTGAACATAACACCGGTAGCTCAATTCAAAGATGGTAGATATGAGGATAGGCAGGGATGTGTATACATCTTCTCACAAGACCCAGAAAATTCAAATGACCTAGGGCAATGTGCGGACAAGAGACCTTGGGAACAGAACCTAGGGCAATCAGATTTGCCAAGACCACATGAAATTCAGAGTAATAGTGAACAACCACAAGGTAGGAGAACACATACTTCCCCAAATCCTTTTGAAAAGGAACCAGAAGGATTTAATGATTTCCCACTAAGAAGAAGACATCATTGGCAAAATCAGGGTAGAATGCTTATACCATATCAAGTAGCCAAATGTATGAAAAATCAATATGAAGGATATTCTGATCCTCATGCTCATGCTGCAGAATTTAGGCAATTAATTAGAGCTGAAGAAGTAGAGGATTACAAAGTCCAATTTGAAGCATTTGGTCTAACCCTAATAGGACCTGCATTATCTTGGTTCATTCCCTTAAGAAAGGAAATGTATCTAGATATTGAATCCTTTCTAGAAGCCTTCATTGGGGAATTCTCAAAGACTCGAATAAAACATAGCACAACCACACTAATACATAGCTTTAAACAGGAAAAAGATGAAAATATCAGAGAGGCAGCTAGGAGATTCAAGCAGTACATTGAGAGATGTCCCAGAGAAGAAGTACCTTCCATGGCAAGACAAGTATCCCTATTCATAGAAGGATTAAGAAGTGCCCAATTAAGAACCCTAGTGTATTATAGGAGATGCCCTAACCTAGGAGCATGTGTGAAAGAGGCAATAGATTTGGAAGATAACAGAGGCCAAGACCTGTTAGCATTTGATCAACCTAGAACAAATGAAGATAAAATCCCACCAGCAGAAGAATTGGCTCAAGCCATTGTTAAAGCCCTAGAAGTCAGCACTAAAACCAATTTGATAAATACCAAGATAACAACAAATAAAAAATGCTATAATTATGGAGAAAATCATTTGGTACAACAATGTCCATATCAAAAACCACAACACTTGCAAGACAGAAAAACACTCAAATACTGTACACTAGAGAGGAAATGGACAAATCATACTAGAGAAGACTGTTTTTACAACAAACAACCCATTAAGGAGAGAGATTATGCAAGTCAAAGAGAATCTGGATATATTGAGCAACCAAGACCTGTACTTGGGCAACAAACTCCATTACCAACAAATGTGGTACCAGTTAAATACACACCAATAGAGGAGGGAAATTCAAGAATAAGATCACCATACAAGGAAGATTATCCATGGAATGAAGGATATCAGGAAGAATGGGAAGGATATGAACTGAGAGAACCAGAACTACAAGCCCTAGATTTGGGAAATGGGAGATTTAAGATGGATACAGCCACATTCATGTATATAACCAATAATTATATGTCCAATCAAAAACCTCAGTTCAAAGGGGGACCAAAGATAACTTGTTATAGATGTGGGGGAGAACATTTCATTAGAGACTGTCCACAACCTCCTACATTAAGAATAGAGGGAGCCTATTGTAAGGATTGTGGCAGGGAACATTTAATAAAGGATTGTCCAAGAAATTGTCAAAAACAACAAAACACATCTAATAACATACCACTAAAAACAGTCAACATCATGGAGCAAGAAGAATTGAGTGACATTGACCAAGTGAATGTAAATGCTATAACAAGGGCACAAGCTAAACAACAAGAAACAACTAAGGAACAAAATGAAGGATCATTTTCAAAGGTGAAGAAAAATAGACAAAAAGGGAAATGGGAAAGGAAAAAAGGAATGGGTAAAAACTTGGAAGAGGAGAATAGGGAACAATCAAACAGTACTCCCTCTCAAAAGACACAAACCGAGTTAGAGATAAGAAATTCACAGAGTCTAGATACCTTGATAAAAGCATACAAGGGAAGAATTCAAGAGGGACCTAGTCCTACATATCATGTAATGGCTTATCCTATGCTAGAATTAGAACATGAAAGGATGCAAAAGTGTAAACAAATCATACAGGAAGCACAACTTAAACTGGGGGAATCAAATAATTCTCAAATAACAGTTGAGGAATCTGAGGCAATAAGAACAAGGAGAAATATTAATCAGGAAGATGATAATCCACAAATTACATTCCATGTAAATATAGATAAACAATGTACAATTTTATACCATACTACAATGGAGGAATTGGTAAAACAGAATCCTCATTTACAAAACAAGATGAAAAAATGGGAAACAATACCAGAAAGTCTTCATCCACAACTGCAGGAATTGGAGGAATTGTGGTACATTCCCATTGATAAGATAGGAGGATATTGTGAAGGAGAAGAGGGAAACTCAACCCTAAAAATACAATTTGGTAAAGACCATGCCAAAGCTATTCTGGATAGTGGATCAGGAGTGGCCATCATGAAACAAACTTGGGAAAAATGGGGGAAAAATGAATTAATACCCACCAAAATGAGATTGCAACTTGCAGATGGACACATAGAGAAACCCCTAGGAATATGGGAAAAAGTGATTGTGGACATATGTGGAATAGAGATAGAACATACCTTTGCCATAGTTGAATTCCCACAATCTACTTCATATGAAATTATCCTAGGAAGGCCATTTATGAGACAAATGCAAATTGTGCAAGATTGGGGTAATGATCGCCTATACCTTCAGAGCAAAGGAAGAATAACCAGAGTGAATCTAAGAAATGGGCATTATTGTGATATATCTCCTCAAGAATGGTATAAAATACATAAAAATCAAGAATTAAGTGAAGAATCAAAAATGGAAGACCAGAATGAAACTGAATCATCAATATGGAAGTGCAATATGATAAGAAACCTCACAAATAGAAAAAGAAGATTGAGAAGAGAAGATTGTGTAGAAGGAAGAAAATTACAAGATGAGAGCTATGTACCACAACAATTCAAAGATGAAGAATTTGAGCCCTATGGGTGGAACCAAATTCTGGCTACCATGGATCTGGCCAGTGATGAGTATGTAGGGGTGGAATTTCAAAATGAAGAAGGGTATGATGTTTTTCACATTGGAATACAAATGATAAAGGTATCAAAAACAGAAGAGGACCAGGAAGAAGAAATGATATTAAAAAAAGGGAAAACACAATATTTGGAAGAAGTAAAAGCTGAAGTTGCAATAAAAGATAAAATCTCAGGCAAATATAAGAAAAACAAACACAAGGAAATAGAAGAAAACCAAGAGGATGAGAAAAAGGAGAAAGAAACAAACAAAGATCAATAGTCTGATGTACCGGCAAATTTCAAGACTTATGAAGTAGAAGACAGATTACTTCTAAAAATGAAACCAAAGAGATAAAAGAAGAAAGGAGAGGCTTATGATGATGAGGAACAAACTAAAAAGGTCATGATCACTCAGGAAGAGGGAGAAGAAAGACATATTGTAGTAGCTAATGACATGACAAACCAAGAAGAGGAGGCACTAAGAAGTTTGGCGAGAAACTATAGGGATGTGTTTGCTTACAACTACAAGGATTTGAAAGATATTGATCCTAAAATTTGTGAGCATAAGATTCCTATTACACGTGATGCAAAACCTAGCAAACAGAGACATTACACATTCAATGATAAATACTCTACTAAAATAAAGGAAGAAATTGACAAGTTGCTGGCTGCCAATTTCATCTATCAGATTGAGTATACAGAATGGATATCTCCTATAGTTGTGGTACCAAAGAAGAATGGGAAACTTAGGGTATGCATTAACTTGAAAAAGGTGAATGCAGCAACTATAAGAGATAGTTACCCATTGCCTATAACAGATCACCTTTTGGAAAGAGTTGTAGGGAAGGAGGTTTATAGTTTTTTAGATGGTTTTTCAGGGTACAATCAGGTACCTATAGCATTGGAAGACCAACATAAAACTGCTTTTTCCACAGAATGGGGAATTTATGCTTTTAGGGTTATGCCCTTTGGGTTAACTAATGCCCCAACAACTTTTCAAAGATTGATGTGTCACATCTTCAAAGAGTTCCTGAGAGATGTAATGGAAATATATATATGGATGATCTGTGTACTTTTTCATTAAAAAGACAGAATCACTTGCAAGATTTAGAAAATATATTCAGGAAATGCAGAACATACAGAGTATGTTTAAATCCAAAAAAGTGTGTATTCTTTGTAAGACAAGGAAGAATGTTAGGTCACATAGTCTCTAAAAATGGAATCTCAACTGATGAGAAGAAAATAAAGGCCATAATAGAACTTCCAAGACCAACAAATGTAAAGGAACTTCAAACTTTCATGGGACATTGTGGGTATTATAGAAAATTTGTACACAAGTTTGCTGACATAGCCAAACCTTTATATGCCCTAATTACAAAGTTTGAGTGGACCAAAGAGTGTGACCAAGCTTTTGAAACTCTAAAAACTTGTTTGGTAACAGCCCCAATTCTGAAAACACGTCAGTGGGATAAAATTTTTCATGTCCATGTGGATGCTTCAAATTATGCTTCGGGATGTGTGTTAGCACAACCAATAGAAGGAAGCAAGTTAGATTTCCCAGTGGCTTATGCTTGTAGGCAACTGAATTTAGCAGAGAAAAATTACACAACCACTGAGAGAGAAGGGTTTGGAATGATATTTGCTGTAAAAAAATATAGACATTACCTTTTGGCCAACAAGTTTAAGTTCTTTGTGGACCATCAAGCTTTGCTATACTTAGTAAATAAACCTTGTCACACAGGTAGAATAGTCAGATGGTTTCTTTTACTAATGGAGTTTGAGTTTGAGGTGGTGGTCAAACAAGGAAAAACACACTTGAGAGCAGATCATTTGTCTAGAATCCATTCTAAAGAACCCAGTTCACCTTTAGATGATGATCTGCTAGATACTTATTTGTTCAAAGTAGAAAGTGTTCCTGAGTGGGCCATGACTTTAGTACCATTGTTAACCATGGGACCTTGCAAAACATTTGGAAACAACACACACTTAGTGTTACAAAGCAGAAATTTTATGCTGCTAGATGGGCACCTGTATCACCTCAACCATACAGGCATATTGGAATATTGTACTCCTAAAGAAGAGCAAAAGGAATATCTGAAAAGAGCTCATTGTTGGAACCCTTGCACTCATGCTTTCGGGGTAGTCACCCTAAGTAATCTCAATAGGATGGGGGTACATTGGCCTAATAAAATTCAAGGCGTAACAAAATACATTGCTAGCTGGAAGTGTCAATCATTGCAAGATTCAGAATTCATAACTCTATATTGGTTTCAGAAAAATCTAGATTGGAGTGAGAATATTATTGAGGACTTGAAAAGGAAGAAGAAAAGAAAACAAGTATTAGCTGGTGCAGATTCAAAAAATCTACAAGTAATATCGGAAGATTATCAATTGATAGGAGAACAATTTTATAAGAGAGGGATGGATGGATATTTAAGAATTTGTGTTCCTGAGGATAAATATTTGGAAATGTTGGAAATGGCACATTCTAGAGTGGCAAGAGGACATTTCTCAAGTGACAGAATGGCTAAACTTATATTATATTCTGGCTTTTGGTGGCCAATCCTATTTCCTGATGCAAGAACATATGTAAAAAGATGTGACATTTGTCAGAGGGTGAGTCAACCAAATAAAAGAGACAATATGCCATTAGTTCCATTGATTTCAGTAAGAGCCTTTAGTAAATGGGGGTTAGATTTCATTTGACCTATACATCCTCCAGCAAGACAATCACATGCTGAATACATAATAGTGGCTACAGATTACCTGACAAAATGGGCTGAGGCCAAAGCCACAAAAAGAAATGATGCTCATACTATTGCCAGATTTCTCTATGAGAATATCATCACTAAATTTGGACTTCCAATTGAATTGGTAAGTGATAGGGGGACCCATTTTTTAAACCAAATCATAGAGAACATAACTGAATATTTCCTGATTAGTCATAGAAAATCAGCCCCATATCACCCACAAGCCAATGGATTAGCAGAAAGTACTAATAAAGTACTTTGTACTGTACTGTCAAAACTAGTAAACACAAACATAAATGATTGGGACCTACAACTTAATCATGTTCTATGGGCTTATAGAGTGGCATACAAAACCGCATTAGGAACTACTCTATTTAATCTGGTATATGGGAAAAATGCAGTTCTACCTATGGAATTCCTCATTCCAACATTAAAAGTGGGTAGTCACTACAATTGGACTGGACATGAATTATCTGAGAGAGTAATAGAATTGGAAAAACTGGGAGCTTCTAGACTCCAAGCCATTATGAGTATATATGTGGACAAGAAAAGACAAAAAGCTTATCATGATGTTCACATAAAAGAAAAAGATCTACAAGAAGGAGATCTAGTTTTGGCTTACACAGTCAAAGAACATCAGAAAAAGTTTTAGAAAAAAGGACATGGGCCATATATTATACATCAAATAAGTAACAGTGGAGCAATCCAATTAGCTAACATAGATGGAGAGATCATGCCAAATTTTATAAGTGGATGTAGAGTTAAAAGATATGATTTTCCATTAACTGCTTCTGAATGGAGAAGATTACAACAAGCTCAAAATCGGAAAAAAGAAGAGGAAAACATTAGAAAAGAGGCTCAACAGGAAGCAAAGGAAAGGATAAGAAAAACCAAAGATCATAGGGAAGTCTGTTTGTGTGAAACACCTCTAAAACAAAAAGAACATTTGCCTGTGATAACAATGGATTATCAAAATGAAAAAATTAGGGTTTTGATAGATTCAGGTGCACAAGTGAATTTGATTAGTTCAGCTTTGTTGAATAAATTTAACCTAAAACGAACTAAAAGCAGAACCTTTATCAAAACTCTGGAAGGACAAATGATACAAAGCATGTCTTCACCTTCTATCAAAGTTAAGTTCAATAAAGAATATATGAAAATAGATTGTGAAGAATGGCCAGATCATTTGATGACTGAGAAATTGATTTTGGGACAACCATGGCTCAAACAAGGTAAAGTAATTTTTGATTTTGAAAACATGAAGCTTAAATTGACAATAAATGACAAAAGGTTTTTAATATTTTTATTGAGTAATGAAGAACTGGAAGTTCATCAGGATGTTCATGACCCAGACATGGATGGATTTACTTTTTCGATGGAAGACATACAGACATTGCCAATACAAATACTAAATGATCAAGCTTCATTTAATCAAAACCTGCAAAAAATTGAAAGAGCGAAGGAGGATGGACACACAGGAGCAAGGTGGCAACCATGGTATAATCTGAAGCATCAAAGCATTAGAACAAGAAGGATATGGAAACAAAGCATACCCAAGGCGTGTTCATCAAAACAAAATCCAAGGACAATATGGATATGGAGGCCAAAATATTCTAAAAACTGCTTATCAGAAGGGATGGATTTTTTCCCGAAACAAGGGCAACTAGGGTTAAATATTATTGGGTAAAAAAATCAGAGTTGATTCAATGGAAAAAGACCATCTGTATTTGATTTGGATTTAGAATTTTTTCAGAATCAGATCAGAAGGTTAGACAAAAGAAAATAATAACATATTGAGAATTAGGACAAAATCTTTTACCTTATCCTTTTTCTAAGAAGAGAATTAGGAGGGGGAGAAAAGAAATAGAAGAAATTATTATTAAAAAAAAAAAGAAGAGAACAAAAGAAAAAAAAGGAGAAAAGAAATAGAAGAAATTATTAAAAAAAAACAACAAAAGAAAAAAAGGGAAAAGGAATAGAAAGAGAAAAATTATCTATTTTTCCTTTTATAAGTTATATAGCACAAAGCAAGATATAGGTAGAAGGGTAGCAAGTTTTTATTTATTATTTTGTATTTTTTCATTTTATTTTTCTTTTATATAATATTTTATTCTTATTTTTTTATTTTTATTTTTCATTTTTTCTTCTAAACATCTTCTTCCTGGATAAGAGCTGTCAGAAGAGGGGAGTGCACTAGATATCTTGCCACACATGTAATGAGCACTTTAATTGAGTTCTTCTAAAAGAAGTCAGAATTTAATTGGAAGTTTATTTTCATTCTTCTTTCATTTCATTTCAAAATAAATATCATTCTTGATTTCTTGTGACTCATGTGGGTGGAGTTTTTTCTTTTGTGTAATGATATATTTTCTCCATATTGGTGAATCCAAAGGAGTTGCCAGTTCATGATTTCAAAGCAGAATCAGTCACTCTGTCTAGAGGACACTGGTTCTTGGATAGTGAAGCTGTAATAGAGAAGGTGGACCTGGAGTCTGATGAGGAGCAAAAGATTCCAGAAGCAGAAAAGGTGGTTAAGGAGCTCAAAGAAACCCTGAGTATCATTGGCCAGCATATATTCACAGTGGGAGTAGGGGGTTACAAATATACCATGCTGTGTCAAGAGTTCTACAGATTTCAAAGAGTAGCAGTCAATCAGAAAAGATGGAAGGCAGTAGGGTTACACAAATTATTGGAGGAACCCATATTTTTTATAGATTTCGAAAGAGTGGCACAGGTAATGAACAGCCTGTTGGAAGTTGGAAAAGGTAATGATGCTTATTTCCGATGTAAAGTCAAGAACAAAGATAACCAGGAGGTGAATGTCACTATAAAAGCAGAGCATATCAGAGCAGCTCTACAGTTCTACCCAATGGGAACCAAGCTTGATAATAGTTTTGTGAAAAAGAATAAAGAAACATATATAGGATACTCTAAATTTCCTGACTTTAAGGGAAAAGAGAATGAGGAGTATGCCATCAAGATGTTTCTGCAGTACTTTTGCTTCCCAAAACTACCAAGGTATACCATGCCACACAAATCGGTTACACTAATTATGTTCAACAATAAGGACATAACTAAACCCTTTGGTGTAATGGATGTAACCCCATACATACATGAGCAGTTGAAAGAAGCAGCTAAACATTGGGAGCAGAAAAAGTATATGAATGGAGCCCAGTTTTTAACCAGGATTATATATCATGTATTGGCAATGGAAGATCAGTTGAAGCTGGCTCCAAAAGCACAATATTTCAGAAGTCTTATGTCAGGAATCAAGAGTCCTCCCAAGAAGATGTCTGTGAGAGAAGCAGAAGGACAAACCAGCATGAGGGGATCAGGAATGAAAAGAAAGATAATCTCAGAGGAAGTGGTCCCTGTAAAGAAAAGGAGGTTGGATCCAAGAAAAGTCGAATTGGAGCAGGATGAAGCAACCAAAGAAGAACATGAAGCTGCATCAGACCAATAAAGAGCAGTTATATACTTATCTGACTCAAGGGAATAACAAAAGGGCAGTATATGAGGCCCAATATCAAAAGATGTTGGAAGATTATTCTTGCAAAGCAACAAATTGGGTTCAAGAGGAAGTAGAACATTATGAAGAACTGCATGACCAAATGATGGAAGCTGAGACAGAGGAAGTATTTGTTAAAAAGGAAGTGGAGCTATTAGCATACTTCAAAGAACTACAAGGACCTCCTGAGACAAGAACTACAATTGTAGCA
This sequence comes from Ceratopteris richardii, assembly GCA_020310875.1. Taxonomy (NCBI): domain Eukaryota; kingdom Viridiplantae; phylum Streptophyta; class Polypodiopsida; order Polypodiales; family Pteridaceae; genus Ceratopteris; species Ceratopteris richardii. The sequence continues at coordinate 71,959,207 of CM035419.1, forward strand.
AAAAAGAAGGTTAAGAAGAAACCAGTACAGAGGAAGAAGCTAACCAAGAAGAGTAAAGGAAAATCAGTAGTAGAATCTGTAACCATAAAAGAGACAGAAGAAGTGACATTAGGAGAAAAGCAGAAGCAATCTACTGCTGGAGAAGAGTTAAAATTGGAAAAATCAGGCATAGCAGGCTCATCACAATTCTCCTCAGACTCTGAAAGTGACATTGAAAATTTTTTGCTAAAAAGTTTGAGTTTATCAGTTCCCAGTACACCCAATGTGATCACACAGGCCATTGAAAAAAATAAAACACTAGAAGACATGAGTGAGAAGACACAGGGAAAGCAAGTCCAGGAAGAAGTAGCAAAGCAACTCAGTCCTGAAGAAGAAAGAAGGTTGTTGAAAGGTAAAATAGTAATAATGGAGGAGGAGGGTGAAGTGAGAAAAGAGTTCAGCTGTGGATTAATAGATTCAGGATTAAAGTCAATATGGACAAGACCTTCACAACAAACCTATTTCAAATGGGTTGAAGGGAAAGTAGAAGCAGAAGAAAGAGCACAAATATGTAGTCAAGCCAATAAACAAAAAGATACAGCTCAAGTCAAGGAAACAGAAGAGGAAATAGTAGAAAAAAAGAATGCTCAAGAAGTAGAAGAGGGGATTACAGAGAAAGAGATCAACCAAAGCATAAAAGATACCCTGAATGATTTGAATCATAATGAAGAATTCTCAACTACAGAAGATCAAGGGCAAGAGGAAGGTTTAGATCTCATGGATATAGATGAGCAAGAGGCAGGACAGGAAGAGCAGACAAGTAATGATCAGACAGAACTTGCTAAGGAAACTAATTCAACCATAATTCAGGAAGAAGGAGTACAAGTAAAAGAAAGACAATTCTTTGAAGAGGAACAACAAGTGATGGAAAACAAGAAGGTAGAAGAAATAAAGACAACTAGAAATATATCAAAACAGGAGAATAAGGATGATCACATATTGGAAGATGAAGAAGAGGTGACAGATCAAGAAAAAATGGAAGCAGATAAATTTCTTGAAGAACAAAAGACTCAGGACCTAGAGTATGAGGAAGAAGATGAAGAGGAGAATGAGTGTAACGAAAATAAGCAGATAGAAGTCAAACAAATGGAAATAGAAGTTGGGTTGGAAAGGATACCTAAAATAATAAGATCTGCCTGCAAAATCATTATGAGCAACATAGAGCAGTTCAGACCATCCAGCAGAAATATGATTATATCAGGTATGGTAGCTGAATCTGAGTTTGAAAAAGGAAGTAGCATCATTAAGGAGCACAAGAAAGAAAAAGAACAATTGACAGAACAATTGAGGATTGTAAAGGAGAAAAATGAGGAATTAACATATAGGATAATTGCTTTGGAGGAATTAGAGGTACAACAACAAAATAAAATCCAATATCTTGAAGAGAAGTGTGCAAAATAAACAGAGAAGAGTAGCAAACTAGAGAGGGAGCTAAAGAAAATTGAAGGCAGATACAGAACTTTACAAAGTTCATATCAAATCATGGTCAAAGAAAATGAGGAGATCAACAAACTATTAATGGAAGAAGGCCAGTTGAAGGAAGAAAGCAAGGCTGATCAGGTGACACAGGAGGAAAAGGAAGAATTGCACAAAGAAATCATGAGATTGCAAAAAGAGCTGAAAGAAGCCAAGGAGCTGGAGAAACAGGCTAGTACACATGCTGCTACCTCAATGAGGGGTTACAACAAATTACATATGGACATACAGAAAGAAAGGAGTGATTGGCAGTCAAGCTTAGAAAAGGAAAGAAGTAATTGGATAGCAGAAAGAGAGGCATGGGCATCTCAAAATAGAAGTTTAATGATAACAATAGAAGAGCTGCAGAAAAAGCTGGAAAAGCCACAAGCTCAGGAGGAAGAACAGATAGAGATTACACATACAGAAGATTATGAAGTAGGAAATGATGATAGAACTCAACATGGTAGTGAACCAAAAGATAAACACCAGAAGATGAGTATTCAGAGGAATTTGTCCAGAAACTGTTGACAAATAGAGAATCCAGAATGGATTTCATTAGAAAAATGCATGATGAATATGAGGACCAGATTGTCACATTTGCTTTAAATAAAGGAATAAATCCTGATCAACATCATTGGGCTGCAGATGGACTAGGCATACCCTTGTGCATGATTATGGAAAGCATTAAAAACTATCAGTTGGCCAGGGTGGGATTACCTCCAAATAAGTATCTAGAATATGAAGAAGATATCAATGTGACCAAAGAGTTATTTGAGAAAGCTAATCCCAAATGGAGGAATAGATGGTTGGATGCAAATAAAGAATGTAGAAAAATATTGAAGGAAGCACCTATTCAGTTGAAGATTAATCCAGCATACTGCCCAGTAGCAAGAAGAAGAGAATGGACAGTTTTTTGGGAAAGAAGGAAGGAAGGACAAATCCCATCTAAATGGTTGAATTTCCCAAAGATAGCAGGTCCAAAGGCAGGAACATGGCCTACAAAAAAGTATATGGTGGACACAGCTGAATCTGTTATAGCCACATACAAGGATGTTAATGATCTAGCATGTATTCTACTAATCAGAATAATGAGACTTATTTTGGCATGCCTAGAGACCTATACAGATACAGATGTCAGAATCCTAAATTACATTGGCTTTAATTCACCTACTGATGCATTATTGTTTGATCTCAGTGAAACACCTGATAGGATATGTCTGATGGCTTATTATAGCAGAATAATATTTTTGGGCAGCCATTATCTCCAAATTTTTGAAGATGCATTTGATTACGGGTTTTTTGAAAGAGAATCAGAGATATTTGGAAACTTGTCTGTAGTCACAAAGTCTCGACTCACTGCATATGAAGCTGCATACACAGAATACTTGAAGAAGGATGTAATTGATAAGCCAGAAGTTGTAGTGCAGTGGAGGAAAGCACTGTTTGAGATGGTAAACAACTTGAATGTTACTGAAAGGAGAAGCCATGACCTATTGTCACAGGTCTATCAAAGAAAGAAGAAGTGAAGAAAGCATTTGGAATATATGAGCAGGAATGTCTTTTGTTAGGAGCCAAAAGGTCTAGGAGGGGAAGAATGTTGGAAGAAGTAATTTTTTGAAGTATTTTTTATGGAAAATAATTGTAAAATACCAAAAACTTGTAAAAATATTTATGCAATTGATGTAAAAATAAGGAAGAGTCTTCCTTATGTAAAGTAGAATTATATGTAATTTTTCTAGAATTTTTGGAAACTCCTAGATAGCATATTTTTATATTAGAAGAGGAAAGGATCAAATTTCAAGTGTGAAAAGGGACACTTGAAAATGTATAAAAGACAATTTCCTCTATTATGAGAGGGTTGGTTAATTGTATTCCATGCTATCCAAGCAAATAGAGAGAGTTTCCTGCAGAAAATCGTGTTTCTTCCTTTTGTGTGGTTTCTTTGATTTGTTGAGTCTATTCTATGTGTATCCATGGAGATTTGTGAGCTTCTATTGTGTGTTTCTGATGAATGTGTATGAAGAGAGTTGATTATTGACATAAATGATGATGGAGATTTGCTCAAGATAATCCAAACCCTAGAAATTCCTCTTCATCTTCATTATTCTCAGAAATCCAGCCAGTTTTCTCTTATTTCTTGGATTCTATCATATAGAAGGGGCTGTGGTCTCATGTATACTTCCAGGATTGACAAAAATAAGATGTATTGTTGATTCTTTATACTAAATGATTGGAGAGGAAAACTCCAAAGATCTACAACAAACACGCGTTTAACAGATTCAACTTGAAAAATGCGCCATCAATTCTCCACCCTTGGATTGACCTTAAGATCCGACGCATATGCTTGAAACTAGGCAAGATTGGGCGCCTAAAATCTAGAGCATTGGATGCATACAAGATCTAATGGTTGGGAATGAGGCCCCAAAAGCAAAAGGCGCCTTTTAGCCTCCACCATCCGATTTCAAGATCATCCGACGGCTCACGGCAGCGCCCGATTTGTGATCAGCCCAAAATCCGGTTTGCCCTTGGATTTCTCTTGATCTAAGGGCCAAGAAATGTGCAGAGAGCATCAAAAAATTTCGTGAGCTTCCTCTCATAATCATTGCATTGTCAGAGATTCTCTCACTAGATTTAAATCGAAGTAAATATTGACCATTGATTTGAGATATCCAACGGCCTAAATTTGCTCATCTTGAGAATTCGAAAACCACCTTTTGTGAAGTATTATTTTATTTGAAAATGGTACTAGTGGTTTTGCAAGGGCCCTTAATCTCCTAGATTAAGCTTTTTAATCCAATTCCTTACAAGGCCCATGCAGGGCTCATTTTTTCCCCTAATGCACACATACACACACGCGCACAAGGTAAGAGCAAAGAGTGGAACAATGGAAGAACTTCAACTACAATAGAACTCTCTTAAAAAGTTGAAATCTACAACAAGCTGACCCCAAAAATGAGCTCTCCAGCCCCTTTTATAGTTTTTTGAGTACTTTTGGCCCTATCCAGACCTAGTGTCCGGCCTAGTTAAAAATTAGGTTCCAAGGCTTATTTGGGGACTCAAACGGAACCTAAAAATTATGAAAATTGGTAGGATGCTACTTCTAATACTCCTCAAGCTCGAGGACTCCTCCGCTTGAACAAAATGAAGTTTTAAAAATGGAAAATTGGTATTTACAATGGTTTTTAGTGACAAAAGTCACTATATTTATAGGGATTTCTTATGAAAATTTGACATGTGCCTCTTGGAGCTCCCTACTTGATCCTTCTTCTTGTGTGTCCACTTCATTGATGCACTTCCATGCTTTGTCCTTGCCCTTGAGCTTCAACACTCCCCCCCCTCTTGAGTTTGTCGTCCCTGATAGACCCTTGTTGTAATGGTTGTTCCATGTAGTACGTTGAGAGGTAGTGTCCTTCATGTACAATAGGAGTGATCCATCTTCCCAATGTATCCTGGTCAGTTGGCGGGTTCTTCATTTTCTCACTATGAGCCCTTGTAGGTTGTAGTCCCTTTGTATGTACTTCTTCCTTGTATTCCAGCTTGATGGTGCATGTGTGAGCCTTTGAAAATTGTTAGCGGCTCCAAAGAGGTGGTTACTGTTGATTACGAGCAACTCTTGGTGGTGGAGTGCTTCCTCGCTCTTGTTGTTGTCCCCTTGATGTCCTCTGGTTCTTCCAAAGATGGCTTTCCTCGTTTTCATGTCAAGTACTTGTAACCCATAATGGATGATGGGTCAGTGCATTAGTGCATGGGTTGGACAAGATATGTGCCTTGTGCATGGCCTTGTAATATAGCCCTATGCATGCATACTTGGGAAATGCATTGGAAAAGTTATGGCGCAAGAAGTTGGGTCTTGAGCTAGGTGCTCAAGGGTATGCCGATGAAGAGGTTTCCTAATCGACCATGGTTATGTTGTTGTTGAAGCATACAATTCTTACCATGGTGAAAGTTCCGTCGATCGTCATTCTTCATGTTGTATGCCCGTCGTGATGATTGACCACTGGCTTGTCTCTCCTGTTGATGGATGTTCGTGTGGATGGTTCTCATCAGAGATTGTTCAAGCGTGCACTCCTGTCCTGTCGCTCTCTTTGTTTCTTTTTCTTTTCTTTTCCCCTTTCGTTTTTCCTTTCTTTCTTTCTTTCTCTCTTTATTTTTTTGGAACAATGGAATAAAACAAGAAGAAAGGTGTTAGCATCAATAAAATATTTTACATATGTCAGATGTGTATCATGTGTCTGGGATTCTTAATTGTGTCTATGCACGACCGTGTAAGGAGGCTCTATATTAATGCATACTTTGGAAATGCATGACCTGAATGGTGCAAAAGACCAGGTTATGCCAAAGGCACATGGTTGTGGCTGGTCGAGGCTTTTGATGTTACTTGTGGACTTGATGCAATCTTTGTTTGGAGGTGTCCATTGAATCTTGCAATGATGTAATCCTCCTTATAGGGATCCATTTCAGAATAGTTTTTAGCCCTATAGGCATAAGCTATGTCCGCTGTATCTTTGGGTGGTTGCTAAATTTTGGTATCCAGCGTTGTTGGCTCTTTGGCTCTCTGGAAGCTATTGGTACTTTGGTCTTCCACACCCATACCCTTTTCGGTTGCCTTTTTATGATTGTCGAAGAGGTGGGTTGATCTGCTTTGGTTCTTTGTGCTTGGTGTTGACCCTTGCTTCTCCTTGACATCTTTGTGGAAGCTTTGCTTGTGAGGGAGATTTGGGGTGTTTGTGCATGTAAGAGTGTCTTGGGTACCCACATTTGTAATCGCCCTTTTTGAGCTGCAACCAACTTCTTTGGCACCCAAATTTGTACGTTATTATGGTCGGCCTCCCTCGATTGCTTTGGTACCCAAATTTGTCGAAGACCGTAGGATTGAGCTGGTCCTCGTTTCTTGGTGCTTCTTTTAGCATGGTTGGCTTGCCTCATTGGGAAGGGTTGTGGCAAAGCTGGTGGTTGTTCTCCTTTTCGCAAATCTGCTTCATGCCCTGAGCTTCTTTCTTCTTGAATTCTGTCTCTCTAGTTGATGTAGCAGATGTCTTTTTTGCTTGCATCTTTGGTCGAGTTACACTCGCATTAGTATGTGAAAGAGAAGAGAGGTTTGCTGGCCTTTGAGCTTATGCTTCCATGAGTGAGTCCTTTGACTTTGTAGGGTTATTAACACACACAACATTTTTTTTGCAGAGCATAGTTTCGGAAGAACTAAGAGAATGTGGGACCTCTGAATTTATGAGCATGCAATTGCCTAATTCTAATGCAATACATTGTCCATGTACCCAAACTTGAAGGATTTGACTTCTTAGATTCAAGTTGATTGCATGGTCGTAAATCCAATCTTGACCCAAGACAAGTGGCTCTATAAGGTCCTCATGGTGACATACTAGCATTTTGACTTTCATGGGCATATCTTAAAGGTAGATGGGAAGTTCCACCTCGCCCAAACAAGGGGTTTCCACACCTCCCAAACCTATGAGATAGGCTTCTATGGGCTTGATGTTCAATTGTAGATCTTGGTAGTATGAAAGTCTAACTGTACTAGTTGTTGCACCTGAGTCAATCAATGCTCTCACAGTCCTTACATCCTTCCCTTGTCTGACTGCTATGTTCACAAATGGACGTCGATCATTTATTTGAGAAGCAAGTGCACTTGATGTTTGACACATGGCCATGTGGTATCTTGGGGCCTCAGGGTTGACATCTAGACCTAGGCGTCTTAACTTATTTCTCCTAATGCGTTCTCTAGCCTCTGCCTGTGCTTCTTCTCTAACCCTTAACTCTTCTTCTTTTCGCTTCTTAGTAGTGTTGAGTCTCTTTAGCATATCCTCTATAAGAGGTTCTTGATATAGCTTGACTCAACAACCACTGATATAGTTGGGCAAGATATCACCTTCTAGTGTGGCCAATTGAACTGCACCGCTAGTGGAAATTCTATTAATGATCATGGGTCCATATCCTCTCTTTTCCAATTTATGGGCATGTTGCTTTAGTGTATAAACCAACACTAGGTCTCCCTCTTTCAAGCCTTTATCTTTGATATGTGCATCAAAGTATGCCTTTTGCCATTTCTTTGCAGCATAGATGCCTGCCGCTGCTCGTAGCCTTGTCTCACCTAAGCGTTCGAGATCAAAGATCCTAGAGGATAACTCGTGTCCATTCCACTCATGCTCTTGTGCTACTTTTAAAGTTGGGATTAGGAAGTCCAATGGTAGCACAACATTTTGTCCGAAGACCATCTGAAATGGGGTGGCATTGAGTACCGTTTGTAGGCAACTCGGTAAGCCCAAACAACATGATGAAGCTATTTATCCCAATCAAAGCATTTGTTATTTACTAATTTTGTCAATACATTGCATAAGATCTTATTTGTGCTCTCGGCTTGTCCGTTAGCTTGTGGATGATATGGGGCAGACTTCTTATGTATCACTAAGAATTCCTTGGAGAAGATGTTCAATGACTTCATTCAAGAAGTGTCTACCTCTATCACTTACTAACTCTATTGGTAGTCCATATCTCTTGAACACATTCTCAAATAAGAACTTTTCCATTGTTTGAGCATCATTCTTTGTTGTGGCCTTGACTTCTACCCACTTTCTAAGGTAGTTGATGGCTACAATAATGTACTCAGCATGGGAGTTTCTAGCTGGGGGGTTAATAGGACCTACAAAGTCTATACCCACTTTGAGAACGCACGTCCTCCCTTCATTGGTCTCAGAGGCATTTCATCTTTTCTTATCAGATATTGTGCATGTTGGCATGTGTCACATTTCTTCACATAGGTATGTGCATCCATATGAAGAGTGGGCCACCAAAGTCCAGAAAATAGAATATTCTTAATTACTCAGTCAGGATCAAAGTGTCCACCTGCAACACTGCTGTGTGCAGTTTCCAAAACTTTCAAGTAGTGTGATTCATGAACACACAATCTTAAGTAACCATCTTTGCCCTTTCGATATAGGTTATCGCCTATGAGAGCGTAGTCTTTAGCCTCTTGTTCCATGCTTCGTTTTCTTGCTAGACTAGCCTCATTGGGTAATGTTCCCGATCTCATGAATTCTACCAATGGAGCACTCCAATCTGGAACTAATGATAAGTGATAGAGGGTGGCATGCTCCACTGGGGGTCTCTCTTTGCACGTTGGATAATTCTTAATCCACTCATGAATTTCTTTGTCCATGCTAGGCCAATACACCCCTAAACATTTTAAATTTTGCAATGTTCGTTGTTTAGAATAGTGATTCCCTAGAAATCCATCATGGGCTTGTTGTAACCAACTACTATGTTCCTCGTCCTCGACACAACAAGCTAATACACCTTCTGCATCTTGTTTGTACATGCTTCCTGCAAATATTTGATATTTTTGTGATCTTACAATTTCATCCCTGTTCGTCTTCATCTTCTTATTTGCAGGTCCAAAGGTTAGGACTGGTACCAACTTATTTGCCCATTTACAAACAACTTCTAGATTGAACAGATAAGCGTCAGGTAGTTCATCAGACACTCCTTGTGGTGACTTGCCTGAAGTGATGCGAGAAAGATGATCCGCTCTGAGGTGGGTCTTGCCTTTCCTAACAGCCACTTCAAAGTCATATTCCATTAGTAAGAGGAACCATCTTACTAAGCATCCGGTATTGCAAGGTTTATTGACCAAGTATAATAAGGCTTGATGATCAGTGAAAAACTTGAACTTGTTGGCCAATAGGTAGTGTCTAAACTTTTTTACAGTATACACCATGCCTAAGCCTTCTCTCTCAGTTGTTGTATAATTTTGTTCTACAACATTTAGTTGTCTGCTCACATATGCTATGGGCAAATCTAGATTGCCTTCACCTGTGGGTTGTGACAACACACATCCTATTGCATAATTGGATGCATCCACATGTACATGGAATGGCTTATTCCAATCAAGAGTGGTCAGTATTGGTGTTGTGCACAAGCGTTTCTTCAGGTCATTGAAGGACTTCTCGCAATTGTCGTTCCACTCAAACTTTGTCAACAAGGCATAAAGAGGCTTAGCTATAATTGCACACATGTGAATAAACCTACGATAATATCCACAATGGCCCATAAAGGCTTGTACCTCTTTAACATTCCTTGGCCTCGGCAGCTCCGATATGGCTTTTACTTTATCCTCATTTGTTGATATTCCGTTCTTAGAAACAATATGACCTAAGATTTTACCTTGACGTACCATGAACACACACTTTTCTGGGTTCAGACACACTCGGTATTGTCTACACTTGTTGAAGATCTGTCTGAGCTCAGGAATGTGACATATCCTTTCTTGGGAATGAGCACATAAATCATCCACATATACTTCTAAGCTTTTTCGCAAGAACTCTTTGAAGACATGACACATGAGCCTTTGGAATGTTGCAGGTGCATTGGTGAGCCCAAATGGCATCACACGAAATGCAAAGACTCCCCACTCTGTGGCAAAGGCCATTTTATGTTGATCTTCAATGGCAATGGCTACTTGGTTGTAACCTAAAAATCCATCAAGGAAGCTATAAACTTCCTTGCCTGCAACACGCTCCAATAAATGATCAGTGATTGGAAGCGGATAACTATCTCTTATTGTGGCAGCATTAACTTTTTTAAGGTTAATACATACATGCAACTTTCCATTCTTCTTGGGTACCACTACAATGGGGGACACCCATTTTGTATGCTCAATCTCATAGATAAATCCAGCTTCAATCAATCTATGCAATTTCTTTTTTTATTTTGGCTGCATAAGTGTCATTATATGTGTAGGGCTTTTGTTTGGTGGGCTTGGCATCAGCGGTCATGGGGATCGTATGAGAGCAAATTTTTGGATCTACTCCCTTCAAGTCTCTATAGTGCCATGCAAACACGTCCCTATATTCCCTTAACAAAGCTACCAACTCTGCTTCCTCTTCTTTACTTAGGTCATCTCCTATGTATGTACATCTCTCTTCATTTTCTTCAATGGTGACTACAACTTTTTTGGTCTTTTCTTTGTTATCATATGCTTCTCCTGTGGTGGCCTCTCTCTTAGGCATTCCTACCAAAATTTTTTGGTCCTCAACTTCGTATTTCTTGAAATTCTCTGGTACTTCGAAAAATGATTCCTTCTCTTCTTGTCTCACTCCTTGTCTTTTCTTTTTCTTTTGACCTCCTTCACTTCCATCCTTTGAATTGATAGTTTTAGTGCTTGTGAGAGGTTGTTCTTCCTTTTGGGTAAATACTCCTATGTCTTCTAGATAGTGCTCCTCTGAAATAAAGCCTTTATCCATCACAATGGACTCTAGATCGTCATCATTCTCTTCTTTTTCTATGAAGTCACTAGGGTCACGTTCTTCTAGCAAGGGATAACACATGAACACTGAGATATCATAACCCTCCTCATCACAATGAGGTGTCCATTGTTCTTCATTGACAACAATGTCCATGGTGGCCAAGATTTCTACCCAACCATGAGGCTCAAATTCCTCATCCGGAAAGACCATCGGTGTATAGGCATGGTCTTTAGCTGGTCTATCTCCTTGAGAAGTTCCTTTTTTGCTTGCCTTTAAGCGTTTTTCCTCTTCCTTTGCGACCTTACACATCCACAAATGAGTATCTTCATGCATCCAGGATGTATCAGATGAACTTTTAGAATGCACAAAGATTGAATCTTCTTGCTCCTTGTGGATAGAATTCCACTGTAGGGGTGGTACATCTCTAAAGGTGTAATCCTCCAAATTGACCTTGGTTGTGACCCCTAAGCGCTTTAAGTACAAGGAATTGGTTCCCCAATCTTGTACAACTTGCAGTTGTCATAGGAAGGGTCTTCCTAGGATCATCTCGTAGGTACTAGTTTTACCAAAGTCACATATAGCAAAGGTGTGCTCAAACTCTACACCACAAGTGGTTAGAGTTATCCCTTCTAGCAATCCTAGAGGTCTTTCCACATGGCCGTTAGCCATCTGAAGCTTCATTCTAGTTGGCCTTAATGCGGGTTTACCCCATTGCTTCCATAGGGAAGTGGTCGCAATAGCAACACCAGCACCCAAATCTATGATCGCTTTGGTTGTGTAACCTTGGTAGGTGATCGGAAGATAAGTATTACCTTCCTCACCTTCGCTCATGTCCCCTATTTTGTCTAGATGTATCTCTGGAACTTTCTGCTTAGATTCTACTTTTGGCATATTGGAATCAAGTTCTGGAACTTGATCTTTCACATGATTCCATAGCTCATGTTTTGCTTTGAGCAGCTCTTCTACAGTGAGATGACATCGAACCTTAGTGGTCTTCACGACATCAGTGTTTCTTGGAACCACTAATTCTTCCTTTCTTACCAATATTGTGGGAGCTCTGATCTGAAGAGATTCAGATTCCCATGGGCCTGTGAATTGTGGCAACTCTTGTAAAGAATTGGCTTCAAATCCTGAACTTTCTTTTTCTTGTTGCTCTACTTGGTCTTTATAAATAGATGGAATGTCTTGTGGAAATTGATCATGAAGGTCATCAATCTCTAGAATAGGAGGGGGTTTATCAGTCTCCTTGGCCCATTTCTCTTCTTGTATTTCCCGCAAGAACTTTTGAGAGTGTTTTTGAATTGAAAGAGGTTCTCCCTCATCTATGGAGTCAGGAACATAAACTTTCTATGGTGATGAGCTTTCTCTTTCAACAGTTGGTTGAGCCTGTGGAGGTAAAGAAACTTGAGGTTTATTTACCAACTGCTCTAATCTATCTAGTAAGCCTTGGAAGTGCAAACCCAGTGTAATAGCATTTGTTTGATTGAATGATTGATTGGCCTCGAACATAGCTTGAGCTAGTTCCACCATTTTTATGCTATTTTTTTTTTCCGTTCAATCTCTAAATCTACTCTAGGGTAGCTCTTGTCTAGGTTTGCAGGTGTTGGCCCTTCTTGAAGTCGAGCCTGGTAGGCCTTGAACATCATGTCCAAGTGTTCTAGGGTTGGATCTGCAAGAACCGGGCCTGGTTGTGGTGGTCTATTTACAGTGGTTGGTGGGTGGGGATGAGGTGGTGTGGATGGAGTTTTGACATGCAAGGAGCTTTGAGAGGCAATATCTTCTATTTTTGTTTTTGCATCTTTCAAGCTTTCTTCTAGTTCAGATAACTTTTTGGTCCACTTATGATTGGCTTTCTCTCTAGTATCCTTCCATGTTCTTGTTTTTCTCTTTCTCCTGACTCACTTGGCTCTGATTGCTCAGCTGGTTTAGCTTGTTGTAAGGCTTGTGCCCTAGTAACTCCGTGTATAGGAGCCACATTATCGCTATTGGAACTTGAATCCCCAACTAAGCCAACTACATTAATGGGTGTAACCTTTGGTGCACTAGAAGGATGTCCGGGACAATCTCTCAGGAGTTGTTCTTTGCCACACTCAAGACAAACAACTTGTATTGTGATATTCAGCCCTTGTGTCGGAGCTGGTGGGTGGGATGGTTGTTGTTCTGGTATAGGTTGAGGTTGGCTATATCCTCCACGTTCATATGTTCTAGTTGCTCCTCGTGGTCCTGGACATGGGTTATACCTAGGAACTTCTCTGCCTTGTTTGAGGGTACCCGTATGGTCTACATTGGGGTGGTACAAATGGTCGTGGCTGTCTATTCTGTGGATAGCTTTCAGTGTCGTAGTTTATGAAATTCTGCTCACTATAAGAGTACATGTTAGGCTCCTGAGTTGGGTGTCTATCGTCAGGATAAGGTTGTGATAACCCTAGTCCTTCTCTGGTGCAAGCATGAGATGGATGATCTCCTCCGCAGAGTGTGCAACTTCCAAACATTGGCACTCTCAAGGAGGATTTCTGGTAGCTCCTTTGTCCTTGTACTCCTAATTTCTTGGCCACTAACGCTGCCACTTCCTCCACATAACTGGAACTAGAAGTCTCATTGCTCCTTGTGTCCTCCGTTTTGGTAAGATCTTGTGTGATTTTGAGATCCTCAGCTAAGTTGTCTTCCAAATCTATACATCCTTGAAGACACTCACTTAGAGTTTGCAACCGTTTTACGTATACTAACATTCTCAATGTTCCATTGGTTAGACCTTCTAAAAATAGGGATATCATTTTCTGCTGAGAAGCTCTCTCTGTCATAGGGCATCGGGTCACGTATTGATTAAATCTTCGTGCTACATTTTTTACTGTCTCGTTACGAGCTTGTTTGAAACTATGTATTAAGGATGACGAATTATGCTTGATCCCTCGCTTAGTGAATTCCCAAATAAATTCTTGGAAGAATTGTTCGATATTGCCAAAGGAATTTGGATCCAAGGATTGAAACCAAGCTAAGGCTATTCCCATGAGAGTTAGCCTAAAGGATTCATATTGCATGAAAAAGTCATCCACTTGCTCTGCTCGCAATATCTGCTTGAATTCTGCAATGTAGTCATAGGGCTCTCCTGTGCCATCATAACAATTTCGCATAAATTTGGCCAATTGGATTGGTCTCACTCTTTTACCTGGCTCTGGGGATCGAATTATGATGGGAACACCTTGGTGTGGTTCTGTCCTAAAGGTAGGTCTATTCATATTTCCCATTTCCAGGCTAGTGTGGCCGTGGGGGTTAATTCCTGGCATGGTGAATTGCTCATGTGGTCTATTGGGTATACTACCTTGGCTCGTTTGTCCTAACATCACATTTTCTGTTCTTTGCTCGGTCTCGAATGGGTTTTGCACGGTAGTTGCCTGATCTCGAGCTAACTCTCCTCTTTCATTAATCTGATCAGGGTTTTCAGTTACTACATAGATATGGCCCATCTTGTCCATATAAACTCCACCTTCGTACTTGACAACTAGTCTTGGAACTATTTCTTCAGTAGTGTTTCTCATTCTTGCTACTGACCTATATAGATCGTCGAGGTAGATGGGTATTCCTTGCAGGTTAGTGGATACGTATTGAAGAGACATCCTATATTCACTTCTAGACATAAGACCTTCCCTAGGTATGGATCTATGCATGTCTTCAGAAGCCAAGAGTCTCTCCCAGTTAAATGAAATTTCTGACTCACTCGTCTGTGAAAGCATGTAGTGCTAACCACTGAGTTGTGAGCCCACGACTTGGTTGTTTGGTTGGCACTATCCTTAGATGATTTGATACTTTATCTATCTCTTGCTCAGTGTCTACTGGATCTTACGTTCATAAGCCTTGTCTACAAGTCCAAAATTGTCCTTTGAATTGCTCAAAATCTTGTGGAACCCCTTGCTTCTTAGTCCAACCTGAGGGTCAACTTCAAAATACCCTACCTAATAATCATCATATCAATTTTACCGTAACCAGTGGAAGTTTTGGTAGTACCCCCCATGAGCTTTCCAACGAACCAAAGATCACTCCGAACGGATTTCCTATGAGAAAGTTGCCAGTTCAGGGTTCTGGGGGTTAAAATAGGGAAACAGGACCTCTCTAGGAGTACCTCAGGACAGGCGATACGATACCAAATTTTTCTCGCGATACCACTACGGACGATACCACATTCAGCGATACGATACCACCAAGGCGATACCAAATTCCACGATATGATACCACTTGCTAGACGATACCACCAGGCCCACGATACGATACCAAAACAATCGACGATACGATACCAAGTTAGTGGACGATATGTGTTAGAAGATGTATTTTTTGAAGCATTTTTGATGGAAAACAATTGTAAAATGCCAAAAAAGTTGTAAAAATATTTATGTAACTGATGTAAAAATAAGGAAGAGTCTTTCTTATGTAGAATAGAATCTTATGTAATTTTTCTAGAATTTTTGGAAACTCCTAGATAGCATATTTTTAGAATAATAGAGGAAAGGACCAAAATTCAAGTGTGAAAAGGGACACTTGAAAATGTATAAAAGACAATTTCCTCTATTATGAGGGGGTTGGTTGATTATTTGTTTACATGCTATCCAAGTGAAGAGAGAGTTTCCTGCTGAAAATCGTGTTTTCTCCTCTTTGTGTGATTTCTTCAAGTTGTGAGTCTATTCTTTGTGTATCGATGGAGATTTGTGAGCTTCTATTGTGTGTTTCTATTGAATATGTATGAAGAGAGCTGATTGTTGATGTATTGAGTCAGAAATTGATGAAAAATAGTGCTGGAGATGAAAATCGTCTATTTGTACAGAATCGCGATTGTCTCGTCTGGATGGTACATGTAACATTTTTGAGTTTTGACTTCATGATTGTGTTTTCCTGAAGAAATAACATGCTTTAGACACCAAGATTGTGGAAAATGATGGAGATTTTCTCAAGATAATCCAAACCCTAGAAATTCCTCTTCATCTTCATTATTCTCAGAAATTCAGCCATTTACCTCTTATTTCTTGGATTCTATCATCTAGAAGGGGCTGTAGTCCTACTTCCATGATTGACAAAATAAAGATGTATTGTTAATTCTTTATGCTAAATGATTGGAGAGGACAACTCCAAAGATCAATAAAAAACATTTTTGGCGCCGTTGCCGGGGAATATATCAAAAGCTTCATTGAAGTTGGACCTTGTTGGATCTTCTATTGTTGATGGTATTGCACACATGGAAAAGGTAATACTCCTTAATCAAGAAATGTAAAACATGAAAAGGTAGATTTTCTTTGTTTGTCTTTTGGGAAAAGAAAGCATTAGATAATCTTTTGAGATTAAGAAGTGTTGAAATTTTTGCAAATTGATAGTTGCTCATGACATTTTCTTGAAGTAAAGTGCAGGTGTGTGAAAAACTGAATCAAGAAAGCTGATGATAAGGTAAAATGTGTCTATTCTTGCATTTGTAGATTGCTTTTTGATCAAGTACTAAGCAAAATTGTTGATCTTGGGAAGATGATAAGATTGCATTGTGGAAAAGTCAAGTTAAGTAGCTAGATGCAAGTATATAAGATCCATTTGCAGCCAAGTCAAAGTTATAATCTTGAGAAAAGTTGAATTGCATCTTGAAAAGAGAAATGTTTGAGTTTATCTTTGCAAAAATTGACATTTGCATTTCTTAACATAATTTTCTTTGGGAAAGTTTGCTCATTAACTGTTTTGATAGCCAAAGCATAGGAGAGTATAACCAATCAAGGAACACAAGATCAATGGATCACCAAACAAGAAACCCTAAGTGAAGTGTTTACCTTAATTTAGGGCAAAATACTAAAAAAAAATTTCATAAAATTCACTAAAACAATCAAACAAATTTCTTTTCTCCTTAGGAAGTTGGACTGAAGTTTTGTTGACAAGGGTGGAAGAGACCAAGTGAAAGGAAAGCAAAAATTTGTCAAAAAACTAGAAAACTCAAAAAACACGATTCTCTGCACAGGATCGCGATTTTCTGAATAATTTTGTGGTTATGATGTAAAATTATAGGTGACTGTTGAATTGGAATTGGTAAAGGGTACTGAAGGGAAACAAGAGAAAAGAATACTCAAATTTGCACAAAATAGGAAGTACAGAAAAAACACGATTCTCTGTACAAAATCGCGATTTTCTGTAAGAGAAAAATTTTCTGGAATTTTCAGCATATTTGGGTTTTTGGAGAAGGGTAATTGCAAAAGATTTCATTAATATTGAGAAAGTGAGGGAACATAACTTTTAAAGAATCAGGAAAGGCTGAGTATCAAGTGGGGGAAGTGGAAAAGTACAAAATCGCGATTTTCACCAATAGCTAATGAGAAGTGATTAATCATGAAAAATTAAGAATTCAGTATTCAAACCATAAAGTTGTTGAAGAATGAAATTGGTCAAGTGAAAAAGTGGAAATCAGTGGAAATTGCACAAGATCGCGATTTTCTGGACACTATAAAATCCTGGAAATTGCAAGAGAAACTCATTTGAGTGAGAGAGAGAGAGAGAGCAGGTAAAAAATCGCGACTTTCTGCAGCAAAGCGTTTTGAAGAGTGTTTGAATCAAACAAGCAAGGTAAGGGGCTCAATACCATATTTTTTGTATTTCCTTAAATTCACATGATCTTTAAGCACAAAAAATACAAAAAATAACCAAAATCACGAAATCGCGATATTCTAAATTTTTTCAATTTTCAGTGAAAAAAATATTATTTTGAGTTAGTTTTTTCATTGCATGTTAAAAACTAGATAAGGAGATTCTATAGAAGAAAGAAAATTATGAAAATTAATACCTGGAAAATTTTCAAAAAATTGGATAGAATCGCGATTCTATAGTCAGACACAAAATCGCGATTCTGTGAAACTACTAACAAAATCGCAATTCCCAAAACATGATTTTCATAAGAAAATCGTGTTATTTACGATTGTGAGCAATCACGATCGTCTGGGAACAAGATCGTGAAAAACACGATTTTGAACACAAAATCGTGTTAAACACGATTTTGAACACAAAATCGTGGAAAACACGATCCTGAGCACAGAATCGTGAAAAACACGATTTTGACAAGAAAATCGTGGAAAACACGATTTTAGCCACAAAATTGTGAAAAACACGATTTTGACAAGAAAATCGTGGAAAACACGATTTTAGCCTCAGAATCGTGAAAAACACGATTTTGACAAGAAAATCGTGGAAAACCCAATTTTAGCCACAAAATCGTGAAAAACACGATTTTGACAAGAAAATCATGGAAAACACGATTTTAGCCAGAAAATCGTGAAAAACACAATTTTGACAAGAAAATCGTGGAAAACACGATTTTAGCCTCAGAATCGTGAAAAACACAATTTTGACAAGAAAATCGTGGAAAACACAATTTTAGCCACAAAATCGTGAAAAAACACGATTTTGACTAGAAAATTGTGAAAAACACGATTTTAGCCTCAGAATTGTGAAAATTAATTGAATGATCCTTAGGTCTGGAAACAAATTATACACACATTCCAAGCAAGACTTGGGAAGGAAGGAAATAGAGCAAGAGGAAGGGGAAGTGCAAGAAAGAAATTTAGGGCAAGAAAATAACATGGAAATTTTAAATGAAACAAATGAGCCCATTGAAACTGGGGATTATAGAAATATCCTCAAATAGGTTTGGAACCTATGTATATCAGGATGGAATGCATAAGTTTCTCATTAGACTGAGAAACTTAGAAGTTCCCCTGAACATAACACCAGTAGCTCAATTCAAAGATGGTAGATATGAGGATAGAGAAGGATGTGTATACATCTTCTCACAAGACCCAGAAAATTCAAATGACTTAGGGCAATGTGCTGACAAAAGACCTTGCGAACAGAACCTAGGGCAATCAGACTTGCCAAGGCCACATGAAATTCACAGTAATGGTGAGCAACAACAAGGTAGAAGAACACATACTTCTCCAAATCCTTTTGAAAAGGAACCAGAAGCAGTTAATGATTTTCCTCTAAGGAGAAGACATCATTGGCAAAATTAGGGTAGAATGCTTAGACCATATCAGGTAGCCAAATGCATGAAAAATCAGTATGAAGGATATTCAGATCCTCATGCTCATGCTGCAGAATTTAGGCAACTGATTAGAGCTGAAGAGGTGGAGGATTATAAAGTCCAATTTGAGGCATTTGGTCTAACCCTGACAGGACCTGCATTATCTTGGTTCATTCCTTTGAGAAAGGAAATGTACCTAGATATTGAATCCTTCCTAGAAGCCTTCACTGGGGAATTTTCAAAGACTGGAATAAAACATAGCACAGCCACATTGATACATAGCTTTAAACAACAAAAAGATGAAAATGTTAGGGAGGCAGCCAGGAGATTCAAGCAGTACATTGACAGATGTCCCAGAGAGGAAGTACCTTCCATGGCAAGACAGGTATCCCTATTCATAGAAGGATTAAGAAGTGCCCAATCAAGAACCCTAGTGTATTATAGGAGGTGCTCTGACCTAGGAGCTTGTATAAAAGAAGCAATTGATTTGGAAGATAATAGAGGCCAAGACCTGTTAGCATTTGATCAACCTAGAACAAATGAAGATAAAATCCCACCAGCAAAGGAATTGGCTCAAGCCATTGCTAAAGCCCTAGAAGTAAGCACCAAAACCAATTTGATAAACTCTAGGATAAACACAAATAAAAAATGCTACAATTGTGGAGAAAATCATTTGGTACAACAATGCCCATATCAAAAACCACCACATTTGCAGGATAGGAAAACACTCAAATATTGTACACTAGAGAGAAAATGGACAAATCATACCAGGGAGGAATGCTTCTATAATAAACAACCAATAAAAGAGAGAGATTATGTGAGTCAACAAGAATCAGGATATATTGAGCAACCAAGACCTGTACTTGGGCAACAACCTCCTGTTCCAACAAATGTGGTACCAATTAAATACACACCAATAGAGGAGCGAAACTCAAAAACAAGGTCACCATACAAGGAAGATTATCAATGGAATGAAGGATATCAAGAAGAATGGGAAGGATATGAATTGAGAGAACCAGAACTACAAGCCCTAGACTTGGGAAATGGGAGAATTGAGATGGATACAGCCACATTCATGTATATAACCAATAATTATATGTCCAATCAAAAACCTCAATTCAAAGGGGGACCAAAGATAACTTGTTATAGGTGTGGGGGAGAACATTTCATTAGAGACTGTCCACAATCTCCTACATTAAGAATAGAGGGAGCTTATTGTAAGGATTGTGGCAGGGATCATTTAATACAGGATTGTCCAAAAAATCCTCAAAAACCACAAAACACACCTAATAACATACCACTGAAAACAATCAACATCATGGAACAAGGAGAATTGAGTGACATTGACCAAGTAAATGTAAATGCTATAACAAGGGCACAAGCTAAACAACAAGAAATGACTAGGGAACAAAATGAAGGTTCAGTTTCAAAGGGGAAGAAAAATAGACAAAAAGGGAAATGGGAAAGGAAAAAAAGAATGGGTAAAAATTTGGAAGAAGAGAATAGGGAACAATCAAACAGAACTCCTTCTCAGAAGACACAAATCCAGTCTGAGATAGGAAATTCACAGAGTCTAGAAACATTGATCAAAGCATATAAGGGAAGAATTCAAGAGGGACCAAATCCTACAGACCATGGAATGGCTTATCCTATGCCAGACTTAGAACATGAAAGGATGCAGAAGTGTAAACAAATCATACAGGAAGCACAACTCAAATTGGGGGAAGTAGACAATTCTCAGAAAACAGTTGAGGAATCTGGGACAACAAGACCAAAAGGAAATATGAATCAGAAAGAAAACCCACAAACAACATTCCAGGTGAATATAGATAAACAATGCACAATTCTATATCACACCACATTGGAAGAATTGATAAAACAGAATCCTCACTTACAAAACAGAATGAAAAAATGGGAACCTATACCAGAAAATATTCATCCACAACTACAAGATTTGGAGGAGTTGTGGTGTATTCCCATTGATAAGATAGGAGGATATTGTGAAGGAGAAGAAGGAAACTCAACACTAAAAATACAATTTGGTAAAAACCATGCCAAAGCCATTCTGGATAGTGGATCAGGAGTGGGCATCATGACTAAACAAACTTGGGAAAAATGGGGAAAAAATGAATTATTACCCACCAAAATGAGATTGCAACTTGCAGATGGACACATAGAAAAACCCCTAGGAATATGGGAAAAAGTGATTGTGGACATATGTGGAATAGAGATAGAACATACTTTTGCCATAGTTGAGTTCCCACAATCTACTTCATATGAAATTATCCTAGGAAGGCCATTTATGAGACAAATGCAAATTGTGCAAGATTGGGGTAATGATTGCTTATACCTTCATAGCAAAGGAAGAATAACCAGAGTAAATCTAAGAAATGGGCACTATTGTGACATCTCTCCTCAAGAATGGTATAAAATACATCAAAATCAAGAATTAAGTGAAGAATCAAAGATGGAAGATCAGGATGAAACTGAATCATCAATATGGAAGTGCAATATGATAAGAAACATCACCAATAGAAAAAGGAGATTGAGAAGAGAAGACTGTGTGGAAGGAAGGAAGTTACAAGATGAGAACTATGTACCACAACAATTCAAAGATGAAGAATTTGAGCCCTATGGGTGGAACCAAATATTGGCTACCATGGATCTGGCTAGTGATGAGTATGTAGGAATGGAATTTCAAAATGAAGAAGGGTATGATGTTTTTCACATTGGAATACAAATGATAAAAGTATCAAAAACAGAAGAGGAACAGAAAGGAGAAATGATATTAGAAAAAGGGAAAACACAATTTTTGGAAGAAGTAAAAGCTGAAGATGCTATTAAAGATAAAATCTCAGGCAAGTATAAAAAAACAAACACAAGGAAATAGAAGAAAATCAAGAGGATGAGAAGAAGAAAAGGGAAACAAACAAAGATCAACAGTTTGATGTACCAGCAAATTTCAAGACTTATGAAGTAGAAAACAGACTACTTCTCAAGATGAAACCAAAGAGAGAAAAGAAGAAAGGGGAGGCTTATGATAATGAGGAACAAACTAAAAAGGTCATGATCACTCAGGAAGAGGGAGAAGAAAGACATATTGTAGTGGCTGATGACATGACAACTCAAGAAGAGGAGGCACTAAGA
This sequence comes from Ceratopteris richardii, assembly GCA_020310875.1. Lineage (NCBI taxonomy): Eukaryota > Viridiplantae > Streptophyta > Polypodiopsida > Polypodiales > Pteridaceae > Ceratopteris > Ceratopteris richardii. The sequence continues at coordinate 71,981,137 of CM035419.1, forward strand.
AACTTGGCAAGAAACTATAGGGATGTGTTTGCCTATAGCTACAAGGATTTGAAAGGTATTGATCCTAAAATCTGTGAGCATAAGATTCCTATTACACCTGATGCAAAACCTAGCAAATAGAGACATTACACCTTCAATGATAAATACTCTGCTAAAATAAAGGAAGAAATTGACAAGCTGTTGGCTGCCAATTTCATCTATGAGATTGAGTATACAGAATGGATATCTCCTATAGTTGTGGTACCAAAAAAGAATGGGAAACTTAGGGTATGCATTAACTTGAAGAAGGTGAATGCAGCAACTATAAGAGATAGTTATCCACTGCCTATAACAGATCATCTTCTAGAAAGAGTTGCAGGGAAGGAGGTTTATAGTTTTTTAGATGGTTTTTCAGGATACAATCAGGTACCTATAGCATTGGAAGACCAACATAAAACTGCCTTTTTCCACAGAATGGGGAATTTATGCTTTTAGGGTTATGCCCTTTGGGTTAACCAATGCTCCAACAACTTTTCAGAGGTTGATGTGTCATATCTTCAAAGAGTTCCTAAGGAATGTAATGGAAATTTATGTAGATGATCTTTGTACTTTTTCACTAAAAAGACAAGACCACTTGCAGGATTTAGAAAATATATTCAGGAAATGCAGAACCTACAGAGTATGTTTAAATCCAGAAAAGTGTGTATTCTTTGTAAGACAAGGAAGAATGTTAGGTCACATAGTCTCTAAAAATGGAATTTCAACTGATGAGAAGAAAATAAAGGCCATAATAGAACTTCCAAGACCAACAAATGTAAAGGAACTTCAAACTTTCATGGGGACATTGTGGGTACTATAGGAAATTTGTACACAAATTTGCTGACATAGCCAAACCCTTATATGCCCTAATTACAAAGTTTGAGTGGACCAAGGAGTGTGACCAAGCCTTTGAAACTCTAAAAACTTGTTTGGTAACAGCCCCAATTCTGAAAACACCTCAATGGGATAAAATTTTTCATGTCCATGTGGATGCTTCAAATTATGCTTTAGGATGTGTGTTAGCACAACCAATAGAAGGAAGCAAGTTAGATTTTCCAGTGGCTTATGCTAGTAGGCAATTGAATCTAGCAGAAAAAAATTACACAACCACTGAGAGAGAAGGGTTGGGCATGATATTTGCTATAAAGAAATATAGACATTACCTTTTGGCCAACAAGTTTAAGTTCTTTGTGGACCATCAAGATTTACTATATTTGGTAAATAAACCTTGTCACACTGGTAGAATAGTCAGATGGTTTCTTTTACTAATGGAATTTGAGTTTGAAGTGGTGGTCAGACAAGGAAAAACACACTTGAGAGCAGATCATTTATCTAGAATCCAGTCTGAAGAACCCAGTTCACCTTTAGATGATGACCTGCCAGATACTTATTTGTTCAAAGTAGAAAGTGTTCCTGAGTGGGCCATGACTTTAGTACCAATATTAACCATCGGACCTTGGAGAACGATTGGAAACAATACACACTTAGTATTACAAAGCAGAAATTTTATGCTGCTAGCTGGGCACTTGTATCACCTCAACCATATAGGCATATTTGAATATTGTACTCCTGAAGAAGAGCAATAGGAATATCTGAAAAGAGCTCATTGTTGGAACCCTTGCACTCATGCTTCGAGGGTAGTCACCCTAAGTAATCTCAATAGGATGGGGGTACATTGGCCTAATAAGGTTCAAGATGTAACAAAATACATTGCTAATTGCGGGAAGTGCCAATCATTGCAAGATTCAGAATTCATGACTCTATATTGGTTTCAGAAAAATCCAGAATGGAGTGAAAATATTATTGAAGAGTTGAAAAGGGAGAAGAAAGGAAAACAAGTAATAGCTGGTGCAGATTCAAAAAATCTACAGGTAATCTCTGAAGAATATCAGTTGATAGGAGACCAATTGTATAAAAGAGGGATGGATGGATACTTAAGAATTTGTGTTCCTCATGATAAATATCTGGACATGTTGGAAATGGCACATTCTAGAGTAGCAGGAGGACATTTTTCAAGTGACAGAACAGCTAAACTCATATTATATTCTGGCTTTTGGTGGCCAACCCTATTTCCTTATGCAAGAACATATGTAAAAAGATGTGACATCTGACAAAGGGTGAGTCAACCAAATAGAAGAGACAATATGCCATTAGTTCCATTAATTTCAGCCAGAGCCTTTAGTAAATGGGGTTTAGATTTTATTGGACCTATACATCCTCTAGCAAGACAATCACATGCTGAATACATAATAGTGGCTACAGATTATCTAACAAAGTGGGCTGAGGCTAAAGCCACAAGAAGGAAAGATGCTCATACTACAACTAGATTCCTTTATGAAAGCATCATCACCAGATTTGGACTTCCAATTGAATTGGTAAGTGATAGGGGGACCCATTTTGTAAACCAAATCATAGAAAACATCACTGAATATTTCCTGATCAGTCATAGAAAGTCAGACCCATATCACCCACAAGCAAATGGGTTAGCAGAAAGTACTAATAAAGTACTTTGTACTGTACTGTCAAAATTAGTAAACACAAACAGGAATGATTGGGATTTACAACTTAATCATGTCCTATGGGCTTATAGAGTGGCTTATAAGACTGCAATAGGAAACACACCATTCAATCTAGTATATGGACAAAATGCAGTTTTACCTATGGAATTCCTCATTCCAACATTAAAAGTAGGTAGTCACTACAATTGGACTGGACATGAACTTTCAGAGAGAGTAATAGAATTGGAAAAATTGGGAGCTTCTAGACTCCAAGTGAATCTGATTAGTTTAGCTTTGGTAAATAAATTTAGACTAAAAAGAACTAAAAGCAGAACCTTTGTCAAAACTCTGGAAGGACAAATGATACAAAGCATGTCTTCACTATCTATTAAAGTTAGGTTCAATGATGAATATATGAAAATAGATTGTGAAGAATGGCCAGATTATTTGATGACTGAAAAATTGATTTTGGGACAACCATGGCTCAAACAAGGTAAAGTAACTTTGAATTTTGAAAAAGTGAAGCTTAACTTGATCATAAATGACAAAAGGTTTTTAATATTTTTATTGAGTAATGAAGAACAGGAAGGTAATCAGGATGTTCATGACCCAGACATGGAAGAATTTATTTTTCCAATAAAAGACATATAGACATTACCAATACAAATACCAAAAGATCAAGCCTCATTAAATCAAAATCTACAAAAAAGTGAGAAGGCAAAGGAGGATGGACACCAAGAAGCAAGGTGGCGACCACGGTATAATCTGAAGCATCAAAGCATGAGAACAAGAAGGATATGGAACCAAAGCATACCCAAGGTCTGCTCATCAAAACAAAATTCAAGAACAAAATGGATATGGAGGCCAAAACATTCTAAAAACTACTTATCAGAAGGAGATGGATTTCTTCCTGAAACAAGGGCAACTAAGCTTAAATATTATTGGGTAAAGAAATCAGAGTTGATTCAATGGAAAAAGACCACCTATACTTGATCTAGAGTTTTGTCAGAATCAAATCAAAAGGTTAGAATAAAGGAAAATCATAACATATGGAAAGTCAGGAAAAAATCTTTTTACCTTATCCTTTTTCTAAGGAGAGAATGAGGAGGGGAAGAAAAGAAATAGAAGAAATCATTATTATTAAAAAAAAAGAGAGAGAAGACATTATTAAAAAAAAAGAAGAAGAAAGAAAGAAAGAAAGAGAAAAATTGTCTATTTTTTCCTTTTTTCTTTTTATAAGTAATATAGCACAAAGCAAGATATAGGAAGAAGGGTAGCAGATTCCTATTTATTATTTTTTGTATTGTCTATTCTATTTTTTATGACTTTTTATTAGTTGTAATCCTTTATTCTTGTTTATTTTTCATTTCAATCTTTTTTCTTCTCAAAACATCTTCCTCTTGGATAAGAACTATTAGAAGAGGGAAGTGCACTAGACATCTTGCTACACATGTAATGTTCACTTTAAGTGAGTTTTCTAAAGAAGTCAGAGTTTAAATTCCTTCTTCATTTCATCTCAAAATAACTATTATTTTTTGATTTTATGTGACTCATGTGGGTGGAGTTCTTTTCTTTTTTATGTGTTATATTTACTCCAGAATGGTGAATGCAAAGGAGCTGCCTATTCATGATTTCAAAGCAAAATCAGTCACCTTGTCAAGGGGACATTGGTTCCTGGATAGTGAAGTTGTGGTAGAGAAAGTAGACTTGGAGTCAGATGAAGAGCTAGAGATTCCAGAGGCAGAAAAGGTGGTGAAGGAGCTCAAAGAAACCCTAAGTATAATAGGACAACATATATTCACAGTGGGAGTAGGGGGTTACAAATATACAATGTTGTGTCAGGAGTTCTACAGATTTCAAAGAGTAGCAGTCAATCAGAAAAGATGGAAGGCAGTAGGGTTGCATAAATTACTAGAAGAACCCATCTTTTTCATAGACTTTGAGAGAGTGGCACAAGTAATGAGCAGTTTATTGGAAGTAGGAAAAGGTAATGATGCTTATTTCCAGTGCAAAGTCAAGAACAAAGATAATCAGGAGGTGAATATCACTATTAAAGGAGAGCATATCAGAGCAGCTTTGCCATTCTACCCAATGGGAACCAAGCTTGACTATAGCTTTGTGAAGAAAAATAAGGAAAACTATACAGGATATTCAAAATTTCCTGACTTCAAGGGGAGAGAGAATGAGGAATATGCCATTAGGATGTTTTTACAATATTTCTGTTTCCCAAAACTACCAAGGTATACCATGTCTCATAAATCTGTTACACTACTTATGTTTAACAATAAGGACAGAACTAAGCCCTTCGGAGTCATGGATGTAACTCCATACATACATGAACAGCTGAAAGAAGCAGCTAAACACTGGGAACATAAAAAATATATGAATGGAGCCCAGTTTCTCACCGGGATCATATATCATGTATTGGGAATGGAAGATCAATTGAAGTTGGCTCCAGAGGCACAATATTTTAGAAGCCTTATGACAGGAATCAAGAGTCCTCCCAGGAAGATGTCTGTGAGAGAAGTAGAAGGACAAACGAGCATGAGGGGGTCAGGAATGAAAAGGAAAGTAATCTCAGAGGAAGTAATCCCTGTAAAGAAAAGGAGGTTGGATCCAAGCAAGGTTGAATTGGAGCAGGATGAAGCAACCAAAGAGGAGCATGAAGCTGCTCAGAAACAGGTCCAATCTTCTAGTGATCCTCATCCACCTCAAACAAGAAAAGAGCAGTTATATACTTATCTGACTCAAGGTAATAACAAAAGAGCAATATATGAGGCACAATATCAAAAGATGCTGGAAGATTATTCTTGCAAGGCAACAGATTGGGTGCAGGAGGAAGTAGAGCATTATGAAGAGCTTCATGATCAAATGATGGCAGCCGAGATAGAGGAAGTATTTGTTAAGAAAGAAGTAGAACTGCTAGCATACTTCAAAGAGCTGCAAGGACCTCCAGAAACCAGAACCACAGTGGTAGCTAAAAGGAAAGTTCAAAAGAAACCAGTACAAAAGAAGAAGTTGACCAAGAAGGGGAAGGGAAAATCAGTAGTTGCAACTGTAACTTTAAAAGAGACGGAAGAAGTGACAGTAGGAGAAGAGCAGAAGGAATTTACTGTTGCAAGAGAGGCAAAAGTAGAAAAATCAGGCATAGCAGGATCCTCACAATTTTCCTCAGATTCTGATAGTGATATTGAAAATTTCTTATTAAAAAGTTTGAATTTTTCAGTACCTAGTACTCCAAATGTGGTTACACAGACCACTGAGAAACATAAAACATCTGAAGAGTTGAGAGAGAAGCCTCAAGAGAAGCAAATTCAGGAAGAAGCAGTTAAGCCACTCAATCCTGAAGAAGAAAGAAGGATGATGAAAGGAAAGGCAATAATGGCAGAAGAAGAAAGTGAAATAAGAAAGGAGTTCAGTTGTGGGGTGGTGCATTCAGGGTTGAAGACAATATGGACCAAACCTTCCCAATAAACTTATGTTAAATTTGATGAAGGAAAAGTAGAAGCAGAAAAAAGGGTACAGATAAGCAGTTCAGCCATAAAACAGAAGGGTGCAGACCAAATTCAGGAAATAAAGAAAACAATGGAAAAGAAGAATGTTGAGGAATTAGAAGAAGGAGTTATAGAAAAGGAAATCAAACAAAGCATAGAGGATGTACTTTATGATTTGAACAATAATGAGGAGATTACAATCACAAAAGATCAAGGACAAGAGGAGGAGCTGGACCTAAGGGACATAGATGAACAGGAGGAGGAACAGAAAAAGCAGACTAGTGATGATCTGATAAAATCCACTAAGGAAACTGAATCAACATTAATTCAGGAAACCCTAATTCAGGAAAAAGAGATACAGGAGAAAGAAACACAGTTCTCTGAAAAAGAACAACCAGAATTGGAGAGTAATGAGGTAGAAGAAGTAAAGGTAGTTGAAGATGGATCAAGACATGAAGACCAGGGTGATCAGACATTGGAACTTGAAGAAGATGTTGCAGACCAAGAAACATTGGAAATTGATCAAAGCTATGAAGAACACAAGACTAAGGTCGTAGAGTATGAAGAAGAAGAAGAGGAGAATGAGTGCAAAGAAGATAAACGAATAGAAGTCAAACAACTGGAAATGGAAGTTGGGTTGGAAAGAATACCCAAAAATATAAGATCTGCTTGCCAAATCATTATGAGCAACATAGACCGCTTCAGACCTTCAAGCAGGAATATGATCATTTCAGGAATGGTAGTAGAGTCTGAATTTGAGAAAGGCAGTATGATCATTAAGGAGCACAAAAGGGAAAAGGAACAAATGTCAGAACAATTGAGGAGGGTGCAGGAGAAAAATGAGGAATTTACAAATATAATAATTGCTTTGGAGGAATTAGAAGTACAGAAACAAAATAGAATTCAATATCTTGAAGAAAAGAGTGTAAAACTAACAGAGCAGAATAATAAACTGGAAATGGAGCTGAGAAAAATTGAAGGAAGATATAGAACCTTGCGGACTTCTTATCAAATTTTGACTAAAGCAAATGAGGAAATAAACAGGCTATTATTGGAAGAAGGTCAGTTAAAGGATGAAAGCAAGACTGCTCAGATGACACAGGAAGAAAAGGAAGAATTGCACAAGGAGATTAAGAGATTACAAATAGAATTGAAAGAAGCCAAGGAACTAGAGAAGCAAGCCAGTACACATGCTGCTACATCAATGAGAGGTTATAACAAGTTGCATATGGATATGGAAAAAGAAAGAAGTGATTGGCAATTAAAATTAGAAAAAGAAAGAATTGAATGGATAAAAGAAAGAGAGATTTGGGCAACTCAGAACAGAAGTTTGATGGTGACAATAGAAGAACTACAGAAAAAACTGGGAAAGCCACAAGCTCAAGAAGAAGCACAGATAGAGACTACATATACAGGAGATTATGAAGAGGGAAATGATGATAGAAATCCACATGTCAGTGAATTAGAAAATAAAAGACCAGAAGAAGAATATTCAGAGGATTTTGTTCAGAAATTGTTGACAAACAGAGAGGCTAGAATGGATTTCATTCGAAAAATGCATGATGAATATGATGATCAAATTGTCACGTTTGCTCTAAATAAAGGAATAAATCCTGACCAACATCATTGGGTTGTAGATGGACTGGGCATACCTCTGTGCATGATTATGGAAAGTATAAAAAACTATCAGTTGGCAAGAGTTGGGTTACCTCCAAATAAATATCTAGAGTATGAAGAGGATATCAACGTGACCAAAGAATTATTTGAAAAAGCCAATCCAAAATGGAGGAATAGATGGTTGGATGCAAATAAAGAATGCAGGAAAATTTGGAAGGAAGCACCTCTTCAGTTGAAAATTAATCCAGCTTATTGCCTAGTAGCAAGAAGAAGAGAATGGACAGTTTTTTGGGAAAGAAGGAGAGAAGGAGAAATTCCACCTAAATGGTTGAATTTCCCAAAGATAGCAGGTCCAAAGGCAGGAACATGGCCTACAAAAAAATATATGGTGGATACAACTGAGTCTGTTATAGCTACATACAAAGATGTGAATGACCCAGCATGCATTTTACTGATCAGAGTAATGAGACTAATTCTGGCATGTATAGAAACATACATAGATACAGATGTCAGAATCTTAAACTATATTGGCTTCAATTCCCCTACTGATGCATTATTGTTTGATCTCAGTGAAACACCCGATAGAATCTGTTTAATGGCATACTACAACAGAATAATATTTTTGGGCAGTCATTATTTACAAATTTTTGAAGATGCATTCGATTATGGGTTTTTTGAGAGGGAATCAGAGATATTTGGAAACTTGTCAGTAGTCACCAAGTCTCGTCTTACTGCATATGAAGCTGCTTACACAGAATATTTGAAAAAGGATGTAATTGATAAACCAGAAGTTGCAGTACAGTGGAGGAAAGCATTGTTTGAAATGGTAAATAACCTGAACATTACAGAAAGAAAAAGTCATGACCTACTGTCACAGGTCTATCAACGAAAGAAGAAGTGAAGAGAGTATTCAGGATATAAGAGCAAGAAAGTCTTTTTGTTAGGAGCCAAAAGGTCTAGGAGGGAAGAAATGTTAGAAGATGTATTTTTTGAAGCATTTTTGATGGAAAACAATTGTTAAATGCCAAAAAACTTGTAAAAATATTTATGTAACTGATGTAAAAATAAGGAAGAGTCTTCCTTATGTAGAATAGAATCTTATGTAATTTTTCTAGAATTTTTGGAAACTCCTAGATAGCATATTTTTAGAATAATAGAGGAAAGGACCAAAATTCAAGTGTGAAAAGGGACACTTGAAAATGTATAAAAGACAATTTCCTCTATTATGAGGGGGTTGGTTGATTATTTGTTTACATGCTATCCAAGTGAAGAGAGAGTTTCTTGCTGATAATCGTGTTTTCTCCTCTTTGTGTGATTTCTTCGAGTTGTGAGTCTATTCTTTGTGTATCCATGGAGATTTGTGAGCTTCTATTGTGTGTTTCTGTTGAATATGTATGAAGAGAGCTGATTGCTGATGTATTGAGTGAGAAATTGATGAAGAATAGTGCTGGAGATGAAAATCGTCTGTTTGTACAGAATCGCGATTGTCTCATCTGGATGGTACAGGTAACATTTTTGAGTTTTGACTTCATGATTGTGTTCTGCTAAAGAAATAACATGCTTTAGACACCAAGGTTGTGGAAAATGATGGAGATTTGCTCAAGATAATCCAAACCCTAGAAATTCCTCTTCAGCTTCATTATTCTCAGAAATTCAGCCATTTACCTCTTATTTCTTGGATTCTATCATCTAGAAGGGGCTGTGGTCTCTTGAATACTTTTAGGATTGACAAAATAAAGATGTATTGTTAATTCTATATGCTAAATGATTGGAGAGGACAACTCCAAAGATCAATAACAAACAATATGATACTGGATATCACGCGATACGATACCTGACCACTACACGATATGATACTGGATATCACGCGATATGATACCAGATTGCTCACAATACGATACTAGGGTAGGGGACGATACGATACCACATGGACGATACGATACCAAAAATTTACACGATACGATACTTGACCTGTCGACGATAGGATACCAGCAATCACACGATACGATACCAGGGTAAAGGATGATACGATACCACTTTTTTTGCACGATATGATACTAGATTGGGCACGATACGATACTAAGTCCATGATATGATACCAAACTAGCATGTGATACGATACCGCACGGTCAACAATACGATACCAAGACCGAGATGATACGATAGCATGTGGAGCGTGATATGATACCATCAGGGCGACCGCGATCGTGATACCAACACTTGACGATACGATACCAGAATGGTATCACGATACCTCAAGCGGGTGTGCACGATACGATACCTCGACAAGTATCAGGATACTCGGGAATTCTAGTATCGTGATACCAAAACTCAACCGGTCACGATACTTGGAGATTTTTAAGCCCAAATTCAAATTTTTTTGCAGATATGTGTACCTTGTGTCCTCCTTGTCACTCCTATCAGCCTGTAAATGAAAAATCACCCTTCAAACTCACGATACCACTGTCGCGATACCAAACGCAGGTCTTGTCACTCCGTGATACTGCCACTCAGATTTTTTATGTTTATTTAGGCACTATTTGCTTGCAAATAAGTTTAATTTTTTTACCGATCATCAAACACTATTGTACTTGGTAAACAAACCATGCAATACAGGTAGATTAGTAAGATGGTTTCTCTTACTAATGGAATATGACTTTGAGGTAGTGGTGAGGAAGGGCAAGACTCACGTGAGAGCCGATCATCTCTCAAGGCTCACATCCGGAGAGGCCCCACAAGGAGTGTCAGATGATCTTCTTGATGCTTACTTGTTTAATTTGGAAGTTGTACCACAGTGGGCCAAGACCTTAGTGCCAATACTGACATATGGGCCTAAACACCCAGTAGTAAACACTCAAGATAGGGAGGTAGTAAAAGCCCAGAAGTACCATATCATGGCAGGGAGTATGTACAAACATATAGATCAAGGAATATTAGCATGTTGTGTGGAAGAGGATGAGCACGCAAAGTGGTTGCAATTAGCACATGTGGGTGCATTAGAGCAACACTACTCGAGGCCAAGAACCTTACAAACACTTAGGAGACTCAGAATGCACTGGCCAACTATGGAAGCAGATGTTCATGATATGTGCAAGGAATGCCCAATCTGCCGCACTAAACCACCAGTGGAACATGCCACTCTTTATCGAGTGTCTTTAGTGCCAGATTGGAGTGAACCCTTAGTAGCCTTTTTGAGGACGAGAACCTTTCCCCAAGATATGATGTTGGATAGACAAAGGAGCTTAGAACAAGAAGCTTTAGATTATACTCTAATTGGAGATAATCTGTACAGAAGGGGAAAAGATGGACATCTTAGATTATGTGTCCACGAGAGTGAACATCTCAAGATCTTGGGAATTGCTCACCAAGGTGTAGCAAGAGGACACTTCGGTGCAGATAGGGTGATCAAGGAAACACTATTTGCAGGTCTTTGGTGGCCCACACTTCATATGGATGCACATACCTATGTGAAGAAGTGTGATGTTTGTCAACGAACTCAGTACCCTATACGTAAAGATGAGACGCCATTGAAACCTATGATAGGCTGTGCATTCTCTAAATGGGGAATAGACTTTGTTGGTAATATTAACCCCCCAGCTAAGGGTTCCCATGCTGAATACATTATTGTGGCCACTGATTAACGAACCAGTGGGTGGAAGTAAAAGCTACCACAAAGAACGATGCTCAAACCACTCCTAAGTTCTTATTTGAGAATGTGTTCACTAGATATGGGTTACCAATAGAGCTAGTAAGTGATTGAGGTACGCACTTCTTGAATGAAGTCATAGAAAACCTTCTCCAAGAATTCTTGGTGATACACAAGAAATCGGCCCCCTATCATCCACAAGCTAATGGGCAGGCTGAGAGCACAAATAAGATTCTATGCAATGTATTGACAAAATTAGTTAATAATAAACACTCTGATTGGGACAAATAGCTACACCATGTTGTTAGGGCATATAGAGTTGCCTATAAAACAGTACTCCAAGCCACACCCTTTGAGATGGTGTTTGGCCAAAATGCAGTGCTACCATTGGATTTTTTGATACCTACATTGAAAGTAGCACAAGAGCATGAATGGAGAAGCCATGAGCTCTCATCTAGGATCTTCGATCTTGAACGTTTAGGTGAAACACGATTGAGAGCTGCAGCAGGAATTTATGCAGCCAAGAAGAGACAAAAAGAATATTTCGATGCACATGTGAAGGATAAGGGCTTGAAAGCAGGAGACCTAGTCTTAGTCTACACCTTGAAGCAACATGCACGCAAATTAGAGAAGAGAGGCTATGGACCAATGATTATCAATAGGATCTCCACAAGTGGAGCAGTACAACTAGCCACTCTAGAAGGTGACATCCTACCAAGTTATATAAGTGGATGTAGAGTCAAGTTATATCAAGAATCCCTAACAAAAGAGATGCTAGATCGACTCAATACTGCAAAGAAACATATGGAAGAGGAAAAGTGAATTCGAGAAGAAGCACAGGCAGAAGCTTTAGAACGCATCCGACGAATGAAATTGAGAAGACAAGGTAGATATCAGCCCATGCTTGACACTCATGAAGCTCTATGTTACTATATGGCCATGTGCGAGGCTTCAGGTGAACGGTCCCATAGGATAGTTGATCGATGACCGTTTATGACCCTAGAAGTAGGAAAAGGAGAGAGTGCAAGGACCATGAGAGCTTTAATTGACTCAGGAGCGGCCACTAGTGCAGTACAACTTTCTTACTGCCAAGAATTGCAATTGAAGATCCATCCTATAGAGGCATATCTCATAGGGCTAGGAGGTGTTGAAACCCCTTGCATGGGAGAGGTGGAACTTCCCCTCTACATTCAAGAGGCCCTAATGGTAGTAAAACTGCAAGTATGTGAAGACGAGGACCTTACCGAACCTCTAGTATTGGACCAAGATTGGATCTATGATCATGCAGTCAACCTCAACCTAAGAAGTGGACTTCTTCAGGCTTGGGTGGGCCAAAACCGCCTCACGATTGAATTAGAAAATTAAGCACTTAGGCCATTAGAAAAGGCACCAAATCCCGGTCCCTCTAGGAACCCACATGAAGATAACGATGCTATTATTGTCCAAAGTTCTATGGTGCAGAGGATTCTCACTCTTGACGAAGATACAAAAGTTAATGAGTACTTCCCTTCTTTTCCAAAGTGGATTCGAGAAAGGCAGTCCGGGCAACACACAACACCGAGGACGTCGATGATCAAGAAGCACGAGCATCAACCTGTGCAATATGAAGTACCTCATGGCATGAAGCAGATCTGGATACGCAAGGGTAAAAAAACCACGGCTCTCAAGACAAATTCCCAAAGAAGCCAACAAGCTACACCGTCAAGGATTACAACGAAGGAGTCCCCTAGGCAACACTCTAGATATACCATTTCTATTTGGGTTCGTAAGTGGTCAATGAAGGTGTTGACGTTGTAGCATCACAACTCATACTCGTCAAACCAGGAAGCATCTCATGAGACCCAAATGTTTGCATAGAAGCACTCAGCAGACGTAATGGCGCTTCGTCAACGTATGATTAACAACGTTATCAACAAGAAGATACAACATAATCATCGCGAATGATGCACCTAATCGTAATCACAAGCATAATAACGACGTAATCATACATCGATGTGTCACAAGCGTTAGACAAGAAGAGAACAAGCACGCATACACATCATGACGACAAGAGAGCAAGAGTCTATCTACAAACTAGCATAATCTCATTACTTCTCAAAAAGTTCTCCCAAAAGAAGAGGTGGAGACCTCTTTATATACAAAATGGCAAAAAAGCATGCTATGTGGGATTTCTCAACTGAAAGGAGAATGAATCCCACTTATTCTCTAGTGTGGCACTCACACACACCTATACAAGAGTGCTTTATTAACTGAATGAAAGGTAAAAAAAGGTACAAATGATGATGAAAAAAGAGTGGATCCAAGAAATATATATTTTATCTTCAACACTCCCCCCCCCTTGACTTTGTCGTCCTCGACAAAGCTTTTGCAAGTATGGAGCTTTTGTGGAAGAGTGTGTAGGAGTTCCTTTTGATTTGCATGATCCGTACACCATTGGAGTGTTTTGCTTTGTTGCTTTTCTTCATCGTGCTTTTTGTTTGGAGCCGAGTGCTTTAACTTGGTTCTTTTGCCTCATATAGATGGGAATGAATATGCTAGAATGCCTTTCTTTTTTCTTTTCTTTTCTCTTTTTTTTTTTTTTTTGATGGATGGATGATGTATGAGCATGAAATGATAAAAATGTAGATGATAGATACAAATAGATGAACTTAATTCATCTCTTCTTAGTCCATATGCATGAGTGGGGACTAAGGGTGCCTGGGTGGAAAACAAAAAAGTGTCTATGCACGGTCTTGTAATGTGACCCTATCTTATGCATACTCTAAAAATGCATACAACAACAAAAAAATGGTGCAAAAAATGGATGGGTCTTGAGCAAAGTGCTCAAGGGTGAGGCGATGATGAGGCTTTCTCCAAATGTCCAACTCCAAGAGCCGCTTCTTTTCTATCAACCATTTGAAATGGATGCCACCTTTATCCACCAACCTGAAAAAAGAAAAATGAAAAGAAAAATTTTCAAATCTATGTACATGTGCCCTCTTTGTGCCTGGGTTAAACTAAGTGTGCCTAATGCTTGACCTTTGGATGAGGCCCTATTCGTGTGCATACTTGGTGTGCATCTTAAACATATGCTGTGCATTGGGCAAGGTTGGGTCCGACACCCATGGATGCTGCACGAAGAGGTTTTAGGCCACCAATATGTCTTCTCTTTGTTGGTCTTAGCCTTGAGGTTTCTCCTTGGATCTTTTCTAAGTGTTGGCTTTATTGCGTTGGATCCCTTGGTCAAAAGTGGTCGTTCTTGATGATAAGGCATGGTGAAAATAGACTGAAGATTATGAAGTCTAGTGTGAGAGGGTTGAGTTTGTATAAGAGCTTTCTTTGGTACCCATATCATAGTGTGATTTGGTTGGGCTCTAAGTAATTGTTTGGCCACCCAAATTTGCTTTACATTACAAAAGGAATGTGATTTCTTCTTTTTGGCAATAGGGTCTTTTGGGCCTTCTATGTGAGTCTTTAGGGATAACTCATCTTTACAAGGGAAATTCAACAAAGGTTGAGTTTTTTTACATACATCATGCTCATCCAATGGATCATAGGGTTGTGTGGTTTGAGATTGATCTAGAGATTCAGCGATGCATTTATCCTTATTACAGATAGAATCTCTAGATATACAAATAGGTGATGGATTGTCATGATTGACAATGGATCCGACATCATTTCCCATAGCGTTGTTACAAAGTATTTGCTTATCCTCTTCTTGATGAGCCAAATGTAACACATCCTTGCCCATGGATTCATAAGGAGAATCCAAGTTTAGATGAAGAGAGGGCCCTTCCATATCCCCCATGCACTTGGAGTCCTCCACTTCATCATTCGTCAAGGTTTCCTGCGACTTACTCAAAGAAAGGTTAGATGGAAAAGCATGAGTAGAAAAACTATTTTGTGGATTAAAAGTACAATCTTTGAATAGATGATTATGCCCACAATCCATACAATGAGGATAATCATCAGGATTTCCAAAAGACTCACTAGTGGCGATGGACATAATAGATGGACAAGATGCTTCAAACCCCTGATGTTCAAACCTTTGAGTGCCTATGACCAAGTCTTCATCTATTCCTTCCATAACAAAAAATGTTTCCAAAAATTCCATAGCATTCACCACAATAGGCAACATAACTTGACCCCTACAATCATAAGTTTCATCATTCATGAGGATAGAGGAATGAGTGGTTAGTTGAATGTTATCCAAAATAATTGTCACTAAATCAATATGAATTAAATTCCACTCACAATGAGGGTTAATATAAGCACTCATATTTCTACATTCATGACCAATGAATACATTTACAAAAGTGTTGCTATATTCCTTAGTCGCAACTATGGAACCTAATCCCTCAGAAATTCCATCAAGTTCATCTTGGTGCATCCAATGATGGAAGATTTGGTCCGGAATGCCAACACTAGGCTAGATCCACACGTGATACCATGCCTTCACGATCTGCACAAGGCAATGCTTCTACACTGATCGTCACAAGCTTTGTGGAAGGCATCTTCTCACATACTCCACTGGTGACATACTCCCATCCATGATATGGACATTGAAACCTTCTTTTACCTTCCCAAGATGAAGGGTATGCCCAATGAGTGCGAGAATTCCTTATACAGCCAATTCTTTCATCTGACCCACGAAAAAAACGCCGAAGACTCCTCAAAGGATTCCAATGGCACCATAGTATTCTCCTATTGCAAGTGTCAGAGGAGGCACCAACCCATCTTTCTAGACATTTTCATGGGTGCGCCAGACATACCAGAAGCAGAGCTAGGGATTCCAGCAGACATATGGCTACCCTACTGAGAACTTCCAATGCCATGCCCACTTGACATGTATCCTTCAGCATGTCCCGAAGAATGACTACTGTAATTGCAGTACATATTGTTGCATAGTTCTCGAATTAGAAGGTTGTGCATTATTACCCACACCGCTAGGATGTGTCCCGTTACTAATATAATGCCTTACAAATCATTCCCTGTCCATGACTAATTGAGGGATTGCATGTGTTGGAATTGGCCGCACTGTTATCAGAAAATCCCCCAACAACAACTGGACCCTTCTTTGATTGTACATGAGACGCTGGATGACTCATCAAGTTCATCATAATTTGCCCTTTCCTCGGGAATCCTCTGGACTCTGGAGTTGCATTACCGGCACTTGCATGGTTGGTTTCTCTTCCTGAAGTCTTGAAATCATGGCCATTGCTTCACTTGGGGCTACAGCTTCTGCATGTTTCTCCTTTTCAAGCTCTATTCCCCCACCATTGAATCTTCAACAGTCTCTTCATACTTGAAAGAATCTGTCAGCACAACTTTGTTTTTCCGAGTTACTTGTGCCAAAGAGTTCTCTTTGATGCATGCAGAGATTGCTCCCAAACTAGATACCATATTGACTCGCATCTAGAGATAGTTTTACTCAACTGCTCTGTGTTAGACACGCTAGAAATGTTGCAAGCTTGTTGAGAGAGCATTGATGTTGATCAATTTCCTGTTTCTCCACACCATGACTTTTTACCATATTTCATCACACCTTGATCGTCCCAAACCATTGCAACAACAGGATAAAAAATGAGAAAGTCACCAAGTCATTGAACCTCAGCTACCACTCACAACCTCCCATGCTGCCACAGACTTTGAACATAACAACATTCAGTGTGTTAGCCAATTCTCTTACTCGTGCACATCTCGAGTTTTCTGCCACAGCAGCTCTTCCTCCACGCATACTATTTCTGGAGCAAATGCATAGCTATAGCCACAATCTCTGGGCAATGATATTGCATAGTTATAACATTCAATTGGGCGTCGAGAGTGTGAGTGGCTCCCAGTGTGCCCATCCACCTCTCTGCATTTCATTACTTTACTACACTGTATAGCTTGTTCCTCTCAACAAAAAGTGCATTCCTTCAGCTCCACTAACTGCATTGTCGTGTCAACAACCAGCTGCTGCACGTCATCGTCTTTTCTGACCTCTTCCCTATTCACTATCAGGCACACAATCACACATTTCTGTCGTCTTTCCATCAATGAGTTAAGAATACATTGGAATGCCACATGCGATACTGCTTTAGAAACTTTGCTCTCAATGACTTCTATAATGTGATCCATGCTTGTCCTTCCTTCTTCAGTCCTTCTTCAATTCTTCTTATGGCAAGCCACGAACCCGAATCTTTCAATTGAAAACTACTACAGATCTCAGATTGGATCATTTGTAATACTCTCATCATTATCAAGCACAACAAACACCTCCCCTAATTGCACTGGCCCAACATGATGGCCGATTCTAAATGTCCTCTCAGAACAACAATTATTGTCATTATGCGCCTAGAATTCATTGAAGACCAGTCCTGTATGCTGATCTGGGAGAGCACCAACTTGAGATCTTGCAAGAAGCAGCAGCTATGGGCATACTGGCTCTCAACTTCACGTACCTCTGATGCACGCATTCTAAGACTGCAATTGTGCCCATATGCAACGCCACTTCCGTATGAGCTTGACGGTCCACACTTCCATAACTACCTCCATATGTTCCAACTGAGTTGAGAGTGGAACCACCATAACCACCAGCGGTGAACTGTATCCCATTCTTGCATTCGATTCTGAGTCAAACTGACTGAGCATACCTCCACCATAGCCCCCACTTCCCGCATCAGAACACTCATCAGCATAACCCCACTCCTAGAGCCATATGGTCCACCATTCAGACCACCAAACTTTCAAAACCCGTCACCATTATAAGAATCATGATCTCCTGATCTGTATTCGCTTCCTCCCTATTCCAGAGGACCATATCCTCGGTCAAGCTCCTCCGTCGACTTCTTTAGTTCGGCTTTCTTGATTTCCACCTGCTTCTCACTTATCTCAAGAGTTCTCCCTCTTGATAGGAGTTCATCTACCGCTTGCTCATTACAACAGTTTCTTCGATCTCCTCTGTTAGATTAGCATACTGTAGTGTTATCTGATCAACCTGCCCATAGAATTCAATAGATTTGACAGCCCACGCCATGCTTTCTGAGCATTTGCGTTATTGTGAGAGCCACATCTGTTGCTGTAACCCCGGTTTTCAACTGCCGTTCGACTTAAAGCCAGCTACACTAGGAAGGACTAGACTCATGGGTTGACCAAGCATGGTTTCCTCTGCTTCAATGCCACCAATACCCCAGCCATCCATTGTGCGTTACTCTGCAGCTGTTGTGCAAGCATTAATGAGACACCTTCATCCTCCTCTCCGTCACACAGAGAAGAAGAACTGCTTTCATATCTCTCATTCAGAAAAGATGACTCCATGCTTCACAATGCATTGCCTACTGCTCTAGAACTAGAATCATCCACGAATGGAGGTCTTCATTTTTCAGGTCTAGTCAGGGGTGATGCTTACATCCTCGAACTCATGCATGCTGCAAAAATCTCAAGGATCGGGGATGAATCTTCTAGAACAGAAAGAACCGCTTCCATTGCCCAAGGGGGGGCGATGATAGTTCATACCTGGTTGAACTCGTTGCTACTGCAGATGCAGAATTGCAAGTCTCGTAAGCTCTAACGGAATGGAATCATTCAAGGCGGCAGTTTCAGGATAGACCTCTACGGGCATGGAGTTTATTGATGTAAAGGTATCAGAACTGGATGATGAAGATACCTCTATGTCCAAAGAAAGATTTGCGAAGCTATACGGATTTAGTTGAAGCCACATCCATGTCTAAGATGGACTTCGCCTCAGGTCACAATGCAGCTCCATACCGAACAACACAGCCAGTGGCAGCATGAAAGCCCATGGCCTGCTTCAAGAATGGTGTAACTGATAGGTGAAATAGATGAGCTAATCAGATGATTAAGTCTTGAGGGAACAGTACTCATGTCCTCTTTCTTCTTTCTATTCCAAATGTAGTACAAAGCTTGTTGATGGAGATGATGTCCAAAAAATCCCTTGAAACTTGTAGAAGAACCCCAAAAGAAAACTTATTCACACATGATTAGAGAAATATCAACAGTGTTATTAGAAAGAACCAACATAATAAACTAAAAGTTTGTCTATGACTACTCCTATTCTACTCGTAATCTTGAAGAATCACCACACATGATAGATTAATCACCCAAAAAGAGGATTCTAATCATATAAAAAATGGCTCATCTCAACAAGTTATTGTTAATCTTGCAAGCTGCAAATGCTCACAATAGCGTAATGAAACGAAGAACTCAAAAAATCATCATGAAAAGCTTGCATACACGTCATCTTCACGTCATAAACCACCACGCAACAGCGCCAAAAGTTGTTGACGTTGTAGCATCACAACTCATACTTGTCAAACCAGGAAGCATCTCATGAGACCCAAATGTTTGCGTAGAAGCACTCAGCAGAAGTAATGGCGCTTCATCAACGTATGATTAACAACGTTATCAACAAGAAGATACAACATAAGCATCATGAATGATGCAGCTAATCGTAATCACAAGCATAATAACGACGTAATCATACATCAACATGTCACAAGTGTTAGACAAGAAGAGAACAAGCACGCATACACATCATGACGACAAGAGAGCAAGAGTCTATCTACAAACTAGCATAATCTCATTACTTCTCAAAAAGCTCTCCCAGAAGAAGAGGTGGAGACCTCTTTATATACAAAATGGCAAAAAAGCATGCTATGTGGGATTTCTCAACTGAAAGGAGAATGAATCCCACTTATTCTCTAGTGTGGCACTCACACACACCTATACAAGAGTGCTTTATTAACTGAATGAAAGGTAGAAAAAGGTACAAATGATGATGAAAAAAGAGTGGATCCAAGAAATATATATTTTATCTTCAACAGAAGGCTATCCCCAATGCTCGACAGATATGGGTGCCCAAGACCTGCTTACAAGCTCAAATAGCTTCACCTCCATTCACAAGAATGAATCAACACTCACAAGCACTCTTGGCAAACATCTCAGGGTAGACACCTACACCCCACACCATTACAGCTTCGGCCAAACGTAGGAATATCCGGAAATGGGTACCCAAAAGGTCCCAAATCCAACACAATTTGGTTCATAAACCTTTACATATCATCACCTCTAAAGGCTACGATGTCACAATCAAAGTTTGGAGACTTGAACCCCGCATCAAACCCCCTGACCCAATTTTGTAAATCCTTCCACTCTGATGTAGGTGCATTTTGAGTGCATTGCATATCCAAAGTATGCATATAGGATGACACTAACCACTAACCAACATTCACACCCATCACAAACACTTCACCTCTAACCACTAACCACTTGGAATGCCATGTTAGTATTGTGGAGGGAACACCTTTACATCGTGTTTCCTATGCAACACTAATGTGCTTCTCTTCTTCTAGCAGATTAGCATCATTAGCTACCAACAGTCCCATGGCAGAAGCAGCAGGCACGAGCTCCCAGGCAGGCACTAGTTCTCAAGTCCATTGGGAGACCATGCCCATGGAGGCCTGTTTAGTTCTAATGCCCAGGGAAAAAGTGATTATACGAGACTTTATTTTGTTCAAACCCCTTGGAATCGGTCCAATTGGATTACCTGGAGCCCATAATTATCCCTCGAGGAATCCTTCCTTTGTATATGTACTAGTTCATATGCTTCCCGGCAAACGCACCAAAATGTTGATTTCGTAACCTAAGGGAAACTGCCTTACACACACCTATGTTTTGTTAAATTAGCTTGTGCTATGCCACTTTCTTTTACTCTGAGTCCATAATTGCTCTCGAATATCACATATGTATATACCCGCTTTCACTCGCTTTTCCTTTGGTTCTTTTCTTTTCCTTTTTGCACATATGCATGCACACCCGCAATTCCCTCCCTTTCTTCATTCAACCCCCCTCCCTTCACGTCAGCTTCACGAAGTATATCGCGGGGTTTCATGACAAGGAAGGAGAAAGGAAGTTCTAATCAAGTCAAAGGCCTGACTTAGATTGTTGACTTGCACTCGATACTTTTCTTTAGCTTTATGTACTTTGTCAAGAATAGCAACTTAAGGATGGCACACTTGTTTTTCAGTTCTACGGCAACTAGAAGTGCACACAAGAAACCATGGTGAAATGGCATACATAAGTTCAATTGGCACAAACTAACTTGCCTACACAAGCTAGAAATGTTGGATATTCTAACTCTCTATGAAATACTGAATTCAAGATAGTTCACTCTTCGAAATAACACATTTATATATGGCTCTCAATATCGAGTGTTCAATACTTCATGTAGGCGGTAAAAACATTACCATCAACATACAAGTTCACATATAATCAAGATCTTACCATTGTCTCATGTGACCCTCTCCGCGTATAAAGGATTTGCATTCATGTACGCCTTAAAGTATTGCTCGTTCACGATTACAACCGTCAAGCTTATGATAAGAAAGAAATTTAACATAGAGCATCATTCGCGGTCAGACTAATTTGTTTGGAAAAAGAAACACTTATTCAACCTCTGGAGTTTCAGGCTAATGCTCCCTATTTCAAAGATGAACCCTTTTTCGTTTGAATAACGAAAAAAATAGAGAATTTTATTTCTTAGCGCTCCTGGGTTGGGATCTCATTGAACTAACAATTCCTTGTTCCTTGCCTTAATAAGGTTTCAGTATGAAAGCATTACCTCTGCAGCGCACAATTTTGTTCACTTTTAATTAGATGCATTCCCTATAGAAACTCTGCGTACGTGCTGAGCTTCACACATACTGAAGTCAACCTATTCTCAGGTTTCCCAACAATGACCACAAAAATTAATGAAACAACTCCACAATGGTAATCGATGACTCAAATTCAATCTGTTCTTATGCACGCGATAAGGCGATAGCTCGTGCTTCAAAACGACAGCTGCCTTTTTCTCTATAACAAAGCTTATTCACATCCATATTCTGTCCATTAGCCCGATCATCGTACATGTACAGAAGTGAAC
This sequence comes from Ceratopteris richardii, assembly GCA_020310875.1. Taxonomy (NCBI): domain Eukaryota; kingdom Viridiplantae; phylum Streptophyta; class Polypodiopsida; order Polypodiales; family Pteridaceae; genus Ceratopteris; species Ceratopteris richardii. The sequence continues at coordinate 72,003,313 of CM035419.1, forward strand.
GCTGTCCTTGGATATTATTTAAAGAGACAAAAACAACAAACTTCCTCTGAGATAACTCAAACGCACAATCCATAACTCTCAGGTAATGAAACCTGTGAACTTTTCATTAAATATCTGCACTCCCATTCAAACAGGTCACTTCTTTTCATCCAAGATAACCATTCGAAGTACTCTCTAATCAATAACCAAAAACATTGCACAAAAAGGAAGAATCATTCTGATTGTTGTTTTTAAATTCCCATACAACAGATTCTTTGTCGTACCCAAAGATTTAAAACAAATGAAGGTGCTCACATAGTGGGATAGTTGGCGCATTATGACAATGAAGACAAGTATTAAACTTTAAATTTGAGTTCAGGCATGGAAAAAAACGTGATAACAAGCATTATCTCAATTTCCATAGAGAACAAATGTTTGAGAAACTTTGTAAAGTCACGAATCGAAGTGTAAAATGCATAGATTATCTGTAAAACAACACACAAAATGCACGTTTACTTACAAGTATATATATATGCATCTAAAATAGCCTCGAGGTTAGTGCATGACAGTGTGAACTTATTATAGTACGAGGATAATGTATGAAAGATTAAGAACTTAAATTATGATTCCCATGGTCACTTCATTCTATTAGAGATTTGTCGAAAACAGAACGATGCAAATGATAAAACTCGCTGTCAATCCTTTTCTTTCCAATCGCTCTTATCTCCCTCTTAACTTGTTCCAAAAAAATTGACGCATGGACTCTATTTCTACCAGAAGTCAAGCGAGAATGAAATTCCACTTCAGATAGTCATCCTTCTCCTGTAACACGAGATGATTCCTGTTTCTGAATAACGACTCATCTCCCAGATGAAAATCCATGTCGAAGGCCTCTCCTTTTGTTTTCCGCCCATCCTCTATTCTCCTCTTTTCTGCGGTGGGAGGACATGTATGACACATGCAAGAGAACGCTTCACGAAGATGAGGAAATGCGAAGATGTATGTCCTCACTCATGCCGAAGTGTACAACATCATATGCAAACGACTGAGTAGGAACGCCTTTTCTTCTCCGTTGCTGGATCCCTTCTGATGGCCCTCCTCCCCACGAACTACAAGATGCCTCCCCTTCAGAACTTTCCCCTTCTCTTCTACCGCAAGGCCAAGAACACTATTCTTTCTGTACAGAAAACGAAGCAGGAACTCGAGCCGATGTCTCTACCAAAAACGAAGAAGGAGAGAGAGAGAAACCCCTCCAAACCCTCCTCCTTATTCAGAAAAAAAATCCCCCTCCCGTAGTTTTTTCCTTTTTTTTTTTTCTTCCAATCCCGATTGAAAAAGCGGGGCTTATCCAGAGCGTCCCCATCCAAAACTTGTGCCGCCCAACACCACATCCTAGGTGGTGGTCCCCTAGTCCATCCATCCCCACAATCAGTTGATTAGGTTCATTTTCCCTCCTCCAATAGAGGTGACACATCATGGCACAACAAGCTTTGAGACACCTCTACATTTGATTGGGTTTCCTCACTACCAACCATCAATTCTCCTTGCAAAACACCTACATTCAAATGAAAAATCTCTGAAATAGAACATGTTAGTGCATAATCATTAACAATTTTCCAGCTAACATACTCCCCTCTTCTTATTTGCGAAGTCGTCCTCGACGAGCCACTCTCGCTGCAATCTAATCAAAACAGCCATGAAAATATCAGTGTATAACAAGCTTGCATACCTTTCCATCGAGCCATTATTCCAAGTGGACCTGCACTCATTGAAGCTATTAGTGCTAAAAAAATCACTCATGAATACATACAAATCAGTCACTTCCAAATGATCCAAGAACATGCACATATATGCAACTCCAATTCCACATACATCAAATTGCTCATGCATTCCATTATGAACATAATCTCAACCAAAATAACACATGCATACCTTTCCATGTTTTACACATTCAACTGTCATTGCAAAAAAACAGAAATGGAAATACTGAAATGAAGAACAACAACTGAAATGAATCCAACAGGAGATGCAACATACCCAAAATGCATACCCCATTATTGCACCTACCATTCGCTACGTACAATTATTCCATGACTAGACGTTCCCGAAGAATCTCCATCGTCGTCCCACAAAAGCCATCGAGACCCGAGTATAAGTCAAGACCTACATAAAAACCCTGGAGTGTCCGACACACTGGAAAACCCTCAGATAGAGCACTCAAGTTATAAAGCAAACCCGTTGCATTACCTCGCTAAAGCCTCATCCATAAGTACATATACAGTCTCCGTGCCTTCAAGAATGTTGATTCAGAGGGAGCTGATGTGTCACAAGCCACCATATACCAATCACACAAGCAATTAACGTTCCCTTCCAGGCGATCGTCGCCCTCTCCTCTCTCTCTCTCTCTCCCCCTCAGGAGTGGGGAATAATTTCATAGGTAAATTTTATTTTAATCACACGTTGGCCTACGTTGACATTGGATGCGATTCGTGGACCTGACCACCCGATCAGGTTGATTCCACCCATCTACCAATGCAATGCAGCGCACAACACACAAACACACAATGATAACACATAACATATATCAACTAGCCCATAACGAAGCTGGATACGGCTCGTGGTCATGACTACCCAACCACGATGGCTCCACCTACCTACCAACCCGTTATGGCGCGTAGCTAAGACATAAACATATACATCTCAAGCCTAAGGTGAAACTAGCTGTGGCTCGTGGTCCTAACCACCCGGCTAGGATAAATCCACCCACCTACTAGCCCACCATAGCGCATTGGTACGATCACAGCAACACAAATTTTTTCTTTTCTTTTCTTTTTCTTTTTTTTTTTCATAGTGAATTAATTTACCCAAGTCCTGAGAATTAGGGAGAGGAAGAAAGGAATTTCCCACTTACCCACACATGCATGCAAACATATACACTCTAGCCTTTGACAGATTCAACCACCTCTTCACTCCATTCTCTCAATTACAGACACTACATATGTATTCATCGATTTGACTTTTCAATAGGTAACTACGACCAGCTATGCCTTAGTTCCTCCTGTACCTATCCTTAGACAATCTAGAATGTGGGTCTCCGGGATGTCTCATGTAGCCTCACATCGTACTCGCATCCCAACGACTTCCCTAGGGCGAGTCAAGCTCAACTTCAGGAGCTTCGTCATCACTTCCTATTGTTAACACATCTGCCCAAGCCCAAGTGATATCATTTTCTTCGTTAGGCATTTCCCTCGAAGGGTCGAAATAGTAATATCGATCCCCCGCCCATCCTACATGTCGGGTCAGGTATTCCTCAAAACACTCAATGTAAAACGCAACATCCAAACCCTGCTTTATAAAGCATACCAGCCAATGCGCTTCCTCAACATCATATTCTGTCTCAAAGTCCTCGACATCTATGTCCATGCGGGCGAATGTTTGGTCCGAGAAATATATCCTTAGCTCGTACAAATAGAGTTGAGTTATTTGATCTGCCATTTTGTTACTTAGCTCTTTACAGTCTCTGCGCAACACAAAAAATAATTAGAAGTCCAAAATTCTTGAGCTAGCAAGGAAGAATATTTATGACACACAAATCATAGCTTATATATATATATATATATATATATATATATATAACTATACATCTATGTACAAGGAATCTACTACGTCCTTCCGTTGGATCTCATCTGGCTTCTCCCGTCTTAATATCACTTGAAATATGGTTTAACTCGAAGCGCGTTAACCTTCACGGGAGCATATTCTTCTCCTAAATCTTGAATTTGCATGGAACCATTGGAATTGAGTTCCACCACCTTAAACGGTCCTGCCCATCTTGTCTGTAACTTCCCCGGGAATTTATAATATTTACTATCATAAACTAGCACCAAATCCCCTTCTTGAATCACATAGGTCTTGAGATTCTTGTCATGCCTCTCCTTCCGTCTTTTCTGAATAGCTTCCAGACTTTGCTGTGCAATGAGTCTCTTTTCTTCTAGTTTGACCAGTTGTATGTACCTCTCCTTCAATGACTCTTCCTCTCCCAGCCTGGCCTCTATGGCTACTCTTAAGGTCGGAACTTCTTTTTCGATGGGAAAGATGGCTTCCTCGCCATATATTAGGGAGAACGGAGTGCTCTTAGTCGTCACTCGGTAGGATGTTCGATATGCCCACAAGGCTTCCAAAAGTCTCTCATCCCAGTCTCGCCTATGCACAACTACTATCTTTGTCAGAATCTGTTCAAGAACCTTGTTGGTGACCTCCACTTGTCCATTTTCCCTCGGGTAATATGGAGTGCTTTTTCTATGTTTGAACTTATACAATTCCATTAACTCCTCGATGAGTTCGTTGACAAAGTGCGTTCCTCTATCACTTACTATTTCCAACGGGCATCCAAATCGAGTGATAATTTGTTCATACAAAAATTTAGCTACATCAACAGCTCGGTCAGTCTTCAAAGCTTTGGCTTCTACCCACTTGGTAACATAGTCTGTGCAGACCAAAATATACCTATTAGACCGACGTCTTGAGGGAGGATCAATAGGCCCCACGAAATCAATTCCCCACTTCTCAAATGGCTTAAGAGCCAGCACCGACGTAAGAGGAGCTGCATGTACTAATGTTGGTTTGCCCATTCTTTGGCATTTGTCGCATTTCTTGCAGTATGTGTGAGAGTCTTTAAACAACGTTGGCCACCAATACCCAGCCAATAAAATCTTTCTTGCCATCAGCTCACCAGCAAAATGTCCACCGCAGGGTTCATCATGTAATGCTCTCAACACTAGGGTTGCTTCTTCTTCCTCGAGACACCTCCGATAAATGCGTTCATATACAAAATATCGATAGAGCTGCCCCCCAATGATGCTATGGTGCTTCGCCAATGCTAACAGTTTTTGCTTCTCTCTCTTGCTTGCTCCTGGCGGAGGTGCATAAGAAGTTCACCAAGTCGGCATACCAAGGTACTTTAGCATCAACCTGGAATAGATGCCCATCAGGAGCATCATCGGGTACACCAGAGATTGGCTCCTCATTAACAATTCGAGATAAATGGTCAGCCAATATATGCGCTTTGCCTGGTTTGGTTACCACTGTGAACTGAAATTCTTGGAGGAGTAGCATCCACCTCATCAATCGCCGTGATAGCTCTGGTTTATTAATGATGTACTTTAGGGCTTCATGATCCACATAAAACGTGAAATGTTTTCCCATCATGTAATGCCGATACTTGTTTACCGCAAAGATCATCGAGAGGCATTCCTTCTCTGTAGTCGTGTAGTTCCTCTCAGTGCTATTCAAATTGCGACTTGCGTAATAAATAGGGTGGTCCAACTTCTTTTCATCGGCTTGGCATAGTACTGCTCCAACCGCAGTATGAGAAGCATCGGTATGCACATGGAATTCTTTCGTCCAGTTGGGTGCTACCAAAATCGGTGCATTTATCAATCTCTCTTTGATCGAGTCGAATGCGACTTGACACTCTTTAGTCCATTGGTATTGTTGGTCTTTCCTCAAAAGATTCGTCAGTGGTGCTGCTATTGATGCAAAATTTAATATAAATCGTCGATAATAATTAGCATGCCCCAAGAATCCTCTGAGTTGCCGCAAGTTTTGAGGAGGTGGAAGTTGTCCAATTTTTTCTACTTTATCCTCATCAACCGCGATCCCTTTTTCGGAACTAACATGTCCCAAAAGCAATCCTCTTCGTACTCCAAATGTGCACTTTTCAGGATTTAATGCGATGCCCTTTTCAATGCTTCTTTTTAAAATAGCTTCAATCCTCTCCATCATGTTTTCATCGTTGCCTCTGATCGCAAAGTCATCGAGGAATATCTCCATCCAATCCTGCAAATAGTCTTGATATGCAGCTATCATTGCCCTCTGGAATGTGGCTGGTGCATTGCATAATCCAAATGGCATCACACGATATGCATACGTACCCCATTCTGTGGTGAAAGTAGTTTTTGATTGATCCTCTTCATGGATTTGGATCTGGTTGTACCCACTGAAACCATCCAAAAATGAGTACAATTTATGGCCAGCCACTCTGTCCAAGATTTGATCAGTAAACGGCAAGGGGAAGTGATCCTTCTTTGTGCGCTCGTTTAACTTACGATAATCTATGCAAATACGGATTTTCTTATTTTTCTTCGGAACCACTACAATTGGTGATACCCACTCACTGGATGCGATGGGATATATAAATCCTGCCTCCAATAACTTAGTCAATTCCAGCTTGATCAATTCCGAATAGACTGGAGTTGTCCGCCTAAGTCGTTGACATATTGGTTGGGTACCTTCTTCCAAATCTATATAATGTTGGCAGATTCGGGGATCAATTCCTCTTAGATCACTGTATGACCATGCAAAGGCCTTGCTGAAATTTTTGAGTGCCAACTTAATACAATCTCGTACTCCATCTGGTAGCTCTGACCCCACGCTCAAGAACTTTTCTGGAAAAACTTCCCATTTTTCCACCTGAGTTTCTCGCAAATATTCTTTACTCCTTGATGACACTGTGATTGGAACGTGCTCTCCAATCACGCGTGCATGGTTGGCCAGTAAATCATTGTTTTGTTCTTTTTCAACCGCACCCAATTTCTTAAGTTCGGCTTTTGCAATGGCTTCCCGCACTTTAGTTCTACTTTCCGCTTCTCTGTCTGATTGTCGACTTCTCCTTAGAAGCTCTTCTTCTAGCATTCTAACCCTTTCTCTCAACTGTTGCACTTCCATTGTCGGAGCTAGCTCCAATTTCAACTCTTCTTTTGAAGTTCCCTTCAGGGATTGAGTAGCTTTATTTTCCTTTGCGTCTATACTCAACATGTAGCACTCAAATTCACTTGTATGTGTCAACCATCCCAGCAACTCCTGGTCTGAATCATCCTTGTAACATAGAGGATCTATGTACTCGCCCACTTTTGCATGTTGGAGGTTGGCCAATTGCAGATTAAATCCATCCTGTAAAAGGTCCTTGGAAGTCTCCGTGCGCAGGGCAAATCTTACGCGCGCCATTTCTTGTCTAACTTTTTCCTTTGCTTTCTGCTCCCTTTCCTCAGCTGTTGTCGATCTCTTGTCGGTCAAGTTTGGAGACACTTGAAGTTGTATTCGATCAGCCTTTGGTCCAATTGTGATAAATCCTGTGCGCCAATCGTGCACACATTCAGCTTGCACCAGCCATGGCCGTCCAAGTAAGATCAAGAAGGTCGCCTCTGAGGTCCTTGGTCTTACTATCAGATAATCAACTTTAAATTCTAGACCGCCCACAACTGTGCTTACATTCTTCAAAAGACCTGCAGGCTTTACTTGTGTTTGATCTGCCATTCTCAAGGACATCGGCGTTTCTTCCATGTGGTTGAGGCCCAAAGCTTTCATCATGAACTCAGTCATAAGGTTGACTGCGGCTCCACTATCTAACTGAGCACCAGGGACTGCATACCCTTTAATCTCAACTGTCACAGCTGGAGCATTCGAATCAATTTGCGTCGTAATACTTTGAATGATCCCTTGGACGTCTTTATCTTGTCTCTTTTTATCTCGAGCTTTCCTCGGCTTCTTAATATATTCGTTGTAGAATTGTTTTCTATAAGCAGGTGAACATTTTAGCAATGTGCCAATGTCCAGCGTGACTTCCGTGTCAGCGAGCAACTTTACAATGTCCATTTCCTCCAAACTTTGTCTTTCCTTCCTACTCTTCGGAGCCCTTAATCTTTCAGGGAATGGTGCTATGCCTGGCACAAACTCCTTGGTCACTGGTGGAAGGATCTCAATCTCTTCCCCATCCTCAAACTCTTGCTGCTCAGCAAATCTTCCAACTTGGTTTTCTACCTCTCCATGTTCAGCTATCTTCTCTTGACTCGCTTCTTCGCTTTCACCTTCTCGATGTTTCTTTGAATACTCTTGGGTCCTTGTGACTACTGCCACAATTGGCTCTTTATGCGGTTTCTTGGCTTGGTAAGCATCCACAAAGTGCATCGACGAGCTAGAGCCTTCTTGAGGGTTCGGTGTCTTGAACACTACTCCGATCGTAGGAACGTGCTCTTGAGCTCTCGATGTGGAATGCATCTGAGTATCAACATAATTTGAGGACCCTACTGGTCCTTTTTCCTTGCCGGGCAGCTCTTTGTTTTGGACAATCTTCATCAAAGTGGCCCTCTCCACTACAGTACCTACATAGTGGGGTATAATCAATTGGTTTCTTTTCGTTTGGACATCTAGATTGAGTATGGCCAAAGCCATGACATCTCCAGCACTGGATTGGACCATCTCTCCTTTGATCACGTGCAACTCCTCTTGGATAGTCTCCTCCCTGACCCTGAGCACCATATCCATAAGTCAGTCTGTTTTCCCAACGAGATGTAGGTGGGACACTTTGAGCGGGCAACCCCGTGTAAGGTCTTTCTCTTGTATCTCCCGATTTCATGGTTCTCTCTTCATAGGCTCTCTTGTTGTAACATCGGTCCTCCGTGTGATTTGTTCTTCCACAAAAAGTACAATGCATCCTAGGTGGTGATCTCTCTGTGAATACTCTCGAGACTGTAGGGCATTCTAAAGCCAAATGGCCGTAACCATGGCACTTTCCGCACCATGTGTTCGATCTAAACACTTGATTCGGGGTTGTAGTTACCTCTGGTTTTACTGTGTATGTTTCCTGGGTGATTGTGGCAGCTTTTATAGCTTGCGTGACCAACTCCAATATTCGTTCTTCAGTTAGCGCAGGCTTTACCTCGCTTGGCGTGCTAGTGGCAGCTACAAAAGCTGGAGTCGTCAATGCGGGACTTCCTTGGCCAGGATCTTTTATTGGTATGTTACCTGGGCCTCCCATTGGCTCGTATAAGAGCTCCATCTTCCTCTGTTGACATAATTGTACTTCCTCCCAAAGCCTCGCTTGTTCCTTAGCATCCATTAAAGTTGTTGGTCTTGTCAGGCTGATATGCTGCTGTGCCGTAGGATCTCTCAATCCCGCAATGAATCTTCTCTTCAATGTCTCATCGTTCGGGGCATTCACGCCCATCTTTCTTACCAACGTTTCCATTCTCTGAATGTAGTTATCGATGCTCTCATTGACTCCTTGTCGCAAGTAATCCATCTGTTGGGCCAATCTATCTTGGAAGCCTTGCCGTCAAAACTTTACTAAGAAGGCTTCCTTGAGCATCTGATAAGTTCCACACTCTTGAGGTGTCAAATTCCCATACCAGTTGGCTGCCTCATCACGAAGAGTAGCCGGAAAGATCCTCAACCTTTGAGCCTGGTCTATTACCTCATTGGCCGCACACGTAACCTCAAACAGTTGGATAAAACTATCAGGATCCTCGTCCCAAGCACCTGAGACCTTGGTGAAGTCCCCCAAGTGAACCGAAATCCGCTGAGCCATTTCAAACAGAGGTGTGATGTCAATATCACTTCGATCCCAGAAATTTAGCACACGCGGCCTCAGGATCCCTCCTTCAAACTTTTGCACTTGATTCGCGACTCTCCTACGGGAGTACATGTTTTTAGCCGATTTCTTCGAGCTAGTCGAGGTTGACTCGCCTTGCAGTTCCCACCTCTTCCTTTCTCTTTCAAGGGCTCTTCTCTGAGCGCGTTCCTCTCTTTGCGTTTGTGTTGCTCCTGAGGACGAGCTCCCCTCACTCATGTACTAGATCTGGAGTCCGCAAGCTCGGCCAACATGTGGCGCTAGGCTAACCTATGGCACTCTCTTATAGAGACGTGCCAAGCTATTCCCGGCAGACGCACCAAAATGTTTAGTTCTAATGCCCAAGGAAAAAGTGATTATACGAGACTTTATTTTGTTCAAACCCCTCGGAATCGGTCCAATTGGATTACCTAGAGCCCATAATTATCCCTCAAGGAATCCTTCCTTTGTACATGTACTAGTTCATATGCTTCCCGGCAAACGCACCAAGATATTGATTTCATAACCCAAGGGAAACTGCCTTACACACACCTATGTTTTGTTAAATTAGCTTGTGCTATGCCACTTTCTTTTACTCTGAGTCCATAATTGCTCTCGAATATCACATATGTATATACCCGCTTTCACTCGCTTTTCCTTTGGTTCTTTTCTTTTCCTTTTTGCACATATTCACGCACACCCGCAATTCCCTCCCTTTCTTCATTCAAACCCCCTCCCTTCACGTCAGCTTCACGAAGTATATCGCGGGGTTTCATGACAAGGAAGGAGAAAGGAAGTTCTAATCAAGTCAAAGGCCTGACTTAGATTGTTGACTTGCACTCGATACTTTTCTTTAGCTTTATGTACTTTGTCAAGAATAGCAACTTAAGGATGGCACACTTGTTTTTCAGTTCTACGGCAACTAGAAGTGCACACAAGAAACCATGGTGAAATGGCATACATAAGTTCAATTGGCACAAACCAACTTGCCTGCACAAGCTAGAAATGTTGGATATTCTAACTCTCTATGAAATACTGAATTCAAGATAGTTCACTCTTCGAAATAACACATTTATATATGGCTCTCAATATCGAGTGTTCAATACTTCATGTAGTTTATTCGAAGTCTTGAGGCGGTAAAAACATTACCATCAACATACAAGTTCACATATAATCAAGATCTTACCATTGTCTCATGTGACCCTCTCCGCGTATAAAGGATTTGCATTCACGTACGCCTTAAAGTATTGCTCGTTCACGATTACAACCCTCAAGCTTATGATAAGAAAGAAATTTAACATAGAGCATCATTCACGGTCAGACTAATTTGTTTGGAAAAAGAAACACTTATTCAACCTCTGGAGTTTCAAGCTAATGCTCCCTATTTCAAAGATGAACCCTTTTTCGTTTGAATAACAAAAAAAATAGAGAATTTTATTTCTTAGCGCTCCTGGGCTGGGATCTCATTGAACTAACAATTCCTTGTTCCTTGCCATAATAAGGTTTCAGTATGAAAGCATTACCTCTGCAGCGCACAATTTTGTTCACTTTTAATTAGATGCATTCCCTATAGAAACTCTGCGTACGTGCTGAGCTTCACACATACTGAAGTCAACCTATTCTCAGGTTTCCCAACAATGACCACAAAAATTAATGAAACAACTCCACAATGGTAATCGATGACTCAGATTCAATCTGTTCTTATGCACGCAATAAGGCGATAGCTCGTGCTTCAAAACGACAGCTGCCTTTTTCTCTATAACAAAGCTTATTCACATGCATATTATGTCCATTAGCCCGATCATCGTACATGTACAGAAGTGAACCCTGTCCTTGGATATTATTTAAAGAGACAAAAACAACAAACTTCCTCTGAGATAACTCAAACGCACAATCCATAACTCTCAGGTAATAAAACCTGTGAACTTTTCATTAAATATCTGCACTCCCATTCAAATAGGTCATTTCTATTCATCCAAGATAACCATTCGAAGTACTCTCTAATCAATAACCAAAAACATTGCACAAAAAGGAAGAATCATTCCGATTGTTGTTTTTAAATTCCCATACAACAGATTCTTTGTCGTACCCAAAGATTTAAAACAAATGAAGGTGCTCACATAGTGGGATAGTTGGCGCATTATGACAATAAAGACAAGTATTAAACTTTACATTTGAGTTCAGGCATGGAAAAAAATGTGATAACAAGCATTATCTCAATTTCCATAGAGAACAAAGGTTTGAGAAACTTTGTAAAGTCACGAATCGAAGTGTAAAATGCATAGATTATCTGTAAAACAGCACACAAAATGCACGTTTACTTACAAGTATATATATATGCATCTAAAATAGCCTCGAGGTTAGTGCATGACAGTGTGAACTTATTATAGTACGAGGATAATGTATGAAAGATTAAGAACTTACATTATGATTCCCATGGTCACTTCATTCTGTTAGAGATTTGTCGAAAACAGAACGATGCAAATGATGAAACTCGCTGTAAATCGTTTTCTTTCCAATCGCTCTTATCTCCCTCTTAACTTGTTCCAAAAAAATTGACGCATGGACTCTATTTCTACCAGAAGTCAAGCGAGAATGAAATTCCACTTCAGATAGTCATCCTTCTCCTGTAACATGAGATGATTCCTGTTTCTGAATAACAGCTCATCTCCCCAGATGAAAATCCATGTCGAAGGCCTCTCCTTTTGTTTTCCGCCCATCCTTTATTCTCCTCTTTTCTGCGGTGGGAGGACATGTATGACACATGCAAGAGAACGCTTCACGAAGATGAGGAAATGCGAAGATGTATGTCCTCACTCATGCCGAAGTGTACAACATCATATGCAAACGACTGAGTAGGAACACCTTTTCTTCTCCGTTGTTGGATCCCTTCTGATGGCCCTCCTCCCCACGAACTGCAAGATGCCTCCCCTTCAGAACTTTCCCCTTCTCTTCTACCGCAAGGCCAAGAACACTATTCTTTCTGTACAGAAAACGAAGCAAGAACTCCAGCCGATGTCTCTATCAAAAACGAAGAAGGAGAGAGAGAGAAAACCCTCCGAACCCTCCTCCTTATTCAGAAAAAAAATCCCCCTCCCGTAGTTTTTTCCTTTTTTTTTTTTCTTCCAATCCCGATTGAAAAAGCGGGGCTTATCCAGAGCGTCCCCATCCAAAACTTGTGCCGCCCAGCACCACATCCTAGGTGGTGGTCCCCTAGTCCATCCATCCCCACAATCAGTTGATTAGGTTCATTTTCCCTCCTCCAATAGAGGTGACACATCATGGCACAACAAGCTTTGAGACACCTCTACATTTGATTGGGTTTCCTCACTACCAACCATCAATTCTCCTTGCAAAACACCTACATTCAAATGAAAAATCTCCGAAATAGAACATGTTAGTGCATAATCATTAACAATTTTCCAGCTAACAAGGCCCCACTGATAGCTAGACTTGAAGAATATCTGAATGTGAGACGAATTCCTATCTTGGATCCACCGAGCAGCTTAATAGAAAGGGTAAAATGGCACTCTCATTGGTTCAATGAGATGCCAGGAGATTTAGGTGATGCAGACCACATATGGGAGTCTAAGTTGGAATTTGGAGGAGTATGGTGGACATTTCAGTTCTTCTCAAGAGAGTTTGAAGCACTAAAAAATGTAGCACCTCTTCAAGATATTTGGCAGAAAGCGGGATTGAAGGACCACTTTAGCGCATCCCTGCCTAAACCAGATTTCCTTAGATGTTACTACTTGATTGCAACCCTTAAAGCGGCAGGAGATCGAGATCAGTCACGCACATTCCTTGTGCCCTCTCTATCGAACCCTGAGGAGATGAAAAAGTTCGAGCTGAACATAACTTTAATCAAGGAGGCCCTCCAGATGTACGGCACCCATGTACCCTCCGATCGAGACCCTTTGATACCGGAGTCTATGAATAATAGTAAACTCAAGAAGTTGAAAGAGATGTGTGCCCTCACCCCAAACATCACCATCCCATTGCGTATGTGCCTTCAGCACTTTGCATTTCCGAGCTCAAGACCGATTCACGCAGCCTCACAAGAAGATTTGGTATGGTCTATACCTAGCGGAGATAGGAAGTCTACCTATTAAAATGCCAGTGTGGATCCTTGATCAACTATATGAAGCAAGAAAACGAGGAGTAAGGAAGCCTTCATTGAATGGTTGTTGTGTCACTACCATAATCATTTACAGATCTCTCTCTCTTTGTTCTTTCCTTTTGTGCATGTGTGTGTGTGTGCATGTTAGTGTGCTTCTCACTTACACATTTGTGCCATCACTTGTTCGAGGTCTTCATACCATCCTCATGTCTTCCCGGATTGACATTAAAGGAGGTGCTACTCATCGTTGAGCTACAAATGGCTTTGTGTCAAACAAAATATATTGATACATTATTGCAGCGTTTTGGCCTTGAAGACTGTAAACCTATTTCCACTCCCATGGAGACGGGTTTATGACTGAGTCTTCATGATGTTGGAGATGCATTTGATGCTGTTCTCTATCAGCAGGCTGCTCGATGCTTGATTTACTTATGCATTATGTGGCCAGATATTCAGTTTGCTATCTCACTAATGAGCAGGTTTATGCATTGCCTAGGTGTCGAGCATTGGCAGGTGGTTAAGCGCATCTTTAGCTACTTGAGTGGCACTCGGCTACTTGGGTTGTTTTATCCCAAGGGGGGATCACTACCGCTAGATTTGCATGCTTTTTCTAACTCAGACTAGGCTGGTTGCTATGACACTCGTGTGTCCACTAGTGGCTTTTTCTTCATGCTTGGTAGCTCATGTATATCTTGGTTGAGCAAGGAGCAGCCTACTATGGCCACTTCCAATTGTGAAGCTGAGTATAGGGAAGCCTTCATAGCGGCTGTTGAGTGTGTGTGGCTCAGACGCCTTATGGCTGATTTGGGTGTTTGTTAGTCTTCTGCCACTACCATCTTTACTGACAGTCGGAGTTCATTGGCAGTTGCGAGGAACCTTGTGTTCCATGCTCGCACTAAGCACATTGAAGTGCATTATCATTATGTTAGGGAGAGGTTCTCTGCTGGGGAGATCAGCTTGGCATATGTGCCTACACAGGAGAACATTGCATACCTTTTCATGAAGGCTCTACCTAGGGAGAAGTTTGAAGCTTTCCGCAAAGCTTTGGGCTTAGTTCCTTTTGTGGAGTGATTTCCACATAGCTTGGCACTTCCTTATACATGAGTGCCAACTACTTGTTCACCGCATCACTCCCAGGGGGGGATTTGTTGATATATTTAGGTAGTGATGTGTGTGAACACTCTAGGACCACCACGGCACTTTTTTACCTCTTTAGGAGGTTTTTTTTCCCTGGCTTGTATATATGCCTATTGCCCTAATGTGCTACTTATCTTTGTACATTCTAGTGGTAATACATTCAGTATTGTGTGTTGTGCTCCAAGCTTCTTCCTCTTCCTTGTGATGTTTGCGTGCTTCCACAAACATCTAACTCCAACATTCCGTGACTTGGTTGTATTCTGGAAATGCTCCTCCAAAGCATTCCATATATCACTTGCACTTTCAAGTTCTCTAATATGAGGAAGCAAGTAATCATTTACTACCATGTAGCTGATACTCCTTGTTTGAGCATCCTTCTTCATTCAAACTTTCAAGTCTGCAAGTTCCTCCCTAGTAGGAACACTAGGATCTTTGAATTTAGGTTTCTCTTGTTCTCTTGTAATATATCCCATCAGATCTTTGCTCATAAGATGAGCTTTCATTCTCATGGACCAAGCTCGATAGTTTTCTCTATCCAATTTCTCAATTTGAAGTCTATCTCCCATTCTTTCTTCACCTATACTATAAAATCTTAAACCTTAGGAGTAATGAATGTACCTTTACTTTGAGATTTACTCCTTCTTATCCTTTTGATTACTCTCATGTGTCTTCCTTTAGCCTTTCGTTCAAACTTTGTCCTTTTGAATCTTCAAATGTTAAATTTTGTATGTCTATAGCAGTCAGGGTTTTCCTTTCCTTCACCTTTGATAAAACCTACACTAATATCACAGATGGAGATGATTAATCTCCAAAAGACAAGCTATAATTGAATTTAGAACACTTCTATATCAAGAATAGCTAAAAACCTTCATCAATTTTTGAATTCTTTACCAAATTATAAATATCTATCACTTCTGTGAGTTATAGCTTCACTCAAAAAAGTCTACTTCACAAAACTCATTCATTGATTGATGAAATGATTAAAGTTTTCTATGAAACTTTGGCACAACAATCATTAGCATTTGCACAGCTACTACAAGTGAAAGTTCTTCAAAAGAACTTATAAAAATTCAGATTTACTTAAGAAGTAAACCTATGTCTGAAACAGGGCTTCTCTCTAGGCGACTTTTACATATGCAACTTTAACCACTTGATTCTCTCAATCTACAACCCATTTAACAAAATGCTTTTAGACATAGATGGCTTACCTTGCAAATTAGATTTTGAGTCCTCATTTGTGTAAAACTTTACACTCTATAGTGAAATCTGATCAAATCTTTGATCATCAAGATTGCGCCTGTTTCAGAAGTCACTTAATACATTTACACATACAAATGTTCCTACTCACAAATCTCTTAGCCTGATTACAATTGAACTCTCAAGACTTGACCATAGATGCATTAACTTCTTACAAAAGGATTTCTCAATTGGCTAAGCACAAAAGGAGAAATTAGAGAAAAATAGACGCACAATTCTCAGAAAACTTCTTCTATTCTGTTGATCTTACATATGATGGATAATTCTCATTTAACTCATTATTTTCTCTTCTATATCTCATGTGTATATCATCTCTCATATGTATCACGACTATATACAAGTGCATATATACATATGAGTGTAGATTTGTCATTACATCAAAGTATTTTTCAACTATTTACAAAACTATTGCACATGTGTATGTAGAACATCTCTTCCTAAACTTCCACTTCCCTTCATGCTTTAGACTTTGATCTTTACTTCAGGTCTTCATTCCTAACCTTCATATAATCATCAATTGTTGATTGTCATGCTCCAACAAACAAGGGGGTCCTTTAGGCCTTTTGGGAAGATATTTGGAGATGATATTATTTGGAAGAATCTTCTAGATGTGACACTTGTGTGGTAGAAAATACAACATTGAAAAAATCTTAGAAGATTTTTGGCCATTCCAAGGTGTTCATCTCATCCCATATGGTCATATCTTTGATATTTTCGTCAAAAATCATAAAACTACTATACATAGCACCTCCATTTCATGGGAATGGTCTTGCTATCAGAGTTTGGGTGTTTGGAATATTGTACGCTTGATTTTGGTCCCAAAAGTCAATCACATGTGTCCCATTTGTCAAGAATCTTTGTGTAGGACTCAAAAGTCTATGGTGGGGCTCGAGTCTTTGAAACGTTTTTTGGAATATTTCAAAAGGGAGAGTGGGTCACGCTTAAATATTTGAATTTATAAAAACTACTTGTCGCACTCCATATTTAACTTAGGACTTGATTCTACCATTCATTGCAAGTAAGGGTAGCTATTTTACTAGGGTCGGGCCCACCTTATTCTTGGATTTTTATTTCCTTCAGATACATATATTCATGGTTTCCATGAAGGTTTGAAACATACAAATACTATTAGGGGTACATATCTATACATAAGGTATCATTAAGGAGGGGTTTCTCAAAATAGTTCCTCATAATTAGCCCTCCCCTTGGCTAGAGGCATTCATGTATCTAGCCTTCAAAGAGTTTGTTGATGTTCCAAGGCGGGTCATCTTCTTGTAGCACTAATGATATGTATTTCTCCCTTGATTGTTCCTATTGTTCATTGCTTCCTTCTATCTTCTGCCAGTATTTCTTTAACCTCCATCCATTGACCTTCATCTTGTGCAGCTTTCGTGACATATCCATGAGTAGATAGCTTCCATTCCTGAACTTTGTCTTGATCAGAAATGGTCCTTCCCATCGTGGTTGGAACTTTGCATCATGTCTATTATCAAAACGATAATCATACCTTAGAACAAGAGCTACTTTTGTTAACCCGTTATCCTTTAGTTGTTTGTTAAATTCCTCCCTTCTTTTCTCTGCTTCATTGATGTAATGTTCCACTGCAAGCTCCATTTTCATACTCAAGTGTTGTAGATCGATAGGCCTCTTTTGGATTACCTCTTCTTTACTTTTTGCACTTTCTTTTAGCAGTACGTGGAGACTTGGGATTTACACTTCTATTGGTAACAACGTTTCTTGTCCATACACTAAATGAAAAGGAATGAATCCTAAGGATGCCTTGTAGGATGTGCCATATGCCCATAATGCTACAATGAGGTTCTTGTCCCATTTCTTAGGATGCTTCTTTGCCTGCTTACTAATGATTTTACAAAGAATTCCATTGTTCTTTTCAAAAAGACCATTACATTGAGGATAATAGGGTGTGGAGCATTTATGCTTTATGTTTAATCTACTCAATAGAGATCATTCAAAACATCTGATCTAAAACCTGGACCATGATCAAACACTATCTCTAAAGGTATTCCAAATCTACAACATATGTAATCATAAATGAACTTCCCAATATATTGTGTTGTTGTCCTTTTTGTGCTAGTTGCTTCCACCCATGTAATCATGTAGTCCATTGCCACAATGATGTACTCCTTCCCTGAGCTTGTCCTTGCTAGGGGTCCAATTGCATTGATTCCCCATTTCTCAAATGGCCCATAAGATATGACTGGTGTCCTTGGTTCATATATAATCCTCTTATTCCCAATAATCTGACATTTATTGCATGTTTTACCCCAATATTGAACATCTTTATGAAGTATAGGCCATGTATACCCTACTTGTAGTACTTTCCTTATTGTTATTTCATGTGAGAAGCGTCCTCCACATGCATGATCATCACATGATTCTAGAATGCTCTTTATTTCATCCGATGAGGGGACCCTTCTAAGGATAAGATCCTTACCTTTCTCATAGAGATGATCTCCTATGAGTTGGTACTATAGAGCCTTCTTCATTAGTCTATGCCTTTGTACCTTGCTTAGGTACTTTGGTGGTTCTCCAGTCTCAAGAAATTCGATGATATCTTTTAATCCTTCTTGACCTACAAAATTATTGTCTCCCAGCCTCATGGATGCTATGAAACCATCAAATTTCTCATTTGCTAATGCATCTGCTTCCTTATTTTGGCTCTTTGGTACATGACATATTTGAGTATTATCAAATTTTTTTAATAACACTCATGCTTTTCAACCATTCAAACAAATTTTGGCTTTTGCAACACCAAACACTTTGCAATTTCCTAATTATCAACATTGAGGCTCCTTTTAAAATCAACCTTTTGATACCATGTTGAACACATTCATGTAAGGCCTCACATTGTGCTGCATACTCTACTTCATTATTTGAATGAGCATTAGGAAGAGTTTTACCTTTCTTCAAGATGAGCTATTTGTTTTGGTCATAGATTAGAAACTTTGTTAACCTACTTCTTATATGCACCATAAAAAAATATAGTATGTGCATCTTCAATATCTTCTGCATGCAAGCTTTCTCCCTTGTCCCTCTCATTGGATATTTTCCTCTCCCACTTCATGTAGGTGAGTATGTCTGCAAGACTCACTCTTGAGCTTTCCTCTACTACAAAAGTATAGTTGTATTCTTGAAGTTCAAGAACCCATTTAGCTATTCTAGATGAGATACTCATAAGTTGTACAACATATGGGAATGCATGATCTATTGTAAGAACAATGAAAGGCCTAGCATGAAGGTAAGACCAAAACTTCCTTACTCCGAACATAAGTGCATGCATGAGTTTCTCTACATCTGTGTATCTCTTCTCATTTTCTTTCATTACCTTGCTAACAAAGTAAACAGGACACATGTGAGATATGTTTGTATCCTTCTAGAGTAAGACTACTCGGATTGCTTCTTCACCTACACTTGGACACACATAGAAAGTCTCTCCCATATTTAAGGGCATCAATATGGGTAGCATGCTGAGTATTCTTTTGATTTCTTCAAAACATTCACTATGGATATCCTCCCATGCAAAGATACTATCTTGTGCAAGCTTTTGTAATGGAGATATGATTTTAGATAGAAAGTGGATGAACCATGACGTGTAGCATACCTTTTGCACAAAAGTGAGGGTTTCCTTTGTTGTTGTTGGAGGAGCTAGAGCCAATGAGGCTTCCACTTTGGATGGATCAACTTGAATCCCCTTTTCTGATATGTGATGTCCAAGGAGAACTACTTCCTTCTTAGCAATATGATACTTATCAAGATTCAATTGACCTCCAAGATCATACAATACCCTTAAGCCTTCTTCAACTTTTTGACAATGCATAGGTCTAGCACTATATATGCAAAAGTCACCCATGTACACCCTTATTGATGATCCAAAGAATGGTTGAAAAACATAATTCATAAACCTTTGAAATGTTGTAGGTGCATTGATAAGAATCTCCATGGCATAATGAATGTGGTCTTCCTTTGGTCCTCCTTAGCTATCCGAATTTGAAAGTACCTTGAGTATCCATCACATAGTGTACCTTTCATGAACTACCACTTCATTTAGAATTCCATCTCGGAAGGGTAGTGGAAAATGATCTCTCTTGCTAGCATCTTTTGGAGATCCGCTTCGGGTGTGGAATCCTCACTTTGTGGTTGTTGTAGATCATCCTCTTTTCCTCCATCTTCCTTTCCTTGAAAGATCATGAATAGGACTTCAAGTGTTGATGAATCATTTTTGGTTGTCGATTCCTCACCGCTAGAATCGTTATGATATCATGAGCTCTCTTCATCTATAGTTATTTCATACATGTGATCTTGCTTCTTTTGGCCCTTCAAATCATAGGTAACTCAATTTGTTTTATCATTTGGTTTGAGAACTAGAAGGCTAGAACCCCATTTTTTATCTGCTTTCACTGCAATTAACCATGGATGTCCTAATATGATGGGGTAGCCCTTTCCCTTGGTTGCAATTACATACATATCCAAAGCAAGCTCTATATCACATGCTATAACTCTTAAATTTTTTATTACATTGACACATTTAACAACACTATTATTTGACATTTTAGCTTGGGATGCAAATGGTCCTGTCACATCCAAGCCTAACCTATGCATTTTTTTCTATGTCATTACACACATTTGTGATCCACCATCCAAATACACCTTTGAAATTCTTTTCCTTTTACATACGCATCCACTATGGGTACCACGTCATCAGATGCATTGGCTCTTGTAAGGTTATTTTCCTTATTTTTGCTCCTCCTAGTGCTCACTAGCTTGGACCAATCCCTCGTAGTTTTTGAGGATAGCTGAAATAGTTGTGGCCAAGTGATATTTGGTTTCTGTGCGGGGATATCCTCAATTAGATTATAAGGTTCAATACCCTTACCTAGAGAAAAGTCTTCCATTTTGATCTTCCTCCTCGGCCTTCTCTTTATTTTACTAGTTTCTCCTTTGACAAATCTTCCTTTCTTCATTTGTGTACCCATGCTGGAATCTTCATCTTGACATTTGTCTCTGTCTTGCACCCTTGTCCTCTTGATTGGCATGATATCCATGGTCTCTTGTTCCTTGATCAGTTCCAAAACATTCATTGGCCTTTCGTCACCTTGAACCATTGGGATAGGTGGAATACTTGCTTGTAGTTTTTGTTGCTCTTGCATGTATTGTGGTGGACTCCTCACAGGATACATATCACTTGGGTTCCTACGAGGATGAGGACAATTATACATACCATGAACACGTTCATTGCAATTGTAGCATATATATTCTTGTGCTTTACTTCATTGTCCTTGATTTTGTTCCCTTTATGGTCTATCTTGCTGACTTCTCACCAAGTTGAGTGTCAATTGTTCTAAACTGTTGTGTGAGCTTTTGCAAGATATCTTGTTGTGAAGCTTCTTTGTTCTCTACCTGTGCAACGGGTACAAGGGGAATAACATCCATATGTTCTACCTTTTCAACCTTTGAAGATTGAAACTTTAATTTTCTACACTTCACTCTTGCTATCTCTAGTGCTTCTTCAAAGTTCCTTGGAAATTCTGACTCCACCTTTTGTTTTAAAGAAGGGAAGAGTCTTGAGATGAATCTATCCCTTTTCAAAAACTATGGAGATACTTCGTTTGCCCCTGGGCTACTTTCCCAATTATTCCACACACACTGAAACTTGGACTCATAATTCGAAAAATCTTCAAGAGTTACTTGCCTTAGTGAGAGCAATTTTTGCCACAATCCTTTTGGTGTATCCTTTTTGCCATATCGCACTATGAACGCTTCATGCACTACTTCACAACTTCCTATTGCCTCATTTGATAGGTTTTTCTATCATAATTTGGCTTCCTCCTTTAGGACCAATGGGAAATTCCTTAACTTGATAGCTTCTTGATCCATTCCTGAGACAAGGTATGCCATTTCCAAGTTGTCCAAAAACTCTATAGCATCTTTGTTGGGTCTCCCATAGAAGTGTGGGAAGATTGATGCCATGGTTGAACTTGAAGGTGGCTCCCTTATAGAAGAATGAAGATCCAAATGTCAAAGCTAAGATTATACTCTAGAATGGGAAAGATAAATGGTTCTTGAGATTCAAGGATTTTTGCCAAATGCTCTGCCCCAAAATGATAGACTATGCCTTGTTGAAAGAATACCTTCTTACTATATGTGATATGGACAAAAAGGAGGGGCCTTGGTTGATAATGTTGGTTGGGACAAATGGGACAATTTTGGTTATTGGGGTTTTGGAAATTCATGAAATTGAGTTCCTGGGCACCAAGTTATGAGAGCACATAAGCAAGAATGGATGTGGTGGAAAGGAAGGGTTCTTAGCTCCTTACACATTCACTTCACACATATGCACACAACACAAAGAGCACTCTTAGGGTACGGGTGGTCTGCACTACCCTCACCAGGTTCCTTAGGGGCTGACATGCATGAGTATGCAAACATGCCCGATGAGGAACTCAACTTCACCATATAGATTCTCACCCAACGGCTAGAGTAAGGCTCTTCTGTGGCTCCATATGCAGGAAGAGAATTATATGTTTATAGGTATGTTTCCTTTCATAAATTAAGATTTTTAATGATATCATAACACATATTTTACTTCATTTTTACGTATTTATTTTCAGGACACATATACCACCTCCAACTTGTGAGAGCACAGTAGAGGTGCCTATGAGGGCATGCATAGGCTGCCTAGGGCTGGAGTATGATATAGACTCTAACAGGAGTATAGTATATTTGAGACATGGATTTGAGTTCAAAAGAAGAATGAGAGCTTTATGTGACTCCTATCTACATTTTGTTCACTTGAAACGGAAGTAAGAAACTTTACATATAAATTGATATAAATATGTAATGTTTTACTTATATGTTTTTTTTTCTTTTCGCAGTGAGTTTGATAAGCGAAATAAAAAATATGGTCTTAGTGTTGAGATATCAATCTCAACATGTGATGATCCAGGATGACATGTATCACTTTTTCATTTCTCTAACATGTATAGTGGTCATGCCGGTATATGTCAGGGACACTTCAGTGAGCTTTTATAGATTTATCTACCGAGAGTGATGGCACATTTGGTTCTTGCGCGCTCAATCATTCGCGGACATTAGGTTTTTCCTTATGTACTAGTCTTTATATATTGCACTTGTTGTATTCTTATTTCAGTTCATTCTTGTACATTCGCTTTTATGTAATAGAAGAAGAAGAAGAAGATAATTCTTCCTTGCATCAATCTGAGTGTGTGCTTCTCTTTGATTGTAAGAGTGTGTGTGAGAGCTCTCTTCCTTATCTCCTTCCTTGTGACATGGTATCAAAGCCAATGTCGATGTAGAGACCTTGTGGAGAATGCGACGGTGAAGAGTACGCAGCAAGGCATGGAGAAAACGTGATTCACAAACAACCGCGAGATGACTCCGAAACTTCGAGCCTGCAAGGTGGGGCCCACAAAAAAATTAGGTCAGTTTCAGAAACTATAACTTACATCGTGTTCAAAAACGCTCATATATTCTAGATCCAAAATTGCAAGTGATTCTGTGTACTATTGATACACGAAAACTGTGTTTCTCTGAGATCGAACTGTCACGTCATACTACGAGAGTTTCAAGCAGAAGTGCTGCTTGTAGTGTTTTGCAGTGTTGTGAATTGCTGCAAAAATGGCAAACGTAGATAGAATGAGTTAGCTTATGAGGGATAAGCTAGACATGAACAAATTCCATGCTTGGAGATTCAGAATGATGAATTTTGTGATAGGAAAAGGCTATTGGAAGTACATCGAAGGAGAGAACAAAAATGCTCTACAGTTACCAGAGAGGAATCATACTGCAGAACAATTAAGAGTGTATGAGGAATGGAATCAAGGAGAACGAAAGGTAATGTATTGGCTACCTTTTAGCGTACATGATAGCATGATTGGGCACATACATGATGCCAAGACTTCGAAAGAGGCTTGGAACAGTTTGGTCACATTGTATGAGACCAATACAAAGGCACAAAAATTGCAACTCAAGAACGAGTTGCATACCTTGGAGAAAAAGAGCATGTCGGTAAGTGACTATACCTTGAAAATCAAAAGCATATGTGAGTCACTTGCATCTATTGGAGTGAATGTAGATGATGATGATAAGGTGGAAGTGTGCCTTCGTGGTTTAGGAGCTGCATATAAATAGTTCAGAACTTCTATACAGACCATGGAAAATATTCTAAATTTTGCTGATCTCGTATCTATAATGATTATTGAAGAAACGAATCTTGGTGAGGATTCAAACTCCCAAGGAAATCCCAATTCTGAGTAGGTATTCTACTATGGCAAAGGAAGAGATAGAGGTAGAGGTTTCAGAAGTGGAAGAGGAAACAATAACCAAGAACAAGGTCAACAACAGAATCATGTAGGACGAAGAGGAGAGTTTCGAGGTAGGGGGAGCCAAAGAGGTTGCAAAAATTTCCAAAGAAATGATTCAGGTAATGATAGCAAAGGATGCTAGAATTGTGGTAAACCTGGACACTTTGAACGTGATTGCAAGTTGAAGAATCAAAATAATAGAAGGCAGCAAAACAACTATGCATCCACAAGTGTAGATGATTCTGAGAAGTTGTTCATGGTTCAACATCACATGATGAATACGATGTCTGCTGGTGTTTCAAACTCGAATGATAATGTCTGGTATGTTGATTCTAGTGCTTCAAATCACATGACCAATCATGCACAATGGTTTAGTACTTTGCACAAATGGTCAATCACTGAATATGTTGAAACACGTGATAACACATCACATCCTATCGAGCATAGAGGAAACATAGCATTGTCTATGGAGGACGGGAAGGTAAAACACCTTGCTGATGTGCTGCAAGTTCCAAATATAACAAAGAATCTGCTTTTGTTGGACAAATTGTTGACTAGGGATTACAAGTTAGGTTCAATGTTGATGGGTTATATGTAGAAGAATACAAACGAGATGGAAGATTGATTTCCAAAGGAAACAAAGTGGGTAACCGTGCTAGAAATAGTACATATAGATGTTGGGGGTCCTGCAAAGACCAGATCTATGGGCGGTTGCATGTTTTATGTTACTTTCATTGATGTCCATACACAGAAAGTGTGGGTGTATTTGACGAAAGAGAAGAGTGAGGTATTCACTCACTTTCAGAATTTGAAAGCTATGGAGGAAAAACAGACAGGGAAATATATTCATACATTAAGATATGATGGAGGAGGTGAATACATGTCAAAAGAGTTCAGCGATTTTCTAAAAAGTCATGGAATTCGATGTCAGTTTTCATGCAGTTACACACCACAACAGAATGGTGTTGCTAAACGCAAAAATAAACATATTAGAGCATTGATGGCTGAGAAGAATATGCCTCATTGTTATTGGTCAGAAGCTGTTCATACTACTGTATACATCATGAATAGAACTCTGACTACTGGTGTACATCAAGTTACACCTGAAGAGAAGTTTACAGGTAAAAAGCCTAACTTATCACATCTGAGAGTTTTTGGCTGCATTGCATATGTACATGTTCCAGATGAATTGAGGACAAAGCTTGATCCAAAAGCAGAAAAGTGTGTCTTCATTGGATACTCCCTTGATCAAAAGGGATATAAATGTTATGACCCACTCACACGACATGTGAAGATTAGCAAAGATGTGGTATTTGATGAAATGTCAAGCTTCTATGCAGATGCCAAAGAAGGACTAAATCTTGAACCAAATGACGAAGAAAATGTTGAAAAATCAAGTGCAGAATCTCAAACTTTGAGTGGACCGGATGCATCACTAATCAATATTTCCAACTCAAATCCATAGAGTGGAAGATTGCATGGAATTTTCAATCCAAAAAATTCATCAAATACATCCAAGAAAGGTAAAGAAAAGCTTTCTGTTGGTCATAAAACATGTGCAGGTTTTGAAGACGTTGATGGAGATTCAAGTGGTTTAGAAAAGAGTCTTGATGAGGAACTTGGATTGCCCTCTGTGAAAACTCCAGGAGTTAGAAAGGCACATGCAGATGAAACAAGGAGAAGTGACCCAGGACCAAGAAGATATGGGAGGATGCGGAATAATGTACAACAATTAACATATGATAGTTACATGGCTCATCATTGTGCCTACATGACAAAGGTAATACAAGATGCTGAACCTTCTTGTTTTGAAGATGCAATTGGAAATGCAGATTGGGAAAAAGCTATGGATGAGGAGATGGCTGCACTTTATGGAAATGAAACATGGAAGCTGGTTCCATTGCCACAAGGAAAGAAACCCATAGGTTGCAAGTAAGTTTACAAGGTAAAGCACAATGCTGATGGTAGCATAAGTAGGTATAAAGCATGTTTGGTAGCAAAAGGATATGCACAAACTTATGGCATTGATTATGAGGAAACATCCAGCCCTATAGTTAAAATGTCTACTGTCAGAACACTTGTTGCATAAGCTACAACAAAAGGATGGACTTTGCATCAGATGGATGTGAAGAATGCTTTCTTACATGGTGAGTTACAGGAAGAAGTATACATGGACCAGCCACAAGGATATGAAGATTCAAAGCATCTAGAATATGTTTGCAGGTTGCAAAAGGCTTTATATGGGCTGAAGCAAGCTCCTCGTGCATGGCATGCAAGGATTGCTGATTACTTAACCACCATTGGGTTTTCTATGTGTGATGCAGATCATTCACTATATGCAAGGAAGGGTGATGATGGCATCACGATTCTGGCTATTTATGATGATGACTTGATTGTAGGTAGTGATAATGAAGAAAGCATCAAAGAGGTAAAGCAACTTCTTATGCAAGAATTTGACATGAAAGATCTTGGTGTGCTACACTATTTCTTGGGCATTGAGTTTATACATACAGAAACAGGTATATGGATGTCACAAAGGTAATATGCCTTGAATATGCTGTAAAAGTATGGTATGGATGATTGTAAGCCAATTTCTATGCCATTAGATCAGAATTTGAAGTTGGATACTACATCAGGTGAAGCATTGGAAAATGCTACTATGTACAGGAAAATTGTGGGAAGTCTTATATATCTCACAATTACAAGGCCTGATTTAAGCTATATTGTTGAACTTGAAAGTCAATTTATGCAGGTTCCTAGGAAGCCACATTTGGATGCTTTGAGGCGTACTCTACGTTATGTGAGTGCTACTTTGGACTATGCATTGTTTTATGAAGTTCGTGTATATTTGCAGGTTCATGGATACACCGATGCAGATTAGGCTAGTGGTACTCCAGATAGAAGATCTGCGACTGGCTTTCTATTCTCACTTGCAGGTGCAGCTATTACATGGAGGAGCAAGAAGCAACCCACTGTTGCTTTGTGGAGTACAAAGGCTAAGTATAGAGGTGCTGCAATGGCAGCATGTGAGGCATCATGGCTGGAGATGTTACTTGCAGATTTAGGTGTGGAAGTGCAAAAGCCTATCATTATCTATTGTGATAATCTTAGTGGCATACAGTTAGCACAGAACCCTGTTTTTCATGCCAGATCAAAGCATATCGAGGTACATTATCACTTCATCAGAGAGAAGGTATTGGCAGGTGATATTGGTCTTGTTTATGTGAGAACAGATGAGCACGTTGCTGATATTTTCACCAAAGCACTTGGAGCTCAAAAGTTGAAGAATTTTTTAGAGATGCTTGGATTATAGGATATGACGTTGAGCTTGAGGAGGAGTGTTGAGATATCAAGATCAACATGTGATAATTCAGGATGACACATATCACTTTTTCATTTCTCTGACATGTATACTGGTCACGCCGGTATATGTCAGGGACACTTCATTGAGCTTTAATAGATTTATCTACCGAGAGTGATGGCACATTTGGTTCTTGCCAGCTCACTCATTCGCGGACATTAGGTTTTTCCTTATGTACTAGTTTTTATATATTGCACTTGTTGTATTCTTATTTCAGGTCATTCTTGTACATTCCTTTTTATGTAATAGAAGAAGAAGAAGAAGATAATTATTCCTTGCTTCAATCTGAGTGTGTGCTTCTCTTTGATTGTAAGAGTGTGTGTGAGAGCTCTCTTCCTTATCTCCTTCCTCATGACACTTAGTTCATTGGAGACAAAATTTGGCATTGGGTGGTCCCATAAATGGTGCTTGAAAGAGATGTGCATACTTATGGCACATTGTCGCGATAATGCACGATATGCATTGCTTTTATTTGTTATATTTAGGGTTTAAGGTTTATATATATATATATATATATATATATATATATATATATATATATATATATATATATATATATATATATATATATATATATATATATATATATATATATATACACACACACACACATATAAAGGTCTATGCATGTATGTTATTTTCAACCATACATTTTTCGTACGTCCATACTCGTATGTGTTTGCCATATGGTTGAAGTATATATACACATTGCACCTACTCCTCCCACCACATATTAGAGAGATGTCTCTTCTCCCAAACTTATGCCTCTATATATAGCTATTCAAATCAACGAGGACCATAATACATATAAAGATATATACACATCATATATATATACACACACACACACACACACACACACATATATATATATATATATATATATATATATATATATATATATATATATATATATATATATATATATATATATATATATATATAACACATGTAGATACATACGCATCACACATACATGCCTACATACACACATACATATACATGCATATGCAATTATAAACACACTTTCATATATCACACAAATGCCTACATACATCACACATACATGCCTACATACATCACACATGCATGCCTATATACACACATACATATATAGGCATATACAATTATAAACACACTTGCATACATATATCAAACAATGCACACACATATACACATGAAACACACATATGTGCATACTAACATATATATACATATAACACACATGAATACACATACATATACATGCACATATGCATGTATACATGAGAGATATTTCGTCCTCGAAAGTAAAGCTATATACAAAATTTTAGGCCTACCCCCGAGCTTCACGTTCTAACTTAAAAGAAGATGTTTTCATCTCTATGGTGGGATTCACCTATATTCTAGTTGAATAAAGGAGAACCTATTGTCTTATACCCATTCAAATGATTCAAGTTAACAATTGATAACTAGAGTAGGATCTACTATCTAATCTATTCATGTGTTTTCATTATTACCATCATTTTGGTAAGACATCAATATAGTCTCATATTCATTATCCTTATTGATTTCTATTATTTCTTCTATTGTTAAATTTGTGTTCTCATAAATGTTGGAGCAAGTCTATGACAAGCCTAAGTATTGGCTTGAGTCCCACAAAGTCATAAAAAAAGCCTTAAAATGAAGACTATGTAAAGTTCACTTGTGAACTACCTCTTGTAACTTTTGAAGAGTTTACTTAATGTAAAAGTAAGAGAATCTTAAGTGGTTGAGTCCACTTGATCAAGAATGGAAAGAGGAGCCACGAATTCGTGATTTGTGGTAGGTAGAGAATCAAATCAATCATTGATTGATTGGAGAGTGATTGAGGGAAGTTAGCCTCCCAAACTCAACTATAAATAGATGGCAGTTTTAGTCGTGGTTAGAGAGACCTATGTGAAGACCTCCAAGAGCTGAGCTTTATGTCATATCAAGGTGTGATTACAAGGCACACATATGTATCAGTAAGTCATTGTATTGTACAAGCAATATACTTTCATTTTCATGATTATTTGAGTTCATCTTTCCATGTTCTTGTGATGTGTACTACTCACTGCCATTACTTCAGTTTTTCTCAGTCAGCTTGCAGAGATTGTTTCACTGCACTTGGTTCATCATTTTCAGTGATTTAACTTGGTAAAGTTAGGTCTATAAGGCTACTATATGCTCACAAATTTGCATGTCATTTGGATGTTGGAATCTTCAGTTATGTTCATTTGAAGTCAACAGGGTATGTTCATCTTCACTTCTCTGTCAGGTACCTGACTTTTTCAGTCATCTTGTCAGAGTCATGTCTCAGTGTTTACTCATCCAAATTCAGTGATTTTAAGCTTGTTGGATTCAGCTTACTGTCTAGTATAAGCATACAAATTTTCATGATCATTGGATTCTTACATCTTGAGTTATGTTAATTTTTCTACTCACTGGTCTATTTCTGTAGCAGCCCGTGAAAATCGGGATGATGTCATCACTTGTTAAAAGTCATTCTCAGTGTGTGGTTTGTTATTTTTGATGAGATTACTCTCTAAAGTTAGCTCTTTAAGCTACCTAGCCTTTCCCAAGAGGAATTAATATAATTGCTGCTGTGCTCAGAGAATTATGTAAAACACTGGACAGGTGTATTAACCAAGAATAGCAAGTTTTCACCTCTGAGCTAACTCCAACTTATCTGTTTTGATCTATCTTTTTGAGAGTGATCTTCCAAGGTACATAGGGTGTCTAATACATCCATTGGCAAGCTAAAAGGGCCCACCATCTACTCCTGGAGTTCATTTGGCTGGTGTAGAGCAAAGATTTTGCAACACCTCTTCATCTTCAACACATACCTATCCATCTCTTCACAGTGGTATCAGAGCAAGGTTGGACAACATGGCAGATGGATTTCCTTCATCAATTGACAAATTGGACAGAGGTAACTACTCAGCTTGGTCATTAAGAATGGAAGCTTATCTCCAAGGTAGAAGTTTATATGGTTATGTGGCTGGAGATGAAGTTATGCCAAGTTTCAGGAACAAAAGTCAACCAACACAAGAAGAGCAAGAAAGATTGAGCACATGGTGCTCCAAGGATGCACTTGCAAGGTCTTATCTCCTCAACTCTATCTCAGATTTTTTGTTGCCTCATATTAGAAGTTGTAAGA
This sequence comes from Ceratopteris richardii, assembly GCA_020310875.1. Classification (NCBI taxonomy): domain Eukaryota; kingdom Viridiplantae; phylum Streptophyta; class Polypodiopsida; order Polypodiales; family Pteridaceae; genus Ceratopteris; species Ceratopteris richardii. Next base: position 72,034,054 of record CM035419.1, read on the forward strand.
CATCTCAGGAAGTGTGGGATGCACTTGAAGCTTTCTTTTCTTCAAGTACCAAAGCTAGGAAGCATCAACTATGGCTGGAGTTCACAACTCTCAAGAAGGCTCCCAAACAAAATGTGACTGATTTTGTCACAAAGCTCAAGGACATAGCAGATCAGTTGGGAAGCATTGGAGAGGTAATAGATGAAGAGAAAATTGTAAGGCAGGTCATCAATGGCTTGAAGGCAGATGACAAGTGGGAAGCATTCACCACAGCTATGGATTTGTACATGGACATGCATGTACCTGATTTCAACACACTCATTGGACAATTACTTACTCAAGAGGCAAAGCTTATCAAAAATGGAGAAAGCTCTAAAGGTAATCAATCTTCAGCTTTATACACGGATAAAAGCAAGTATAAAGATAACAAAGGAAAGGCAAAGAAAGTGGATGATGAAGCAGGTACATATCAAGCTAACTATGCAGGTAGAGGAAGACATGGCAGAGGTAGAGGAAGAGGAGGTAGACAAGGCAGGGGGAGATCCCAAGACTCCAACTCATGTTCTATTTGTGGATTAACTAATCATACAACTGAAAATTGCTTTAGGAATTCCAGGAATCAAAGAGGCAGAGGATACAATAGAGGAAGTTATGGCTACTCAAGAGGAAGGTTCAACAACTACCATGGCAACTACAACAACTACAATCATTCAAACTATCAAGGAGGCTACAAAGGAAGGAGAGACTACAATAACTACACAGAAGACTCAAACAAAGAGGATTCATTATTGATCATGAACATGGCTATGCCACAAGGTAAATCTGATGAGCATGTTTTCTACATAGATTCAGGTTGTTCAAATCATGTGGCAAGAAATGTGGCACTCCTATCAGATTTAGAAGATCCAAGGAATAAGCATGAGGTACAAACAGGAGATGATACAAAACATCCTGTGGAGAAAATAGGCAATGTCAAAGCACCTGATGGAAACATCAACCTACTCAGTAAGGTACTCTATGTCCCTACCATAACAAAGAATTTGATAAGTGTTGGGCAGATAGTAGAGAAAGGGTTGCAAGTCAGGTTCACAAAAGCAGGAGCATTTGTTGAAGATCCAAGTCAAGGATTCAGAAGAATTGCAAAAGGTGAAAAGACAGGTAGATTGTTCACATTTGAATTACAGGACACTAGAAACATTGCTCTCTTTAATTATGGTAGTCAGACACTCACAGAATTGGAAGTATGGCACAAAAGGTTAGCACATATTGGTGAAAGGTCATTAAAGCAAATCTGCAGGGACCAAAGTGTACTTGGACTTCCTAATTTGTCAAAACAACATATGATTTATAAGTGCAGTGCATGTCAATTTGGAAAGTCTCACAGGTTACCATTCATGAAGAAAGGTTATATGCATGGAGATCTCTTGGAGTTGGTTCATACAGATGTATGGGGACCAAGCAAGGAAGCTTCAATATCAGGATCAAGGTATTATGTTTCCTTTATTGATGATTGCAGCAAATGGACTATCCTATTCTTTATGAAACACAAAGATGAAGTTTTTTCATGTTTCAAAAGATATTTGGCTCTTGTGGAGAATCAAACAGGTAAATCACTAAAAAGGCTAAGGTCAGATGGAGGGGGAGAATACTTCTCCCATGAGTTTGATTCTTTTCTTCAAGAAAGAGGAATCAAAAGAGAGGTAACTACAAGGTACACTCCTGAGCAAAATGGAGTGGCAGAAAGGAGGAATAGGACAATTGTTGAAGCTGCAAGGTCTATGTTAAATGAAAAGCATTTACCTAATTACTTATGGGCTGAGGCTGTATCTACAGCCACTTACTTGATTAACAGGTTGCCTTCAAAATCCCTTGATGGGATGACTCCATATGAGGCTTGGAATGGAAGAAGACCAAGTTTAGATCATTGTGAAATTTTTGGATGTATTGCTTTTGCTCATGTTCCTTCACAGGTTAGAGGCAAGATGGATCCAAAAGCAGAAAGGTGTGTATTTATTGGATATGACAACAATCAAAAGGGCTACAGGTTATACAACCCTACCAACAAAGGATTCTTGGTAAGCAGAGATGTAGTTTTTGATGAGAACAATTCATGGTATGAAGATTCATGCAGGAAGGTCAATTTACCATATGATCTTGAAGAAGATTTTCCAAAGCTTGGTAGAGAACAATCAAAGATTGAAGAACAAGACACCTCAGAGGATGATGAAGAATGTCAGATGGAAAAGATCAAAGCATGGAAGTCTAAAGGTAAAGCAAAATTGCAAGAACTTGGACATGAGGCAGAATCATCACATCATGGCCTAAGAAGATCTATGAGGGAAAAGAAAAAACCAGAAAGGTATGGGTTTGACACCTCATTAGTAACTAAACATTCTATCTACATAGCACAGGACATAAACCAAGAGGAGCCATCATCATTTGAAGAGGCCAAAGCAAAAACAGAATGGAAGCATGCAATGAAGGAAGAGATTGAAGCACTTGAGGAAAACAACACTTGGGATTTGGTGCCCAAGACTTCATTCATGAAGGTAATAGGCTCAAGATGGGTCTATAAACTCAAGAAAAATTCTGATGGTTCAATTAACAGGTATAAGGCAAGGCTTGTGGCAAAAGGCTTTGCACAAACTCAGGGAATTGATTATGAGGAGACTTTCTCTCCTGTGGCAAAGATGCCTACTATTAGGGTTTTGCTTAGTATTGCCTCTTCCAAGAATTGGAAGATACTTCAACTAGATGTAAAGAATGCATTTTTGAATGGTTGGATAACAGAAGAGGTATATATGGCACAACCACCTGGTTTTGAGAATCAAGTTTATCCTGATTATGTGTGTAAACTTAACAAAGCATTGTATGGTCTCAAGCAAGCTCCAAGAGCTTGGAATTTCAGGCTTGTTTCATTCTTGCAGGACAAAGGCTTTCAACCAAGCAAAGCAGATCCTTCACTCTTTATTAAAAAGAGTAATTCCGAGGTCATCTACCTATGTGTATATGTAGATGATATTATATTGACAGGAAATGATGCAGATGGTATGAAGAAGATCAAAGATCAGATGAGAGAAGAGTTCAAGATAAGTGATTTGGGTTCACTTACCTACTTCCTAGGTTTGGAAGTTGTCTACAAAGATCATGGTTTGTTTCTCACTCAAAGAAAGTACATTAAGGACATGTTGGCAAAATTCAAGATGCAAGATTGTAAGATTGCAGGTACTCCAATGGAGGTTAATCACAAATTGAGCTCACATGAAGGTGAACTCATAGAGGACATCACATCATATCAAAGTCTAGTGGGTAGTCTCAACTATGCCACATTGACAAGAGTAGATATATGTTACAGTGTGAGTGTGCTAAGCCAATTTATGCACACACCAAGGAAACCACATATGGATGCTGCCAAAAGGATACTCAAATATCTCAAAGGAACCATAAATGAAGGACTTTACTATCCTTATGTATCTGATTTAGGTTTGAAGCTATTTTCTGATGCAGATTGGGCTGACTCCAAGGAAGATAGAAGGAGCACTTCAGGTTATCTTAGCTTTGCAGGTTCAAAGCTTATTTCATGGTCATCCAAGAAGCAACCCACAGTTGCTCTCTCTTCTACTGAAGCTGAATATAGAGGTCTTGCTATAGCTACACAAGAAGCTATGTGGATGAAGACATTATTCAAAGATCTTGGATTGGAGTTTGGAACTCCAACTATTTTTGGTGACATTATGAGTTCTATTCATTTGGCTGCTAATCCTATTTTTCATGCAAGGACTAAACATATTGAAGTTCATTATCACTATGTACGAGAGAAGGTTCTAAGCAAAGAGATTCAAATATCATATGTGTCCACTCATCAACAATGTGCAGATATTCTAACCAAAGCATTGGATGGTACAAAGCTTTGCAAATTCAAGGCTATGATTGGTTTGCAGGTAATCTTGGAAGATTGAAGACCTCAAGCATACTTGGCTTGAGGGGGAGCTGTTGGAGCAAGTCTATGACAAGCCTAAGTATTGGCTTGAGTCCCACAAAGTCATAAAAAAAGCCTTAAAATGAAGACTATGTAAAGTTCACTTGTGAACTACCTCTTGTAACTTTTGAAGAGTTTACTTAATGTAAAAGTAAGAGAATCTTAAGTGGTTGAGTCCACTTGATCAAGAATGGAAAGAGGAGCCACGAATTCGTGATTTGTGGTAGGTAGAGAATCAAATCAATCATTGATTGATTGGAGAGTGATTGAGGGAAGTTAGCCTCCCAAACTCAACTATAAATAGATGGCAGTTTTAGTCGTGGTTAGAGAGACCTATGTGAAGACCTCCAAGAGCTGAGCTTTATGCCATATCAAGGTGTGATTACAAGGCACACATATGTATCAGTAAGTCATTGTATTGTACAAGCAATATACTTTCATTTTCATGATTATTTGAGTTCATCTTTCCATGTTCTTGTGATGTGTACTACTCACTGCCATTACTTCAGTTTTTCTCAGTCAGCTTGCAGAGATTGTTTCTCTGCACTTGGTTCATCATTTTCAGTGATTTAACTTGGTAAAGTTAGGTCTATAAGGCTACTATATGCTCACAAATTTTCATGTCATTTGGATGTTGGAATCTTCAGTTATGTTCATTTGAAGTCAACAGGGTATGTTCATCTTCACTTCTCTGTCAGGTACCCGACTTTTTCAGTCATCTTGTCAGAGTCATGTCTCAGTGTTTACTCCTCCAAATTCAGTGATTTTAAGCTTGTTGGATTCAGCTTACTGTCTAGTATAAGCATACAAATTTTCATGATCATTGGATTCTTACATCTTGAGTTATGTTAATTTTGCTACTCACTGGTCTATTTCTGTAGCAGCCCGTGAAAATCGGGATGATGTCATCACTTGTTAAAAGTCATTCTCAGTGTGTGGTTTGTTATTTTTGATGAGATTACTCTCTAAAGTTAGCTCTTTAAGCTACCTAGCCTTTCCCAAGAGGAATTAATCTAATTGCTGCTGTGCTCAGAGAATTATGTAAAACACTGGACAGGTGTATTAACCAAGAATAGCAAGTTTTCACCTCTGAGCTAACTCCAACTTATCTGTTTTGATCTATCTTTTTGAGAGTGATCTTCCAAGGTACATAGGGTGTCTAATACATCCATTGGCAAGCTAAAAGGGCCCACCATCTACTCCTGGAGTTCATTTGGCTGGTGTAGAGCAAAGATTTTGCAACACCTCTTCATCTTCAACACATACCTATCCATCTCTTCACAATAAATGACATCATCTATTGATGGAATAATATCAATTTTTGGTAATTCTTCTTCATCATCAATAGAATCAGCATGTAGAGTATTATTGTCTTCATCAAGTACATTATTATCATTGTCATGTATAACGATTCTAATTTCTCTTTGACATGTTGATATATCAATATTTGATGATGAATCGTCAACATGACTTTCTTCGATCTCTATAACAATAAAGTGTTCAAACAATGACTGACCTCTAGGTTAAACATGAATGACTGGCCACCAAGGATGAGCATCAAGGTTTTTATAAAAAAATGCTTGTTCAATATGCCTGGGAAGAATATATGGTTCTCTAGTTAATCACATTATTTTCGAATAATCAATTGCCCAAAACCTAGATAACTCCCTTCTCAATATGGAACTACTAACTTTATACTCAGATCAAAACCAATCAATCTTCAAAATAACTATCAAAATATAAAGAAACAAAAATTTATTATCAAGCGCTCAAAAAAATAATAAACTATATCATAAAGAATAAAAACTTGTTTTTACCTGTTTGAATATATGAAACAATATTTTGTAGATACCAACAACTGTTCTTACGTAGCCAAGTTTGCTATCTATAAGGTTCCTATCTTTTGCGCTAGCACGTGATAGTTGCTTCAAAGAAGCAACAATGCTAGAGTCCTCTATTTTACATAAAGAATCAATCATTTTGATTCTAATATGCTATCCAAAATCCCACATATTTATGAACATTCGAGCCTGCAATAAAAACCAAATTGTTAAAGAGAAACTAATATACATATATGTGAACAAATAGAATATTATTTAAATTGAATTACCTTTGTTTCACAACCTATCATTAGCATCCTCTACGCATCTAAGATTTGTTCATTATTTGCATTGGCTCCTTGCATATGAGTATATAGCCAATACGTGAAAGAAGATATATTTGTATTCTCGTTACCATTGAGGTTACGTCTATATCTTTTGTTTCTCTGTCTTTTACTTTGGAGATTTTGAAGTTCATATTCATACTCTCTAACAAATACTTGCATGCATTTGTTATTATATGCTACAAAAGTAGAAACATAACTTTTTTCTTGTAATGTAAGTTGAAATGGAACTCCCTTACCTGATAATACCTCATCTGTTATTTTTGAAGAAGACTCATTTGTCCATGCATGTGGAGCTTCTTCATGAACTCTTTCAGCATATTCAATAACATAATAAATGCACTCTTCAAGCATCCATCCCTTTGCCATAGATCCTTCTGACTTTGCTCTTTGTCTCACATAACCTTTTAATATTCCCATAAATTGCTCGACCCATGTTGAAAATCAAGTCTCAATCATGCAAAAGGACTCAACCATGAGTTTTGCAAGTGTCCCAATAAAAAAGGAGGACCCAGAGTTGGGGAATCAAGTTATAAGCTCCACCAAACTCAATCAAATTTAAATCTCATCAATCAGCCACCAAAACGTGCATCTACATTGATTGGTCGTTGGTTAGCTAGACAATAGGAAAAGGAAAATCCTATATAAGCATCGTCCCACCTTTTTTTCTTGCATTGTATGAATTCCATGATTTTTCCACTTAGTTTAGTGAAGTCATAAACTCCAGCAAGCAGCCCCCTTGCTTGCTTATCTCATTTTCTCATGCTTTTGTTGTTCCCTATCTAGAGGTGTAGTTAGGCTTTTCCAAATCTGATTGTACCAAATTGCAGAGCATTGTTTGCTCTTGCATTCTACCCATTTTTAATGATTTCAATCTTCATTTGGTCTCTCATATAACCTAAAGTTTTCCAAAGTTTCAAGTTCTTTAACTGAGTATGTTGTGAGAAATTGACAACTTTGTGAAGATATATCTCTAGCATGATAGGGCATATACAAGACTTGGACAAATCCAAGATGGTTTGGGAGACCTTGTAGAGATTATACTCTTCATCAACCAAGGCAAGGAAAATTTTGCTCAAGACTGAGCTAAATAATCTTAAGAAAGCACCAAGTACTAACATAAATGAGTACATTTTGAAAGTTAAGGAGCTTGGAGATGCCCTAGGCTCAATTGGGAGCCCATAGTGCATGTTTCTTTCACAAGTTAACCAAACAAAGATTGAGGTGATCTCTCAATCCATAGGTTAGATTGAGGCATGTAAGATACTATTGGAAAGCTCTCAAAACAAGCTTTCAAAATCACCATGGGTGGCACTTGATTGAGGGTTTGAGATACCAAACATGGGTGAGAGCAAGGTTCAAGAGTGAGGTTGAGAACAAGGGCCCAAGACACCAAGGTTGCAAACAAGAAGGTTCAAGACACCAACATTGAGAGCAATGGTTCAAGAGTCCAAGGTTACGAACAAGGTTCAAGAAACTATGCAAGGTTGAGGACATCAATTTAGGTGTACCTAGGGAGTTCAAGGGGCTGATCATCGAGGCTAGAGGGATACAAAAGCAGATCATGAAATTCTTTAAAAAACTTCTATTCACTTGAACTTACATCTGATGGATAATTCTCATACTCAAACTTACTTTCTCATCATCTACTCATCCTCTCTTCTTCTCACATATATGTCTATATACAAGTATATATAGACATATGTTTCAAGATTCATAACTAATACAAAGTATCTATGAACTATTTACAAGGTTAATATACATGGATTTGCAAACCATCTCTCTCTGATTCTTCTCTTCACTTTATTCTTCATCCTTCCTCCTTTTCTTCATTCTTCATTCTTCACTCCTCTTTGTAATCATCAATTTATGATTTTCTTGCTCCAACAGCTCCCCCTCAATCATTTACTATGATTACTTGGATTTTCTTTATATCTGCCATTCTTTAAACATTTGCAACTTAGGTCCATCCAAGCTCTTTGTTAACATATGTGTAACTTCAAGCCATACAAAGCTCTCTTGAGCTTACACGCATAATCTGATGATGTTGATCTTTGAAACCATCTGCTTGTTCCATGTAGACTTCATTTGAAATGTAACCATTTAAAAATGCCTTCTTCACATCTAATTGAGACAATTTCCAACCTTTGCAAGCAGCAATACCTATGAGAGTCCTTATAGTTTTCATCTTTGCAACAAGTCTATATGTTTCATCGTAGTCCACACCATAAGTTTGTGCATATCCTTTCATAACAAGTCTAGCTTTGTGCCTAAACACACTTCCATCTGCAAATGTTTTTGTTTTGTAAACCCACTTACATCCAATTACCTTCTAATTACTTGGTTTTTGTACCAAGTCCCAAGTCTCATTCTTGATGAGTCCATCATACTCTTCCTTCATAGCTTTTTTCCAATTTTCCTTTCCTTTCGCTTCTTCATATGTGGATGGGTCTTAATCTACTTTCACCATATAAGCATAATCTTTAGTTGTCAAGAAAGAGGTGTCATAGCTATACCTTATAGGTTGTCTTGTGTTCCTTGATGAGCTTCTGAGTTCTCCACTTCTTGAAGTTTTTTGGTTCATCATATTCTAGATCAAACCTTGGCAATTCTTCATTTTCAACTAGCACTTCATCATTCTCCTCTTCCTCAGAAATTTGAACCTTTGATTTACCTTTCTTTTGATTCAATGTTTCTTCAAGACCTGCATAAGCACTATTTGTACCTGAGTACCGAGTACCTTGCTCATCAAATGTGAAATCCTTTGATACAAGGAATTGCTTTGTAGATGGACTCCACAACCTCTATCCCATTTAATTATCATCATAACCAATGAACGCATACTTTTTAGCTTTTGGTTCTAACTTATGCATTAATTGAGAAGGAACATAAGCATAGGCTAAACAACCAAATACTTTGCAATGGTCTAATGGATGTCTTGCCCCACCAAGCGTCATATGGTGTCATACCCTACGTCATCATTCATCTTGCAAACTCAACAAAAGTTCTATTTCTCCTTTCTGCTACATCATTTTGTTGAGGAGTGTTGAAGATCAAGGTCAAGGACAAAGCATGGGAGCACATTAAGGAAGTGAACACACAAGAAGAAGGAACAAGTAGGGAGCTCCAAGAAGCACCTCTCAAATTTTCAGAAGAAATCCCTATAAAAATAGTGATTTTTATCACTAAAAACCATTGTAAATACCATTTTCCATTTTTGCAACTCCATTTTGTTCAAGCCGAGGAGTTCTCGAGCTTGAGGAGTATTAGAACTATCATCCTACCAATTTTCATAGACTCCCTTTGAGCCCCCAAATAAACGCTGGAACCTATTTTTTAACTAGGTTGGACACTAGGTCTGGACAGGGCCAGAACCACTCAAAAAACTATAAAAAGGGCTGGAGAGCTCATTTTGGGGGTTGGCTTGTTGTAGTTTTCAGCTTTGTAAGAGAGTTCTTTTGTAATTGAAGATCTTCCATTGTTCCACTCTTTGCTCTTACTTTGTGCACATGTGTGTGTATGTGTGTGCATGCTTGTGTGCTTTCACTCACGCACTTGGGCCATCACTTGCTCACGGTCTTCATACCAGTCCTCACGTCTCCACGGATTGACATTTATGAGGTGTATCTCCTCACGTTGATACTCACCATTGTGCTAGAGTGACACCAAACTTGGTGTCGTTGCCGAGGAGAGAGCTTGGAGTATGAGCGTGTGATGGTAAGACGTAGAGTAGCAATGTTGGAAGGTAAAAAATCACCATTTTCAGTTCAGTTTCTGAGTTTGTCTTCTTCTTCATCTCCATCATCATCACCATCTTCTTCCCTCTTCATATTCTTTGATTTTTTCCATTTTTTACTGTATCTTCACCTCGTTTTTCACTTGCGTTGTGAGGAAGAAGCACAAGAGGACTTGAGAGCTAAAAACGCTGAAGAAACACTCTTGAAACACTCTCAAAACATCAAAACTTTGATTCACAATATCGCTGCATGAGAGAAATAGCATCTGGTATCACGGCGGTGATATCGTGCATTTGGAGGGTGACTTTGCACCTACAGGCACATAGGAGTGAGAAGGAGGACACAAGGTACTCATATTTTCAAAAATTTTTAATTTGGGCTTAAAAATCTCCAAGTATTGTGTCCAGTTGAGTTTTGGTATCGCGATACCAGAACTCCCGTGTATCGCGATACTTGTCGAGGTATCGTATCGTGTATATCCACTTGAGGTATCGCGATACCATTTTGGTATCGTATCATCAAGTGCTGGTATCGCGATCATGGTCGCCCCGGTGGTATCGTATTGTGGTCCACTTGGTATCGTATCATGCCAGTTTTGGTATCGTATCGTTGATTGTGCAGTATCGTATCGCCTCCTATCTTAGTATCATATTGTGTGATTTCTGGTATCGTATCACATCAGTTCAGTGATATCGTATCGCGAGGTCAAGTAGTATCGTATCAGTTACAGACTGTTATCGTATCCTCGGCTAAGTTGGTATCGTATCGCCAACTCGATATCGTATCGTCAGATCCTTTGGTGTCGTATCGTGCAATTTTTGGTATCATATCGTGTTAGGTCAAGTGGTCTCGTATCGTGACCATATCCACTATCGTATCGTGTGGATAACAGTATCGTATCGTGGAAGTGGTATCACGATCGCCATCGCCCTGGTGGTATCATATCGTCTAAGGTGGTATCATCTGAAGTGGTATCATGTAAGACAAAGGTATCGTGTATCGTGGAAAATCTAGTATCGTATCGCCTGTTCTGAGCCCCGAGAGAGATCCTGTTTCCCTGTTTTAACCCCAAAACCCTGAACTGGCATAACTTTCTCATACGAAATCCGTTTGCTGTAAAATTAATACACGAATTATTAGATATAGTATTTTGAAGTTGACCCTCAGGTGGGCTAGGAAACCAAAGAGCTCCAAAGGATTTGAGCAATACAAGAGAATCTTGGGACTAGAAGACAAGGCTTATGAACCTGAGATCTGGCAGACACTTAGGCAAGGATAGAAAAGAATTAGACCATCTAAGGCTAGTGTCAACCATACAGCCAAGTCTTGGGCACAACAACTAAGTGGGTATCCCTACACACTAAGTTCCGACACAAGTGATTTAGAAATGTCTTTTAGCATGGAAAGACCCACACGTAGTTCAGGCACTGCTTATTTACAAACACCAGAAGGTCCCTAGAAGAAACAATTGGAGTATATGAGGACCAACCAATTAGGTGCTCGCATCTTTGAGGATGGTCTAAGACGATCAATGGTCCAACTCAAAAATCCTAACCAACCCTTTGGACTTGAACACCTAGTGGTCAAGTTCGAAGAGGGTGCATACATTAATAAGGAAGGAACCATGTATGTGGTTACCAGCCTACTAGATAGGACAGATGAGTTGGGAAACATCATTCAGGAGAACGAGTTAGGAGACCTAGAGAAAGGAGACCTAGGAAGAAAACCCAAGACTCCCAGAGGTAAGTCAGTCTTGACTAGAGTACTCACTCCAAAATGGATTCCTCAAGACAACAAAAGCATAGAACTGTTCTTAAATAGAGAAACAGAGGAAGCTTTTTGGAGATTCAAGCCAGATCAACCTAACCCAATAGTCACCATCTATGAGCTCAAGGATCCGGAGACACCAGGGAAAGTTGTCTATCTAGATCACACCTCAGAGAAACTATTCTTGGTAACAGAGCAGGATAGGCATGCACACACTTGGCAGGGTGAATCGATTTTCCCTCCACCAAGGTCTAGTGCTTCCCATGGTCTCCAAGGTGCAGGATCATCCAAAGCTCATGAAACCTAGAGGGAAAGATCCAGAGAGAGACCCGAGGTAAGCTTTGCACATACCGTGGGTAGGGACCGATCATGAGTTGAAAATGAAAGACCTGAAAGGGAGAGACATAGAGCTCATAGCCATCAAAGAGATGAACATGATTTCCCATTGCCCAGACCCCGAGAGCACTCAAGAACCCTTAGACCCTCTCAAGTGGTCAAGGCAATGAAGAACTATTTTGATGGATTCGGAGATCCTTATGATCATGTGGCCGAGTTCAAACAAGTGCTAAGAGCTGAACAAGTTGAAGACCTATTCACCCAGTTTGAAGCATTTGGTTTGACTCTCAAGGGTACTTGCCTTAGCTTGGTTTCAACCTCTAAACGGTCGCAACTATAGGGAGATAGGTTAGCTGCTAAAGGAATTCATTCTCGAATTTTCCAAGAGTGGTATTAGGCATAACACATCATCCTTGATCCACAGCTTTAAGCAGACGCCCCAAGGAATAGTGTGACTTGCAAGAAGAAGGTTTAGACAGTACTTGGAAATATGTCCTATGCCAGAACTACCCATAGCAGCCAAACAAGTGGCCTTGTTTTTAGACGGTTTACTCAGCACAAAGTTAAGGTCATCCGTGTACTTGAAAGAGCCTAGATCCATAGAAGAGTGTGTGCGCATGTGCATTGACATAGAAGACAACTTGGGTGAGGAGTTAGGACTGTCCAAACTCTATAAAGATTCTGACAGTTCTACTATTCATACCTCTAGATCCTCCAATGAGATAGATGAGATAGCAGAGCGGGTTGCCAAGAAGCTAGGAGTTCAAAATAGACAAATGCCAAGGGTCACCTCATTGAAACGATGTTACAACTGTGGAGGAGACCACATGGCTAACATTTGCCCAATGACGGCTCAGCCCCAAGGAAGCCTTAATGCTCTATATTGCACTATTGAGAGAAAATACACGAACCACACGGCTCAAGATTGTCCCTATAACAGGCAGGCTGTTAGACAAAATCATCAGCAACCTTACCAACAGGGTAGGTTTCAGAACCAGTACCAACAACCATATTATAGGCCACAACAACAATATCAACCTCAATACCAGTAGCAATATCAGGCACCAAACAGGCCACAACCAGTCCTGGGAAACCAACCACCAACTCCTGCCAATGTGATCCCAGTTAAGTATACGATGGCAGAGGAGAACCCTAATAGAGAATTGGTGCCACTAACCCCATTGGTCTCAGAAAATGACTCTCACGCTCATGGTTCAGACTACTTCCATGAAGATATTTCACAAGATTATTACATAGATTCACCTGAGCAAAGTGAGACTTCTCTATATCAATATGAGGCACCACCTATGGAACAAAATTGGGAGCCAGAATACTCCAATGTCATGTACACAAATCCCAACCCCAGGCCCCAATTGAGACAAGTAAGACCACAAGCCCCTAGAGGACCATGTTTTAGATGTCAGGGTGACCATTTCATTCATGAATGTCCCCATTCACTGACTCCAGGACAAGGACAAAACATCACAATACAAGGCTTTTGTCCTGAGTGCGGCAAGGAACATCTTCCGAGAGAGTGTCCCAGGAATCCCTCTAGTGCACCCAAGGTTACACCCATCAATGTGGTAGGCTTAGTGGCAGATTCAAGTTCAAGTAGCAGTAATGTGGCTCCTGTACAGGAAGTTACTAGGGCAGAAGCATTAAAACATGATAAACTAGCTGAGCAGTCAGAGCCAAGTGACTCACGAGAGCCTAGTAAAAGGGAAACAAGAACATGGAAAGATACCAGGGAGAGAACCAATCGTAAGTGGAATAAAAAGATATCCGAGCTAGAAGAAAGCCTAAAGGATACAAAAACAAAAATAGAAGACATAGCATCTCAAAGCCCCTCGCATGCTGAAGCTCCATCCACTCCACCTCATTCCACCCCACCACCTATTGTAAATAGACCGCAATCAGGGTTTGTTCTTACAGATCCAACCCCAGAAGGCTTGGACATGATGTTCAAGGCCTACCAAGCTCGACTTCAAGAAGGGCCAACAGCTGCAAACCTAGACAAGAGTTACCCTAGAGCAGACTTAGAGATTGAACGAACGAAAATGTGCATGAAAATGGTAGAAGTAGCTCAAGCTATGCTCGAGACTAGTCAAAATTTCAATCAGACAAACTCTATCAAACCGGATTTGCATTTCCACGGCTTACTAGAAAGATTAGAGCAATTGGTAAACAAGCCCCAGGTTTCTTTACCTCCACAAGCTCAATCGGTTGTTGAAAGAGAGATTTCACCACCAAGGAAAGTTTATGTTCCTGATTCCATGGATGAGGGAACGCCTCTTTCAATTCAACAGTACTCTCAAGAGTTCTTGGGGGAAATACAAGAAGAAAAATGGGCCAAGGAGAAGGGTAGTCCCCCTCCTATTCCTGAAATTGATGACCTTCATGATCAATTTCCCCAAGACATTCCCTCTATCTATGGAGACCAAGCAGAGCAACAAGAAGATGAGAGATTAGATTTTGAATCTAATTCGTTACAAGAGTTGCCTCAGTTCACAGGCCCATGGGAATCTGAATCTCTACAGATCAGAGCTCCCACAATATTGGTACAAAATGAAGAATCAGTGGTTCCAAGAAACACTGATGTCGTGAAGAACACTAAGGTTCAGTGTCATCTCAATGTAGAAGAGCTCCTCAAAGCAAAGCCTGAGCTATGGAATCATGTGAAGGATCAGGTTCCAGAACTTGATTTCAATATGCCAAAAGCAAGCTCTAAGCAAAAAGTTCCAGAGACACCTCTTGATAAAATAGGAGACATGAGCGAAGGTGAAGAAGGTAATACTTATCTTCCAATCACCTACCAAGGTTACACAACCAAAGCAATCGTAGATTCAGGTGCTGGTGTTGCTATTGCGACCACCTCCTTGTGGAAGCGATGGGGCAAACCTAAATTAAGACCAACTAGAATGAAGCTTCAAATGACAGACGTTCATTTTCAAAGACCTCTAGGATCGCTAGAAGGGATAACTCTAACCACTTGTGGTGTAGAGTTTGAACACACATTTGCTATATGTGACTTTGAGAAAAATAATGTCTATAAGAGGATCCTAGGAATACCCTTCCTACGACAATTGCAAATAGTACAGGATTGGGGAACCAACTCCTTGTACTTATAGCACTTAGGGGTCACGACCAAGGTCAATCTGAAGGATTACACCTTCAAAGATGTACCACCCCTACAGTGGAATCCTATCCACAAAGCGAAAGAAGATTCTATCTCTGTGCATTCTAGAAGTTCACCTGATCCATCATGGCTGCATGAAGATACTCACTTGTGGATGTGCAAGGTCGCAGAGGAAGAGGAAAAGTGCCTAAAAGCAAGAGAAGAAGGAACTCCCCCAGGAGATAGACCAGTTAAAGACCCAACCTATACACCAATGATATTTCCAGATGAGGAATTTGAGCCTCACGGTTGCGCAAAAATCTTAGCTACCATGGACATCGCAGTCAATGAAGAACAATGGACACCTCCTTGTGATGAGGAGGGTTATGATATTTCAGTGTTCATGTGTCAACCCTTGCTAGAAGAGTGTGATCCTAGTGAGGTCATAGAAGAAGAAGAGAATGACGATGATCTAGAGTCCATTGTGATGGATAGTTGCTTCATCTCAGAGAAGCACTATCTAGAAGATGTAGGAGTACTGACTCAAAAAGAAGAAGAACCTCTCACAAGCATTAAAACTGTAAATTCAAAGGATGGGAGTGAAGGTAGTAAAAAGAAAACGAAAAGAAAAGCAGTGAAACAAGAAGAGAAGGAATCATTGCTTGAAGTACGAGAAAACTTCAAGAAATATGAAGTGGAAGACCGGAAGATTTTGGTATGAATGCCTAAGAGAGAGGCCATTACAGGAGAAGCTTATGATAACAAAGAAAAGACCAAGAAAATTGTTGTAACCATTGAAGAGAACAAAGAGCGATGCACATACATAGGAGATGACCTAAGTGCAAAAGAAGAAGCAGAGATGGTAGCTCTATTACGGGAATATAGGGACGTGTTTGCATGGCACTGTAGAGATTTGAAGGGAGTAGATCCAAAAATTTGCTCTCATACTATCCCCATGACTGCTGATGCCAAAACCCACCAAACAAAAGCCCTATACATATAATGACACTTATTCAGCTAAAATAAAAGAAGAAATTGATAAGTTGATTGAAGTTGGATTTATCTATGAGATTGAGCATACTGAATGGGTGTCCCCCATTGTAGTGGTGCCCAAGAAGAATGGAAAGTTGCGAGTGTGCATTAACCTTAAAAAAGTTAATGCTGCTACGATTCGAGATAGTTATCCGCTTCCAATCACCGAACACTTATTGGAGCGTGTTGCAGGAAAGGAAGTTTATAGCTTCCTTGATGGATTTTCAGGTTACAACCAAGTAGCCATTGCCCTAGAAGATCAACACAAAACAGCTTTTGCCACAGAATGGGGAATCTTTGCATTTTATGTGATGCCATTTGGTCTGACCAATGCACCTGCAACATTCCAGAGGCTCATGTGTCATGTCTTCAAGGAGTTCTCGCGAAAGAACTTAGAAGTATATGTGGATGATTTATGTGCTCATTTCCAAGAAAGAAGGTACTACATCCCTGAGCTCAGATAGATCTTCAACAAGCGTAGAGAATACCGAGTGTGTCTGAACCCAGAGAAGTGTGTGTTCATGGTACAACAAGGTAAAATCCTAGGTCACATTATTTCTAAGAACGGAATATCAACAGATGAGGATAAAGTAAGAGCCATAGCAGAGTTGCCGAGACCAAGGAATGTTAAAGAGGTACAAGCCTTTATGGGCCATTGTGGATATTATCGCAGATTTATCCACATGTATGCAATCATAGCTAAACCTCTTTATGCATTGTTGACAAATTTTGAGTGGAACGATGAATGTGAGAATTCTTTCAGTGAGATGAAGAGGCGTTTGTGCTCAACACCAATACCGACCTCTCCTGATTGGAATAAACCATTCCATGTCCATGTGGATGCATCCAATCATGCTATAGGATGTGTGCTAGCACAACCCACAGGTGAAGGAAACCTAGATTTGCTGATAGCATATGCTAGTAGGCAATTGAACGCTGTTGAACGAAATTATACGACAACAGAAAGAGAAGGCTTAGGCATGGTATATGTTGTAAAGAAGTTTAGACACTACTTGTTGGCCAACAAGTTGACGTTTTTTACTGATCATCAAGCCTTGTTGTATTTGGTCAATAAACCTTGCAATACAGGACGCTTAGTAAGATGGTTCCTCTTACTAATGGAATATGATTTTGAAGTGGTTGTCAGGAAAGGTAGGATCCACCTTAGGGCCGATCACCTTTCTTGCATCACTTCAGGAGAGTCACCGCAAGGAGTGTCTAATGAATTTCCCGATGCTTATCTCTTCAATTTAGAAGTTGTTACTAAATGGGCAAATAAGTTGGTACCTGTCCTAACCTTCGGACCTGCAAACAAGAATGCGAAAACAAACAAAGAAGAAATTGTAAGATCACAAAAATATCAAATATTGGCAGGCAGCATGTACAAACAAGATACAAATGGTGTATTAGCTCGTTGTGTCAAGGATGATGAACATAGCAGTTGGTTGCAACAAGCCCATGAAGGATTACTAGGAAATCACTATTCTAAACAACGAACATTGCAAAATTTAAAATTTTTAGGAGTCTATTGGCCTAGCATGGACAAAGAAATACAAGAATGGATCAAGAATTGTCCAGTGTGTCAGGAGAGACCCCCAGTGGAGCATGCCACCCTTTATCACATGTCCTTAATTCCAGACTGGAGCACTCCATTGGTGGACTTTATGAGATCGGGGACACTACCTAGTGAGGCTAGTCTAGCAAGAAGACGAAGCATGGAGCAAGAGGCTAAACACTATGCCTTAGTAGGTGATAAATTATACCGAAGAGGCAAAGATGGTTATTTAAGACTATGCGTTCATGAATCAGATTATTTGAAAGTCTTAGAAACTGCACATAGTGGTGTTGCAGGTGGACACTTTGGTCCTGACCGAGTAATTAAGAACATTCTATTCTCAGGACTCTGGTGGCCCACTCTTCATATGGATGCACATACTTATGTGCAGAAATGTGACACATGCCAATGTGCACAATATCCGATAAGGAAAGATGAGATGCCTTTGAGACCAATGATGGGAGGACGTGCATTCTCGAAGTGGGGAATAGACTTTTTTGGTCCTATTAACCCCCCAAGCTAGAAACTCCCATGCTAAATATATCATTGTAGCCATAGATTACCTTACAAAGTGGGTAGAAGTAAAAGCCACAACAAAGAATGATGCTCAAACGACGGCTAAGTTCTTATTCGAGAACGTGTTCACTAGATATGGGTTACCAATAGAGTTGGTAACTGATAGAGGCACGCACTTCTTGAACGAGGTCATTGAAAATCTCCTTCAAGGATTCATGGTAATACATAAGAAGTCGGCCCCCTATCATCCACAAGCTAACGGATAAGCCGAGAGCACCAATAAGATCCTATATAATGTATTGACAAAACTTGTCAATAATAAACGCTCTCATTGGGACAAACAACTACATCATGTTGTTTGGGCTTATCGAGTTGCCTATAAAACGGTACTCAATGCCACCCCATTTCAGATGGTCTTTGGATAGAATGTTGTGCTACCATTGGATTTCCTAATCCCAGCCTTAAAAGTAGCACAAGAGCATGAGTGGAATGGACATGAGTTGTCATCTAGGATCTTTGATCTAGAACGCTTAGGTGAGACGAGGCTACGAGCGGCATCAGGCATCTATGCTGCAAAGAAAAGACAAAAGGCATACTTTGATGCCCATATAAAGGATAAAGGGTTGAAAGGGGGAGATCTAGTGCTGGTTTATACGTTAAAGCAAGATGCCCGCAAATTGGAGAAACGAGGATATGGACCCATGATCATTAATAGAATCTCCACTAGTGGAGCAGTTCAATTGGCCACTTTAGAAGGAGTTATCTTGCCGAACTATATAAGTGGTTGTCGAGTCAAGTTATATCAAGAACCTCTTATAGACGATATGCTCATGAGACTGTGTATGTGTATGTGTATGTGTATGTGTATGTGTATGTGTATGTGTATGTGTATGTGTATGTGTATGTGTATGTGTATGTGTATGTGTATGTGTATGTGTATGTGTATGTGTATGTGTATGTGTATGTGTATGTGTATGTGTATGTGTATGTGTATGTGTATGTGTATGTGTATGTGTATGTGTATGTGTATGTGTATGTGTATGTGTATGTGTATGTGTATGTGTATGTGTATGTGTATGTGTATGTGTATGTGTATGTGTATGTGTATGTGTATGTGTATGTGTATGTGTATGTGTATGTGTATGTGTATGTGTATGTGTATGTGTATGTGTATGTGTATGTGTATGTGTATGTGTATGTGTATGTGTATGTGTATGTGTATGTGTATGTGTATGTGTATGTGTATGTGTATGTGTATGTGTATGTGTATGTGTATGTGTATGTGTATGTGTATGTGTATGTGTATGTGTATGTGTATGTGTATGTGTATGTGTATGTGTATGTGTATGTGTATGTGTATGTTGTATGTGTATGTGTATGTGTATGTGTATGTGTATGTGTATGTGTATGTGTATGCATGTATGTGTGTGTATGTATGTATATATAAGTGTAGGTATCTATGTATAAGTTTATGTATATGTGTGTGTATGCATGTATGTGTGTGTGTAAGTGTATTTATATATGTATGTTTGTGGGTATGTATTTACTATGTATATGTGTGTATATATGTGTGTCTATATATGTGCAGGTGTATGCATGTATTTGTGTGTGTATGTGTATGTGTGGATATGTATATACGTGTAAGTGTAAGTGTATGTGTATGTGTATGTGTATGGGTATGTGTATGTTCATGCATGTATGTATATGTGTATGTGTATGTATATGTCTAGGTATGTATGTGTAAGTGTATGTATATATTTATGTGTATGCATGCATGTGTGTGTATATGTATGTGTATGGGTATGTATATACTATGCATGTGTATGTATGTATATGTGTTTGTGTATGCATGTATGTGTGTGTATGTGTATGTGTGGATAAATAAGTGTATGTGTATTTGTATGCATGTATGTATATGTGTGGGTCTGTATGTGTAAGTGTATGTATATATGTATGTGTGTGGGTATGTATTTACTATGTATGTGTATGTATATGTGTGTGTACACATGTATGTGTGAGTATATGTGTATGTGTATGTGCATATATATGTATGTGTGTATATGTGTATGTTTATGTATATGCATGTATATATATGAGTGGGTATGTATGTGTAAGTGTATGTATATATGTATGTGTGTGGGTATGCATTTAGTATGTATGTGTATGTATGTATATATATATGTGTATGCATGTATGTGTGTGTATATGTGTAAGTGTATGTGTATGTGTATGTGTATGCACGTATGTATATGTGTATGTGTATGTTATAAATTTAAAGTTTTTTTTTATATTCTGATTTTTTTTGTTTGAGATTGAATAACAAGAGATATTTGGTAGTACAAAATAACAGAAGACCTAACATACCCCCTGAGACATGGCAGTATTTTTGCAGATAGCTACGTCTTCAGGAATCATTTCCTCAGCTGAAGGTATCCAAATTAATTAGACTTATAATTCTCATATGTTTTGTATTTATTCTATGCCTTTTTGTTTCATTAAATGAATGCAGGTAGCAACAAAGAAGAGAGTTGAATCTCATCATACATTGTTGAAAATCAAGTCTCAATCATGTGAAAAGGCTCAACCACAAGTTTTGCAAGTGGACCAATCAAAAAGGAGGACCCAAAGTCGTGGAATAAATTTAGAAGCTCCACCGAACTCAATCAAATTCAAATCTCATCAAATCAGTCACCAAAAGTGCACGTAAACTGATTGGTGGGTGGTTAGCTAGATTGTAGGAAAAGTAAAAGTCTATATAAGCATCATCCCACCTTTGTTTCTTGAGTTTTATGCATTCCACGAGTTTCCCACTTAGTTTAGTGGTCATAAACTCCAGCAAGCAGCCCCCTTGCTTGCTTACCTCATTTTCTCATGACTTTGCTCTACTCTATCTAGAGCTATAGTTAGGCTTTTCCAAATCTGATTGTACCAGATTGCAGAGCATTGTTTGATCTCTCAGTGTACTCATTTTCATTGATTTCAAACTTCATTTGGTCTCTCATATTGTGCCCTGAACTTTACCAATGTTTCAACTTATTTGGCTGAGTGAGTTGTGAGAAATTGCCAACTTTGTGAAGGTATATCTCTGCACATAGGCAGAGAGTGTTGCAAAAAAGTAGCATGTTTTGCAGAGGGTGGTTCTCCCACCTGGAATATCCATTTGGGATTATTTAAATCTTGTTAAGTAGCTCGTATAGTCCACTACAAGTCGGCAAAATTTCATTTTAAGTCTTTGTACTGGTGCAGAGAAAAGTTCAGAACAGTGAGCATATATCACTACTTGTGGACCTAGTGGAGGGCAGCCATCTTCCATTTTTGCATTGGAGTGTTAGAATCATCCCCCATCAGTGGTATCAGAGCCATTTTGGAGGCTTGGAGACATCAGTGGCATCATATTGAAGACTTGAAGGGATCAAGACAACTCGTGGAAGCACAAGGAGGACTCATCAAAGCAAGAAGACATCAAAAGGGGGCTACGTCGATCGAGATCTCAACTAGTCGAAGGTTAGCAAGGGAGAAGCTATCAAAAGGTAATATCCACACCTTCTAAAGCATACAAACGCTTGAGGAGAAGCTAGAGGAGCATCTTATGGCTTAGTATGACTGAGTATAATGCACAAATAGAGGAGTTAGAGAAAGGCAATTATCAACCATGGAAATTTAGAGTTAGCAACTACCTTATGGGCAAAGGATTGTGGGGATTAGTGAGCGGCACAGAGCCAATGCCTCATGTACATGATCCACCACTTCAAGGGCAGGTCAAGGCACTTAATGAATGGATAGAAAGGGATAGGAGAGTCATATTCATTCTATATCAACACATAAGCTAGCATGATAGGGCATATACAAGACTTGGACACATCCAATAAGGTTTGGGAGACCTTGGAGACATTGTACTCTTCATCAACCAAGGCACTGAATAATCTTAGGAAATCACCAAGTACTAACATAAATGAGTACATTTTGAAGGTTAAGGAACTTGCAGATGATTTAGGCTCAATTGGGAGCCCAATCGAAGACGATGATCTTGTTGCACACACTCTCAATGGCTTGAGAGAGGATGAAAGGTAGAAAGCATTCACCACATCAGTTTATGTGAGGGATTCCCTACCAGAATTTGATCAATTAGTCACATTGATGGTGACCGAGGAGATGAACCAAGGAGGTTCACAATCAAAGGGCAGTCAAGCCCAAGTTTTCTATGCAGGTAGAGGCAAAGGCAAAAGAGGTGGACAAAACCCCCAAGGCAGAGGGAGAGGAAGGTCAAGCTCAAGCTCAAGCAACCAAGAAGGCTCTAACCAAAGCTATGGATCAAGAGGAAGAGGAAGGAGTAGAGGAAGAGGAGGAAGATCACATGGAAGAGAAGCATCCAATAGAGAATGCTACAATTGTGGAAAACCGGGCCATTATGCAAGAGATTCTTGGTCCAAAGGAGGAGGCAATCAAGGATACAAAAGGAACCAAGGTAATTATGTTAGTATTGTTAGATATTCTCAATACTCCACCCTCATGTGACCACAAATGATCCATGGTGCTCTAAGTTATAAGGCCCCCATTATGAGGAGAAGCCATTATGTGAGCCCGGATATTTGTGGAACCCTAACTTCCAAGTTAGATGAGGTCTATGTGTGACTGTTGATGGTTGTAGATGATCTTTGTGAGCCTAGCCATTAGGTTAGGTAGGGCATAAACTTCCAGGTCATTGGGTTGCCATTTAAGGTGAAAATAAAGGCCCTGTGGCATCGCGTGGTTTCCCCATAGAACCTTAATGGGGGGAGTGCAGAGGGGGGCTTGCCCCCTTCTGCGGGGTCTGGAGGGCCTATCCCCCTAGCCCGTAGGGCCGAGACAGTAGGACTTCTGGTCGTGGAGATATTTTCGGATCATATATTTTATCGACTATTTTGTATCTCCTGACTACGTTTATCTATACGGAACCGCCTTGTAAAAGCTATATAAGCATGGCCCAGGTTGAGCTTTACATAGCATTGAGCACTAGTAAGACCTTCATCTAGAGTTTGTCTAGATCGCCATCTAAGCTCCATAGTGGGAGCACACGGGTGGACAACACCATCATTGTAACTGCATTACGCTCGGTAATCTGAGAATTTGAGTTCTCTATCTCTCAGTCTGCATCTATCTTTGTCTGCGTTTTTCTCTCAACTCTATCTACAGGTCTATTCCGCTGTGCTGTTATTTTTCTTACATGGTATCAGAGCTCAGGAGGCTCTGAATGGTGCAGAAGCAGAAACATAGAGGTTTGCAGAGGTCAGAACAACAAAAGAGAGAAGATGTCAAGTAGTGCATCATCATCTACAACTGGGGGCCAAGGCAGTTCATCAACAGGAGTAGGTGGTGCACAAGCAAGAGTAGCAATGATGCCGGTCATCCCAACGTTGCGGATACAGCCACCAGCCTTCACAGAAGGTAAACTTGATGGTACGAACTACACCCTGTGGAAGTTCAAAATCACTTCTATTCTTGATTCGTATGAGCTTTTAGAGACTGTTCTTGGGACTCATCATGAGCCCCAAGAAAGGCCTGATCCAAATAATCCTGGTCGAATGATTCCTCTTGATGCTGATCTTCTACGTGCTTGGAAACGTAGAAATGCAGATGCACTCTGTGATCTTGTTACAAGTACTTGTGATAATGCTTTGACTCTCATTCAGCATACTACGAAGGCATGTGAAGCATGGAACATATTGAGAAATCAATATGAAACTCGTAATCAGACACGGATTCAGAACTTAGAGAATCAGCTTACAGTAGAATGATTTGCTGATGGGGACACTGCAGAGGTGTTTATCACTAGCATAAAGAATCTACGAGATCAAATGGTGGGAGCAGGTGTTCAAAAGTCAAGTGAGGATCTAGCTCGACGTTGTCTTCGAATTTGTCCACCTAAGTTTGATGGTTTGGTAACTGCTCTTAACACTCAAATCAGACCTCAACCACTAACTTTTGAAGAGTTTAGTGCCTTACTCATGGAGGAGGAGCTGCGGCTCAAGGCAAGGAGTGGTGGTAGCAAAGGAGATGCTGCATTCACAGCAAATGCCAAAGGAGGCAAAATAGACTCTTCAAAAGATGGAGACAAAAAGAAGAATGATAAAAAGAAGTTCAAGGGAGAGTGTTTCCACTGCAAGAAGAAGGGACACAGAATCCAAGACTATTGCATCAAGAAGGTAGAAGAGAAGAGTGGCTCTTCAAAAGGTGGCAAGGGCAAGGAGTCTGCCAACACAGCAGAAACAGAGCTTGAGTTATTTGTTACGATAGAGGAGGTGTGCTTGTTGGCAGCAGTCAGGGAACCGAAGGAGCCACAAGACGAAGAGAGTCAGAGCGAAGGGACAGCACAAGCAGACATGGCATTGGCAGCAGTCAGGGAACCGAAGGAGCCACAAGACGAAGAGAGTCAGAGCGAAGGGAGAACACAAGCAGATCTGGCAAGTAGGCCACCTAAATTTTTCAGACATCAAGGAGTTGACACACAAGAAGAAAGAGCAAGTAGGGATCTCGAAGGTATGTATGACAAATCAATAGAGAAAACCCCTACACAAATAGTGATTTTCATCACTGAAACCCTTGTAAATATCATTTCGTATTTTTGTAGCTCCATTTTGTGCAAGCCAAGGAGTCCTTGAGCTTGAGGAGCTTTAGAAGTATCTACCTGCCAATTTTCATATTTTTTAGATCTCGTTTGAGCCCTCTAATAAGCCCTGGAACCTAAATTTTAACTAGGCCGGACACTAGGTCTGGACAGGGCCAAAGCTAGTCAAAAACTATAAAAGGAGCTAGAGAGCTCATTTTTGAGGTTGGATTGTAATTGAAATGAACTTGTAAGAGCTTTTTGAAAGTAATCTAAAGAACTCCATTGCTTCTCATCCTTTGCCTTACCTTGTGTGCGCGTGTGTGTGTATGTGTGTGTATGTGTGTGCATGTCAGTGTGCTTCTCACTCACGCACTTGTGCCTTCACTTGCTCGAGGTCTTCATACCATCCTCATGTCTTCCCGGATTGACATTAAAGGAGGTGCTACTCATCACTGAGCTACACCAAATTTTGGCGCCGTTGCCGGTGATCGAGCTTTGAGGACGAGCGTGTGATGGTAAGACGTAGATTGGAGACGTTGGCGTTGTAGGTAATTTCTTTACTTTTCCTATTTTTCTCTTTCTTACCTTACCACCATCATCACCATCATCATCATCACCATCTCCCACCTCCATTTCCATCATCGCGGAAATTTCAGTTTTTTTATCATATCACCTTCTCCACCTCATTTCCCTCATTTCACTTGTGAGAGAGAGCAAGAGAGCGAAATTGTGTTTGCTGTTTTTGCATGTTTTTTGAGCTGTATTGCAGGTACAGGCCGAATCATCGTCCCCAGCACTCTGCGCAGGTACGGAATTCGAAGTAACTGTCTGTGTGTCGCCGACCTCTGTCAATCGCGACCGACAGAAAAAATGCTCAAATTGCCAAACAAAGTGCAAAACCATGATCTACAGGCCTAGAGCTTCCCAAAAATGTGCTTAGAATTTTGAAACTCCTCAGATTTCTGTCAATCGCGATCGCTCTGTCAATCGCGATCGACAAACCACGACGGACAGACCTGTCAATCGCGATCGACCCATCAATCGCGACTGACAGCCCACGACGGCTCTGTCAATCGCGACCGACAGAGTCAACGATCGATTGACCACGACTGACGGACCATACGCGTGACACGTGTCAATCGCGATCGAGTCATCAATCGCGATCGACCCATCAATCGTGACTGAGAGCCCACGATGGCTCTGTCAATCGCGACCGACACAGTCAACGACTGTTTGACCACGACGGACAGACCCTCGCGACCGACCTGTCAATCGCGATTGACGCATCAATCGCGATCGACAGAGTCAACGACCCTTTGACCACGATTGACTGATTTTCGGCCACGTGTCAATCGCGACTGACCAGTCAATCGTGACTGACAACCACGACGGACCTGTCAATCGCGATCGACGTGTCGATCGCGACTGACCTGTCAATCGCGACCGACAGACTTTGCGAACATGTTAGAAGGGCAAATTAGGTCAAATTTTTAAGGCAAAAATATTGGTCTAAATTTTGGCCAAGTGTGGGACAAACACTAGGGTGTAGTATCGCATTACGAGGGCATGACCCAAGTAACTCGAGAATTCATGTTTGCCTGTTAACCTAGTTTAATCCTGTTTTAGCCCCAAAACCCTGAACTGGCATAACTTTCTCATACGAAATCCGTTTGCCGTGATTTTTGTTTTGTTGGAAAGCTCGCGAGGAGTACAACAAAAACATCGACTGGTTACGGTTAAATTAAGATCAGGAATATTAGATAGGGTATTTTGAAGTTGACCATACCCAGGGGGAACAAAATTCAGGGATCTTTAGAGTTGTGTCCAAAAAGTCATAGTGCAAATTGGTGAAGTGTTACATGAATGAAAGTGTTTGGTTCTGTCTTTTGAATTTAAGTCTTGAGCTAACGGTGGGTCTTTTACAGGTCCTTTGAGAGCAGCGGAGGGTACGCAAAGCAAGAGTAAGTGCAGGCTTGGGAACACGCGTCCTGGGCACACCAGGGCAACAACACAAGGAAAGGAACTCAAGGTTGGAAAACCCGCAACACCCTCTGTCAATTCTTAGTTTAGGCTAAGTGCGGGTAGTGTTAGAAGTAATTCCAGGCAACGATAGGCACGAGATAAATCAAAGACTATCTAAGAAATCAAGTTCAAGTCAAGAGATAACCTGTGTGTGTGGACGACAACCTTAAAGGAAAAGAACCTAACGTGAAACGACCAAACTAAAGTGCAAAATTAAACTCAAGTATTCCTAACGACGTGATATCAGACAAGAGTATAAACACGATAATCAACATAAAAAGGGAATTAAGTAATTGATACAAAGAACTCAGAAACGTGGTTGTACCTGGGACAAATTGGGTTAATCAGTTAGGTATATGAACCTTAGATCAGGACGACACCTAGTAAGAGATAGACAAAGCCTTAGGTCTTCGGAGGCTAGTGTCAATCATACTGCGAGGTCTTGGGCCCAGCAGTTGAGTCACCACTCGCATTACCCTAGCTCTGTGTTGAAGCTCAAAGTCAAGGACAAAGCATGGAAGCACATCAAAAGGTGGACACACAAGGAAAGGGAGCAAGTAGGGAGCTCCAAGAAGTGTATGTCAAATTTTCAGAAGAATCCCCTACAAAAATAGTGATTTCCATCACTAAAAACCATTGTAAATACCATTATCTATTTTTAGTAACTCCATTTTGTTCAAGCCGAGGAGTCCTCGAGCTTGAGGAGTATTAGAAGTACCATCATACCAATTCTCATAATTTTTAGACTTCGTTTGAGCCCTCAAATAAGCCCTGGAACCTAATTTTTAACTAGGCCGGACACTAGGTCTGGACAGGGCCAAAACTAGTCAAAAAACTATAAAAAGAGCTAGAGAGCTCATTTTTGAGGTTGGCTTGTTGGAGAGTAGAACTTTTCTAAGAGAACTCTTTTGCAATCTAAGCGTTCCATTGTTCCTCTCTTTGATCTTACTTTGTGCGCGTGTGTGTGTATGTATGTGTGTGCATGTTTGTGTGCTTTCACTCGCGCACTTGTGCCTTCACTTGCTCGTGGTCTTCATACCGGTCCTCACGTCTCTGCGGATTGACAAGTAAAGGAGGTGGTGCTTGCGCTTGAGCTACACCAAATTTTGGCGCCGTTGCCGGGGAGAGAGCTTCGAGGACGAGCGTTGTGATGGTAAGATCGTAGATTTGCGACGTTGGAAGGTAAAAAATCTGTCATTTCAGTTCATTTTCTGTTTTTTCCTCTTCATCTTCATCATCATCATCATCTCCACCTTCTTCCATCTTCTTCTTCATAGAAAATTCTTGTTTTTTAGTGCATTTTCACCATTTTCATACCATTTCTCATGCATTATTGTGTGGGAAGGAGTTAGGAGGTGCAAGGGAGAGCAAGCGCTGTGTTTTTTTTTATGATTTTCTGCTCATACGGAGCTCGCCATAGCCAGCGCTCAGAAATTTGAATTTCCCGCCAAAAAACGCGATTCTGTGAAAATTCAAAATTTTTTGAAAAATCACGATTTTCTGTTTTCCTGCCTAAAAGTTGGCTGAAAAAAATCGCGATTCTGTGGTCATTCTCAGAATCACGATTCTGTGAGTGTGCTCAAAATCGCGATTCTCACAAATCACGATTTTCAGTAAAAAACACGATTTTGTGAAAAAAGACGATTCTGTGAAAACACGAATTTTTGCTCAACATCGCGATTTTCAAAAACACGATTTTGTGCTCAACATCGCGATTTTCATGCCAAAAACACGATTCTGAGAAAATACGATTTTCAGTGGGCTCAAAATCGCGATTCTCACAAATCACGATTTTCAGTAAAAAACACGATTTTGTGAAAAAAGACGATTCTGTGAAAACACGAATTTTTGCTCAACATCGCGATTTTCAAAAACACGATTTTGTGCTCAACATCTCGATTTTCATGCCAAAAACACGATTATGAGAAAATACGATTTTCAGTGGGCTCAAAATTGCGATTCTCACAAATCACAATTTTCAGTAAAAAACACGATTTTGTGAAAAAAGACGATTCTGTGAAAACACGAATTTTTGCTCAACATCGCGATTTTCAAAAACACGATTTTGTGCTCAACATCGCGATTTTCATGCCAAAAACACGATTCTGAGAAAATAGGATTTTCAGTGGGCTCAAAATCGCGATTCTCACAAATCACGATTTTCAGCAAAAAAAAAAACACGGTTTTGTGAATCACGATTCTCTGAGTCAAAATCGCGATTTTCAAAAACACGATTTTGTGCTCAACATCGCGATTTTCAGAAACACGATTTTGTGCTCAACATCGTGATTCTCTGAAAGTTCACGATTCTCTAAGTCAAAATCGCGATTTTCAAAAACACGATTTTGTGCTCAACATCGCGATTTTCAGAAACACGATTTTGTGCTCAACATCGCGATTTTCAGAATCACGATTTTGTGCTCAACATCGCGATTTCAGAATCACGATTTTGTGCTCAACATCGCGATTTTCAGAAACACGATTTTGTGCTCAACATCGCGATTTTCTGAGTTCACAAAATCGCGATTCTCTGAAAGTTCACAAAATTCTCTGAGTCACGATTCTCTGGAAGTTCACAAAATCGCGATTTTCTCCAAAGGTCCTGTTTGCCTGTATTGACCCCTAGGAGCCTGAATTGGCATAACTTTTTCATCCAAAGTCCATTTTTTGAGCTCTATAGTTCGTTGGAAAGCTCGTTTCAAATCCTACACGACCTCAACTGTTTTTTTCAAGAATAACGCGTTGATTTTGAGATAGGATAATTTGAAGTTGACCCTCAAGTGGGACTAGGGAACCAAGGGGACTCCAAAGAATTTTGAACCATACCAAGGGGAAAATTTGGACTCTTGACTAAAGCTTATGAACCTGAGATCTGGTAGACACTTAGGCAAGGATAAACAAAGCATTAGATCTTCTGAGGCTAGTGTCAACCATACATCCAAGTCTTGGGCACAACAACTAAGTGGTCATCTTTTACTAAGTTCAGACACAAGTGATTTAGAAATGTCTTTTAGTATGGGAAAACCTGCAAGTGGCTCAGGGACTGCCCATCTACAAATACTAGAAGGTCCCTATAAGACACAGTTGGAATATATTCGGACCAACCAATTAGGTGCTCGCATCTATGAGAATGGTCTGAGGCGATCAGTGGTCCAACTCAAAAATCCAGATCAATCCTTTGGACTTGAACACCCGGTGGTCAAGTTCGAAGAGGGTTCATACATTGATAAGGAAGGAACCATGTATGTGGTCACCAACCTACCAGATAGGATGGATGAGTTTGGAAATGTCATTCCTGAGAATGAAATAGGAGACCTAGAACAAGGAAATGTAGGACAAGGACCCCAGACTCCTAGAGGTAAGTCAGTTTTGACCCGAGTGATCACTCCGGACTGGATCCCTCAAGACAACAAAAGCATAGAACTATTTTTGAATAGGGCAACAGAGGAAGCCTTTTGGAGATTCAAGCCAGATCAACCTAGCCAATTGGGCATAGTTATCATCTATGAATTCAAAGATCCTGAGATACCAGGCAAAGTTGTCTACCTGGATAACACATCAGAGAAGATATTCTTGGTAACAGAACATGATAGACATGCATATACTTGGAAGAATGAATTGATTTTCCCTCCACCAAGATCCAATGTTTCCCATGGCCTCCAACGTGTAGGATCTTCCCACGCTCATGAAGCCCAGAGAGAAAGAACTAGAGAGAGACCTGAGGTAAGTTTTGCACACACCGTGGGCAGGAATAGATCAGGATTTGAAAATGAAAGACCTGAAAGAGAGAGACATCAAGCACATAGGCAAAAAAGAGATGAACATGATTTTCCATTGCCTAGACCCCGAGAGCACCCAAGAACCCTTAGACCCACTCAAGTGATCAAGGCAATGAAGAATTATTTTGACGGGTCAGGAGATCCTTATGATCATGTGGCCGAGTTCAAACAAGTGTTGAGAGCTGAACAGGTTGAGGATTTATTCACCCAATACGAGGCATTTGGTTTGACTCTTAAGGGCACTGCCTTGGCTTGGTTTCAACCATTGAGTAGTCGCAACTATCGCGATATAGGTCAACTGCTAGACGAATTCATTGTAGAATTTTCCAAGAGTGGTATCAGGCATAACACATCATCCTTGATCCACAGTTTCAAGCAGACACCCCAAGAAACAGTGCGACTAGCAGGTAGAAGGTTCAGACAGTACATAGAAAGATGCCCTGCTCCCGAGTTACCCACACCAGCCAAACAAGTGGCTTTGTTCTTAGATGGCTTACTGAGCACAAAGTTAAGATCATATGTATATTTGAAAGAGCCTAGATCCATAGAAGAGTGCGTGCGGATATGCATTGACATAGAAGATAACTTGGGTGAGGAGTTAGGATTATCCAAACTCTATAAGGATTCAGATAGTTCTACTAGTTATACTTCAAAAATCTCCACGGAAATAGAGGAGATAG
The DNA here is from genome assembly GCA_020310875.1 of Ceratopteris richardii. Lineage (NCBI taxonomy): Eukaryota > Viridiplantae > Streptophyta > Polypodiopsida > Polypodiales > Pteridaceae > Ceratopteris > Ceratopteris richardii. The sequence continues at coordinate 72,065,301 of CM035419.1, forward strand.
CTGAGCAAGTTGCCAAGAAGCTGGGAGTCCAAAATAAACAAACACTGGAGTGAGCTAATGTTTGCCCAATGCAAAACCAAAACATTAGAGAAAGGAATGCTCCATATTGCACTATTGAGAGAAAATACACAAACCACACGGCTCAAGATTGTCCCTACAATAGGCAGGCTGTTAGACAGAATTATCAGCAACCTTACCCACAAGGTAGGTATCAGAACCAATACCAACAGCCATATTATAGACCACAACAGCAATATCAGGTACCATATAGGCCACAACCTGTCTTGGGAAACCAACCACCAACTCCAGCCAACGTGATTCCAGTCAAATATGCTGTGGGAGAGGAAAATCCAAACAGAGCATTGGTGCCCCTAACCCCATTGATACCAGATAATGATTCTCATGCTCATAGTTCAGACTACTCCCATGAAGGTAGTCCACATGCGTATTACACAGAGTCACCTGAACATAGTGAGATTTACTCGTATCAATATGAGGCACCACCTATGGAGTAAAATTGGGAGCCAGAATACTCCAATGTCATGTACACAAATGCTAACCCTAGGCCCCAATTGAGACAAATGAGACCACAAGCCCCTAGAGGATCTTGTTTTAGATGTCAAGGTGATCATTTCATTCGTGACTGTCCCCACCCATCATCTCCGAGTCAAGGACAGGCTATCACAATACAGGCTTTTTGCCCTGATTGTGGCAAAGACCATCTCCCTAGAGATTGTCCAAGAAACCCCTCCAGCGCACCCAAGATTACACCTATACAGGCAGTTACTAGGGCACAAGCATTAAAACAGGATTCAAGTTCAAGTAGCAGTAATGTGGCGGATTCAAGTTCAAGTAGCAGTAATGTGGCACCTATACAGGCAGTTACTAGGGCACAAGCATTAAAACAGGATAAACCAGTAGAACAATCAGAGTCGAGTGAATCGGGAGAGCCTAGTAAGAGGAAAACAAGAACATGGAAGGATACCAGAGAGAAGGCCAATCGCAAGTGGAATAAAAAGTTATCGGAACTAGAAGAAAGCTTAAAAGAAGCGAAAACAAAAATAGAAGACATTGCATCTCAAAGCCCCTCGAATGCCGAAACTCCATCCACTCCACCTCATCCCACCCCACCACCCATTGTAAATAGACCACAACCAGGGTCTGTTCTTGCAGATCCAACCCCAGAAGGCTTGGACATGATGTTCAAGGCCTACAAGGCTCGACTTCAAGAAGGGCCTACAGCTGCAAACCTAGACAAGAGTTACCCTAGAGCGGACTTAGAGATTGAACGGATGAAAATGTGCATGAAAATGGTAGAACAAGCTCAAGCTATACTTGAGACTAGTCAAAAGTTCAATCAGACAAACTCTGTCAAAGGGGATTTGCATTTCCAGGGCTTACTAGAACGATTAGAGCAGTTGGTAAACAAACCACAAGTTTCTTTACCTCCATAGGCTCAACCAGTTATTGAAAGAGGAAGCTCACCACCAATGGGAGCTTATGTTCCTAATTCCACAGATCCAGGAATACCTCCTTCAATTCAACAGTACTCTCAAGAATTCTTGCGGGAAATACAAGAAGAGAAATGGGCCAAGGAGACGGGTAATTCCCCTCCTATTCTTGAGATTGATGATCTTCATGATCAATTTCCCCAAGACATTCCATCTATTTACGGAGATGAAGCAGAACAACAAGAAGACGAAAGGTTAGATTTTGAATCTAATACCTTAGAAGAACTGCCTCAATTTCCAGGCCCATGGGAATCTGAATCTCTCCAGATTAGAGCTCCCACAATACTAGTAAGAAATCAAGACTCAGTGGTTCCAAGGAACACGGATGTCGTGAAGAACACTAAGGTTCAGTGTCATCTCACTGTAGAAGAGCTGCTCAAAGCAAAACCTGAGCTTTGGAATCATGTGAAGGATCAGGTTCCAGAACTTGATTCCAACATGCCAAAAGCAGGCTCCAAGCAAAGGGTACCAGAGATACCTCTAGACAAAATAGGGGACATGTGTGAGGGTGAAGAAGGTAATACTTATCTTCCAATCACCTACCAAGGTTACACAACCAAAGCAATCATAGATTCAGGTGCTGGTGTTGCTATTGCGACCACCTCCTTGTGGAAGCAATGGGGCAAGCCCACATTAAGACCAACTAGAATGAAGCTTCAAATGGCTCATGGTCATTTTGAAAGACCTCTAGGATTGCTAGAAGGGATCACTCTAACCACTTGTGGTGTAGAGTTTGAGCACACATTTGCTATATGTGACTTTGAGAAAAATAATGTCTATGAGATGATCCTAGGAAGACCCTTCCTACGACAATTGCAAATAGTACAGGATTGGGGAACTAACTCCTTGTACTTACAGCACTTAGGGGTCACCACCAAGGTCAATTTGAAGGATTACACCTTCAGAGATGTACCACCCCTACAGTGGAATTCTATCCACAAAGCGAAAGAAGATTCCATCTCTGTGCATTCTGAAAGTTCACCTGATCCATCATGGCTGCATGAAGATACTCATTTGTGGATGTGCAAGGTTGCAAAGGAAGAGGAAAAACGTTTAAAGGCAAGAGAAGAAGGAACTTCGCTAGGAGATAGACCAGCTAGAGACCCAACCTACACACCGATGATCTTTCCAGATGAGGAGTTTGAGCCTCATGGCTGGCCAGAAATCTTAGCCACCATGGACATTGCTGTCAATGAGGAACAGTGGACACCTCATTGTGATGAGGAGGGTTATGATATCTCAGTGTTCATGTGTCAACCCTTGCTAGAAGAATGTGACCCTAGTGATGTCATAGAAGAAGAAGAGAATGACGATGATCTGGAGTCTATTGTGATGGATAGTTGCTTTAACTCAGAGCAGCACTATCTAGAAGATATAGGAGTGTTCACAAGTATTAAAACAGTAAACTCAAAGGATGGAAGTGAGAGTAGTCAAAAGAAAAAGAAAAGAAAAGCAGTGAAACAAGAAAAGGAGGAATCATTGTTTGAAGTACCAGAAAACTTCAAGAAATATGAAGTTGACGACCGCAAAATTTTGGTACGAATGCCTAAGAGAGAGGCCATCATAGGAGAATCATATGATAATAAAGAAAAGACCAAGAAGATTGTAGTGACCATTGAAGAGAACGAAGAGAGATGCACATATATAGGAGATGACCTAAGTGCAAGAGAAGAAATGGAGCTCATAGCTCTATTAAGGGAATATAGGGATGTGTTTGCATGGCACTATAGAGACTTGAAAGGGGTAGATCCAAGAATTTGCTCTCATACTATCCCCATGACTGTTGATGCTAAGCCCACCAAACAGAAGCCCTACACATATAATGATACCTATGCAGCCAAAATAAAAGAAGAAATTGATAGGTTGATTGAAGCTGGATTCATCTATGAGATTGAGCATACCGAATGGGTGTCCCCCATTGTTGTGGTACCCAAGAAGAACGGGAAGTTGCGAGTGTGTATTAACCTTAAAAAAGTTAATGCCGCTACGATTAGAGATAGTTATCCACTTCCAATCACAAAACACCTATTGGAGCGTGTTGCAGGCAAGGAAGTTTATAGCTTCCTTGATGGATTTTCAGGTTACAATCAAGTAGCCATTGCCCCAGAAGATCAACACAAAACAGCTTTTGCTACCGAATGGGGAATCTTTGCATTTCGTGTGATGCCATTTGGGCTCACCAATGCACCTGCAACATTCCAAAGGCTCATGTGTCATGTCTTCAAAGAGTTCTTGCGAAAGAGCTTAGAAGTGTATGTGGATGATTTATGTGCTCATTCCCAAGAAAGAAGGTTTCACATCCCTGAGCTCAGACAAATCTTCAACAAGTGTAGAGAATATCGAGTGTGTCTGAACCCAGAAAAGTGTGTGTTTATAGTGCGTCAAGGTAAAATCTTAGGTCATATTGTTTCTAAGAATGGAATCTCAACAGATGAAGATAAGGTACGAGCCATAGCGGAGCTACCAAGGCCAAGGAATATTAAAGAGGTACAAGCCTTTATGGGCCATTGTGGATACTACCGTAGGTTTATCCACATGTACGCGATCATAGCTAGACCCCTTTATGCCTTGTTGTCTAATTTTGAGTGGAACGACGAATGCGAGAATTCTTTCAACGAACTGAAGAAACATTTGTGCACAGCACCAATACTCACCACTCCTGATTGGAATAAACCCTTCCATGTCCATGTGGATGCATCCAATCATGCCATAGGATGTGTGCTAGCACAACCCACAAGTGAAGGAAACTTAGATTTGCCCATAGCATATGCTAGTAGACAGCTCACTGCAGCTGAACGGAACTATACCACAACTGAGCGAGAGGGCTTAGGCATGGTATATGCTGTGAAGACGTTTAGAGACTATTTATTGGCCAACAAGTTCAAGTTTTTCACTGATCATCAAGCTTTGTTATATTTGGTCAATAAACCTTGCAATACTGGACGCTTAGTAAGATGGTTCCTCTTACTAATGGAATATGACTTTGAAGTTGTTGTCAGGAAAGGTAGAACCCACCTTCGGGCAGATCACCTTTCTCGCATCACTTCAGGAGAGTCACCGCAAGGAGTGTCTGACGAATTACCCGATGCTTATCTGTTCAATTTAGAAGTTGTTCCTAATTGGGCAAAAAAGTTGGTACCAGTCCTAACCTTTGGCCCTGCAAATAAGAATGTGAAAACATCACAAGAAGAAATTGTAAAATCACAAAAATATCACATATTAGCAGGAAGCATGTACAAACAAGATACTGAGGGTGTATTAGCTTGTTGTGTGGAGGATGATGAACATAGTAGTTGGTTGCAACAAGCCCATGAAGGAATGCTAGGAAATCACTATTCTAAACAACGAATATTGCAAAATCTAAAGCGTTTAGGAGTGTATTGGCCTAGCATGGACAAAGAAATACATGAGTGGATTAAGGATTGTCCAAGGTGCAGAGAGAGACCCCCAGTGGAGCATGCGACCCTTTATCAAGTGTCATTAATTCCAGATTGGAGTGCTCCGTTGGTAGAGTTTATGAGATCGGGAAGATTACCCAAAGAGGCTAGTCTAGCAAGAAGATGAAGCATGGAGCAAGAGGCTCAAGGCTATGCCTTAGTAGGGGACAACCTATACCGAAGAGGCAAAGATGGTTACTTAAGACTATGCGTTCATGAATCAGACTATTTAAAGGTCTTAGAGACTGCACACAGCGGTGTTGCAGGTGGACATTTTGGTCCTGACCGAGTGATCAAGACCATTCTATTCTCAGGACTTTGGTGGCCCACTCTTCATATGGACGCACATACCTATGTGAAGAAATGTGACACATGCCAACGTGCACAATATCCAGTGAGAAAAGACGAGATGCCCTTGAGGCCAATGATGGGAGGACGTGCATTTTCGAAGTGGGGCATAGACTTCATAGGTCCTATTAACCCCCCAGCTAGAAACTCCCATGCAGAGTACATCATTGTAGCCACAGATTACCTTACAAAGTGGGTAGAAGTAAAAGCCACAACAAAGAATGATGCTCAGACTACGGCTAAGTTCTTATTCGAGAATGTGTTCATGAGATATGGACTACCAATCGAGTTGGTGAGTGATAGAGGCACACACTTCTTGAATGAAGTCATTGAAAATCTTCTCCAAGAATTCTTGGTGATACATAAGAAATCTGCCCCCTATCACCCACAAGCCAACGGACAAGCCGAGAGTACCAATAAGATCCTCTGTAACGTATTGACAAAACTGGTAAATAATAAATGCTCTGATTGGGACAAACAACTTCATCATGCTGTTTGGGCTTATCGAGTTGCCTACAAAACGGTACTCAACGCCACCCCATTTCAGATGGTCTTCGGACAGAACACTGTGCTACCATTAGATTTCTTAATCCCTGCCTTAAAAGTAGCACAAGAGTATGAGTGGAATGGGCATGAATTGTCCTCTAGGATCTTTGATCTCGAACGCTTGGGTGAGACGAGGCTACGAGCGGCAGCAGGCATCTACGCTGCAAAGAAGAGGCAAAAGGCTTACTTTGATGCACACATCAAGGATAAGGGATTGAAAGAGGGAGATCTAGTGTTGGTATACACACTAAAATAACATGCCCGTAAGTTGGAAAAAAGAGGATACGGACCCATGATCATTAATAGAATTTCCACTAGTGGTGCAGTTCAGTTGGCCACTCTAGAAGGAGATATCTTGCCAAACTATATTAGTGGCTGTAGAGTCAAGCTATATCAAGAACCTCTTACTGAGGATATGCTAATGAGACTCAACACTGCTAAGAAGCGAAAAGATGAAGAGTTAAGAGTGAGAGAAGAAGCACAGGTAGAGGCCAGAGAGCGTATTAGGCGAAATAAGTTAAGGCGATTAGGACTAGAAGTCAACTCAAAAGCCCCAAAATATCACATGGATATGTGTCAAAAGTCAGGCATAGCGACTTCTCAGGTCATTGACCGAAGACCCTTTGTGACCATAGAGATAGGACAAGGGAAGGGTGCAAGGATGGTGAAAGCATTGATTGACTCAGGTGCAGCAAGTAGTGCAGTTAGACTTTCCTACTGCCATGACTTGGGGTTGAACATCAATCCCATAGAAGCTTATCTCATAGGATTGGGAGGTGTGGAAACCCCTTGTTTGGGCGAGGTGGAACTTCCCATCTACCTTCAAGATGTTCCAATGAAAGTCAAAGCGCTAGTATGTCAAGATGAGAACCTTACAGAACCACTTGTCTTGGGTCAAGATTGGATCTATGACCATGCAGTTAACTTAAACCTAAGAAGTCAAATTCTTCAAGTTTGGGTACATGAACAATGCATTACATTAGAATTAGAGACCTGCATGCTCCTAAATCATGGCACCACACACTCTCTTAGTTCTTCCAAGACTAATCATATGAAAGAAGATGTTGTATGTGTCAAAAGCTCTATGATGCAGAAGGAGTCAATCGTGGAAGACCAGGTTCGAAGGTGGGTGGATCTTTTTTCTCCTCCAAAGAATCAAGTAGCCACAGTAGTGAGTCCACCACACAAGCAAACACAACCGTTCACGACAACTGCTACATCAAATAGAACGACACCATTCGATAAAAAAGCAGTTCCGAGCATGAAGCAGATATGGGTACGCAAAGGAGCGCAACCACCAGCCTTGCCCCCACAAATCCCATCCATGCACACCAACCAGGCCAGAAGACGAAGGAAGCAGCTCAGACAAGCTCAATCACAAGGTATCCAACAAGTTTGGGTGCCTAAGAACTTAGCTGCAGCTCAACAAGGGCAATTACAGATGTGGGTACCTAAGAAGCTCCTACATCCACAACAACCTTTGTTCTCCCACATGCAAAAGGTTTCAACAAAGAAGCCAAAAAGAGAAAAGGGTAAGAACCACGTACAGAGACCAAAGGAAGATCAAGTCAGCTCTTCAACATTAGTAGGAAGACATGCAAAAAGGATATGGGTTTGGAAGCCAAAAGTGCAAGTAGCCTCCACCGAACCAAAGCGTCAACCACACTGGATACCACAGTTCAGAAAGCATCCAAAGAGAAAGACGCCTGAAGTGACCTCTACAGTGCCAAATGATGTTCTAAAATGGACTCCAATAAGGAGGATTACATCAGTTCGAGACTCAATGGATACCTCCACCAAGTTCGGCATCAACCTCCACAAATAACACCGAAAGCCTTGACCGAGCAACAACCATGTGCTCCTTGCACAACCCTGTCTTTTGCACCAGTCAGGTCATGCATTTCCAAAGTATGCATTAATATAGGGCCACATTACACGGCCGTGCATAGACACACTTGAGAATCCCACGCACAAGAGCACAGTGACATATGTCAAATATTTCTATTGATACTAACTTTTGTGTTCTTGTTTTGTGATATCCTGTTCCAAAAAAAAAAAAAAAAAAAAAAAAAAAAGGGAGAAAGAAAAGCGAAAGAGAGCTTGTTCCCAGGTTTGGCTTATGAAACATGAATGAGTCATGCTTAGTTGAAGGAGGAACTGTTGATTACTGGGCATTTAGCAATTTGGATAGAAGTGTGTCTCGGCCAGTAGTGAGATTATTGTTGCCTTATCTGGCAGATGACAAGCATTTGGCATGAACATGGCATCTACAACTATGATTTTCTCTTACCATGGTAGGAATGAAGAGCTTGAAGGTCCACAACTTGAGTGATGCTTAACTACTTCATGTACCAGAGCATCCAAGAAGATATCTGCAAAGGGTAGTTCTAGAGGAGAAGACTCCTGCATATGGTGAGCTAAAGAGAATATGTGAAACTCAGCTTGGTGTAGTTTCCCGATGTTGCTTGCCAAGGAATATAAAGCAATTCAATTCTCAGTATTTCCTGAACCAGTATGGAACAGTAGCACTGGTGAGTGGTCTATGTCAATCAGCATGGTAATCTCTTAGAAACCGGCACGTGTCCAATATTCCTCTGAGTGTCAATATAGGGAAGTGAACGTGCATGAGCCCAAGCTCAGAAATGCACATTGTTACTGACAAAGGTTGCTTTGAAAAGAGGAGAGAGGATCCACCACTCAAAAGCTCTCATCAGTGGACAATCAACATGGACATTCATCAACAAGGTTCCATCCCAAAGGCCGAGTGTACAACACGAAGAGACAAACATCCATCAACCTTCTCAATGGTAAGTATCTTTACTCTGGAAACACCATAACCATGATAGTTTAGGAAACCCCTTCGTCAGCATACCCTTGAGCACTTAGCTCAAGACCCGCAATTTTTGCACCATACTTCTTCCAATGCATTTTCCAAGTAAGCATGCGTAGGGCTACATTACAAGGCCGTGCACAAGGCACATACTTTTTTCAACCCAGGCACGAACACACTTACCCATCATTCATTATGGGTTATGAGTAGTTGGCATGACTGCTCTCAACATCATCTTTGGAAGAGTTAGCGGACATCTTGGGAACAACATCCATATCTCGGAAGCAAATTGAAACCAGTAGTTGCTCCAAATCACTCTCGACAACCTCTTTTGAGCAACTTACAATTTTGAAAGCTCACAATGACACATTCTTGCTGGAATCCAAGGAACCAGCTCATACAACACATGGACACCACCTCTCAAAGCACTACATGGAACAGCCCTTCCAACAAGGGTCTGTCAGGGACGACAGACTCGAGAGGGGGGGGAGTGTTGAAGCTCAAAGTCAAGGACAAAGCATGGAAGCACATCAAAAGGTGGACACACAAGGAAAGGGAGCAAGTAGGGAGCTCCAAGAAGTGTATGTCAAATTTTCAGAAGAATCCCCTACAAAAATAGTGATTTCCATCACTAAAAACCATTGTAAATACCATTATCTATTTTTAGTAACTCCATTTTGTTCAAGCCGAGGAGTCCTCAAGCTTGAGGAGTATTAGAAGTACCATCGTACCAATTCTCATAATTTTTAGACTTCGTTTGAGCCCTCAAATAAGCCCTGGAACCTAATTTTTAACTAGGCCGGACACTAGGTCTGGACAGGGCCAAAACTAGTCAAAAAACTATAAAAAGAGCTAGAGAGCTCATTTTTGAGGTTGGCTTGTTGGAGAGTAGAACTTTTCTAAGAGAACTCTTTTGCAATCTAAGCGTTCCATTGTTCCTCTCTTTGATCTTACTTTGTGCGCGTGTGTGTGTATGTATGTGTGTGCATGTTTGTGTGCTTTCACTCACGCACTTGTGCCTTCACTTGCTCGTGGTCTTCATACCGGTCCTCACGTCTCCGCGGATTGACAAGTAAAGGAGGTGGTGCTTACGCTTGAGCTACACTCTGATACCAGTGAATCAGAGATGTCTCAAGGCATGGACAGACCTACGGGAAGTTCAGGAGTGCCATACTTGCACAGGGTAGAAGGCCCTTACAAAACGCAATTGGAATACCTTAGGACCAACCGATTAGGTGCCAGCATCTATGAGGACGGCCAAGGAAGATCTGTGGTACAGATTAAGAATCCTGATCAATCCATTGGATTAGAGCACCCAGCTGTCAAGTTTGAAAACGGAGCATACTTGGACAAAGAAGGAACCATATACGTAGTCACCAGTCACCCAGATAGGACGGACGAATTTGGAAATGTGATCCCCGAAGCAGACTTAGGTGACCTGGAGCAAGGAAACATGGGTGCAGAACCTAGAACCCCTCGAGGTAAATCGGTTCTCACTAGGATTATCACACCGGAATGGATTCCCCAGGATAATAAGAGCATAGATTTGCTCCTCAATCGAGAGACTGATGAAGCCTTTTGGAGGTACAAACCTGATCGGCCAATTGATATAGGAACAATCATGATCTATAAGTTTAAGGATCCTGATAGCCCAGGCAGAGTGACCTACTTAGATCACGCTTCGGAGAGGATCTTTGTGGTGACAGAAAATGATAGGCATGCTTACACTTGGAAGGGTGAATTCGTTTTCCCCCAACCAAGATCGAATGTATCCTATGGTCACCTTGGAGCTGGAACATCCCAAGCTCATGGAATGCAAAGAGACAGAAGTAGAGATAGACCAGAAGTAAGCTTTGCCAACCCAGTGGGCAGAGAAAGAACGAGGACGGAAACAAATAGAGTAGAACCTGAGATACTTAGAGCTCACAGGAATCAAAGAAATGCGGATGAGTTCCCTCTACCACGACCTAGAGAGCACACAAGGACTTTGAGACCGACTCAGCTAGTTAAGTCCATGAAGAACTACTTCGATGGCACTGGAGATCCATACGATCATGTGGCTGAGTTTAGGCAAGTCCTGAGAGCTGAACAAGTAGAGGATCTATTCACTCAGTACAATGCCTTTGGTCTGACCCTTAGGAACACTGCCCTGACATGGTTTCAGCCGCTAAACGAGAGGCAGTTCAGGAGCATAGACCAACTCCTAGAGGCTTTCATTATTGAATTCTCTAAGAGTGGCATAAGACATAATACCTCCTCGCTGATTCACAGCTTCAAGCAAACCCGTCAAGAGACCGTGAGACTTGTAGGAAGGAGATTTAGGCAATATCTTGAAAGATGCCCTGTCCCTGAGCTACCCACACCAGCTAAGCAAGTGGCTTTATTCTTGGATGGATTGCTAAGTACCAAATTAAGATCATATGTGTACTTGAAGGACCCTAGGACCATAGAAGAGTGTGTACGCATGTGTATTGACATTGAGGATAACCTAGGGGAGGAGTTAGAGCTTTCCAAGATATACAAAGATTCAGATAGTGCCTCTAGCCTCTCTTCCACGCAATCCACATCGATTGAGGAACTTGCAGAGAAAGTTGCTCAAAAACTAGGTGTCTCTAGCAAACAAATTCCAAGATTTGCCCCGGTGAAAAGATGCTATACTTGTGGGGGTGACCACATGGCGAATGTCTGTCCCATTATGGTTCAACCCCAAGTTAATCCTAGTAGCTAGTACTGCACCATAGAACGAAGGTACACCAATCACACCACGCAAGACTGCCCATACAATAAGCAAGCGGTTAGGCAATCCTACCCTCAGCCATACCCTCAACAAGGCAGATACCAGAGCCAATACCCACCTCAGTAGTATGTGAGACCTCAACAAACCTACCAACCCTATCAAAACCAACTGAGACCCTAGCCAGTGCTAGCACAGCAACCACCTGCTCCTACTAATGTGATTCCGGTAAAGTATACTGCTGCAGAAGAGAACCTGAATAGAGCTATAGTCCCTGTAACATCATTGCTTCCTGAAAGTGACCCGAGTGACCATAGCTTTGATTCTACACATGTTGATAGCCCCCAGGCCTACTACATGCAATCTCCTGAACATGGTGAGTCTTACTATAGTGAAGAGCCAAATGAACCTAGTTGGGAGTCAGATTACACAAACGTCATGTATGCAAACCCCAACCCTAGGCCTCAACCTAAGCAAGTAAGACCTCCATTCCCAAGAGGACCGTGCTACAGATGTCAGGGAGATCACCTCATTCGTGATTGTCCCTTACCTCCACTCACACAACCCCAGTCAGTAACAATTCAGGGCTTTTGCCAAGAATGTGGAAAGGAGCATCTTTTACGAGATTGCCCTAAGAATCCTAATAATATGCCAAAAATCACTCCTATCAACGTTATTGGATTGGTGGTAGACTCCACAGGAAGTGTGACATCCACCGCACCAGTACAGGTAGTGACTAGAGCTCAGGCATTGCAGCAGAACCAAGGGGTAAACCAGGATAAGAACCTAGAGGCTAGTGAAACCGAGAGCGTGACAAGGAAAAGGACTAGAGCGTGGAAAGAAAGTCGGGAAAGAATGAAAAGACAATGGGCGAAAAAGATGAGTGAACTTGAGGAAAGCATAAGAGAAACCAAAGCCAAGATAACTGAACTCACATCTCAAACTCCCTCTCACACTACCTCACCACCACCATTCCCATCGCCATCCAATCCGCCACCTTCCAACCCACCTCATACGATTCCACCACCCCCTAGAGTAGGATCAGTATTGGCTGATCCCACTCCTGAAGACATAGACATGATGCTTAAAGCATATCAGGCCAGAATCCAAGAAGGGCCAAATGTAACGGATCATGACAAGTGCTACCCTAGAGCTGACCTAGAGATAGAAAGAACCAAGCTTTGCACGAAAATGGTCGCATTGGCTCAGACTATGTTTGAAGCCAGTCGCCTTTTCAATTACTCGGGCTCAGCCAAGACGCAATTACACTTGGATGGACTTCTAGAGAAGTTAGAGGGCATAATTGCAAGATCTGCCAAGGAAGAAAAAAATCAAGAAAGAGATAAAGCAAGCAAAAACATGACCCATCCCCCATCAAAAGCTTATGAGCCCAATTTCACTGAACCAGACAACCCCTCCTCCCTAGAAAGAATAGAGAATCTAATGGCACAATCACAAAAGGAAATCGCCCCTCAACACCATGACAAGGCTAGTGAAAGAGCAGGTCTTCCTACCTGGAAGGCCTATGTGCCTGAGGCCTACGTGCCTAACTCTACGGAGCCAGACACCTCTTCTTCTCTGAATCTGTTCACACCAGAATTCCTACGCGAGATTCAAGAAGACAAATGGGCTAAAGAAAGTGAAGTCCCTCCTCCCATTGAACTTGTGGATGATGCACATGACCGATTCCCACAAGATATCCCATCCATTTATGGGGAGCAGGAGAGCACCCAATCTCAAGAAAGATTAGACTTCGAGTCTAATTCTTTACAAGAACTACCCCACTTCACAGGCCCATGGGAAGCAAAGTCCACTTGTATGAGAGCACCCACAGTCATGGTAAGAAACGAAGATTCGGTCATACCTAGGAACACAGAGGTAGTGAAGAACACTAAAGTGCAGTGCAATCTCAAGTTAGAAGAGCTACTCAAGGTTAGACCTGAATTATGGAAACATGTCGCCAAACAAGTACCAGAGATAGCAAAACCTCGTTCCCAGGTAGGATCCCAAAGGACAGTGCCAGAAATACCCTTGGATAAGATAGGAGATATGTGTGAAGGTGAAGAAGGGAACACCTATCTTCCCATTACCTACCAGGAGTACACCACCAAGGCAATTTTGGACTCAGGCGCAGGAGTTGCAATTGCCACCACTTCCCTATGGAAGTGTTGGGGCAAACCTGCACTCAGGCCAACGAGAATGAAATTGCAGATGGCCGATGGTCATATTGAGAGACCCTTAGGATTGCTAGAAGGAATAACTCTCACCACTTGTGGTGTCGAGTTTGAGCATACATTTGCTATATGTGACTTCAGCAAAAATCATGCCTATGAGATGATTTTGGGAAGACCATTTATGCGACAGTTGCAAGTGGTACAGGATTGGGGAACCAATTCTTTGTACCTGCAGCACTTAGGTGTTACGACCAAAGTCAATCTTAAGGATTACTCTCATAGAGATGTACCTCCTATCCAATGGAATCCCATCCATAGAGCCAAAGATGATACAGAATCGGTGCATTCCATAGGGTCAGGATCCTCATGGATGCATGAAGACACCCACTTATGGATGTGTAAGGTAGCAGTAGAAGAAGAGAAGAGGGAAAAAGCCAGAGAGGTAGGTGCAAAAGAAACCCATAGATCAATCCAAGACCCAGCCTATACACCTGTAGTTTTTCCAGACGAAGAATTTGAACCTCACGGCTGGGAAGAAATTTTAGCAACCATGGATGTAGCCATCAATGAGGAACAATGGACACCTCACTGTGATGATGATGGCTATGACATCTCAGTCTTCTCCATAGAGCCAATGATGGGAGAGGCAGTTCTAGAAGAATGCGAACCTAGCCTTGATGCATTTGAGGATGCAAGTGACTCCGATCTATAGTCAATCATTATGGACCCACCTTTTGCATCAGATGAAGAATACTTCCATGAAGTTGAATTTCAACCCCAGAGGCATGGAGAGCTTACAAATGATGTAAGATTAGCCACACATGTGACCCCGAAGGAAGAAGGAAAGAAACGAAAGAAGAAAGAAGTCTCACCAGAGGAGGAAGAATCTTTGTTTGAGGTCCCGGAAAATTTTAAGAAGTATGAGATAGACGACAGGAGAGTCATGATAAGAATGCCTAAACCAGAGGCACAATCAGGAGAGGCCTATGATAACAAAGAAACCACCAAGAAAATAGTAGTGGCCCTAGAAGAAGGAGAGGAGAGATGCACATACATAGGCCATGACCTAACAAAGGAAGAAGAGCATGCGTTAATAGCCTTGCTAAGAGAATACAGAGATGTATTCGCTTGGAGCTACAAGGATTTGAAGGGTGTTGACCCAGACATATGCTCACACACCATCCCCATGACTTCAGATGCCAAACCCTCTAAGCAAAAGCCCTATACATATAACGATAATTACGCTGCTAAGATCAAAGAGGAGATAGATCGACTGGTCGAAGCTGGATTTATCTATGAAATTGAGCACACTGAGTGGGTATCCCCCATCGTAGTGGTGCCCAAGAAGAATGGCAAGCTCTGTGTATGCATTAACTTGAAGAAGGTTAATGCAGCCACGATTCGAGATAACTATCCGCTTCCTATCACAGAGCATCTCTTAGAAAGAGTAGCAGGCAAGGAAGTGTACAGCTTCCTCGATGGATTTTCGGGCTACAATCAAGTAGCCATAGCTCCAGAAGATCAGCATAAAACAGCTTTTGCCACAGAGTGGGGTATATTTGCCTTTCGTGTAATGCCATTTGGGCTTACCAATGCACCAGCTACCTTCCAGAGACTAATGTGCCATGTATTTAAGGAGTTCCTGAGGAAGAACTTAGAAGTCTATGTTGATGATCTTTGTGCTCATTCCAACATAAGACAAACCCATATTCCTGAACTCAGACAAATCTTTAACAAATGTAGAGAATATCAAGTGTGCCTAAACCCAGAAAAGTGTGTTTTCATGGTCAGGCAAGGCAAGATTCTAGGACACATACTGTCAAAGAATGGCATATCTACTGACGAAGAGAAAGTGAGAGTCATAGCAGAGCTACCTAGGCCAAGGAATGTCAAGGAAGTACAAGCTTTCATGGGACATTGTGGTTACTACCATCGGTTCATCCACATGTATGTTGTCATTGCAAAGCCCATGTACGGACTTCTGACAAACTTTGAGTGGACGGAGGAATGTGAGAATTCCTTCAATGAGCTTAAACGAAGCTTATGTTCAGCACCAATCTTGACCACACCAGATTGGAATAAGCCATTCCATATTCACGTGGATGCATCCAATTATGCCATTGGATGTGTGCTTGCACAACCTACTGGTGAAGGTAATATGGATCTTCCAATTGCCTATGCCAGTAGACAATTGAATGCAGCTGAACGAAATTACACCACTACTGAGAGAGAAGGCTTAGGCATGATATACGCAGTTAAGAAATTTAGACACTATTTGCTTGCAAATAAGTTTAAATTTTTTACTGATCATCAGGCATTGCTATACCTCGTGAACAAGCCATGCAATACAGGAAGATTAGTAAGATGGTTTCTCTTACTAATGGAATATGATTTCGAGGTTGTGGTAAGGAAAGGGAGGACTCATTTGAGAGCTGATCATCTTTCTAGGCTCACATCTGGAGAAGCCCCACAAGGAGTATCAGATGACCTTCCTGATGCTTACTTGTTTAACTTGGAAGTGGTACCGCAGTGGGCTAAGCCATTAGTGCCAGTATTGACATACGGGCCTAACCATCCAGTAGTAAACACACAGAATAGAGAGGTTGTGAAAGCCCAAAAGTACCACATCATGGCAGGAAGCATGTACAAGCACACGGATCAAGGAATCTTGGCTTGTTGTGTAGAAGAGGACGAGTATGCGAAGTGGTTGCAATTAGCACATGTAGGTGCATTAGAGCAACACTACTCAAAACAACGAACCCTACAGACACTAAGGAGACTAGGAGTACATTGGCCAACTATGGAGGCTGATGTCCAAAAGTTGTGCAAGGAATGCCCAATCTGCTGCACTAAACCACCTGTGGAACACGCCACTCTTTATCAAGTGTCCATAGTGCCAGATTGGAGTGAACCACTAGTATCCTTCCAGAGGACGAAAACATTCCCTCCAGACATGACTCTAGCTAGGAAAAGGAGTTTAGAACAAGAAGCCCAGGATTACTCACTCATTGGTGATAATCTATACAAGCGTGGTAAAGATGGTTACCTGAGACTATGTGTCCATGAGAGTGAGTATCTCAAGATCTTGGACACTGCTCACCAAGGTGTAGCAGGAGGACACTTTGGACCAGATCGGGTGATCAAGGCAATACTATTTGCGGGCTTCTGGTGGCCGACCCTTCACATGGACGCACATACCTATGTGAAACGGTGTGACGTTTGCCAGAGAACTCAGTATCCTATACGTAAATATGAGATGCCATTGAAACCTATGATGGGTGGACGTGCATTCTCTAAGTGGGGAATAGACTTCGTAGGTCCTATTAATCCCCCAGCTAAGGGTTCCCATGCAGAATATATCATTGTTGCGACAGACTATCTAACAAAGTGGGTAGAGGTAAAAGCCACAACGAAGAACGATGCTCAAACAACAGCTAAGTTTTTGTTTGAGAATGTATTCACAAGATACGGGCTACCTATATAGTTAGTAAGTGATAGAGGCACTCACTTCTTGAATGAAGTAATTGAAAATCTGCTCCAAGAATTCTTGGTAGTTCATAAGAAGTCTGCCCCCTACCACCCACAAGCTAATGGGCAAGCTGAAAGCACAAACAAGATTCTGTGCAATGTGTTGACCAAGCTCGTGAATAATAAACGCTCTGATTGGGACAAACAGCTACACCATGCTGTTTGGGCATACCGAGTCGCCTACAAAACGGTACTCCAAGCCACTCCCTTTCAAATGGTGTTTGGTCAAAATGCTGTGCTACCTTTAGACTTTTTGATACCTACATTGGAAGTGGCACAAGAGCATGAATGGACGGGTCATGAACTCTCCTCTAGACTTTTTGACCTTGAACGATTAGGAGAAACAAGACTGAGAGCAGCTGCAGGGATATATGTAGCTAAGAAACGACAGAAGGCCTACTTTGATGCCCACGTTAAGGATAAAGGGTTGAAAGCAGGAGACCTAGTGCTCGTCTACACTTTGAAACAACATGCTAGGAAGCTAGAGAAAAGAGGCTACGGACCCATGATCATTAACAGAATCTCAACAAGTGGAGCAGTGCAACTAGCCACATTAGAAGGTGATGTTCTTCCAAGTTACATTAGTGGGTGCAGAGTCAAGTTGTATCAGGAACCTCTCACAGAGGAAATGCTAAGTCGACTCAATACTGCTAAGAAACGCAAAGAGGAAGAAAAGCGAATTCGAGAGGAAGCTCAAGCAGAAGCCTTAGAGCGCATACGAAGAATGAAATTAAGAAGACAAGGTAGAGAGCACCCTAGGCAAGATGCATATGCAGATCAAGGATATGACGTGGCTATGTGTGAAGTTTTCGGTGTTAGCTCACATAGGATAACTGATCGACGTCCTTTCATAACCTTAGATATAGGACAAGGAAAGAGTGCAAGGACTGTAAGAGCCTTGATTGACTCAGGTGCAGCCACTAGTGCTGTTAAATTGTCTTACTGTCAAGAGTTGCAATTAACTGTCAATCCTGTGGAAGCATATCTCATAGGATTGGGAGGCGTGGAAACCCCTTGCATGGGCGAGGTGGAACTTCCCCTCTATATTCATGATGAGGCAATGACAGTTAAAGTGCTAGTATGTCAAGATGAGGACCTCACTGAACCCCTTGTCCTGGGTCAAGACTGGATCTATGACCAAGCAGTCAACTTAAACCTAAGAAGTGGACTTCTTCAGGTATGGGTGAATCAAACTAGAATTACAATTGAGTTAAATAATGGAGCACTCAAGGAACTAGAAAAGACACGGACTCCTGGTCCCTCCAGGGATGCACATGAAGTTGACCATGTTGTTCTTGTCCAAGGCTATGTGATGCAGAAGAATGAAGATCTCAAAAAAAGGAGTCAGAACCACAATGGAACTCCCTTCTTTTCCAAAGGCCAGAAGGAGGCAGCAACTAAGGGCAGATCAATCACTGAAGACTCTCTGGGCGAGAGACCAAAAGAACGCGCGAAGCAGAACAACTCAGCCGATGAAACAAATGTGGGTGCGGAAAGACGAGCTGCCGGCCGTAACTAAGCGGCAACAACGGTCTCAACTTCCTATTAGTAATCAACGACTTGATGCTAATAAGAGGACTCCTAAAACCTCTGTTGAGAAAGTGAAATCCATTTGGGTACCCAAGAAGTCGATGAAGGCTGACCCGCAATCAAGACAAATTTGGGTGCCTAAGGCTTGCTTGCGGGCTCAACTAACCCCACACAATTCACATCATACACGACAGGGTTCACTCGGTCAAGCAGTCGCTACCCACTCTTGTCTGATACACTCGAACACACTGCCACCTAGAAGCACGCACAGACTCACTTGTAGATGGGTCCCAATGACACAACAACTCCCAGCAGAATTACTCATGCAACCCTCCCGAGTCTCCACAAAACCAAGACCAAAAGCCATCCATGGTGTTTGGCAACCGAAGACTTGTAATAAACCCCCCGACCCCAATCTGTGAATTCATCTCCACTTACTAACTGCATTAGTCAGACAGTGCATCTTTCCATCTAGCTCCTAGGACTATCCAGGCATTAACTACACACACTGTCATCGTGCACTTACTAACCACTGACTCATCATCTACCTCATGTTAATGTTGTAACAAGGACAACAACGGGTTTATTCTGTCCATTACAATGTTAACACCTGGTTCTATATTCTCATAGAACCAACAAGCAAGCAGGGCCATGGCAGAAGCCGGAGGTGCAAGTTCTCACGCCGGATCCAGCGCACAGATTGTGGATATAGAAACACTCCTCCTCGAACCACATCTTACCGAAAGACCGCAAGAACTTCAAGCTGTGCATGTACTCCCAGTTCAGGATCCTCCCCAGGGGCACACCTCTCAAGTGGGCAAACACGCTCATTGGTTCAGTGATGTGGCAGGACCGTTGGGTGATGGAACCTATTTTTGGGAAGCTGAATTGGAGTTTAATGGTAAATGGGGACGCTACCATTTTTTCACGCGCGAGTTTGAGAGCTATCAGAATGCCGAAGTCATGCGTTCAGTATGGACCAAAGCTGGCTTGGACAGTTATTTCAGGGCCCACTTACCAAAGCCGGATTTCTTACGTTGTTCTTATCTTATTAGTACCATCACTCCGAGCAGGGCCAAGGGAGGCGACAGCACCTTTGTGTTACCCTCACTGTTGTCGGGGCACGAACTTAAAAGATTCAAACTGACCCTCAACCTGGTACGAGAAGCATTGGGCATGTATGGTATGCACATTCCTACTGAAAAGGAAACAATGGTTCCAGGCAGAATGAAACATAAAGATCTCAATAAGCTGAAGGATATGGTAGCGATGACACCGACCATCGCTCTTCACCTACGGACCGTCATGCAGCATTTTGCTTTCCCCGCCCAGGAAAGATTCACCATGCCCCCAAAGAAGATATGGTTTAGCTTGTATTTGGCAGAGACAGAAAGCCTCCCTATCAACGTACCACATTGGATCATAGATCAGATTCACCTAGCCCATCAACGGTGGAACAAGAAGCAGAAAAATGTACTTCACGGATGTTGTGCTCTGACCAAGATAATCTATCGATGTCTAGCCTATGACGTGCCTATTCAGCGGGCACTCGTATGGTCCCGGGCCTAGGAATTCCAGAGAAGGCTATCAGCTGCAGGTCCTCCATCAAAGAAGATGAGAGGGGGAGTCCAATTACCCTGCGCTCAACCAAGGGGAGCCACCACTACACCAGAAATTACCCCTCCCCAGACACGACGCATTAGACCATTCACCATTCGGCTACCAAGACCAAGTACAGAGGGACCCAATCTGGTGTTTCCACCCGTCCCATCAGATTTGGAATTTCCACACGGCTTTACTCTCAATGATCTCACTGATGAAGAAGTGGCTAGACTAATCTATGACTCTAATCTCGAAACGGAAACAGAGCGAGCTCAGGAACCACAAACCCATACAACAACGTCAGCCCCCACCCAACCGCAAGTTGTAGAAGTCGACGTCGAGGAACAAGAGACCGAACAAGAGGAAGAAGCCTACGAGGAACAAGAGTATGACGAACTTTCAGAGTTAGCAAGTGCCCCCGCGTATTCGGCTCAAATAAAAAGACTATATCGAACCATGCAGCTAGTTCAAGAACAACATAAAATGTCACTGGAAGCAGGCAAGAAACTCATGAACCAATTGCTGGCAGAGGAAGGCGTGGATGACATGTTCATCGAGTCCATAAACCTACACGCCGATGCAGTAGGATTGGATGAGGCCATTCATGAGGCAATGGCCTACATTCACCGATTTGAGAAAAGAGTTCCCGCCCATCCCATGAGGTCCGGGAAACAAATTCATATCAACATATCAGCACCAGGAGATACAACGCAAGCAGACGAACATCAGGAAGCACCACTGTCACCACCATCCCCACCTCTCACTACACAACTCACTCCACCACATGACACTATCACCACCACGTCCACTACCACCACAATCTTCATGGGAATTCCACTCTCTCCGGGAATCCAATTCGGGGGAGTCACCATGCCCACTTTCACCACTCTCTTCACTAACGTCACATCCACCCCACCCACGATCCCCATCTACACGGTCACTCAAACATTTGACACTATGGAAACATCTCCTGCCACTGCACCGCTCCCTCCCCCCATGCCACCTCCATCTCCCATACCCCCTCCACCCACATCTCCACTTGCATCCACATCATTCACAACTCCCCTTCCCGCCCCCATTCCCCCTGCATCTTCACCCCCCCCCTGCATCATTTAATGTAAATAGTATATTTCTAGCATTAAATCAATGTGTATATCAGCTTCAAAATGAGTACAGAGCTCTGGACGGCTGGTATCAACAACTGACAACAAATCACCATAACTTACAAAGGCAATTTAAAATGCTGGAAGAGGAAAATGCAGATGTGAATCAACGTTATACAACGCTTGAGCAGGCTCACCAAACACTATTGGAGGCACCCCAACCATCGACAGAATCAGGCGTCAAACAACTAGAAGCTTTGCTCGAAGTATACCAGGCCGATAACCTACGAGTCAGACGTAACTTGGCGTTACTCAGGAAACATATGGCCACGGCACTTGAAGAGAACAAGAGACTGCAGAAACAAAATGAAGAGAATCTGGAAGCGACAATGGAAGGCTCTCCCCACGAGATAGATCCAGAGCAGTTCAAAGCAGTTCCCTCGGAGACGATGAAAACCATTTTGGAAAGCTATGCAGATCTCCTGGAAGCCCATGATGACTTGGAAAGAGAACGTGACACACTACGGAGCAGACTTAAGGAACAGGAAGAACAACCAAAGAGTGTCCCATCAACCTCTACCTCAGACGAGGTAAAGGCCTTAACTGAGCAGGTCGCAGAATTACAAAAGAGGTTACTGACATACGAGAGGCAGCCCTCTCCAGTAGTAGAACCAGAGCCAGAAGAGTTGGTCCCTATTGAGGTAGATGATTCGTACGAAGAACCGTATGTTCCTATGCCAATGCCAGGCGGGCAACGAACCTCAGAGGGACTAGACACCTTGGAAGTGGAAGCACCCGAGTGGCTTCAGACACTGGAAAAGACAGCAAACACACACGAAGAACGGGTGGCCATTCAGATCCAATCACTAGTGAACCTAGAAGAAACTGTCATAAAGTCAGAATATTTCAGAAGCATGTCTCATCATAGATGGATCGGCACCAATAATGACCAATATGTGCCTTACTGCATACTTTTGGCCGATTACAACGCCGAGATTCAACGACGATGCGGCAAGCCTCCCACATTTGCTACACAATTTGGTCCAGATGATATACCAGAAAGTGCTAAGCGTGGGTCCATCCATCAACCCACCTGGAGGATCAGGCTTTTGGAAACATATCCTGAAATGGTCCGAACCTGGAATAATATGCCGTTGTTTATTAAATATAATCCTTGTTACGTTCCAGTTCTTCGAAGATGCACCTGGCCTGAATTCACTATTGCCGTCAGAGACATCAAAGCCTGCGCAAAATGGTTAAATTACGTTTATCTAGCACCTCCACGAGGACCCCCCACGGTGAACTACATGATTTCTACAGTCCGTCACTGGAGCATTCGGCTACGCAATAATCCCGATGTGATGGCCCAGATGTGTATGAAAATATTTGAATTAATGCTGATCACTTTCAGGACGTTTAAGAACATTAAGGACCCCCACTTTTCAGGAGCAGGCTTCGTGACAGGAAACCAGGATCTGGTGTACGATATGAGTACCACCCCATCAATTGAAGTAATATATGCTTGGCACGCCAGAATCAAGTACCTCCCAGCCTGCTTTAAACAGACATTTGAGGAGATGTTCATCACAGGATTCTGGGAATATCACTCCGAAATCTTTATACCCAGACCATCACATCTCCTCCAATTATTTGCTGTGGAGAGAACTATTCACTCAGAACAATTGAGGGTGCCTCATCCAGACGTCCCCGGACCTGTGAATTGGGATGATTTGCTCACAGATCTAGCACGCGGCTTACGACTCGAAGAACACCACCTAGCCTCCGATGTCGTCCAATATTATGTTCAAAAATCCTCTAGACAAGGGTCTGTCAGGGGCGACAGACGCGAGAGTGGGGGGGGGTGTTGGCAGCACTCAGGGAACCGAAGGAGCCACAAGACGAAGAGAGTCAGAGCGAAGGGACAGCACAAGCAGACATGGCATTGGCAGCAGTCAGGGAACCGAAGGAGCCACAAGACGAAGAGAGTCAGAGCGAAGGGACAGCACAAGCAGACATGGCAGTCAAAGAAGATCTGGCAAGTAGGCCATCTAAATTTTTCAGACATCAAGGAGTTGACACACAAGAAGAAAGAGCAAGTAGGGAGCTCGAAGGTATGTATGACAAATCAATAGAGAAAACCCCTACACAAATAGTGATTTTCATCACTGAAACCCTTGTAAATATCATTTCGTATTTTTGTAGCTCCATTTTGTGCAAGCCAAGGAGTCCTTGAGCTTGAGGAGCTTTAGAAGTATCTACCTGCCAATTTTCATATTTTTTAGATCTCGTTTGAGCCCTCTAATAAGCCTTGGAACCTAAATTTTAACTAGGCCGGACACTAGGTCTGGACAGGGCCAAAGCTAGTCAAAAACTATAAAAGGAGCTAGAGAGCTCATTTTTGAGGTTGGATTGTAATTGAAATGAACTTGTAAGAGCTTTTTGAAAGTAATCTAAAGAACTCCATTGCTTCTCATCCTTTGCCTTACCTTGTGTGCGCGTGTGTGTGTATGTGTGTGCATGTCAGTGTGCTTCTCACTCACACACTTGTGCCTTCACTTGCTCGAGGTCTTCATACCATCCTCATGTCTTCCCGGATTGACATTAAAGGAGGTGCTACTCATCACTGAGCTACAGTGCTCCTCGGCTAAAGATTCACGAACAAATGACTCATGGGTGTTGGATAGTGGTGCATCTCATCACATGACGAGTAGAAAAGACCTTTACAGTTCCTTACAGCCTCTAAAGGAACCCATCACAGTAAAGGTAGGAAACAATGCAAGATGTCCTATAGAGGGCGAAGGTATGGTTTCTTTCATTAACTCTAATGGCGATATCAGAAATCTTTCAAATGTGTTGTATGTTCCACAAATAAAACGAAATCTACTTTCAGTAGCTTCTATAACTAATCAAGTTCATCAAGTATCTTTCAGTAAGACAAGAGCTAAGATTATGGACGGTAACAACAACATTGTTGGGACTGGCATAAGGAGGAAGAGCCTGTATGAGTTGTGTGCTCTTACAGCCACTACAAACACGGGCACAAGTAAGTTATGGCATGACAGATTCGGCCACATTGGATACCCTGTACTGAAGGAGATGCATCGCAAGGGTATGGTTGCACACCTACCATCGATTGCGGAAATGAATGAACCATGTGAAGCTTGCATGATGGGCAAGCAATAGAGGAAGGTGTTTCCACAAGAAGGCAAGAACAGGGCAAGCTATCCTCTAGAGTTGGTGCATGTTGACTTGTGCGGAAAAATGCCTACACAGGCCTTGGGCAGATCTTCCTACTTCATGTTACTTGTCGATGACTATAGCAAGAAGATGTGGGTGTACTTCCTTTGCGATAAGGCTCAAGCTTTTGGTAAGTTTAAAGAATGGCTTCAGCTTGTTGAAACTGAAAGAGGGAAGAAGATGAAGAAATTTAGGATAGACGGTGGTGGTGAGTTCACATCAATAGAGTTTGAAGATTTTTGCAAGAGTAAGGGAATCAAGCATCAACTCACAGTGGCACATAGTCCTCAACAGAACGGTGTTGTAGAACCTCGGAATCGAACCATCATGGAGATGGCAAGGTGCATGTTGAAAGGAAAGGGTTTGCCTAATAAATTTTGGGCAGAGGCTGTCAACACTGCTGTCTACATCTTGAATTCAAGCTACACCAAGGCACTTGATGGAAAGACTCCACAAGAAGCCTACACTGGTAAAAAAACCTTATGTTTCTAATTTCAAAGTATTTGGAAGTGAAGGTTATGTACATGTTCCAGATAGGGAGAGAAACAAGCTTCAACCAAAAAGCATCAAATGTATCTTCTTAGGGTACAACAAAGATAAGAAGGCTTATAAGCTTTATGACCCTCAGGCTAAGAAGATCATGGCGAGTCGTGATGTGGTGTTTAAGGAGGAGAAGCCACATGCAGTGAAGGAGGAAAAGAGAGCTTCCACTTTATCATCAGGTGAAGGGGCAATCCACTATGAACCTGTCCCAAGAGCTATCCTTTCTACACAAGAGACGGAAGCGTCATCTATCACCAACCTACCGACACCCAAGTGGAAAATCCATTGCCACGTTGGGTGAGGCAGCTTTATGATTCTGCAAACCCCATCCCACGGTCACTAGAACAAGTTGCAGATGGACCGAGGTGATCACAGAGAATAGAGGAACAGAGACGGGCAAGCGCCCATATTGTAAACACAACCTTGATGGCTGATCTCATTCAAGAAGAAGCAAAGGAACCAAACAATGTGGAAGAGGCACTCCATGATCCGAATTGGAAGGAGCTGCCATGCAAGCAGAATACAACAATATCATGAAGAATGGAACTTGGGAGCTAGTGGATCGACCCCCTAAGCGTAAAGTCATTGGCACCAAGTGGGTCTGGAAGCTAAAGTATAAGGTTGATGGTACTCTAGAAAAGTATAAAGCAAGACTTGTTGCACAGGGCTACTCACAAGTTGAAGGCATTGAATTTTGTGAATCATTTGCCCCAACTGCAAGAATGACTACTATCCGAGTAGTACTAGTTGTGGCTGCACATAAGCGTTGGCTAGTCTATCACATGGATGTCAAATCAGCGTTCCTGAATGGAGACCTCAAGGAGGAGTTATATGTGTCTCAGCCACCAGGGTTTGAAGCTCCCCATTCAGAGAACAAGGTATGTAAGCTGAAGAAGGCATTATATGGGCTAAAACAAGCCCCTAGAGCATGGTACCAGTGGATAGATAAGTATCTCTTGGATCTAGGTTTCAAAAGATGTGCTTCTAATCCTAACTTGTATGTTCTAAAGAGAGGAGGGAAGACAATTGTGCTTGTACTCTATGTAGATGACCTTGTGACTACAGGAAATGATGATGCTCTTCTTCAACAAACAAAAGATGCCCTGAGTTCAGAATTTGAAATGACAGACTTGGGCTTAATGCATTATTGCTTAGGTCTTGAAGTTTGGTAGGAACCAGGGAAGATTTTCATCTCTCAACAAAAATATGCAAGGCAGATATTGAAGGCATTCGACATGGGGGATTGCAAGGAAATTTCTACACCTATGGAGGTCAACACAAAATTATCTATTGAAGATACTTCATCTCCAGTGGATATTGGAAGATACAGGAAATTAGTTGGAAGTCTCATCTACTTGTGCAATAGCAGACCAGACATCTCTTATGGTGTTGGAGTAGTAAGCAGGTACTCTAATAAGCCTTGCCAAATTCATTGGAAGGCAAGCATGCGGATACTCAGGTATGCAAAATGAACTACTGATTATGGTATTCTTTATGAAGAAGGATCATCTGTGGTCGGATACTGTGATTCAGATTGGGCAGGAGATATTGATACCAGAAAATCAGTTTCTGGATATTACTTTTCTTTAGGATCAGGGATTTTCTCTTGGATTAGTAAGAAGCAACCGGTTGTAGCATTATCTTCTACGGAAGCTAAGTACAAAGCTGCATCTGTTGCAGCATGTGAAGCAGTATGGTTGAGGAGGATCCTATGGCACATAGGAATACAAGGACAGGAGGCTACAGAGTTGAAGTGTGACAACCAAAGTTGCATGGCCATCGCCAAAAATCCTGTTTTCCATGCACGTACCAAGCACATAGAAATTCAGTATCACTATGTGTGTGAGTTGATTGAGGACGGGGTCGTGGAGATAAGCTATTGTCCTACTGAAGAAAATGGAGCAGACATCTTCACCAAAGCTCTTGGGAGAGAGCAGCTTCTTTGACACTTTCCAAAGCGTGGCATTGGACCAAGGTGGTAGTTCAACATAGGGTGGACATTGAGGGGGGGGTGTTAGATATGCTCAATACTCCACCCTCATGTGACCACAAATGATCCATGGTGCTCTAAGTTGTAAGGCCCCCATTATGAGGAGAAGCCATTATGAGAGCCCGGATATTTGTGGAACCCTAACTTCCAAGTTAGATGAGGTCTATGTGTGACCGTTGATGGTTGTAGATGACCTTTGTGAGCCTAGCCATTAAGTTAGGTAGGGCATAAACTTCCAGGCTATTGGGTTTCCATTTAAGGTGAAAATAAAGGCCCTGTGGAGTCGCGCGGTTTCCCCATAGATCCTTAATGGGGGGAGTGCAGAGGGGGGCTTGCCCCCTTCTGCGGGGTCCGGGGGGCCTATCCCCTCGACCGTAGGGCCGAGACGGTAGGACTTTTGGTCATGGAGATATTGTCGGATCATATATTTTACGGACTATTTTGTATCTCCCGACTACGTTTATCTATACGGAACTACCTTAAAAGCTATATAAGCACGGCCCAGGTTGATCTTTACATATCATTGAGCACTAGTAAGCCCTTCATCTAGAGTCTATCTAGATCGCCATGTAAGCTCCACAGTGGGAGCGCACGGGTGGATAGCACCATCATTGTAACTGCATTACGCTCGGCAATCTGAGAATTTGAGTTCTCTATCTCTCAGTCTGCGTCTATCTTTGTCTGTGTTTTTCTCTCAACTCTATCTATAGGTCTATTCCATTGTACTGTTGTTTTTCTTTCAAGTACTTCAACAAATTTGGAAAATGAGAACTTGCTTATGATGTATGGTTCAAGTGAAAGAGTCAATTCAGATTTTACATGGTACATTGATAGTGGTTGTAGCAACCATATGAGTTGCAATAAAGTTGTTTTCTTTAATTTACATTCACCCATCACTCAAGGACATGTAGAGATAGGGGATGACACTGAGCAAGAGATTACACATGTGGGAGATGTTGCATTGAATGGATCTCAAAGCTCCAAGGTGTTGAAGGATGTGTTGCATGTGCCAACCATCACAAAGAACTTGGTTTCGGTAGTTCAAATGGTTGAAAGAGTTTATGAGGTGAGGTTCAATGAGCAAGGATGTTTTGTTGAAGACCCCATTGTGGATAATGAGTTCTCCTATGCGCAACGGAAATGTGTAGTGAAACCTTGTATGTCCAGCACTTGGACAAACAGTTGCACCTTAGATAGCTTGCTGCTCTCAATACAAAACTCAAATGGACTTGAGCCTTTAACCAATCAAAGTATACAAAGAGAGCTTTCTAAGAAGCTATAAACAACTTAATTTGGACAACTTTTGATTAAGAAACACAACTGACAAAGATGAACTACCTATCCACACAGGTATGTTGAAGAGCTAAGCTTCACTCTCAGACTGATAAATCTCTGAATATATATTCTTTGAGAAAGATATTTGGTACAGGGAATGTAGACACAAATAGCTTTCCAACAAGCTACAAAATAAGTAATTTGAATGAGTTTTGGTCAGGTAACGCAACTGACCAAAGTAGACCACCTGCACACATAAGTACATTGTAAACCTAGACTTTACTCTCTGACAGATATCTCACTGAATATAAATCTTCTGAATAAGATATTTGGGATTGCGAAAGTAGATTCCAAGATCTTTCCAACAAGACAAAAAGCAAGAAATTTGGATATGTTTTGGTTGGGAAATTTAACCGATCAAAATAGACAACTTGTCTACACAAGTATACTAAAAAACTAGACTTCTC
Source organism: Ceratopteris richardii (assembly GCA_020310875.1). NCBI lineage: Eukaryota > Viridiplantae > Streptophyta > Polypodiopsida > Polypodiales > Pteridaceae > Ceratopteris > Ceratopteris richardii. Next base: position 72,094,156 of record CM035419.1, read on the forward strand.
TCTTTCACTGATATCTCACAAATTATATACGCTTCCAAAAATATATTTGATATCTGAAAGTACACAAGATAAGATTTTCAATGAATGTTTAAACGCAAGAAATGGTTACATATACATTGAGATATGAGCTCCACAACAGAGCTATGTACAAACTAATGTGCGGCTGGAAGGAGTCTAAGGGAAGACAAAAATGACAAAATGACTAAATCTGACTACTGGGAGCTCTTGCCTCTTTCTCTCCATGTTTTGAATGTGCTCCCACTTCACTTTTATAACCAATGAGCATGTGAAGAAGTTTGTGCCTTCTTCTTAACTCACCACTTTCCCCACTACATGCCACTAACTACAAGGCAAGATATTGTATCTCTTACTCATCATGAATTTTAACTAGACTTTTTCTTTTATTATCTTTCCTTTTTTCTCTACTTTTCCTTTGTCTTTATATTTGGTAAATTTATCCAAGCATGGCTCATATGAAAATGAGCTTGTACATTTATCTTCAACACTCCCCCTCAAGCTCATTTGGGAGTTATCTTCATCCATGTCCTGCAAATTTATCACATCCTTGAAATCTTTGAGTTTAGAAGCATCCAAGAACTTGGACCTGAAACCTTTGTGCTTGATTGTTGAACTTCTCTTTGATTTGTGCCTGCATACTCATCACAATCTTCTTTAAGAATCTTTTCCTTTCCTTTATCTTCATACCATGGTCTTAGTTCATCAAAGACCACATCTTGCGAGACTCTTAATTCCTTTGTTCTAGGGTTGTAACACTTGTATCCTTTTTGCTCCATCGAGTAGCCGATGAAAATGCATTTTTCTAACTCGGTTCCATCTTTGTTCTAACTTCTTGTGGAATGTGAACAAAGCAAACACATCCAAACACTTTGAGGTGTGTAAGATCAGATTTCTTACCAGAATATACCTCCTCTGGAGTCAAGTGATGTATTCCCGATGTTGTGCACCTATTCATCAAGTAAATGGCAGTTGTGGTAGCTTTAGCCCAATAGTACAATGGTACCTTCATCTCGTTGAGCATGCGTCTTGCAATTTCAGCAATTTGCCTATTTTTCCTCTCAGCTACTCCATTTTGTTGTGGTGTATACCTACAAGTGAACTGCCTTTTGATCCCATTCTCTTGTAGAAAATCTGAAAATTCTTTGGAGAAGTATTCTCCTCCACCATCGGACCTTAAGGTTTTGATAGATCTTCCTGTTTCCTTTTCAACTTCAACTTTGAATCTTTTGAATATAGAAAACACCTCTGATTTTTGCTTCATACAAAACAACCACACCTTTCTTGAGTGATCATCAATGAAGGTGACAAAAAATCTATTACGAGCCATTGATGCCTCTTGGGTTGGTCCCCATACATCTGTATGTATCAAATCCAAGTCATTTGGAGCCACATAATTGCTCCTCTTGAATGGCTGCCTCATTTGCTTTCCTAGTTGACAAGCTTCACATAACTCATGTAGTCCAATGCTATTAAATTTTGGAAGACCTCTTACCACTTCATGTTTGCTCATGTCCTTTAGCTTTGGAATGTTGATGTGTCCTATTCTTTTGTGCCATAAGTTCAGCTCTGAAATCTTCTTGTTTCCACATTGAATGTACATGACCTTTCCATGTGGATGTTGGACGTCCAAAGTGAACATCCTTCCTTCTCTTCTACCTCGAGAAATGACCTTGAAGCCTTCCTTTGGATTCTTTATGAAGCACCCATTCTCATTGAATATGACATGATAACCCTTCTCTACCATTTGTCCTACTGAAATCAAGTTCTTTGAAATTGTAGGAACATGAAGAACATTAGATAGTACATTTGCTCTACTTGTATCTCCAAGCCTTATATCTCCAATATGTTCAATCATGTGTTGAGTATCATCACCTGTTTCAACACATCCTTTTCCACTTGGTACCTGTAGATTAGTGAACAAACTTCCTTGGCATGACATATGTTCAATCATGTGTTGAGTATCATCACCTGTTTCAACACATCCTTTTCCACTTGGTACCTGTAGATTAGTGAACAAACTTACTACAACCTGAATCAATGTACCATTTTTTGTCGTCTTCACAAGAGCTTCTATACTCATGTCTCATTGCAATTAGTGTGTTCTTGCTTCCATCACTTGAGGTGCTTGGATAGTTGCCTTGGTTCCTTTGATTGCCTCCATTTGGTCTTCCATTCTTCAGCCAACAATCACTAGCATAGTGTCCTACTTTACCACAATGATAGCATGTTATACCTTTATGAGAATTGTAAGAGCCTTGGCCTCTTCCTCTACTTCTACCTCAACCTCTTCCTTGTGTGTTGGCATTTGATGCATCCTTGTTGTCTTCCGAATTGTTTTGATTGTAGTTGGAGTTGTTGTGACCTCTTCCTTTTCCTCTTGAGCCTCCTCTTGAGTTTCTTCCTTTACCTCGACCTGCGTATAACATTTGGTTGTGGCTGTCCTTTCCTTTGGGACCACCGAAGCTAAGCTCTTTTGTGACAAGATGAGGGATTAGTTGTTCAAAACCTGGATATGCATCTTTCAAGATAATGGAAGTTATAAAAGGCTTCCATCTTTCATCTTCTCTCAACCCATTGAGAGTATAACACACAAGATCTTCGTCTTCAACTGTTATGCCAATAGAAGCTAAAGCATTGCTTAGATCCTTAATCTTCAAAGTATATTCAGCTATGGGTTGACGCGAACTTTTCTTGATTGTGTTCAACTCATTCTTGAGTTGAAGTTTCCTAGCTTTGGTATTTGTTGAATACATATTTTCAAGAGCTTCCAAAGCATCCTTAGCTTTCTCTAGATGTTGAATATGCCCTACCATGGCATTAGTAATGACTTGCGAAATGAGGAACATGACTCTCCTATTCCTCTCTTCCCATGCTTTTGCTTGCCTCCTTTGGACTTCGGTGGCCATAGCTTGATTGATTTGAGGTTGAGCATCATCGCCGCTCACAATGCCCCATAAGATTTTTCCCATTAGGTAGTTGTTCATTCTAAACTTCCATATGGGATATTTATCCTTATCCAACTTCTCTACTTGTTGACCCAAGTCAGCCATTGAAGAGTATCAAAGACTTTGAGAGTTACCTCAAATAGTTATATTGTCTTTTGCTCTTGCGTTTGTGAAGCTCCTCCTTGTTTTATAGCTCCTCTTTTGCTTTTCTTTATCTACAGCTCTATTGATGAAGCTTCAGCATCAAGTTTGCTCTGATACCAACTGTGGAGAATGAGTTCTCATATGCGCAACGGAAATGTGTAGTGAAACCTTGTATGTCCAACACTTGGACAAACAGCTGCACCTTAGATAGCTTGATACTCTCAATAAGAAACTTAAATGGAGTTGAGCCTTTTGTCGATCAAATTAGACAAAGAGAGCTTTCTAACAAGCTATAAATAACTTAATTTGGACAAGTTTTGATTAAGAAACACAACTGACAAAGATGAACTACCTGTCCACACAGGTATGCTGAAGGGCTGAGCTTCACTCTCAAACTGATAAATCTCTGAATATATACTCTTTGAGAAAGATATTTGATATAGAGAAAGTAGACACCAATAGCTTTCCAACAAGCTAAAAAACAAGTAATTTGGATGTTTTTTGGTTAGGTAACTCAACTAACCAAAGTAGACCACCTGCACACATAAGTACACTATAAAACTGGACTTTACTCTCTGATAGATATCTCACAGAATATATATCTTCTGAATGAGAGAATTGGGACAGTGAAAGTAGATGCCAAGATCTTTCCAACAAGACAAAAATCTAGAAATTTGGATATGTTTTGGTTGGGAAACATAACTGACCAAAATAGACTACTTGTCTACACAGGTATACTGAAAAGCTAGACTTCACTCTTTCACTGATATCTCACAAATTATATATATTTTCAAAGAGATATCTAGTATGCACAAAGTACAGAAGATAAAATTTCCAATGAATGTTTAAACGCAAGAAATGGTTTTACATATTAAATGTACAAGCTTATTGTGATGCTGATTGGGCAGGCTCCGAAGATGGCAGGAGGAGCACTAGTGGATATGTTATCATGCTCGGGAAGAAGACCATCTCATGGATGTCAAAGAAACAACCAACCGTGGCTCTTTCATCGACCAAAGCTGAGTATAGAGGCTTAGCACAAGTCTCATGTGAGCTTATGTGGCTCAAGAAGTTTTTTGTTGATCTTGATTTGTAGGTTAAGCAAGTACCTATTTTTTGTGACAACATAAGTAGCATATGCTTGGCTCAAAATCCGATGTTCCATGCAAGGTCAATGCATATAGAAGTGCATTACCACTTTATTCGAGAGAAGATCATGTCAAAGGATGTCAAGGTGGAGCATGTCAATACAAAGGACCAATATGCAGATATGTTTATCAAAGCATTGGATGGAGTAAAGCTACAACACTTCAAGGCATGCATTGGAATGAAGGACCTAGGCATTGAGACTTGAGGGGGAGTGTTGAAAATCAAGTCTCACTCATGCAAAAAGGCTCAAACACGAGTTTTGCAAGTGAACCAATCAAAAAGTAGGACCCAAAGTCGTGGAATAAAGTTAAAAGCTCCACCAAACTCAATCAAATTCAAATCTCATCAAATCAGCCACCAAAAAGTGCACCTAAACTGATTGGTGGGTGGTTAGCTAGATTGTAGGAAAAGTAAAAGTCTATATAAGCATCATCCCACCTTTGTTTCTTTATTTGTATGCATTCCACGAGTTTCCCAATTAGTTTAGTGAAGTCATAAACTCCAGCAAGCAGCCCCCTTACTTGCTTACCTCATTTTCTCATGATTTTGCTCCGCTCTATCTAGCGGTGTAGATAGGCTTTTCCAAATCTGATTGTACTAGATTTTTGAGAATTATTTGTTCTATCATTGTACTCATTTTCATTGATTTCAAGCTTCATTTGGTTTCTCATATTGTGCCCTGAACTTTACCAAAGTTTCAACTTATTTGGCTGACTGATTTGTGAGAAATGCCAACTTTGTGAAGGTATATCTCTGCACATAGGCAGAGAGTGTTACAAACAGGTAGCCTGTCTTGTAGAGGGTGGTTCTCCTAGCTGGAATATCACTTTTGGATGACTTAAAGCTTGTTGGGTAGCTCTTATAGTCTACTACAAGTCGAAAAAATTTCATTTTAAGTCTCTGTACTGGTGCAGAGAAAACTTCAGAATAGTGAGCATATATCACTGCTTATGGACCAAGTGGAGGGCAGCCATCTTCCATTTTTGCATTGGGGTGTTAGAATCATCCCCCATCATACATCACATTTAGGCCAAATGGTTCATCATGGTTTTGTAGCTACATTTGTAAGTATATGTATCATGGAAACTATATGTTTCATTTTATTTAAAATACTAATCATTAATCTTTTTTATTTGTTTCAATAAAGCAAAAGGATTATGGTCGATATCCTACAAAAGAGGAAATCGATTTTCCTACACATTGTGGATATCAACGTCTCAGTGAGTACATGCAAGGTCATCCAAATGCTTTTGTGAATATTAGTAAATTTCATGTAATTATTTTATTTTTATTTATTTATTATATATTTTATTTATTTATGTTAATTACATGTAATACAAGAGTATTATGGAGAGGTAGATATGGATGAGGTTGAGAGACAGACACAGGTGGGATGATCTTGATCATCACAAAGCACTCACACCTCTACCCATGATGCCACTATAGATACATCAGATCATCATTATAAGATGCCATATTGATTTTCCCACTAAAAAAAAAAGATGTGTAGCTAATAATGAAATTTTATGTTTAGGATATTTTGATCATGTCTACAAAATTTTTTAGAAATAAGTTTTTACATTCTCTCTCTAGAAAGTTGTCACATGAAATTTGTGTGTTAAATTTGAGCATGAAGATGAAGGAATCTGAAAAAGTGTTGTATGAGAGAAAGGTAGAGTACTCTTAGTAGAGAAAACTTTACCCGATTGAATTTTTTGTAGTTCCTATGTTTTATGTCTCATTTGGTCCCATGAAGATAGGCTAATAAAGAGATTTTTCATGTCTTTTCATCTCTCTCTAGAATTTTAGATTTTGTAGGGCCCAAAAGTGATATCTGAAAGCAGATTTGGACCTAAGGTGTCTTTAATACTATTGTACAGATTGAAGACCTTAATATTTTTTTGTCTCACAAGCTTAAGCTAATTCCTCAACCCTTTTTTTAGTTAAAAGGCTTGGATAAGTGTCGTTTTCTAAGACTTAAAAAAAAAACAAAAGCCTTGATTCATCTTATTCATGTTTGCAGATTTACAAAACGCACATGCGTATATGGGTTATTTCGGGTGATTGACATGCATGTGAGTGTGTTGCACGGATCACCTCTATTTTTGTAGGTACAATTCTTGAGGTGGACATGAAACCTAAATGCATGGGTGGTTTGGAAGTCTTGCATGAGACATTCGAAAAGACACTATCTTGGAGCATGCAGATTCTAAGAGTGCATGTCTAGGAAGGCATGATTGGTCGTGGGCTGGCAAAAGGTGGAGATCCAAAATGACGAAGACTGAGAGATAGGAAAGGAGGATGGTCGTACATTGATCACGATCGTTTTTGGCTTCTGAGATTGCGATTGAGATTGAGATTGGGATTGAGATTGTGATTGTGATTGAGATGGGGATAGAGATTGTGATTGGGATTGAGATTGGGATTGGGATTGAGATCAGCTTGGGGGTGGTCGGGTGGATGCGGCTTCACATTGAAGCTATTTGATAGATTTTGTAACGTAGATCAGAACTACTTGTAAATTTGCAAATATAATAAAATTCTCTCTCTTCTTGTTCTGTGTATACTCTTCTTCTTCTTTATATCTTGTTGTGATGAAATCTATTATTCTGTGTGGGATTGTGATTTAAGATTATGAGACTTGTTACAAGTGGTATCATAGCGGAGTTGGATTCAGGGACAACACGCAAGCTTTGAAGAAGAAGAAGGACATCGCACTTTTGAATGTTCAAACAAGGCCATCAACTGTTCTATGCAGGAAAAAGATAGCTCATCTATAAGAAGAAAACATAACAATTGAGGATCTATTGAAGAAGGGGTTGATAAGACCTAGTGTTTCACCTTGGGGAGTAGCTGTTTTGTTTCAGAAAAAGAAAGATGGCTCATATAGACATTGTATCAACTATAGGGGATTGAACAAGAAAACCATTAAGAATAAGTATTCACTTTCACACATAGATGAATTGCTGAGTCCATTGAGTTGTGGCACAGTATTCACTAAAATTGACTTAAGATCAGGATATCAAATTAGAGTAAAGTCTGAGGACATACCCAAAACTACTTTTAGAACATGATATGGTCATTATGAGTTCACAGTTTTGCCTTTTGGATTGACAAATGCTCCTCCAACATTTATGTGTTTGATGAATAGTGTGTTTCATGAATATCTCAATGAATTTATATTAGTCTTTCTTGATGATATTTTTGTGTATTCTAAGGATGGTGATGAGCATGCATTGCATCTCAGGAAGACTTTATAGAAACTAAGAGAGCATAAACTATATGGTAAGATGAGTAAATGTTTTTTTGCAAAGGGGGAAGTGACTTATTTGGGGAGAGTTGTTTCTAAGGAAGGGATTTACATAGATCCTGAGAAAGTTAAAAGCATAGTTGATCGGCCTACACCCAAATGTGTGAGAGATGTGAGAAGCTTCCTTGGTTTGGCACAATATGAGAGGGCACACATTAGGGAATTTTCTCAAATTGCAAATCCCCTTACATAATTGACAAAGAAAAATAGAGGTTTCAGATGGAACGATGAGTGTCAAAATGCATTTGAAGAATTAAAATAGAAAATTATTGAAAATTGTGTGGTAAAGGTACCTCAGTTAGGGAATCCATTTATTGTTGGATGTGATGCTAGTGGAAGTCAATTCAGATGCATACTTTCACAAGAAGGAAGGGTAGTGGATTATGAGTCAAGGAAAGTAAGGAAACATGAATTAAATTATACAACACATGACTTGGAAATGCTTGCGGTTGTTCATGCACTTAAACATTGGAGACACTTATTGCTTGGAGTAAAGTTTGAATTAAGAATAGATCATCAGAGCCTTAAATATATATTTACTCAACCTTTACTTAACAATAGACAAAAACGATGGATCAAATTGCTAAGTGAATATGATTTTGATATTAAATACTTAGCATTAAAAAAAACAAAGTGGCCAATGCTTTGAGTCATAGAATTATATTTCTATTAATTTGCTTTTTTCCAGTCAAGATATTGTTTACAAAAATAAAAAGCTTCTACAATGGAAGCTGATCATATGTGCCTCAGCTTCATGCATAATATCATCTTCCTGAGCTTTAGATGTCATAGCCTATTTTTCTTGCTCCAAGATTTGCTCTTCAAGGTCAGCCATATCTCCAGGTTCATCTGCAAGTGGTGGAACAGGCTCCCTTGACCCAACTTGGAATCTTTCAGTATCTGCTATGTGCTTCCTTCCTACCTATTGGTCCTCATCTGGGCATTCATTCAACCCATTTATCCTCATTCTTATGAAGCTCACTTGAGGTTCATCTTTCTCTAGAGCTATGTGATGCCTAAACATCTTTAATGAGAAAGCAAGAGTCGTTCCTAAAAAGAAATCAAAACAATTAGAGGCACATCATGATATATGAATGAGATCCATTAGAACTACAATTACCTGTGCTGGAGAAAAGGTCTAGGACCCATTCATCATCATTGGAAAACAACTAAAGAAGTCTCATAATCAATTTTTGTGGCTTTTGATACGGATTAGCCAATGTCTTGTCCCCAGCCACATGACGAATTTTCTTTGTAACTGTAGGGAACATGAGCATTGGAGATTCCGTTCTCATTGCAATGTTCCCTAACCCTTCATTTGCTTACTTCATCATAATACACAACTATAATGCATTCAGTTGAACTCACAAACCTGTGCAAAGGAGTATGATTCACATTTGTCTTTACCCTGCCAAAGAAAACCATAAGTAAAATAGAGTTCATCATGCATAAATCATAGACCAAAATGAAGATAGATTACCATGTAAGACACTCCACAGCATGACATCTTGACTTCAAAGCAGTTGATACAAAAAAGGATTGGTCCCTGCTATGGAAAATAACTATCCTCCATAAAGGTGACATAGTCAAGTCTGCAAAATCTGTCACCATCTTACTAATCTGTGGGTGCTTGAATGGCTCGTCATCATTAACAAAGCCCATCATCCTAAACCCGTAGGGTATATCTTCTATTACAAGGGAGTAATGTTTTCTAGGTACAACAATATACATATTATTCACATCAGTGCAATATACATTGAATATACAGGTCTAAGGGGGTCTAGAGGGTTTGAGAAACACTTCAAATCTGAATCATCATTGAAATTAATTTCCTTCGCTTTCAGCCTAGAATTCTCGTGCCTAGCCCTTTGAATGTGAGCCACGAATGCAGGTGGGCAATCGTCATTTAGCTCTGTAGACTTTGACTTTTTTGGCTTCTACAAAAATAAGAGAAGAAGAATAATTATTGGCACACATATGATGATTCGATGCCTACCATCGACCTATGCCAAGAGGTCGATGCCTGGCATCAATTCAGTGCTAACAGCCAATGCCTGGCATAGATTATTTGCTGAAATTCGATGCCTGACAGCGACTCTTTGTTCACAAATTGATGTTAGGCATCACATCTCTCCTAACATTCATGCCTAGTATTGAATTCTTTCCGGACCTTGATGCTAGGCATCGAATTTGAAGAGAGAGTCAATGTTAGGCATCGACATTCAACAAAGAACTCAATGCAAGGCATTAACATTCAGTAGCAAATCGATGCTAGGCATCGACTTCTTGCCAAAAGTCGATGCCAGGCATCAACATTCAACAAAGAATTGATGTCGGGCATTGTAGAGGGACAATCAAGCAAAAAGAAAAGAAGAAGGAAATCAAAGTCCAAAACTGCTCATTAAAGATCAAAAGAACCATTCTCTGCATAGAGCCCCGCAGGGGCACACACACCAAGGAAAAGCACGCAGCCGGAAGGAGGAACCAGGGCCAACAAGTATCCATGAAGAAGTGCAAGAAGATACTAGGCGGTTCCATAACCATGAGGGTGCTTCAACCTCTTGAGCAACAGAAGGTTCAGATCAAGGCTTACGAGCTACATCCTCATATGTCTACTAATGGCGTGCGTGGCAACCAGATTTAACAGGCAAACCAAATGCATCAGGCCTAGAGGATGTCAAGACAAATATTGAAAAGGTCCTTTAAAACCTAATGCAAGACTGATGAACAAGCAAAACTGACCAAGGGAGGTGTGCGATGACACAGACAAACAAGAAGTAAAGTCTGTCAAGGGACGACAGAGACAAAGAGGGGGAGAGTGTTGCAGAGCAAAGGAACATATGTGAAGAGCCCCAAAATTTTCAAATTAACGAGCACAATTTTTCTTCTTCAAGGTCTCAGAGAATTCCCTCAAGCTATGTAAATGCACTAGAGGAGTCCTCTAGTTGCATAATCCCAATTTGTTGTAAAATATTCCTTGTAAATTAGTAGGAAATTCACTTTTCTAGTAATAAAGTGCCGGTCTCTTGTGTGAAAGGACCAAACTTAGGGCACATGTATATAAGTCACTTTGTGACTCCTTGTAGAGACTTTTGCCATTGTGAAGAAGTAGCTCTTCTGAAATTTCGAATTTGCCTCTTCCTTGCAGATTTTGATCCTCTTTTTGGTCTTGTATGTGTGTGTATTGCTTGAAATGCATGTGTAGGACTGTTGTCTACCCCTCCCCATTGATTTTGAGCTATTGTAGTGTGTGTGCGAACTAGTAGGAGTTGTGGAGTGAGTGTGGGTGCTTCTCGCCATTCACCATTTTGGCCATAACTTGAAGCAGAGTTATCAGAATCAAGTGGAACCACTTCCAATAGATGTGTCTTGTCGAGAGCTTCGAAACGACTGCCCTATTGCCTATATTCGGAGTTCGGAGCTGGGAGAAATCCTTGATTTTTGGAAAACTGTTGTAAGAGGTATCGCGGCAACCACTTTCAGCATTTCAGTGAGTGTGAGAGGTGGATTAGTCTTTTCTCATGCATGCAAGCTTTGCCACTTCATTTTCCATCATGTGTGCACACGTCTTCATACACTTGGTTAGGTCATTCGATCGGATTGACATTTAAATGTGTGTTAATTTCCCACTATACGCACTTGTGTGGCAATTGAGGTACAGTCTCATTGGCACAAGTCCTTGAGTCTTCATGACACAAGTACACACGTTTTTGGTGCCGTTGCCGGGGAACACTCTGCCGAGGTGCCTTCGTGATGGTTATAGATCGAGTGTGATAGAATCGTACTTGTAGAGGTGAAATTGTCCTGTGGCAAGTAGTCAATCACTTCAGCACTTGTTGCTTCACATCCCAAAGATGTGCGTGATAAGTTTTAGGTTTAGGGTTAGGAGGAAGGGAGAGAAGGAGGAGTTAGGGTTAGGTTAGACGGAGAGGAGGAGTGAAGAGAGGTGAAGTAGGAGTAGGATAAGACCACCAAAAAATGTCCAAAGAAATCACCTAAAATTAGCTAGGATCAAGTTCTGCCACAAAAAGTATAAAATCCAAAAAAGTGACTCATTTGACACTTCACTGTATTCTGATATGGTGTGCGAGCAGCGACCGGTATCGTGGATTTGGTATCGGTGCTTCAGGCCTTCAAAGCTAGAGATTGAGCTCAAGGTGCAAGCAAAACAATACACGGGTAAGATTTCACAAAGATTATCTGACAAAAACACACTTAGAGTGCACAAACGAGTGATTAAACGCATGCGCGGTATTGCGGGGGGGAAAACTCATTGTTTTTTGAACTTCTTTGAGAAGGACAGGGGCCTAGGAGTGAAGAGGTAGGTGAGAAAGACAAGGGGGTGAAAAATTTCTTGAGTTTAGAGGTATTTTGGCTTGAGTATCGCGATCGGTTGAGGTTTGGTATCGCGATACCAAAACTCCCTTGTATCGCGATACTCGCCGTAGTATCGTATCGCCAGGTACCAGTGCTGGTATCGCGATACCATTTTGGTATTGTGTCGCCGGATTGGTATCGCGATCGCACTTTACTACTGTGGTATCGTATCGTTACCTACGGTGGTATCGTATCATCTTACTTGGCAACGAGTATCGCGACACCATTTTGGTATCGTATCGTCCGCTCACTTGGTTAGTATCGCGATCCCGTCATAAGTATCATATCATCTTGGTTCTCCGGTATCGTATCGTGAGGACCGGGATATCGTATCGTCCCGTATCTCAGTATCGTATCATCGACCCCTACAAGTATCGTATCGTCTCATTGTCAAGAGGTACATCGCGATACTAAGTTAGTATCGTATTGACCGCGTAGGTGATATCATATCATGTGAGGAAGTTGGTATCGTATCGGGTGGGTTGATCAAGTATTGTATCGTGAGCAGCCTTGGTATCGTGTCCCCAAAGTTGGTAACGCGATCGCACTTTGCCTAGGTATCGTATCGGTACATCTCACAGTATCGTATCGCCTACTTTCCTAAGTAGTATCGCGATACCAAGTTAATATCGTATCGTGCAAGCTGGTGGTATCGTATCGCCGCTTGTTCTGGTATCGTATCGTCTCCTTACCTGGAATTGTATTGCAATACCACTTTTGGTGTCGTATCGTGGCAGTCATCCGGTATCGTATCGCCTGCTGCAGACAGTATAGTATCGTGTTAACATCAAGTATCGTATCGTGGCCGAGGCAGTATCGCCTAGTGCAGTATCGCCTGGAAGTGGTATTGTCCAAATTTGCACTAACATTCTATCAGGCAATTCGAGGCATTAGGAGAGCCACTCAAGGAGAATTTCTGAGACATATAGAGAGACTTAGGAGGGTGAATGAACTTGAGATTAGGAAGAGTGCTAAGTAGCCAAAGAAGCATCATATCTTCTATGGGAAGTGCTGCTCAGGTTAGTCATCACTCCATCTACTCAGAGACTTCTAGTGATTCAGAGGAGGAAATACCCATGGCTTCGAAAGACATGCAGGGTCCAACACCAAATAGGAATTTCATGTCTACTGTTGAAGAAGATTACCGTACCTCCTTACAGTATGTGTCCACTAATGCCCAGGAGATCCCCATCTACCTGGATGGCTTAAATAGATCTGTGGCTAGGATGGTAACTTCCCTAAATGCCACAATTGTACCCCAACCTGCTGTCAAGTACGAGGGAGGTGCATATGTAGACAAAATTGGTCATATCTACATTGTGACTGAATTTCTTGAGAGGATCAACGAAAGGGGAGAGTTTGCGGACCCAGACAACTTCGAAAGAACACACCCTGAAGAGTTTGTGACTACCCCTAGGGGCAGGTCCCGAGTATCACGAGTCTTGAGAGGAGATTTGATACCTCAAGATGACTACTTGTTGGAGGTCTATATGATCCACAGATCAGACTTGTTGCTTCAAACAGACTTACCTTCTCTAGGGAGAGAAGAAAGCCCCATGACATTCTATGAGCTGAAAGACCCAGATGATGAAACTAGACTCACATTCTTGGATAAGGATCAAAGGAGATATTGGCCTGTGAGTGCCTTAGACAGGGCTCGGCTGAGATATATGGGTTCGCCTGTATTTCCTCAGAGAGATCAGGCAACTACCTCACAAAATCCTTTTGGGAATCAACAAGAGACAGAACATACCACATCAGGACAGACCAGCCAACGAAGTGTGCCCAACCGTACTCACGTACAGTTTGCAACTCCAGGAGTGCAAACACACAATCAGGTCCACGTAGGGATAGGTAATCAGTACCGACCACTAGTAAGACCACGACCACCTGTAGGAGGACAGCCTGGAATACCTCCAATACGACCAGCTGCCCCAGTCTTCCCTGTAATGCCCAGACCGCCTGAACCAATGAGAAGATTGAGACCTATCCAAGTGGTTAAATGTGTGAGAAACCATTATGATGGATTGGGGGAACCCTATGATCATATTGCTGAATTTAAACAAGTTCTAAGAGCAGAGCAAGTAGATGACTTCTTTGTGCAGTATGAGTCTTTTGGACTCACCCTCACAGGGACAGCTCTAACTTGGTTCCAACCCTTAGACCCAAATCAATTTGGAAATATGGAATAGTTCTTTCAAGAATTCATTGGGGAATTCACAAAGAGAGGGATTAAACACAATTCTGCGTCTTTAATCCATAGCTTTAAACAAAACCCTAATGAAACTGTGAAGACTGCTGCCCGAAGATTCAATCAATATGTGGATAGATGCCCAATGGCTGAGAGACCCACTCAACAAAAGATGATCTCATTATTTTTAGATGGACTCGCTAACGGAACTCTAAGAACACTAGTGTATGTGAAGAGGCTACAAACATTGAGTGAGTGTCTTCAAGAGTGCATTGATTTGGAAGATAACCTAGCCGAGGACCTTAAAAGTACATCCGACCTCACTAAATCAGAAGATTCAAGGAGCACCATCACATCCAACTCCAGTAATATGGAAGAATTAGCGGAATTATTAGCAAAGAAACTAGGAGTCCAAGGGCAAAGAGCTTACCAAAACCCAGCTCAAAGAGTGCCTATGCTACGGAAATGTAACTTATGTGGAGGAGAGCACCCCACACACTTGTGTGTCCGAGGAGGGGCTGGTGCACAACCTATGTATCCATACCACAGAAAGCAACAACAAGGAACTTCTTGGTACTGCCACATAGAACAAAAATATACCAACCACACTACTGAGAACTGTCCCTTCAATAGGCAAGCACACCCTTTTCAACCACCGTAGTATAGACCATATGGATACCCTCCTAGGGAGCCAGGCAGAGAGATACCAAGATACAACCTGTATCACACACCAGCAGAAGCATCAAGGCCATACGAGCAGGCACCATACCCACCACCACAACCAGTGCTAGGACCCCAACTGTCAAAACCTCAACAAGTAGTATCGGTAAAGTATGCTCAACCAGAAGAAAACTTAGAAAGATCCATAGTACCAGCATCGACAATGACCAACGTAGAATCAACAAGCATAGGATATGAACCTCCTCCAGGAGAGTACTACTCGTACGAAGCCAACATGTTAGAATACGAATCCGCATATGATGCTGCGTACTATGGATATGAGGGCTATGATCAGACTTATGGAGCAGAGACGGCCACCTTAATGTATACGGCTCCTAAAGCACAACCAACCGTGAGACCACCTATTAGACCACCTATGCAGAGAGGACCATGCTATAGATGTGGAGGAGACCATTTCATTAGAGAATGCCCTCGACCTTACAACCCTCCACCACCTAGGATCTGGGAAGGATATTGCAGTGATTGCGGAAAAGAACATCTTTTTAGAGATTGCCCTAAGAATCCGGCAAAAACTCAAGATAATGCACCAATCAATGTGATTGAGGTCATAGAAGGATCTGGAAGTGATAAGGAGTACACTGTACCACTAAAGGCTATTACTAGAGCCCAAACAAAGCAACAAAAAGGAAAACAACTAGAAGAGGAACAAGAGAGCAATAAAACTGTAGGCTCTAAAAATTCAGGTAGTCGAGGATTCTGAGAACCCACATGAGAACTCCCAAAACACAAGAGTACAAAAATGGAAGGAAAGACGAGAAAAAATCAAAGATAAATGGGCGAGAAATAAGAGTCAAGACAGTAAGAAACAAACTAAGGACTTGAAGGAGCATAAAGAACAAAAAACTCATAAGGAGATCCCAAAGCCACCACAAATTAGCTCAGAGAAAGAGAAGCCAGGATCAATTCTAGCTGACCCAAACCCAGACGACTTGGACATGTGGTTGAAATCTTACCAAGCTAGAATCAAAATGGGCCCAAATATAGAGCAACATGAAAAACTCTACCCTCAAGGGGAATTAGAAAAAGAAAGATTGGCAATGTGCAGGAAACTTATCGAGGTAGCACAAGCAACCCTAGAAAAGACTATCCCAATTTTACCAGAGACAAGGATTGCACATGCTATACGAAGAATGCATCAAATCCAAGGATAAGGAACTTAGAAAGGAAGATTACCAAGGTGAACGAATGAAAGCACAAGATGAACCTGTGTCAATGATACCAGACCTCAAGGCAGATTGGCCAGAAGACTTATGGAATAGAATCAGAGAAGAGCAATGGAAGAAGAATGGAGTCAGTCCCCCTCCTTTTGATGAAATAGATGTGGAAGATTGTCAACCCCATCCCAACATGGAGGAAGTATATGAGGAAGCATCAAGACTCGATAGAGGTAGAGAGGAAACCCTGAGCATTTCAACATTGCCTAATTACATGGGAGAATACGAAAAGGACTCTATAATAATACGAGCACCCACAGTACTTGGGAAGGGAAAATGAAACTCAGAAGAGAGTTCACACAATCTAACAGAATTAAAGAAAACAAAGGTACAATGCAAATTGATTGTGGAAGAGTTACTTCAACTTAAACCACAATTATGGAGGCAGTTAGCAAACCAATTAGAAACACAACCAGAGAAAGGAGAAACAAAAGGAGAAACAAAAGGAAACGAAAAGGAAAGGAAATCAACGATACAAGTCCGAGTTGATAAAGTGGGAGAATTTAGTGAAGGAGACGAAGGTAATACGTGTTTACCTGTCACCCACAATGGGTACATGACCAAGGCTATTCTAGATACGGGAGCCGGGGTAGGAATTGCCACCAAGGAGATATGGGAAAAGTGGGGAAAACCTGCCTTGCGACCCACACGCATGAAACTCCAATTAGCAGACGGTCATGTGGAAAGACCCTTAGGAATATTGGAACGAATCAAACTAACCACCTGTGGAGTAGAATTTGAACATACATTAGCCATTTGTAAGTTCGAGAAAGCGAACAACTATGAAATGATATTAGGGCGACCCTTCATGAGACAAATGCGGGTAGTACAAGATTGGGGAAGAGATTCATTATACCTGCAACATCAAGGAAACACCACCAAGATAAATTTGCACACGTTTGCCTATCAAGATGTCCCTCCACTACAATGGAATCCAGTACACAAGGAAGGAGATGACCTATCCATTCACAGCGCTGGATCAAGTGACCAATCTTGGATACATGAAGATGCCCAGTTATGGATGTGCAAGGAAGCGAAGAGAGAGGAGAGAAAAAAACAACTGTGGCCGATAGGACACCCTAACTTTCGATCAGTAGAAGACCCAGATTACATGCCTCAAATCTTTCCTGATGAGATCTTCGAACCGCATAGATGGATGGAAA
Organism: Ceratopteris richardii; assembly: GCA_020310875.1. Classification (NCBI taxonomy): domain Eukaryota; kingdom Viridiplantae; phylum Streptophyta; class Polypodiopsida; order Polypodiales; family Pteridaceae; genus Ceratopteris; species Ceratopteris richardii. The sequence continues at coordinate 72,111,408 of CM035419.1, forward strand.
TTTTGGCAACCTTAGATGTGTGCGTAAACGAAGAAGTTTTGATGATGAACGAATGCATAGATGAGGAAGGCTATGATGTAAATCTCTATATGGTTGTTCTTCAAGAAGTCGAAGAAGGGGAAATCCTGGAAAAAGAATGGAAAGAGGAATATAAAAGCATAGAAATGGAACCAGAATTTGACTCTGAAGAAAGCTACTTAAACATTATTCAGAACAAGAAGGAACAGGAACCAACAAAAATCTTAGCAATTGAAGCTGCTCCGGCAATACACAGGCAGAGGGAAGACTTGAGTAAGGTAGAGCCGAACCCAGATCTTTTTGAAGTTCCTGAACGTTTTAAAAAATACGAAGTAGAAGAGAGAAAAGTAGCAATTCAAATGCCTAGACGAGAGGCACGAGACGGAGAAGCGTACGACAACAAGGAACAAACCAAAAAAATTGTGGTAACAGTAGAAGACGAAGAAGAGCGGTGCACATATATTGGAAAAGATGTATGTGAAGAGGAGGAAGAGGAACTCATACACCTTATCCGAGAGTACCGAGATGTATTCGCATGGACCTACAAGGATCTCAAAGGCGTAGAACCCACTATTTGTTCCCATCGAATACCAATGACGGCAGACGCAAAACCATCCAAACAACGCCCTTATACCTATAATGAGGTTTATGCAGCAAAAATTAAGGAAGAAATAGACAAACTACTAGCGGCAGGATTCATATATGAGATAGAACACACCGAGTGGGTATCGCCATTAGTACTTGTGCCTAAGAAAAATGGAAAATTGAGAGTGTGCATAAATTTGAAGAAGGTGAATGCGGCCACCATACGTGACAGCTACCCATTACCCATCACGGACCATCTATTGGAGAGGGTAGCCGGAAAAGAGGTCTATAGTTTCCTGGATGGATTCTCCGGATACAATCAAGTAGCTATTGCAACTGAGGATCAACATAAGACCACATTCGCAACCAAATGGGGTGTTTATGCTTTCCGAGTGATGCCTTTTGGACTCACCAATGCACCTGCTACTTTCCAACGATTGATGTGTCATGTTTTCAAGGAATTTTTGAAAAAAAGCATGGAAGTATACGTAGATGACCTTTGCACTTACTCCAATCAAAGATGCAATCACATTTCTGAGTTGAGGAAGATATTCAACAAATGTAGACAGTATAGAGTCTGTTTAAACCCAGAAAAGTGTGTCTTCATGGTGAGGCAAGGAAAGATCTTAGGACACATAGTCTCAAGAAATGGAATATCTACGGATGAGGACAAAATTAAAGTCATTCTAGACCTACCAAGACCCAAGAATGCAAAGGAAGTGCAAGCCTTTATGGGACACTGTGGATATTACCGTAGGTTATTCACATGTATGCCATAATAGCAAAGCCCTTGTATGGACTCTTGACTCAATTTAATTGGACAGAAGAGTGCGAGAAGGCATTCAACGAGCTGAAAAAGAGGCTTAGTACAGCCCCAATTCTGAAAACACCAAACTGGGGCAAGCCTTTTCATATTCATGTTGATGCTTCTAACTATGCCATTGGATGCATCCTAGCCCAACCAGCTGATGACGGGAAGCTTGATCATCCAATTGCCTATGCTAGTAGACAACTGAATCAAGCGGAACGAAATTATACCACTACTGAACGAGAAGGCTTAGGAATGGTCTATGCAATGAAGAAATTCAGACACTACCTCTTAGCCAACAAGTTCAAGTTCTTCATAGACCATCAGGCTTTACTGTACTTAGTCAATAAGCCGTGTAACACAAGAAGATTAGTACGATGGTTCTTACTACTAATGGAGTTCGATTTTGAAGTAATAGTGAAAAAAGGAAACACACATGTGAGAGCAGACCACCTTTCTAGGCTAACACATGGAGAACCACCAAGTGGAGTACCCGATGACCTGCCAGATACATATTTGTTTAATCTAGAAGTTTGTCCCAAATGGGCAGAAAAATTGATCCGTATACTAGATACGAAACCAACAAACCGGAAACTTAAGTACCTCAAGTAGTGCCAGATTTAGAAGAATCCAAAGAAAACTCAAAGGAAAAATGGACTCAAAGATGGAAAGCTCAATGAGAGAAGCTAAGAAATAAGCGGACTCAACAAAGAGAGGAAAAGAAGAGCAAAGAGGAGTCGAAGCACATTATAACTCCCACACTTGGAAAGGATTTTAGTGTTAGGGAAAAAGAGGAAGGTAAACAACAAGCAAGATCAGTTCTAGTTGATCCCATGTCAGAAGACCTAGCCATGTGAATAAATGCCTATCAATCTAGGATCAAAACCGGACGAAATGAGGAACAACATGAAGTGAGTTACGCGAGAGGGGATTTAGAAAGAGAAAGGCTAGCAATTTGTAAGAAATTGATAGAATTAGCCCAAAACACCTTGGAAAAACCTATACAAGACCTTCCAGAAATGAGGATACCTCAGAGAGAATTTCAAGAAAGATTGAGCATTCATAAACCTCCAGAAGGAAGGAAGACTGTAGAGAGAGTAGAAAGCATAGCCACCAAAAATCCTCAACAAAGTTTGATAATTCCTAAAGTAGAAGCTAATTGGTCGGAGGATTCATGGGCTAAAGTCGAAGAAGAGAGATGGAGAAAAACCGAGGGTATTAATCCACCCTTCGAAGAGTTGGATGCATATGAAAACCCAAGAATGATAAACCATGAAATGAATTAGGAGGAAGGTGAGGAGGGAATGGAAAGCATGGATGCACTACCAAACTATATGGGAGAATATGAATGGAATTTTGAACTTTATCATGCCCCAATAGTAAGAACGAAAGAGAAAGGATTTTTTAGCAAGACATCAGACATAGCAGGAAAATTGAAGGAGACTAAGGTGCAGTGTTCAATAACCTTAGAGGAACTACTAAAAATTAAACCACAAGTATGGGGCAAATTAGCTAAGCACTTCATGCAGAGAGAAGTAAAAGCAAGTAACAAGGAGGCCAATGAAGATATGCATACAATTCAAATTCATATAGATAAAGTGGGAGACTTTAGTGAAGGATGAAGGTAATACATGTATGACTTATCAGTCCATAGTGCGGGATCAAAAGGCCAATTCTGGATGCATGAGGATACCCAACTATGGATGTGTAAGGTAGTTAAGAGGGACAACGAGAGAAGAATAACATGGCAACAAGGGTGTGGAGTTTCTAGACATATAAAACATCCAGTATATATGCCCCAAGTATTCCCGGACGAAGAGTTCGAACCCCACAGATGGATGGAAATATTGGCCACATTAGATGTGTGTGTCAATGAGGAAGTCCTGACCCTAAACGAGTGCATAGATGAGGAGGCGTACGACGTGAGTCTATACATGGTTGTGCTACAAGAGACAGAAGAGTATGGAAGTGTATGTAGATGATTTGTGCACATATTCTAAACCACGAGTGGACCACATACCAGAGTTGAGCAAAATTTTTGAGAAGTGTAGACAATATAGAGTCTGTTTAAATCCAAAAAAATGTGTCTTCATTGTAAGACAAGGAAAAATTTTGGGTCATATAGTGTCTAAGAATGGAATATCTACCGATGAAGACAAGATCAAAGTTATTCTTGAACTACCCGGACCAAAAAATGCAAAGGAAGTGCAAGCATTTATGGGATAGTGTGGATACTATCAAAGATTTATCCACATGTATGCCATAATTGCTAAGCCTCTATATGGCTTACTAACTTAGTTCAATTGGACCAAAGATTGTGAGAAAGCATTCAATGAGTTGAAAAGAAGATTGAATTCAGCGCCTAAATATACCAAATTGGAAGAAACCATTTCATATCCATGTGGATGCTTCCAATTTTGCCATAGGATGTATCTTAGCACAACCAGCAAATGAAGGAAAACTTGATCATCCTATAGCTTACACTAATAAGCAAATCAATCAAGCTGAACATAATTGCACTACCACTGAACGAGAAGGGTTAGGAATGGTATATGCGGTAAAGAAATTCTAGCACTAATTATGAGCGAACAAATTCAAATTCTTTATTGATCCTCAAGCCCTACTATACCTAGTCAATAAAACTTGTAACACAAGAAGACTAGTGAGATGGTTCCTTTTATTAATGGAATTTGATTTTGAAGTTGTGGTTGAAAAAGGAAACACGCATATCAAAGCCGATCATCTCTCTCAAATGACGCACGAAGAACCCCCAACTGCAGTGGCAGATGACTTGCCTGACACTTATCTTTTCAGCTTAGAAATTTTTCCATAGTGGGCTGAAAAATTGATACCTATACTCACCCATGGACCTAGTCATCAGATTAATTCAGGTAAAGCCAAGGAATTATGGAAGACCCAAAATCTTCACATTGTATCTAGAAGCCTATACCATCAAGATTCTAACAGACTTCTCTTGAGGTGTGTAGACGATGAAGAACAAGAAAATTGGCTAAAACATGCACATATAAACCCATGGAAGAAGCATAGAAGTATCAGTAGTACAGTGCAAGAACTAAAACGAGTAGGAATTTATTGGTCAAGGATGTCGAAGGATGTTCACAGGCATGTAGCAAGTTGTCTCAAGTGTCAAGAAGAATGGCCTGATGAGAACTCGACACTATACTATTCCACGATAGCACCTAGATGGAGTTTGCCTTTAGTGAAATTCTTAAGAACATGCAAATACCAGGAAGGAGCAAGCCTTGCAAGAAAACGAGCTCTCGAGGAGCAGAGTAAAGATTATACCCTCATAGGAAGACAACTATTTAGATGCCGTGACGACAACCAATTACGACTGTGTATACACGAAGACGAGTATATCCATGTGTTGGAGATGGCCCATACTGGGGCAGTAGGAGGTCATTTTTTAGCGGATAAATCTGCAAAAATGATTCTCTTTGCTGGATTATGATGACCAACTTTATACTAGGATGCTACTACTGATGTTCAAAGATGCGATGTATGTCAAAGAACAAAATATCTGATACGAAGAGATGAGATGCCATTAGGACCTAGAGCTTTCACTAAATGGGGTATAGATTTCATAAGACCAATTAGCCCCCCAGCTAAAGGGTCTCATGCAGAGTACATAGTCGTAGCCATGGATTATTTAACCAAATGGGTGGAGAAAAAGGCCACTAGGAAGAATGATGCAAGAACCACCACCAAGTTCCTCTTGGAGAATATATTCACAAGGTTTGGGCTACCCATTGAAATTGTGAGTGATTGGGGCACACACTTCATTAACGACGTGATAGAGACTTTGATGAATGAATTCCTAGTAATTCATAAGAAATCAGCCCCTTATCATCCTCAAGCCAATGGACAAGCCAAAAGCTCCAATAAACTGCTTTGTACCATTTTAACCAACATGGTAGATAATAAAAGATCAGATTGGGATAAGCAATTACACCATGCCATTTGGGCCTTTCAAGTTGCACATAAGATTGCTATAGGCACAACACCTTTAAATCTCGTGTATGGACAAAATGCAATCTTACCAATTGATTTTCTGACTCCTACTCTTTGAGTAGCTAAAAGATATGAGTGGACTGGGCATAAATTGTCCCAACAATTGGATCAGATTAAAAGATTGCATGAAACTAAACTACAAGCAGTAGCAGGTATTTATGCACTTTGTGTTCTTCTTTTATCTCCTCTCCAATGCTTGCAAGTTGGTTAGCCACATCCTTCATCTTGGTAACATAATCAGCCACACTTTGCTTTGGTTGCTTTTTTTGAGTTGTAAACTCCATCCATAGTTGGTTCTTCCTAGCTCTTGTATTTGATGAGGAACATGATGGGAGTACTTCCCAAGTCTCTTGGGAGGTCTTGCAATTCCTAATGTGAGGCAATAAGAAATCAGATATTGAGTTTAGTAGATAAGACCTGGCAAGAGCATCCTTTGCACACCATGTGGTCAGCCTTTCTTGTTCTTCCCTTGTGGGTTGATGTTTGCTCTTGAATGTTGGCATCTCTTCATCTCTTGAGATGTATCCATATAGATTTCTCACTTGGAGGTAAGCTTGCATCCTTAATGACCATGTTGGGTAGTTGCTTCTATCCAATTTGTCAATGAATGATGGAAATCCATCTCCCATCTTGCTTGTTTTTGCTCTAATACCACTATTGGAGGAGATGGTGGATAGTCCTCAAAGATGAAGTGGTGTTGCTTGAACCTGCTTCACAGCAGCCAAGAACAATTGCTGGAGAGTGTAGTGGGCCTCTTCTGCTTGCTAATAATCATAAATAATCACCTATTTTGTTTGGAACATGATCCACTAATCAATGGATCAAAATAGATAGGTAGGAAATTGATCCAAGGTCATAGACTTGCTATTTCACTCTCTACACCTGTTCAATTTAATGAACAATGTTGTGAGCATGATAGCAATTAGCCTAATTCCTTTTGATGTTAACTTAGACAGCTACCAATCATGAGTGTTTTCACTAAAAATGATGAACTACATGCTGAGTATAATGTTTAACAAATCATAGGACTTGCCCGACATTTTTGGGATGCATCAATTAGCATACCAAAGAGTAAAGATATGATCATATCTCATGATTGAGAGAACCAATGATAATGAGATTTTGTAGCTATATAGCAAATAATACATTGAATCTATGATGCTTTAAATCATGAAAAACAACCAATCATACACTGAGAACAAGCTCTGAGAAACTCTAATATTGTAGTCATGGCAGAGAAGTGAAGTAGAGATATATCAAAATGTATGTATTAGATCACATATAATTACAATGATATTGGCAATACTGTATTGCACAATTTGAGGAAAGTGATTGAGCTATTTGAGTGAGCTCTCAAATCACAATGTATTCCTCTCAATTGATGTCTTAATCGAGGCATATCCACGTATGTCTTTTTTATCTATTTTTACACCTAAAAGTAAATTCTAAACTATAGGATATATTCTCTCATCAATCAACTACGAGATTTGATGCTTCCTAACTTCCTCATGGAACTAAGGTTCTTTTACAAAGGTAAATTTCATTGATTTTACAAGTGATTCATCATATAAGGCTCCATGAGAAATATGCTAATCATCCAAGTATGTGGGCTTGGATTCTCTTGCACCAACACTTTTCCACATCTAAAAATCTATGGATAGCATAGTAAATTGAGCAATACCAATTTTTTTTTGTGTCTTGCATCAATGAATTACTTGAGGCCACATCAGATATATATACAAATATATAGAACAAGAAATCCAATTTGATATATATGAAATTGTGGCACAAATTAATGGAGTGAGAAGCCTCTTGTGTGCAAGTTGATGATGATCAGTAATGGAATCTTGACATATTGAATGTGTTGGTTGGTTCAAAGGTCAAGTGATATGCATAAGGAACCAAAATGTCTAATCTACTAATAAATCTAGCCCCAAAGCAAAGAACCTCCTTAGGTGTTCTTAGCACTAGAACTTCATTATGGCATGTGCTATGTTAAGGTCAATTGCCCTTACTCTGAAATAAATATGGTAAAGAAACGTTTTAAAAGACACTCAAAATACAGTCTTCACCATTTAAATCTTGCTTAACTTCTCGGTAGCACAAGTAGGATTTCAGCCATTGAATATGATTTCTTTTGGGTCCCAAAAAACATCTAAGGAGATCCTCAATTTGAAACACATCACTATACATGCATATACTCCCAATAAATTTAGTTTTTGAAATATCATGGTCAGCCATACATGATTGATTGTATCAGTTGTATACATCTGGAAATAAATACATCTCCCTTCAAAAACTTCTCTAGCATCATAATTAGAATGATAAGTGGAATGGATTGAGTATAATCATAGCATTCGATTTTTTATAGTTGATGCATATCCTTAATAGATTATGTTTCTTTGGGAAACTAATGGTGGACACCCACTCTAGGTATTATATGGGTATGATGAATTCCACTTTTAGCAATCAGTCAATTTTCACTTTTATTTGGTGAGACTAACCGAAGTTCATCCAATATCTTCATTGTAATGTAGGTACAATAATTTTTTCAGAATAACCCTATGCTACTCAAATCTAGGGGTCTAATCCTTTCATAACTTTATAGCCCCATGAAAAGATGTCTTGGAAATCATATAATAGCTCAATCAAGCACTTTGAAATTCGGATTCAAGTGTTGCAAAAATTTTAAGAGGCTGAAGATCTTCCTGTGACCATGAAAAAATTTGTTCCACTACATCCTCTACTATGCCTTTTGAATCATTTTTACGGAATGGCCAAGTTTTGGGATCCCCTAGATGGGAAAACCCGATATAATATATACAAACTTCTAGACTTCCATACTATAATTGGCTACAATGGCAACCCCATCAACCATGCAAACTAAATATAGTGGTGTTTTGTGCTTGAAAATATGGCTCTTCATCATCCAATAATTTGGGTAACATATAGATTGCTTGAACAATTTGTGGTGAGAATTTTTCCAAGGTACTAGAACTATTTCCAAAAGAATTTTGTATAGATGTGGCTCAAATTTAAATGTAAGCTCTCCTTTCGAAAAATCTTCGACAACCTTGGCTTGCTTCAACCATCAGTGTTCTAGTACTATAGTGTAATCTAGATCCTAATGGCAAGCATCTAATATGACAAAATCTATAGGAAAAACAACTCTATTAACATAAATTGGGATGTCCTTAATCAACCTCATCAGCTAGACTTAGGACTGGTCTACCATGCATGAAACCAAAAACCTTCTCAAATTCTTGTCAAAAGTTCAATGCTAATTCCAAAAAGAACCCATCAAAATCTAGAAATATTTCCATATTAGGGCACTATAAAATAGATAATTATCATTCTTAGTGTCTACTATGGTCTTGTTGGTATTCTTGTTCAACATTTAAAGCTAACAAAAATATTGTTGAGAACCCTGATTGGACTTATTTTACATTGTAATATCGTTGGAATGTATGCTTCCTCGATTTGAACTCTCTCCTAGTTTTAGATCAAGGTTTCCTCAGGGCCCATTTCATCGCCACCCTATAGGATTGAACTTTTTATACATTACTATAGGAGAATTTGTAACATGATGATCATATTTTTTTACCTTTCATAATCAACTATTACTGTTAGTGCCCATGTGAAAGGCCAAATGGCCTTCGAACACTTTTGTGTATGTTATTTAATAAAACATATAGTGGTTTGATCAACCATAGACTATAATTTTGACTACATTCGGAAAACATAATTAGAAATCTCTATTTGTGTCCAATTGTGCACTTTGTTCTCTACGTATTTTGTATCCTATGTGCGGAATATTGTGTGTGGCATCAAGAGTTCAAATATCTACTTTGAGGATGTCATTGTGGAGCTCTCGAAAGGAGAGTCCAATGTGGTGCATGCCATTGAAATACTTCACTGGTATCAAAGCCTTTTTAGGAAAACTCTTTCCTCCTTTTGTGTGAATGAAGCAACCACACACCCACCAACCCAAGATTTTCTCCAAGGCGTATGACTAAGGTGTCGAACAAGGCATAGACCTATGCATATCTTGTCATCTGAGTCTCTAATTTCACTATTAGCACCATTGGTTGCATGCGAGGGAGGACCTCAATGATCAAGGAAAACAAATGTTCTCGCTACTTCTCGAGAGGTCACCCATCTCAATTTGTTCCCCTCAGAGCTTGCTTAACTGACAATCCCTTGCCACTAAGCTACACTCTTGTGGTGCTTGATAAAGGGGAAAGACTAAGGTTCACATTACCTTGAACATGTTTTGGGCTCTCAAAGCATCATCTTTGCTTTCAAAGCCTGTTTCCAATCATTTCTAGGGTGATTTTTGAAGTCACTTTGGAGTACTTTTGTGCATAGTTCTCATTACTAGGTTCAAGAACATCACGAAGAGTACTCTTTTGTATTTCTCCAACAGTGAATCATCTTTTGGGCTATGTTTTCAACCACACTAGAAAATCTATAAGTTTCTTGAAACATTTTTAGTTGTGGTGGAAGAAGCCACTCCAATTTATGCAAGTTTTTGAGCCTAAAGAATAGAGTTGATAGACACTTGTAGGTGTTGTTGGCTAGTGTTTGGGCTATGAATTCAGCCTTTCAATGCCATTTTACTGCATATATTGAGCACATACACACTATGTATGCTTCTATGGATATTGTTTATGTACGTCCATGGGGCCATTAATATAGCGCTTACGTATTTGCATAAAGCCTTTGATGTTGATAAGGAGGGTTATGGTGAGGTTTTCTTAATTGGGAGACACTCAAATGTCAGGGTCTCTTTAGTGATGCAAGTGGAAGACTTACCCAACCTCACCATAGGAGATGTATGATAGTTGTTCATAGGTGCTTGGTAAGCTTAGTTGGCTTCTTTCGATTAAGTGGTTATATGTAGTTTAGTGAGATTTTTTGACACAAGTCATTGATCGTTTTGCATAGGAAACTCTAGCAAAATTTTTCTAGATTTCACTTTTTTCAATTATACAGTGGTCGGTTTTACTCCTTGACACACTTATTCACGTGAGCATATACATTCTTACATAATCAATTTGGTTGTTCATTGCTATTCATCAATCCATTTTTTGGGGGAGACTATTGAATTTTTTCGCAAAATTTAACACTCAATCATCCTTGTTTGAGCCTTAATGGTGTTTGGACTATTCTAGCTCCACTATCATTCTAGTCAATTCTCTATCATCATGGCATCAGAGATCTTAGGCATGTCTAGTGGATCAAGTTCTAGTGCCAGTGTTCCCAAGAGGAGCTACAACTTGCAGGGCAAAGACCATTTTTAGATCCAAAAATTTGATGGCATAAATTTTGCTCTATAGAAGAATCAGATTAAAGATGTGTTGAACAGAGAAGGTAATGGAAGCCAGTAAATGGAATCTCAAAGAAGCCTATCGACATGGATGAAGATGGTTCGCATGAGTTGGATGAAATGGCTAGGTCTACCATTGGATTGCACCTAGCAGTTGATGTTTACTTTACAGTATTGGACTGTGAAAGTGCAAAGGAGCTTTGGAAGAAGTTATCCAATAGATATGAAAAAGAAATTGTATTAAATAAAGTGTATCTGATGAGAAGTTATATGACCTTCTGTTGCTCTAGCACAATGGTGAGAACCACGTTAAGAAGCCCCACCTTCTTAATGTCAATCCGCGGAAGAGATAGGAGTGATATGAAGATCGTGAATATGAGATGAAGTGAGAGTGATGGTGAGAAGCATAAAGATGCACACACACATACTCACACACAACAAAGAGACAAGCAAGACACAATGGAAGGTGAGAATTAGACTCTATTGCTCAAGAACACTCTTACAAGCTCAAAATAGCTCTAAGATCTTCTCTACTCAAACAAGCTAACCTCAAAAATGAGCTCTATAGCTCTTTTTATAGATTCTAGACTATTTTTGACCGGTTTCACATCTAGTGATCGGCATAGTTAAAAAATAGGTTCTAGGTGCTATTTCAAAGGGTAAACGGTGTCTAAAAATAGCCAAAATTGGTACGCTCATTTTACCTAAGCTCCTCAAGCTCGAGGATTCCTCGACTTGCACAAAATGGAGCTATAAATTACAAAAAGGGTTTCTCTATGTTACATATGGTAGAGAAGTGATAAAAATCCCTGTTGGAGGTTTTGAAAAGTATTTCTATAACATAATTCTTTGAAAAAATGATTCGACTTACTCTCTGCTTCTTTGTTATGCTCTGTCTTCACATGCTTCTGCGTCTTCTATGCCTCTGACTACTACCAACACCCCCCTCCCTCTCGCTTATGTCATCCTTGACAGAACATTGTTGCGGGATCTGTCAGATATAATTCTGTAGGAGGTCTTGAGCGAGGGTGTGCTCTGATATGTTGGAATCAATATCCTATTGGTTCATTCATAGTCAGATGATACACCATGTATAGCTCTTAGTAATAGTCCTGCTACAGAATCGACGAGCGCGAACAGTATGTTTAGCTTTTAAACTAAAACCTTCTACAACTAATTGACATGGGCGCCTTGGATAGAAGGTTGGCCTCCCAAATCTCCCACCACAGATCAAATCCCACGCTCATTACCGGGCACAGCGCAAATCTTTTTTGTGCATTTAATTTCTTAAAAGCAAAAACACACGAACAACGTTTTCGAGGACGGACGGCGACAGCTTTTACGATCACGTACGATCGCTTTAAGAGTTATGCTTTATTGGATGCTTTTCAAGGCTCAACAAATACTATATAAGAACAAGTTGGATCACTCTCTATTTATCCTTCACCTAGTATTCAACACAAGCTTGGAGCTTGGACCTCAATAGAGGTGGTGTTTCGTCTAGCACATGGGGCAGCCATGGTGCTAACTTGAAGCATGTTGAGGAGCAGCTATGGAGTTCTTCTTAATGATTCTTCTTGGAGAAGATGAAGGGTGTGCTCACACTCTAGCTCATGGAAAGGAGGTTATCTCTTGTTCATGGCAAGAAGACTTGATCATTAGCAGCTTGATGGTGAGGATCGGCCGTCTACATGTTGTAGTTGAAGATTGTCTTCTACAAGAAGATGTCCGGCTACGTCAAAGACATTGGATGGTGGTTAACATAAGATTTACATCTTACGTTAAGTATTCAGGTACATATTCTCTTTATGCACACAGGTACTACTTGAATTTTATGGAGGCAGTAGCATTCATATCAGGAGGAGTCCTATTCGGCATATGTACAAAAGAAACAGTACGTATATGCTTTATGCATATTTGGATGGGGTATTTGAGAAGGAGTGTTCACATGACTTTGAGGATTTCCGGCAGCAAACTTGTTAGCATTCATTGCTACTTTTTAAGTATGTGATCTTTTCACACACGTATCTGACTCAGGGTCTTCCATAGCCTAAAGTTAGATGAGGGTTTGTTGATTATCAGTTTCACACTGATCCTTCCTCTTTCAGTCACTCATATTCACTCTTCCATAACCTATAAGGTCACACATCTCATGTATATTCAGATTTCTGCCCATACATCTGAATATGTTTGTTACATTTGTACATTCATTCATCCATCTATTTCTCATCACATAGAGTGGTTGAGAGTTCTGCTCCCACATTGTACATTGAACATTGGTATATATGATACTATGAGTAAGCAATGGCTTACGTAACATCTTACACATGTCGTCTATTCTTTCTCTATCTTTGTCTCATCATTTGTATAATTAAGTGTGGTATGTTCATGTTTTGTCAATATTGAAGATTGCTAGATTCTATGTTGTATATGCTAGACCTATGGAACCATGGACCTGTGACATGAGCCAAGGGCCTACCTCACTTCCAACATGTGGTATCAGAGCACTAAGGTTTTGGTTTTAGAACTTTAGGTCTTTGGCATCAATGCATTAAGGCTCATTAAGATTCCTAGGTTTTCTAGAATTCCAGGTTTACAACATATGATTTAAGGCCATCTTCTAATATTTGACATTTGACATACACACTTAATTTAGATGAGTAGAGATTTGAGAATTAGACAATTCAGTTACATGTGTATTCATCAGTGTGGAGTATGAAGTTGATGATCTGTTAGCAACCAAATATTTTTGGAAGAGTATGCAAATACTTTACAAAAGTATTGTTTGAAGACCCAGACTTGATGAAGAGAAGACTACTTCAAATTCAAGGAAGAACAATGGTTTAGAGAAGATGAAGGAATCAGATCAACATCAAATCACAGGTATCACTTTCTACTATCAGATTATCATTTGCAGGTCATATCTTAGAAGAGCAGTTATGAAGAGATTTGAAGGATTCAAGGAATGCTTTTATACACTTTCATCATTTGAAAGTTAAAGCATTAGCTACATCAAAACAGGTATCTAGAGGTTTTTCTAGAGAGTTTTGGGAGATCTCTTTGTTGATATATTTAGGTAGTGATGTGTGTGAACACTCTAGGACTGCCGGGGCACTTTTTTCCCTCTTTAGGAGGTTTTTTTTCCCCGGGCTTGTATATACGCCTATTGCCCTAATGGGCTACTTATCTTTGTACATTCTCTAGTAATACATTCAGTCTTGTGTGTTGTGCTCCAAGCTTCTTCTTCTTCCTTGTGATGTTCGCGTGCTTCCGCAGACGTCTAACTCCAACAATTGGTATCAGAGCAGGTCGTTGCTTCTTCTAGGGCGCCGTCGACACTCCTCCGTTTGCAGTCTCAGATTCGCACAAAATTTGGTGAGCATACTCAGGGTGTTTCCGAGATCAAAACGGCTTCGCTCGGTGGTGCCGAAATCGCGATCTGAGCTCGTTTCGGCCTCCGAACGCACTATCGCAGTGCTTGTGCAGGCTATTTCGTCCTTTTGTGCCAAAGGTATATACCAGTTTCTGTTCGCCAGTTTAAGCGTCTCGAAGTCTGCTACAGGTCTAGCAGAACTGGTCTGGGCAGTTCTGTTCAACTTTTTGAGATACAGTCAATTTTCTGCATCAAGGTATTTTAGTCACCGGCCATGGCTGAAAGCAGTGATGTATTCCGTATGTTGGCTGTTGAGGATAAGTTGGATGGTACCAACTACCCATTATGGGCTTATATGATGCGACATGTACTGGTTGCAAAAGGATTGTGGAACATTGTGCAGGGTGTTGAAAGACGTCCTGTTACACCTGTAACGACAGGTACTGCAAATACAGGTGTTGGAGCTGATGAAGATGGTGTCGAAGATGATATTCCGCAGATTCCTGTTCGTGCTGATGTTTCTGTTGCACCTACTGCAGAGCAGATTCGTTGGGATGGCAGAGATGCCCAGGCACATGCATTGATAGCTTTGTCTGTCAAACGTGCCATTATTCCTCACATTCGCTCTTGCAGAACAGCAAAGGATGCTTGGGATACGCTTACCACTTTGTACCAGGCTAGGAATGAGGCTCGTGTTGCTTACCTCCGAAAACAGTTGGAGAGTGAGCACATGAATGAAGGTGATTCTATGGAAAATTTTCTTACAAAGATCAAAGACCTAAAGGAACAATTGATTTCTGCTGATGAAGTTATACCAGATAGCTCACTTGTGCAGACCGTTCTGAATGGTCTTCCTGATTCATATCAGAGTTTTGCCTCTACTCTTCGGTTGATGATGAAAGGCAATCCGAATGCCTTGTCATTTGAGGAATTAGTCTCTGTTCTGTTGCAAGAAGATCAGTCCAGGCAGAACAGGTCCATTATGCGTGTTGCAGATCAAGCTTTCCTGGCTAGTCAGAAGGGCAAAGGAAAATGGAGCTCTTCTACTAGTAAGCAGAAATCTGCAAATGCTGCACAATCGAAGAACCAGGATAAAGATGAGAAGAAATCAGAAAAGCAGAAATTGTTCTACAAGTACTGTAAAGGAAATGATCATATTATAAAGAACTGTCCAAAACTGGCTGCTAAAGAGGCAAAGAAGAAAGAGGCTGGAATGGTTGTTGCAGAGGCCTCTACACCAAAAACAGAGTCTGCAAATCTTGTGCAGGAAGAAGAATGGGCGTTTACTACTGTCTGCAGTTTTGACCCATCTTCTCATGATCAGTGCATGTCTGCAGTAGACTCAGATGTTTGGTACTTTGACAGTGGGGCAACCAAACATATTACCTCGCAGCGCAGTTTCTTCTCTTCACTCGAGCCTGCCCCTACAGGGAATACTGTCACATGCGCCAATAACTCCTCTTATCCTGTTATGGGAGTTGGTAAGATCATTCTGACTACTGCTGATGGTAGTTCTTTCACTTTGTCAGATGCTTTATTTGTGCCAGGGATCAAAAAGAATCTGTTATCAGTTTCTGCATTAGCCAAGATTGGCTTGGTTGTGAAATTTGTTGATGACAGGTGTACAGTCCATGATCTCTCAAATGGCGATGTGATTATTGCTTCTGGCATTTTATGTCGTGGGCTGTATAAGCTCATAGACTATGAAAGATCTGTGAATGATTCAGCATGTGCAGTTCATGATTCTCAGGCTATGTCAGATGCAAAGCTTTGGCATGCACGCTTTGGTCATCTAAATTTTGCTAGTTTGTTACGCCTGCAGAAATCTGAAATGATGTCCTCTTTGCCCAAACTTGAGGCACCTGGAAAACATGTTTGTGAAGGCTGTATTTTGGGCAAAATGCAGCGTTCTTCCTTTCCAAAAGATGGTTCAGTTCGGGCTATGCAGAAATTGCAGCTTGTACATAGTGATGTCTGTGGTCCTATGCAGACACCCTCTTTTGGAAATTACCTTTACTTCGTGACTTTCATTGATGATTTTTCCAGGCATGCATGGGTATATCCACTCAAAGCAAAGTCCGAAGTGTTCATGTGCTTCAAACAGTTTTTGGTTTTGGCTGAAAATCTGTCAGCATGTAAAATGGGCACCCTCCGTTCTGATCGAGGGGGGGAATATATGTCTTCAGATTTTAATGCATTTCTGGCTGAACGTGGGATAAAACACCAGTGTACAGTGCCGTATACACCTCAACAGAATGGAGTTGCTGAACGAAAGAACAGGTCACTCATGGAGATGGCGAGGTGCATGGTCAAAAGTCAGGCTTTACCACATAGTTTCTGGCTTGAGGCTGTCATGTGTGCAGCATATGTACTGAACAGGTGTCCCACCAAAGCGTTGCAGTCTATCACTCCATATGAGGCTTGGCATGACCGCAAGCCATCTGTTGCTCATCTGCATGTTTTTGGTTGTTTGGCATATGCATTAGTGCCTGAACAACATCGCAGAAAATTGGATGATAAGGCAGTAAAATGTATTTTTGTTGGGTACAGTTCTGAAAGTAAAGGCTATCGTCTGTATCATCCACAGACTAAACGCATTCTGGTTAGCCGTGATGTTGTCTTTGTGGAAGATGCTATTCAGCCATTGCTTTCATGTACTAAGGAGACATCTGTTAGCTCCAAAGACATGTATGATACTTTGATGCCTCTTTTTACAGGTGGACAGGCTAACGCTGGTCCTAATGAGGCAACTTCTCAGCCTTTGCAGGTTTCATATGATGATGCAGATCATTCCATTTCTGATGCAGATTTACATGATGCACTTGTTGATGAGAGAGCTGATATTGAACAGGCAAAAACTATGCCAAAATGGCTGGTGCAGACTTTGCGTGACAGCAAATTAGATGCACCTTTGTCATATCGTACTCGTTCAGGCTCTCATAGTACCTCCTTTGCATCAGATTGCTATGCTATGGCTGCATCTAGTCTCTGTGATGAGAATGAGCCTGTTTCTTTTGATGAAGCACAAAATTCAGAAAATTGGATGGCTGCTATGCAATCTGAATATGATGCTATAATGAAGAATGGTACATGGTCTTTATGTGACTTGCCTCCTGGCAAGAAGGCCATTGGCACTAAGTGGGTATACAAGCTGAAGCGTAAACCTGATGGTACAGTTGACAGGTATAAGGCTAGGCTTGTTGCAAAGGGTTATGCACAGGAAAGAGGCATTGATTTTGATGAGACCTTTGCACCTACATGCCGTATGACTATTGTTCGGAGCATTTGTGCACTTGCAGCCCATCATGGTTGGAATGTACATCAGTTGGACATTAAAACAGCATTTCTGAATGGTGACTTGCATGAAGAAGTGTATGTTTTTCAGCCCCGTGGCTTTGTGCAGAAAGGGCATGAAAACCAGGTGTGCAGGTTAAAGAAGGCGTTATATGGTTTAAAGCAAGCACCACGTGCTTGGTATGAGAAAATACATGCCTATCTAATTGCACATGGTTTTGAGAACAGTCCAACTGAAAGCACCTTATATGTTAAGCGTGCTAATGATGTGCTTCTGATCATTGTTGTCTATGTAGACGACATGTTGCTCACTGGTCCTCTTGAGAAGCATATTGCTGATTTTAAGGCTGATTTGCATGCCTCATTTGAGATGTCTGATTTGGGGCATTTGCATCACTATTTGGGCATTCAGTTTATGCACGTTGATGGTGGAATGGCTTTGTGTCAAACGAAATATATTGACACATTATTGCAGCGTTTTGGCCTTGAAGACTGTAAGCCTATTGCCACTCCTATGGAGACAGGTTTACGATTGAGTCTTCATGATGCTGGAGATGCATTTGATGCTGTTCTCTATCAGCAGGCTGTTGGATGCTTGATTTACTTATGCATTACTCGGCCAGATATTCAGTTTGCTGTCTCACAGATGAGCAGGTTCATGCATTGCCCAGGAGTCACGCATTGGAAAGCGGTTAAGCGCATCTTTCGCTACTTGAGTGGTACTCGGCTACTTGGGTTGTTTTATCCCAAGGGGGGATCACTACCGCCAGATTTGCATGCTTTTTCTGACTCAGATTGGGCTGGTTGCTATGACACTCGTGTGTCCACCAGTGGTTTTTGCTTCATGCTTGGTAGCTCATGTATATCTTGGTTGAGCAAGAAGCAGCCTACTGTGGCCACTTCCAGTTGTGAGGCTGAGTATAGGGCAGCTTTCACAGCGACTGTTGAGTGTGTGTGGCTCAGACGCCTTATGGCTGATTTGGGTGTTGGCCAGTCTTCTGCCACCACCATCTTCACTGTCAGTCAGAGCGCATTGGCAGTTGCGAGGAACCCTGTGTTCCATGCTCGCACTAAGCACATTGAGGTGCATTATCACTATGTCAGGGAGAGGTTCTCTGCTGGGGAGATCAGCTTGGCATATGTGCCCACGCAGGAGAACATTGCAGACCTTTTCACGAAGGCTCTGCCTAGGGAGAAGTTTGAAGCTTTCCGCAAAGCTTTGGGCTTACTTCCTTTTGTGGAGTGATTTCCACATAGCTTGGCACTTCCTTATACATGAGTGCCAGCTCCTTGTTCACCGCATCACTCCCAGGGGGGATTTGTTGATATATTTAGGTAGTGATGTGTGTGAACACTCTAGGACTGCCGGGGCACTTTTTTCCCTCTTTAGGAGGTTTTTTTTCCCTCGGCTTGTATATACGCCTATTGCCCTAATGGGCTACTTATCTTTGTACATTCTCTAGTAATACATTCAGTCTTGTGTGTTGTGCTCCAAGCTTCTTCTTCTTCCTTGTGCTGTTCGCGTGCTTCCGCAGACGTCTAACTCCAACACTCTTTCATGGCAAGAAAGTTCATCTAAGAAGACAAATTTGAAGATGGGATGAGTTTTTCAGCCAATTTTCTGTTGTAAGTTGGTTGTATATCAAGGTACAAATGTGATCTAGAGACAGTAACTCTAGAAGGGTAGTTCATCATTCAGACAAAAGATTGGTGAATTTAGTCGTTTCAGACATTTGAAGCAGAATTTTGATTCAGAGATATGAGGAGATGATAAAACATGATTCTATATTCACTTCCATGTGTATACCATGTTTGTTTTATCTCTTACTCTTAGTATTAGAGGAAGAGAAAAGTTCATTCGAAGAAGTCAAGAGTGTTTGCTACTTCAAGATGAAGAAAACAAAAGGTATGGAAGAGAAGTTTGAAGATGTTGACATCATCAGGTGGAAGAAAGATGCAGAAGATGAAAGTCCATCATTTCCAAATAAAAGTAAGGCTTCCTTTTCTCATATATTTTCCATATACTTTTTCTATTTTATCCTCTACATCCAAAGACAAGTCTACGAGAACATCTTGTTTAAAGAAGAAGCAGTTTCTTGTTTTGCATTACACTTGGTCATGATTTAGTAGATTTGACAAAGAATTGCATTGAGAGAAAGAAAAGCAGCAGATATATGTTTTGACTCATATGTATATGAGTTATGTTTTAGTTCAAGCTTTTAAGCAGGCAGCTTATATGTTCCCTCAAAGAATTCTTGGAGTGTTAATACAGAGCTACTTGGTATATGACAAGTTGCAGAGAAGTATATTTCTTCTTTATCTAACTCTTGAGGTAAAAGAGTTTTTTGTAGCAGATGTTGAAGACTTGGTTTGAGGTTTTATGTTTGGAAAAGGTTACTCATATTCAGTATTTTCAGAAACTTCAGAAAACTCAGAATCTTGTTGATGTACAAGTCAATAGAGAATCTACTTTCTATGATTGTCTAGATTTTTGGATACATGTTTGTATTCAAAAAGGTGTTCCATCAGATCTTAACACTTGATTGAGAAGTGGAGTTAGCCAAAAGAAAATCAAGCAGGTACTATCACATTTCACCCGGGTAAAATATGAAAGTTATGAAGTATCAACTTGCAGATTTTGGAGTTCTCAAGGTGAGAAGTTTGTCCACTTATGTTTCAAGTAGGAGTTACAGATTCTTGGAAAGGATTGGTTTGCAGAAAAGTTTTACAACTTTGTAAGAAGCATGGACACTTGGAGACATTCAGGTAAATAAATCAAACATTCAATCATGAAGGTTTGATGATAGCAGATTCTACACAAGAGAGATCATTGATCTTAAATGATCATGAAAAGATCTTGAGTATTTATGAGTCAGTTGTCTATCCTTTTGTTTGATTCTTAAACATTGGAAGAAGTAAGTCAAAGATTCAGGTTCTATCAGATTTGTCTTGCAGAAAGATAGAAGAAGATACTTGTTATGTTATAGAAGGTTATGAATCCTAAAATGCTTTCAGCAAGCTTTTGTTATGTTAGGATCAGCTAACCTTATTCTACAATTTGGAAAGCTGAGGAATGACATGGAAATCTATTGACATGTGTACAGTGCTAATAAAAAGGGTTCAGAGATTTTGTTTCAGATACAGGTATTGATCATTGAAGATCTGATTTATGAAGAAGGACGTCCAAGATTTCATAAAGTCTCATATAATTTGAAGAATACTGGATACTAGTGTTAAATCATCCAGGGGAGTGATGAAACATGAAGACTTATTTTCAGCCATATATAAAAGAATGCAGAGTCATACCTTCAGGTATTCCTATTTCAGGTATTCCTATATTTCCTTTGTCAGGTTCTCTTTATGTTCCAGCTTTGTAAGAAGAAGGAAGAAAAAGAATGTTTGGAGAAAGGTCCTGTTAGGATGTTCCTGTTCAGGAGAAGGTTCCAGAGTTCTATTGAAGAGAACCTTGATATTTCACAAAGGTATATTTCAGAAGTGCGCACATATATGTTTATACCAGCTTCTGAAGGAAAGAGGTATGAAGGATTTAAAGGATAAAGACATGATGACATCATAGATTTTTTTACTCATATTTCAGTTGATTTCAGTTGATTTCAATTGGGTTGAGTTGATTTGACTTGAGTACAGTCAGAGATGAACCAGCAGTGTTCATAATACACTAAGTTGTGAGTTGTCAGTCACAGGTTCGAGGATTCAGTTCGTGATTTTGTTTAGTGTATTTACATGATGCAGCAGAAGTACATTGAGAAACCTTTTTTGGAAGGTAAATGCAAATATGTGGATCCTAGTGTATGTTTTCAGGTTTTTGAAAACAGGAGATAGCAGGTTCGGAGACAGTTCATGCTACATTTGTTGTCAAGAAGTGATTGCTTGATGAGTTCACTATTAGATATCTAGTTTGCATATTTTCTCAAGTATTATGGTTCATATTCAGCAAGTTCAGATTTTTTGAAGGAAAGTCAAATTCAGTTTTGAAGAAGACTTTTGAAGAAAAGGTTTGAAGTTCTGAAGTACGGCAAAACAAACTTGAAGCTTGTGACAGGCTATAAGAAGCTTGTGGTAATTTGCAGCTTTGATAGTTTGCAGATCTAGTCCAGATTGTACCAATATGACATTGCAGGGAGGATTGTTAGAATCAATATCCTATTGGTTCATTCATAGTCAGATGATACACCATGTATAGCTCTTAGTAATAGTCCTGCTACAGAATCGACGAGCAGGAACAGTATGTTTAGCTTTTAAACTAAGACCTTCTACAACTGATTGACGTGGGTGCCTTGGATAGAAGGTTGGCCTCCCAAATCTTCCACCACGGATCAAATCCCACGCTCAGCAGCAGGCACAGCGCAAATCTTTTTTGTGCGTTTAATTTATTAAAAGCAAAAACACACGAACAGCGTTTTCGAGGACGGACGATCATGTATGATCGCTTTAAGAGTTATGCTTTATTGGATGCTTTTCAAGGCTCAACAAATACTATATAAGAACAAGTTGGGTCACTCTCTATTTATCCTTCACCTAGTATTCAACACAAGCTTGGAGCTTGGACCTCAATAGAGATGGTGTTTCGTCTAGCACATGGGGCAGCCATGGTGCTAACTTGAAGCATGTTGAGGAGCAGCTATGGAGTTCTTCTTAATGATTCTTCTTGGAGAAGATGAAGGGTGTGCTCACACTCTAGCTCATGGAGAGGAGGTTATCTCTTGTTCATGGCAAGAAGACTTGATCATTAGCAGCTTGATGGTGAGGATCGGTCGTCTACATGTTGTAGTTGAAGATTGTCTTCTACAAGAAGATGTCGGGCTACGTCAAAGACATTGGATGGTGGTTAACATAAGATTTACATCTTATGTTAAGTATTCAGGTACATATTCTCTTTATGCACACAGGTACTACTTGAATTTTATGGAGGCAGTAGCATTCACATGAGGAGGAGTCCTATTCGGCATATGTACAAGAGAAACAGTATGTATATGCTTTATGCATATTTGGATGAGGTGTTTGAGAAGGAGTGTTCACATGAGTTTGAGGATTTCCGGCAGCAAACTTGTTAGCATTCATTGCTACTTTTTAAGTATGTGATCTTTTCACACACATATCTGACTTAGGGTCTTCCATAGCCTAAGGTTAGATGAGGGTTTGTTGATTATACGTTTCACACTGATCGTTCCTCTTTCAGTCACTCATATTCACTCTTCCATAACCTATAAGGTCACACATCTCATGTATATTCAGATTTCTGCCCATACATCTGAATATGCTTGTTACATTTGTACATTCATTCATCCATCTATTTCTCATCACATAGAGTGGTTGAGAGTTTTGCTCCCACATTGTACATTGAACATTGGTATATATGATACTATGAGTAAGCGATGGCTTACGTAACATCTTACACATGTCGTCTATTCTTTCTCTATCTTTGTCTCATCATTTGTATAATTAAGTGTGGTATGTTCATGTTTTGTCAATATTGAAGATTGCTAGATTCTATGTTGTATATGCTAGACCTATGGAACCATGGACCTATGACATGAGCCAAGGGCCTACCTCACTTCCAACATGATATTCGAATGCCTCGGGCCAGATCTGCCTCGAGTTTCTCCCAATCAATGGGTTGCGGTTCATGTGATGGTGGGAGTCGATAATGCGTGGAATATACCATTTGTTCACAGGCAAATAACTGCAAGAGGTATGTAGGCCTGCTGATGAACACTTTTGAATGGTATTCCCAGAAACCGGTTGTGAACATTTCTTCGAAGGTCTGCTTATAGCACGCCGGTAAGTATTTGATTCGACAATGCCAGGCATAACACACCCGGAGCGATGGTGCCATACTCATGCCATAAGCTAAATCGAGATTTCCATGCTCGAAACCCAGGGTGTTTACATGTGGTGCCTTGACGCGATGGAAGACTTTGAATACCATCTGCATCATGTCAAATATCTTGATAGTCATGTGTGCTGCTACATCGTCCATATGTTTTAAGCGAGGGAGCCAGTGGCGAATCATTGCCATCATGTATCCTACTGTCGGTGGTCCTGTGGGTGGAGTGAAGTATGGGTAATTGAGCCAATCCTGGCATTGCTTGTTGTTCTGTACTTTAATCGCAAATGCCTTCCAAGAGCGGTGATGTGGCATGGGTCCCCAGCATGGGTTGTACTTTAAGTGTAGTGGTGCCTTGGCCCAAATACTCCATCTCTGGATTTCTGTAATAAATCCTTGCGCCAATCTGGTTGACAGATTTCTCCTCGTTAGGCATCTAGTGGCAAATCTTCAGGCTCAAACTGGGTCGCGTGAGAGGGTTTTTTGCCTGTTTCTCTTTCTATGGCCAGCTGATATTCCGCCATTAACATAAAACAAGGCTTGTATTGTAGCTCATGCCCAGATATGTATCTTCGAGGGGCCAAATGAGCAAAGTAAGGGGACTGTAAAATGCTTTCTTCAATCATTGCCATTGTGTGTAACTACGCCTCTACCCGTGCTGAGTGAGTTCTTCCAAGTTCTTCAATCGTCTTCATCCATGCGGGAGTTGGAAGTTTGAAAGTCATATGGCCTTCAGCCGTGACTCATCCGCCTGGGATGGGTTGGGGTTCGTATGCTTCTTCAAAAGTTTCCTCCACCGGAATAGTCATTGTTTCTTCCTCTGCTGGTAGTTCCGGTGGGGAGTCTGGTCTGGGAGGTGCTTCATATATTGCTATCCGTGACTGAAGAGTTATTACCTGGGCCCGTAATGCGTTGAGTTCCTTGATGATGTCAAGAGATGGGTCCGCAAGTGCTGGTAGTCCTTGTGGTACAGGTGCTCTTAACTACAATATCTTGTGTTCTTCTTTGAGCTTCTGGAACTCCTCGTTCATGTTGTCGTATTCTTCTAGCAATCTAACATGATCATCTAGCAACATTTTCGTAGATTCTGAGGGCACAGCTTTAAAGCGACTAGGGCTCAATGATTGGTCTGGTTGATCTAGAGCAACTTCTAAATTCTCTATGTTCTGTTCTTGTAAACGTTGGTTCTCTTCTTTCACTGCTGCCAAGTGTCGTCTGAGTAAGCCCATGTTCCTGGTGAGCGTCGCATTGTGAATCGTCTGGGCCCTTAACAAGTTATCGATATCGGTGACGGCCTCTTTGGTTTTTTCTTCACTTTCTAGTTGCAGTTTATGATAAGCCTCTCGTAGCTCTTGGTAGCAGGTGTTCAGTGAGGCATTCTCGATGGTCAGTGAATTGAGCTGCGACTGTAAATCATTGGTTGTCTTCTGCAGCGTCTGGTAATTAGTTCCAAGAGATGTGAACTCATCTCTTACTTGAGTCATGCATGTGAACATCTGACGAAATGCGATGTCTATGGTGGGTGATAATATTAGTGACGGAGTGAATGCAGTTGCGGTGTGTGTGGGTGTCGATGCAAAGGGAAAGTGAAATGGGGGTGGGAGGGTGGATGCTGTGGTGACTGTGGAAAATTGTGAGGTGCCTATTTGTGGTGGTGAAATGAATGAAGTGAGTGGTGGTGCAGTGGGTGGTGAGATGTCCATGTCACTTGATGTGGTGTCAAGTGCGGTGACTGTGAATAATGGAGTGATAGTGGGTGTGTGCGTGGGTGTAAATATAGGGTTTACAAAGGTCGAAGAGTAGTTTACAGTTGGGGTCTCTTATACTCCTTGGTGGAAGGGGGAAAGCGGAATTACGGTGGGTCGAGGGGGTGAGATGGGGGAAAAAGTCAATGGAGGTGGGAATGGGAAAAGGTGTCTTGGAGGTGTGGGGAAGGATGGGAAGGATGGAGGGAAAATTGGACTGGATAGAAAGGTGGATGTCCGAGGAGGGAAACTAGGTTGGGTGGGTGCAGAAATTGTGGTAGGAATGGAAGTAAGGAAGGCTTCTGCTACAGCGCTATCCAAAGATGTGGATGGATTGGGGTGGCGGGTACTTCGGTTACAGTGGTGGTATGTACAGTAGTAGTGTGGGGCGGGGAGTCGATGAGGATAGCTTCTTCAGCCACAGATATTTCAGGAATGAGACGGGCTTCTCTGGCCTGTTGGGATGATTGAGCACCTATCGACACAGGAATGTATTCGCCCGGCTTGGATAGTAGACGTACTCATCAGGGGTCAAACTGTGGAAGTGGTTTTCTCTACAAATATCTTAATGCTTCGTTAGATCCCACTGATTTAACAAGTTCCCTGAACCCTTTGATGGATACTTCTTCAAAACTGCCTGAGACCAGTTCTTGTTCTATGAGTGCTTGGCTTTCTTCCTCAATTAACTTCTTACGCACCCAAGCTTTTTCCATGGTGCGATATAATTTTTTGATTGTCAGCGTATAAGCTGCTGCTTCAAAGGTTTCATCTTCATGCGTACTGGTATCACCCTGGGTGTCCGTTTGTTGTTCTTGCTCATCTGTCTGCACATTCTCTTGGGATTCATGAGTGCCCTAGCTGGCTTCATCATCGCCATCGTCTTCATCTGTTTCTGTTCTTTCTCCGTCCGAGCTGGATACTACTTGTCCTTGCTGTTGATCCGGGGGAGTGGTAGGGTAGCTTGGCATAAAATCCTGTAACAAATATTCAATGACTTGGTTTAGAAAGTGAGTTCCTCGATCGCTCACTAACTCTATAGGCAATCCATATCTTGTAAAGACATTTTCAAATAAGAATTTTGCAGTCATGTGTGCATCATTCTTTTTTGTGGCTTTTGCCTTTACCCATTTGGTAAGATAATCTGTGGCAACAATAACGTATTCAACATGTGTACCTTTTGTAGGGGGGTTAATGGGTCCTACAAAGTCTATACCCCACTTAGAAAATGCACGTCCTCCCATCATGGGTTTCAATGGCATTTCATCTCTGCAATTAGGAAATTGAGTTCTTTGGCACACATCACATCTCCTAACATAGGTATGTGCATCCATATGAAGAGTGGGCCACCATAATCCTGCAAAGAGGATGGCTTTGATTATCCTATCGGGTCCAAAATGACCTCCTGCAACACCTTGGTGTGCAATCTCTAGTACGCTCAAATAATCGCTTTCATGAACACATTGTCTTAAATATCCATCTCGTCCTCGTTTGTATAGATTATCGCAAATAAGTGAATAGTCCTGAGCTTCCTGCTCTAGACTTCGTTGTCTTGCTAAATTCATTCCTTGAGGGAATGTCTTCGTCCTCAACTATGTCACTAAAGGTTCACTCCATTCTTGTGTGAGAGACACGTGATATAATGTAGCATGTTTTACTGGTGGTCTTTCACAACAAGCATGGCATTCTTTACACAATTTGTAGACATCTGCTTCCATAGAAGGCCAATGTACTCCTAATCTATGGAGAGTCTGCAATGTACGATGTTTTGAATGATGTTGCTTCAATGCACCTACATGTGCTAATTGCAACCAATTCGCATGTTCTGATTCATCTACACAACAAGCAAGAATCTTTTGATTATCCTGTTTATATATACTTCCTACTATTATTTGATATCTCTGAGATTTGGTAATTTCACCTTCCTTGATCCTTATCCTAGGATTCTTGGGTCCATATGTGAGAATAGGAACAATAGGCTTAGCCCATTCTGGTGCTATCTCTAGGATAAACAAATAGGCATCTGGTAATTCATCCGCTATTCCTTGAGGAGCTTCTCCTGTGGTTAATCTCGAGAGGTGTTCAGCTCTGAGATGGGTTTTTCCTTTCTGACTACTACTTCGAAGTCATACTCCATGAACAATAGAAACCAACATATCAATCGTCCCGTGTTACATGGCTTATTGACTAAGTACAATAACGCTTGATGATCTGTAAAGAACTTGAACTTGTTTGCAAGCAAATAATGCCTGAATTTCTTTACTGCATAGATCATTCCTAATCCTTCTCATTCTGTAGTGGTGTAATTTCTTTCTACTGCGTTCAACTGTCTGCTTGCGTAAGCTATGGGGAGATCTATATTACCTTCATTCGTGGGTTGTGCTAACACACATCCTATGGCATAGTTGGATGCATCCACATGTACATGGAATGGCTTACTCCAATCCGGGGTTGTCAATATAGGTGCTGAGCACAAACGTCGTTTAAGTTCATTGAATGAATTCTCACATTCATCTGTCCATTCAAACTTGGTCAAAAGAGAGTACAGAGGCTTAGCTATGATTGCATACATGTGTATGAATCGTCTGTAATAACCGGAATGTCCCATAAATGCCTGTACCTCTTTTACGTTAGTTGGTCTAGCTAGTTCTGCAATTACTTTCACCTTTTCTTCATCTGTCGAAATTCCATTCTTTGACACAATGTGTCCTAGAATTTTGCCTTGTCTGACCATGAAAACACATTTTTTTGGGTTCAAACAAACTTGATATTCTCAACATTTGTCAAACACTTGTCTTAGTTTTGGGATATGTGTCTGTCACATTCGAATGTGCACATAATTCATCGACATAAACTTCCAAATTCTTGTGTAAGAACTCCTTAAAAATGTGACACATGAGTCACTAGACTATTATCGTGGGTGTTCGCATGCTAATAGACTTAGCTTCCCAAGGTCCTGTGAACTGAGGTAATTCTTGCAAAGAATTGGATTCAAAACCTGTGTGTTCACTCAGTTGCTCTTCCTCTACATCATCATAAATAGAGGGAATGTCTTGGAGAAATTGCTCTTGCAAGTCGTGTATCTCTTGAATAGGAGGATGGGTTCCTTGTTCTTTTCTCCACTTCTCTTCATGGATTTCTCTTAAAAATTCATGTGAATACTTATGTATGGAAGACAGGTTGTCTTCTACGTCTGTATTGGGTACTTGAGACAGGGATGGTGCATTTCTTTCCTATGTCTCTAGGGCAATAGGGTTCCTATGTTGATCCTTCTTCTCCCTACTATCGATCAGGTACTCTAATCTCTCCATCAGTCCTTGAAAGTGTAATTCCGGTTTTGTCATGTTATTCCAATTTAGATATCTAGAAGCTTCAAACATAGCTTGTGCTAATTCTACCATCTTCATGCAAAGTTTAGTTCTCTCAATTTCTAAGTCTGCTCGAGGGTAGTTCTTACTCATTTCAGCTATTTGAGGTCCTTCTTTTAATCTAGCTTGATATGCATGAAACATCATGTCTAGGTTTTTCGGTATGGGTTCTGCTAGAACTGATCCTGATTTATGAGCTAAGTTCTCGTGATTGGATTCTTGTGAAGTCAATTCGAGGATTTTGGCTCTCGATTCCTTCAGACTTCCTTCCAATTCTGTTATCCTCTTACTCCATTTTCTCTTAATTCTTTCTCTGGAATCTTTCCAAGATTTTGTCTTTTTACTTCTAGATTCTCCAACTTCACTAGTTCCAGCTACTTTCTCTTAATTAAGCTGTTGATTTTGTAAGAGCGCCTGAGCTCTTGTTGTAGCTTGGATA
The DNA here is from genome assembly GCA_020310875.1 of Ceratopteris richardii. NCBI lineage: Eukaryota > Viridiplantae > Streptophyta > Polypodiopsida > Polypodiales > Pteridaceae > Ceratopteris > Ceratopteris richardii. The sequence continues at coordinate 72,140,244 of CM035419.1, forward strand.
GGCACGTATGTAGGGTTGGATCCATTTGCGTTGAGTACAATACCTATCATGTTGATCGATGTCACATTTGAAGCATTTGCAGGGTTCTTAGGACACTCTCTTATGACATGCTCTTTACCACAATCGGCACAAAAGCCTTGTATGTTATAATATTGTGATGGTCCTACTATCGGAGGATGTGGATAATCCTTTATGAAATGGTCACCTTGGCGCCTAAAGCATGGTCCTCTAGGGCCCTGTGGTCTCTATTGTCTCAATTGGGGCCATGGATTTGGGTTTGTGTACATCACGTTAGCATAATCGGGCTCCCAATTGGGTTTCAATGGTGGACTATCGTATTGATATGTTTCCACATGTTCTGGTGACTCTGTGTAATATGCGGGTGGACTATCTACATGAGTAGAGTCAAAACTGTTTGAGTTCGGGTCACTTTTTGTGATCAGGGGTGAAGAGGACCCTTCCTTTTGCATTTTAATTCAAGCAATCTCAAAATTGTTTTTACATATCTAGCAAGAGGGTTTCGTTCTCTACATACCCACTGAGGGGGTTGAGTAATCCTCCAACCTCAAGTCAGCTGCTTTGAGTGCTCAGATGCCCAAGAAGTTGTACTTCTCAAGCGTTGTGTCCTTCACTGCCTTGCTTTGTTTGCCCTTGCTTGTCCTTGCTAGACCTGTAAAAATTCAATATTAGGCCAATTCTCAAATGGACGATCAAGCACTTGAGTATATACACCTTTAAACCTCCTTTCTTCCCTTGCCCAACTTTTAATGCTGCCCCCTGGCTTTTCTAGTCCCCACAATGGTCAACGTCAAATTATCCTCTTTAAAAAAACAATGTCTTCTTTTTGAAAAAAACAGTTGAGGTCACATATTACTCGTAAAGAGCTTTCTAACAAGCTATAAAGCTCAAAAAACGGTCTTCGGATGAAAAAGATATGACCGTTCAGGCCCTCGGGGGTAAAAACTAACAAACAGGTTTTTCTCCAAATATGAGCTAAGGGGTCTCCTATGAGTGCAATCACCCAAAAATTTGCAAGAAATAGCCCCAAATTTGGTCAAAAAATCAAACCTTAAAAATTGTGTTTGGGGTGGACAATCACGATGGTCTGAGACAATTGCGATGGTCCGAAGGCGCGAACCATCGTGATGGTCTGAAATGAATGATCGCGATGGTCAAAAAATGAACTGTCACGATGGCCCGATCGGCGAACAATCGCGATGGCATCAGTCAACGATCAACGCGAACCGTCGCGATGGTCCGAGTGAACCATCGTGATGGCCACGCGCACGATGGCATGAGCCAATCGCAATGGTCTGATTTTGAGTCATCGCGATGGCGTACTTGCTACCATCACGATGGTCAGGCTTGACACGTGGCACTATCGTCGCGATGGCGTGAGCCAATCGCGATGGCGTGGAATTGACGGGATCGTCTCGATGGTCCAAGTGAACCGTCACGATGGCTCAAGTGAGCCATCGCGATGGTCCGGCCGAGCCGTCGCGATGGCGTGAGCCAATCGCGATGGTGTGACACAATCGCGATGGCGTGAGCCAATCGCGATGGTCCACCAAAATGCAAATTTTCAAAAAGCAAATGTGGATTCCTATGTGCGCAAGGATGCTCTACAGCATGGTGAACTCGCTTACCTCAAATTCCGAACTTGGCAGACCATCGCAATGGTCTGACACATTCGGCATTTTCTGATAGAAAGTGATTTTCTTACCTTTTTGCAGCTTTCCTGATGCTCTGGAGCACTGTACCTGCAAGAAAACTCAAAAACACAATAGCACATGCAAGCAAAAAAGCTCTCTCTCTCTCTCTCGCATGCACAAATGAGGGGAAATGAGGAGAATGGGTGGATATGGTGAATTTTCTGATTTTTTTGGAGATGAAGATGATGATGCGGTGATGAAGATGGAGTGTGGGGGAGGTGAAAAACACAAAAAACTAACTAAAAACAACAACAAAAACTGAAATTTTTTACCTTCCAATGCCACTTCTTGCTATACTCTTACCATCACACATTTGTCCTAGACTCGATCCCTGGCAATGGTGCCAAATTTGGTGTTGCTCTAGCACAATGGTGAGAACCACGTTAAGAAGCTCCACCTCCTTAATGTCAATCCGCGGAAGAGATAGGAGTGATATGAAGATCGTGAATATGAGATGAAGTGAGAGTGATGGTGAGAAGCATAAAGATGCACACACACATACACACACACAACAAAGAGACAAGCAAGACACAATGGAAGGTGAGAATTAGACTCTATCGCTCAAGAACACTCTTACAAGCTAAAAATAGCTCTAAGCTCTTCTCTACTCAAACAAGCTAACCTCAAAAATGAGCTCTCTAGCTCTTTTTATAGACTCTAGACTAGTTTTGACCGGTTTCACATCTAGTGACCGGCATAGTTAAAAAATAGGTTCTAAGTGCTATTTGAAAGGGTAAACGGTGTCTAAAAATAGCCAAAATTGGTACGCTCATTCTACCTAAGCTCCTCAAGCTCGAGGACTCCTCGGCTTGCACAAAATGGAGCTATAAATTACAAAAAGGGTTTCACTATGTTACATATGGTACAGAAGTGGTAAAAATCACTGTTGGAGGTTTTGAAAAGTATTTATAAAACATAATTCTTTGAAAAATGATTCGACTGACTCCCGACTTCTTTGCTATGCTCTGTCTTCACATGCTTCCGCATCTTCTATGCCTCTCACTACTACCAATACCTTCACATGAAGGACACAGATAGTGTTTTTGCTCATCTAAATGAGTCTGATTCTATATTCTCTAAGTTACAGGCTCAAAAAATAGAGATGGATAATGAAATGAAAGCAGTCTTGTTGATATGCACCTTGCCATCATCGTGGGATACGTTCTATACAGTTATTAGCAGTAGATCACCTGGTGGTAAAATAGTCTATGATGACATACGCAGCGCATTCTTGAGTGAGGAGATTCGTAAAAAATCTATGGTTTCCACTCAGAGTAGAGATGCATAAAATTTTCATGATTCTTACCAAGGAAAGAATCAGCAACATTGTATGAGCAAGAACAAGGAAAAGAATGGTCAATGGAATGAGAGTACAAGTAAATCAAGGAAGAGGGATATCGAATGCCATTATTTTCATAAGAAAAGACACATGAAGAAAGATTGTTATGCATTAAAGAATGTTAAAGGTAAAGGACAGAATGTTGATGGGCATGTTAAACAACTACTTGCACCATCTACTTCAACTATGAAGATGAAGAAATCAACGCTATTTTTTATGATGTTGATGTGTTGATACTTGAAATAGTGTGCCTATTGAGGCTCTTATGGCTGATTCTCTTTCCTACATGTGGCTACTAGATTCATGTGCTTCTTTCCATGTGACAGCACATAGAGAATGGTTCTCTACTTATGTAGCAAAGTCTCTTTGTACTATGAGACTTGGTGACTCTTACTAGTGTGCGTTTTCAGGATTCGAGATGTGGCTGTGTAGTTTATTGATGGTTCAAAACTTAATATACATAGTGTACGTCATGTACCTCAATTATCACGGTTTGATGTCAGTTGGTCAACTTGATGACCTTGATTACAAGGTGGACTTCCATGCTCAGTCATTTCAGATATCAAAGGGCAATATGGTTATTGCGAAAGGAAGCAAAGTTGTCTCACTTTATCCTTTATTTTTATCATAGAAATAACACTTGTTAGTTGTTACTCAATAGCTTATGGCTTGTATTTGGCATGGCTATTTGGGCCAAATATCGCATAGTGGAATGAAAATTTTTTCTTGTTTTGGCTACTTACCTATGTTATCTTTCTCTGATTTTTCATTTTGTGAGCATTGTCAATATGGAAAGCAAACTAGGAATGTGCATAAAATGCACATTGACTCTTCAATTGAGCCTTTAGATCTCTTTCATAAAGATGTGTGTGGTCCTACACCCACAAGGTCATTAGGGGGTTCTCTTTACTTTTTCACTTTCATAGATGATGCTACTAGAAAAGTCTCGGTATATCCTATCAAATCAAAGGATGAGGTATTTCCTATTTTTAGAAAAAGGCTTGCTTTAGTTGAGACTGAAAAAGCAACTAAGTTTAAGGCTTTATGTTCAAATAATGGGGGTGAGTATAACTCACATGAATTCAGCCCTTTATGTCAGTCTAGAGGAATTTGTAGAGAGTTTACAGCTCCTAGTACAAAATGTTGTAATTGAAAGGATGAATAGAACTATTTGGGATCGACTAGTTTTTATGCTCCATCAAAAAAACCTTTCACAACAATTTTGGGTAGAAGCGGTATTGATTGCAGTTCATGTGATTAACCTTTCACCTGGTACTGCCAAAGTTCTTAAAGTGTCACAAGAGTTATGGATAGGGAAGCCGCCATATTATGATCATCTTCGCATTTTTGGGTGTGAATCATATGTTCATATACCCAAGAATCTTAGACAAAAGCTAGACCATAAGTCAAAGAAATGCATTTTTCTTGGATATGGGAGAGAAGGTCAATTTCCATATTGCTTATAGGATCCTGAATCATGGTCAGTTATCAGAAGCATTGATGTCATTTTTCAATGAGTCCATGCATAAACAAACCACTAAAGAGGATGAAGTGAGAAGAGTGTGTTTGAAGATACTAGTCCTCTAGTTAGCATGCATAAAATTCTTGCACATAGGGATATTCAAGAGAATGTCGGATCAAATCAATCTCCAAATATTCATGTTCAACAACCATTGAGATGCTCTACAAGTGTCTCACACTTGATAGATATGTTCCAGGTTTAGATTTTGTTATGCAATAGATGTTGGTGAGCCTTCTTGCTAGAAAGAGGCTATGCAGACAAAGGATCATGTCAAGCGGGAGTCTGCCATGAAGAGTGAGTTGGATTCTATTGGCAAGAATGGTACTTGGGATATAGTACCTTTGCCAAAGGGAAAGAAATCTTCACCATGTAAATGGGTATATAACCTAAAATTCACATCAGAAAAAGCTTCTCCAAAGTATAAAGCACAACTTATTGCAAAGGGTTTTAAGCAATAACATGGTGTTGATCTCAAGGAAATCTTCTCTCCAATGGTCAAGATGAATACCTTGTGAATGTTCCTTGGATTCATTGCAATGGAGGGCTTGGAGCGAGTCCAAATGGATGTGAAAATTGCTTTCTTGCATGGAGATCTTACAGACAAGATCTATATGGAACAACCAGAGGGTTATGTAGTTCTTGGAAAAGAAACTCTAGTTTGTAAGTTGAAGAAGAGCTTATATGGTCTTAAATACTCCCCTAGACAATGGTACCAAAATGTTGATGCTTTTATGAAGTCTCAAGGCTATTCTTGAAGAAATGAGGATATTTTTTGCTACACAAAAGAGATGCTTCAAATGGAAGCTTGATATGCTTGATACTTTATGCCGAGATATGTTGATTGTTGGGAGGTCCTCTTACGACTTGTCAATTCTCAAAAAGAAGTTTATTCGGATATTTGATATGAAGGATTTGGGGGATGTCAAACATATTATTGGCATGCACATTACTCGTGATAGGATTAAAAGATGCATATACTTATCGAAGTGAGTACATGTCCAAAGTACTTCATAGGTTCAAATTGAGAAAGGATGATTGCCCCAAATCAGATGAAGAAAAGGAATTCATGACCAAAATTCCCTATTAGTATACTGCTAGTAGTTTCATGTATGTTATGGTAGCTATGAGACTAATCATTGCATTTGCAGTGGGAGTTGTGACCAGATATATGTATAGTCATGGATAGAAGCATTGGGAAGAGGCCAAGATGCTTTTAAGATATCAATGTGGCATTGAGGAAAAGTTTTTATGCTTGGGTAGAGGGAAAGTATCCCTTATTGGTTACACAAATTTTGATCTTGCTAGCTATGTAGAAAATCAAAAGTCTACATCAGGGTACATTTTTCATTTTCTTGGAGGTGCTATCTCTTGGAGATCTCGTCTTCAAGAATGTACTGTTGTTTCCACCACAGAAGCAGAGTATGTTGGAGCAAGTGAGGCATGTAAGGAAGCATTGTGGCTTTCTCATCTTCCTTGTGATATGGGCCTACCTCAGCATGTACCTCGTTTCCTCAGTGATATTGAGAGTGCCATAGAAGGTTCATACTTGACATAATGTTGCAGATGCTTTGACTAAAGCTCTACCATAAGATACCTTTCCACACAGTTGGCACTTGATGGGGGCTACTTGAATCATGATCTTACATAGTTACGTTTATATTGTGTAACATGCCTATCAAGTGGGCAGTATAGTTTGTATACTTACCCTCATGTATTCTTATCATTCTTTATTTTTCTCCCATAGTCACTTTGGCCATATTGGCCTTTAGTGGAAGATTGTTACCGTTAGTATCCATGTTAAAGGCCAAATGATTGTCAAACACTTTTGTATATTTTCTTTAATAAAACATATAGTGGCTTCGTCAGCCATAGATTGTAAGCTTGACTACATTTGGAAAACCTAAGAAATCTATGTTTGTGTCCCCATGTGCACTGTGTTTTTTGCATATTTGGTAGCCTCTGTGCGGGGTAGTATGTGTGGCATCTCAAGCTCGGTTTTCTACTTTGAGGGTACCTTTCTTGAGCTCTCGAGAAAGAGAGTCCACTGTGGTGCATCGCCATTGAAATTTCTTCATCAATTACTAAAACCTATGGCTACTCTCTTGGACTTTGAGGTCTATGGAAGCAAGTGAATAGCACAAGGAAGTAGAAGAAACTTGGAGCATAACACACAATACTAAATGTATTAACAAGTGAATTTACAAAGATAAGTCACCCATTAGGGTTATAGGCATATATACAAGTCAGGGAAAAAAACTCCTAAAGAGCAAAAAAAGTGCCTTGGTATTGCTGGAGTGTTCACATACATCACTTCCAAAATATATAACCAAATTCCCCCTGGGAGTGATGTGGCGAACAAGGAACTGGCACTCATGTATAAGAAAGTGACAAGCTATGTGGAATCAATCGACAAAAGGAAGTAATCCCGAAGCTTTGCAAAAATATTCAGACCTCTCCCTAGGCAAAGCCTTTGTGAAAAGGTTTGTAATGTTATCATGTGTGGGCACATAAACCAAATTGATCTCTCCAGTAGAGAACCTCTCCCTTACATAATGATAGTGCACTCAGTGTGCTTAGTGTGAGCATGGAACACAAGGTTCCTCAGAACTTCTAATACCCTCTGACTATCAATTGAAGGTGGTGCTGGTAGAAGATTTACCAAAACCCAAATCAATCCTAAAGCATCTGAGCCACACACACTCAACAATCACTATAAAAGTTTCCCTATACTCAGCCTCACAACTAGAAGCGGCCACAGTAGGTTGCTTCTTACTCAACCACGATATGCATGAGCTACCAAGCATGAAGAAAAAACCATTTGTGGACATACGTGTCATAGCAACCAGCCTAGTTAGATTTAGAAAAAGCATCTAAATCTAGCAAAAGTGATCCTCCCTTGGGATAAAACAACCCAAGTATCCGGGTACCACTCAAGTAGTGAAAGATGCACTTAACTGCGTGCTAATGCTTGACACCTAGGCAATGCATACACCTACTCATCTATGAGACAAAAAATTGAATATCAGTCTCAGTTATGCATAATTAAATCAAGCATCCAATAGCTTGCTAAAAAGCATCAAATGCATCTCTAGCATCATGAACACTCAATCATAAACCTATCTCCATAAGACTAGTAATAGGTTTGCAATCTTCAAGGCCAAAACACTACAATAACGTGTGAATATATTTTGTTTCACACATGGATATTCCTCCATCAACTTGCATTAATTGAATGCCCAAATAATGATGCAAATGCCCCAAACCTAAGACCTCAAAAGATGCATGCAAATCAGCCTTAAAATTGGCAATATGATTCTCATTTAGGACTAGTGAGCAACATGTCATAAACCTACACAACATTGATTAGAAGTACATAGTCAGTATGCTTAGCATATAAGGTGCTCTCAACTGAATTGTTGTCAAAACCATGTGCAATCATGTAGGCATGTACCTTATCATACCAGGCACTTGCTACTTGATTTAAACCATATAATGCCTTCTTTAACCTACACACTTTGTTTTCATGTCCTTTCTGCACAAAACCATAGGGCTGAAATACATACACTTCTTCATGTAAGTCACCATTCAGAAATTTTCTTTTAATGTCCAAGTAATGTACATTCCAATCATGGTGAGCTGCAAGTGCACAGATGCTATGAATAGTAGTCATTCGGCATGTGGGAGCAAAGGTCTCATCAAAATCAATGCCTCTCTCTTGAGCATAGCCTTTTGCAACAAGCCTAGCCTTATACATGCCAACTATTCCATTAGTCTTGCACTTCAGCTTGTATACCCACTTAGTGCCAATGGCTTTCTTGCTAGGATGAAAATCACATAAAGACATGGTACCATTCTTCATAATAGCATCATATTTTGATTGCATAGCAGCCATCCAATTTTTTGAATTTTGTGCTTCATCAAACGAAACTCATTCATTCTCATCACAAAAACTAGAGACATCCATAGCATAGCAATCTGATGCAAAAGAAGCACTATGAGATCCTGAACCAAGTGCATCTAATTTGCTATCTTGCAAAGTCTGCACCTACCATTTAGGCATAGTCTTTGCCTCCTCTATATCAGTTCTCTTATCAGCAAGTGCATTATGTAAATCTGTATCAAAAATGGAATAATCTGCAACATCACTTGAAACCTGTATAGGCTAAGAAATTGCCTCATTTGGAACATCATTAGACTATCCACTTGTAAAACATGGCAACAAATATCATACACATCTTTGGAGCTAACTGATGTCTCCTTAGTACATGAAAGAAATGGCTAGATTACATCGTCCACAAAAACAACATCACGACTAACCAAAATGTGTTTGGTTTGTGGATGATACAGACGATGGCCTTTGCTTTCAAAATTGTACCAAACAAAAGTACATTTCATTGTTTTATCATCCAATTTCCTGCATTGTTGTTCAAGCACTAATGCACATGCCAGACAACCAAAGACATGCAGATGAGAAACAGGTTGCAACTATGCCAAGGCTCATATGGAGTGATAGACTACAATACTTTAGTGTGACACTTGTTAAGTACATATGTTGCACACATAATAGCCTCATGCTAGAAACTATGCAGTAAAGCCTAACTCTTGACCACAAACCTTGCCATCTCCATGAGTGACATGTTCTTTCTTTAAGAAACTCCATTTTCTTGAGGTTATATGGCACTATGCAGTGATGTTTTATCCCATATTCAGCTAGAAATTCATTAAAATCAAAAGATATATCTCCCTCCCCCCTATTGGAGCTCAAGGTCAAGCACAAAGCATAAGAGCACATCAAAGAGGTGGACACACAAGAAGACAAAGCATGTAGGGAGCTCCAAGAAGTACATGTCAAATTTTCAGAAGAGTTCCCTATAAAAATAGTGATTTTTATCACTAAAAACCATTGTAAATACCATTTCCCATTTTTGAAAATCCATTTTGTTCAAGCTGAGGAGTCCTCAAACTTGAGGAGTATTAGAAGTATCATCCTACCAATTTTCATAATTTTTAGACTCCGTTTGAGCCCTCAAATAAGCCCTGGAACCTAATTTTTAACTAGGCTAGAGACTAGGTCTATACAGGGCCAAAACCACTCAAAAACCTATAAAAAGAGCTAGAGAGCTCATTTTTGGGCTTATCTTGTTAGAGATTTAAGCTCTTGTAATAGATTTCTTTTGTAATCAAAGTCCTTCCATTGTTCCACTCTTTGCTCTTACCTTGTGTGTGTGTGTGTGTATTTGTGTGCATGCTTATGTGCTTTCACTGACACACTTGTGCCATTACTTGCTCAAGGTCTTCATACCATTCCTCACATCTCCACAGATTGACATTTATGAGGTGAATCTTCACACGTTGGTACTTACCATTGTGCTATAGTAACACCAAATTTGGCGTTGTTGCCAGCGAGAGAGCTTGGAGGATGAGCGTGTGATGGTAAGACGTAGAGTAGCGACATTAGAAGGTAAAAAATCACCATTTTTAGTTTAGTTTCTAAGTTTTTCTTCTCTTCGTCATCATCATCACCACCATCTTCTCCCATCTTCATCTTCTTAGATTTTCTTCACTTTTGACTCTACCTTCACCTCCTTTTTCAGCTGTGCCTGTGAGCAAGAAGCATAGAGCGAGTTCCGAGCTGAAACGCTGAAGAAATTGTCTTGAAATCCTCTCAAAACATCAAAAAATTGAGTGAAGTATCACGTGAAATGAGACTACTTGCATCTGGTACCGTGAGTGCAATATCATGGAATAAGTGAGAGTTTTTGCACCTACAACCACATAGGAGTGACAGGGAGGACATAAGGTACATATATTTGCAAAAACTTTTGAATTCGGGTGTCAAAAACTCCAAGTATTGTGTCTAGTTGAGTTTTGGTATCGCGATAGGAGAACTCCTATGTATCACAATATTTGTTGAGTATCGTATCGCCTCCTTAAGGTATCGTGACACCATCAAGGTATCATGTATCATCAATTCAAGGTATCGCAATCACGTTTAAGTGGTATCTTATCGTGCACCTTGTGGTATCATATCGCACAACAGGAGGTATCATATCGTGTCGGTTTAGTGGTATCATATCGCATAGCATAAGCAGTATCGTATCCCGGTTGGAGTGGTATCGTATCGTGAGCCCGGTGGTATTGTATCATGCTCAACAAGTGGTATCATATCTTCAGAAGTGAGGTATTGTCTGACTAACAGTATCGTATCATGAGAGCAAGTGGTATCGTATCGTCTGGAAGGTATCGTATTGCGTAGACTTGGTATCGTGTCGTGCCTTCGATCTCCTGGCATCATATCACAAGGTAGATCGGTATCGTATCATGAACCTAGAGATATCATATCGTGACCACTTCTAGTACCGTATTGTCTAGATAGCAGTATCATATCATGGAAGTTGGTATTGCCTTGGTGGTATCGTATTACCAAAGGTGGTATCGTCTGTAGTGGTATTGCGTATCGTGGAAAATAGAGGTATCGTATCCTAAAATTTTGGTATCGTATTGTCTGTTCTGAGATACTCCCCGAGAGATCTTCTTTCCCTGTTTTAATCCCAGAACCCTGAACTGGCATAACTTTCTCATACGAAATCCGTTTCTTGTGATTTTGGGTTTGTTGGAAAGCTGACCCTCATGTGGGACTAGGAAACCAAGGAATCCCAAAGGATTTTGAGAAATACAAGAGAACCTTGGGACCAGAAGACAAGGCTTATGAACCTGACATCTGGCAGACACTTAGGCAAGGATCGACAAAACATTAGATCATATGAGGCTACTGTCAACCATACAGCTAAGTCTTGTGTACAACAACTAAGTGGTTATCCCTACTTACTAAGTTCCAACACAAGTGATTTAGAAATGTCTTTTAGCTTGGAGAGACCCACACGTACCTCAAGTACTGCTTATTTACAGACACTGAAAGGCCCCTATAAGACCCAATTGCAGTATATCAAGACGAACCAATTAGGTGCACAAATCTATGAGGATGGTCTGAGGCGATTAATGGTCCAACTCAAACATCCAGATCAACCTTTTGGACTTGAACACCTAGTGGTCAAGTTTGAAGAGGGGTCATACATTAATAAGAAAGGAACCATGTATGTGGTGACCAGTATACCAGACAAGACATATGAATTTGGAAATATCATTCCTGAGAACGACATAGGAGACCTAGAGCAAGGAGACCTAGGATGAGAACCCAAGTCTCCCAGAGGTAAGTCAGACTTGACTAGAGTAATCACTCCAGATTGGATCCCTAAAGATAACAAAAGCATAGAACTATTCATGAATAGAGAAACAAAGGAAGCCGTTTGGAGATTCAAGCCAGATCAATCTAGCCCAATAGTCACCATCTACAAGTTCAAGGATCCGAAGACACCAGGCAAAGTTTTCTATCTAGATAACACATCGGAGAAAATGTTCTTGGTAATAGAACATGATAGGCACGCATACACTTGGAAGAGCGAATTGATTTTCCCTCCATCAAGATCTAATCTCTCCTAGGGCCTGCAAGGAGTAGGATCATCCCGGCTCATGAAACCCAGAGGGAAAGAACCAGAGAGAGACCTGAGGTAATCTTTGCACATACCGTGGGTAGAGACCGATTAAGATTTGAAAATGAAAGACCTGAAAGGGAGAGACATAGAGCACATAGGCATCAACGAGATGAACATGATTTTCCATTGCCTAGACCCCGAGAGCACCCAAGAACCCTTAGACCCTCTCAAGTTGTTAAGGCAATGAAGAAGTACTTTGATGGGTCAAGAGATCTTTATGATCATGTGGTCAAGTTCAAACAAGTGTTAAGAGCTAAACAAGTTGATAACATGTTCACGCACTTCCAAGCATTTGGTTTGACCCTCAAGGGTACTACCTTAGCTTGGTTTCAACCTCTAAACAATCGCAACTATAGAGAGATAGGTCAATTGTTAGAAGAGTTCATTGTAGAATTTTCCAAGACTGGCATCAGGCATAATACATCATCCTTGGTCCATAGCTTCAAGCAGACACCTCAAGAGATAGTGCGACTTGCAGGAAGACGGTTCAAATAGTACATAGAAAGATGACCTACTCCCGAGTTACCCAGACCAACCAAACAAGTGGCTTTGTTTTTAGATGGCTTGCTAAGCACCAATTTGAGATCATATGTGTACTTGAAAGAGCCTAGATCCGTAGAAGAGTGTGTGCGGATATGTATTGACATTGAAGACAATTTGGGTGAGGAGTTTGGACTGTCCAAACTCTATAAGGATTCAGATAGTTCTACTAGTCATACTTCTAGAACCTCCACGGAGATAGATGAGATAGTTGAGCAAGTTGCCAATGAGCTAGGCGTTCAAAATAGACAAGCACTAAGGGTCACCTCATTGAAGTGATGCTATAATTGTGGAGGAGACCACATGGCTAATGTTTGTCGGACAATGGATCAACCCCAAGGAAACTCTAATGCTCTGTATTGCACTATTGAGAGAAAATACACGAACCACACGGCTCAAGATTGTCCATACAATAGGCACGCTCTCAGATAGAATTATTAACAACCTTATCCACAGGGTAGATATCAGAATCAATACCAACAGCCATATTATAGGCCACAATAGCAATATTAGGCACCATATAGGCCACAACTAGTCCTAGGAAACCAACCACTAGCTCGTGTCAATGTGATTCCAATTAAGTATGAAGTGGCAGAGGAGAACCTTAATAGAGCATTGGTGCCAATGACCCCTTTGGTCTCAAAAAATGACTCTCATGCTCATAGTTTAGACTACTCCCATGAAGATAGTCCACACACAGAGTCACCTGAGCCTAGTGAGAATTATTCATATCAATATGAGACACCACCTATGGAACAAAATTGGGAGCGAGAATACTCCAATGTCATGTACATGAATCCCAACCCTAGGCCCCAATTGAGATAGGTAAGATCACAAGCCCCTAGAGGACCATGTTTTAGATGTCAGGGTGACCATTTCATTCGTGAATTTCCCCACCCACAATCTCCAAGACAATACAAAACATCACAATACCACATTAATGGGTGCATCCAAGGTTACACCCATTAAGGTGGTAGGCTTAGTGGGATTCGAGTTCAAGTATCAATAATGTGGCTCCTATACAGGCAGTTACTAGGGCACAAGCTATACAACAAGCGAAACTAGCTGATCAATTAGAGTCAAGTGAATCACGAGAGCCTAGTAAGAGGAAAACAAGAACATGGAAGGATACCCAAGAGAGAACCAATCGTAAATGGAACAAAAAGCTATCAGAATTAGAAGAAAGCTTGAAAGATGCACAAAAAAAAATAGAAGATATTGCATCTCAAAGCCCCTCGCATGCTAAAGCTCCATCCACTCCACCTCATCCCACCCCACCACCCACTCTAAATAAACCACAACCAAGGTTTGTTCTTGCAGACCCAACCCCAAAAGCCTTGGACATGATGTTCAAGGCATGCCAAGCTCATCTTCAAGAAGGGCCAACAACTGCAAACTTAGACAAGAGTCATCCTAGAGCAGATTTAGAGATTGAATGAACAAAAATGTGCATGAAAATGGTAGAGATAGCTCAGGCTATGCTTGAGACCAATCAATCGTTCAATCAAACAAACTCTATCAAACTGGATTTGCATTTCCAAGGCTTACTAGAAAGATTAGAGCAATTGCTAAACAAACCCCAGGTTTCTTTACCGCCATAGGCTCAACCAATTATTGAAAGAGAAAGCTCACCACCAACAAAAGCTTACGTTCCTAATTCCATAGATGATGGAACACCTCTTTCAATTCAACACTACTCTCAAGAGTTCTTGCGGGAAATACAAGAGGAAAAATGCGCCAAGGAGAAGGATAATCCCCCTGCTATTCTTGAAATTGATGACCTTCATTTCCCCAAGACATTCCATCTATCTACGAACACCAATTAGAGCAACAAGAAGGTGAAAGATTAGATTTTGAATCTAATTCTTTACAAGAGTTTCCACAATTCACAGGCCCATGGGAATCTAAATCTCTTCATACTAGAATGGCCAGAATATTGGTAAGAAATGAAGACTCAGTGGTTCCAAGGAACACTGACGTCATGAAGAACACTAAGGTTCAATGTCATCTCACCATAGAAGAGCTGCTAAAAGTAAAACCAGAGCTATGGAAACATGTGAAGGATCAGGTTCCAGAACTTGATTCCAAGATGTCAAAAGCAGGCTCTAAGCAAAAAGTCCTAGAGATACCTCTAGACAAAATAGGAGACATGAGTGAATTTGAAGAAGGTAATACGTATCTTCCAATCACCTATCAAGGTTACACAACCAAAGCTATCTTAGATTCGGGTGATGGTGTTGCAATTGCGACCACCTCTTTGTGGAAACAATGGGGCAAACCCCCATTAAGATCAACTAGAATGAAGCTTCAAATGGCTGATGGCCATGTTGAAAGACCTCTAGGATTGTTGGAAGGGATACTCTCACCACTTGTGGGGTAGAGTTTGAGCACACGTTTGCTATATGTGACTTTGAGAAAAATGATGTCTATGAGATGATCCTAGGAAGGCCCTTCCTACGACAACTACAGCTAGTACAAGATTGGGGAACCACCTCCTTGTACTTACAACACTTAGGGGTCACAACCAAAGTCAATCTAAAGGATTATACCTTTAGAGATGTACCACCCCTACAGTGGAATCCTATCCACAAAGCAAAAGAAGATTCTATCTCTGTGCATTCTGAAAGTTCACCTGATCCATCTTGGATGCATGAAGATACTCATTTATGGATATGTAAGGTCACAGAGGAAGAGGAAAGACATATAAAAGCAAGAGAAGAAGGAGCTCCTCTAGGAGATAGACCAATTAAAGATCAGTTTATAGCTTCCTTGATGGATTTTCACGCTACAACCAAGTAGCCATTTCCCTAGAAGATCAACACAAAACATCTTTCACCACAGAGTGGGGAATCTTTGCATTTTGTGTGATGCCATTTGGACTCACAAATGCACCTGCAAATTTCCAAAGGCTCATGTGTCATGTCTTCGAAGAGTTCTTGTGAAAGATCTTAGAAGTATATGTGGATGATTTATGTGCTCATTCCCAAAAAAGAAAATACCACATTGCTCAGCTCAGACAGATTTTCAACAAGTGTAGAGAATATCAAGTGTGTATGAACCCAGAGAAGTGTGTATTCATGGTATGACAAGGTAAAATCTTAGGTCACATTGTTTCTAAGAATGGAATATCTACATATGAGGATAAATTAAGAACCATAGCAGAGTTGCCGAGGCCAAGGAATGTTAAAGAGGTACAAGCCTTTATGGGTCATCGTGGATGTTACCGCAGATTTATCCACATGTATGCAATCATAGCCAAACCTCCCTTGTTGACGAATTTGAGTGGAACGAAGAATGCGAAAATTCCATCAATGAGTTGAAGAGATGTTTGTGCACAACACCAATATTGACAACCCTTGATTGGAATAAACCATTCCATGTCCATGTAGATGCCTCCAATTATGTAATAGGATGTGTGATGTCACAACCCACAAGTGAAGGAAATCTAGATCTACCTATAGCATATGCTAGTAGACAACTAAATGCAGCTGAGCAAAACTATACAAAAACAGAAAGAGAAAGCTTAGGCATGGTATATGCTGTGAAGAAGTTTAGACACTACCTATTGGCCAACAAGTTCAAGTTTTTCATTGATCATCAAGCTTTATTATATATGGTCAATAAACCTTGCAATACAGAACGCTAGTAAGATGGTTCCTCTTACTAATGGAATACAATTTTGAAGTGGTTGTTAGGAAAGGTAGGACCCACCTTAGGGCGGATCACCTTTCTCACATCACCTCAGGAGAGTCACCGCAAGGAGTGTTTGATGAAATACCTGATGCTTATCTGTTCAATTTAGAAGTTGCTCCTAAACGGCCAAATAAGTTGGTACCTGGCTTAACCTTTGGACCCGCAAACAAGAGTGTAGAAACGAACAAAGAAGAAATTGTAAATTCACAAAAATATCACATATTGGCAGGGAGCATGTACAAAGAAGATATAGAGGGTGTATTAGCTTATTGTGTCGAGAACGATGAACATAGCGGTTGGTTGCAACAAGCCCATGAAGGAATTCTAGGCAATCACTATTCTAAACATCGAACATTGCAAAATCTAAAACATTTAGGAGTATATTGGCCTAGCATGGATAGGAAAATACATGAGTGGATTAAGAATTGTCCAAAGTGCTAGGAGACACCCCCAGTGGAGCATGCTACCCTTTATCACATGTCATTAATTCCAAATTGGAGTGCACCATTGGTAGAATTCATGAGATCGGGAACATTAGCCAATGAGGCTAGTCTAGCAAGAAGAAGAAGCATGGAGCAAGAGGCTTAGGACTATGCCCTAGTTGGTGACAACCTATACCAAAGAGGAAAAGATGGTTACTTAAGATTGTGCGTTCACGAATCAAACTATTTGAAACTCTTAGAAACTGCACATAGTGGTGTTGTAGGTGGACACTTTGGTCCTGATCGAGTAATTAAGACCATTCTATTCTCAGGACTTTGGTGGCACACTCTTCATATGGATGCACATACCTACGTGAAGAAATGTGACACATGCCAACATGCACAATATCTGATAAGGAAAGATGAGATGCCTTTGAGACCAGATGGGAGGACGTGCATTCTCGAAGTAGAGTTATAAACTTTGTAGGTCCTATCAAGCCCCCAGCTAGAAACTCCCATGTAGAGTACATTATTGTAGCCACAGATTACCTCACAAAGTGGTTAGAAGTAAAAGCTACGACAAAGAATGATGTTCAAACAATGGCTAACTTCTTATTTGAGAACGTGTTTACCAGATATCGGTTACCAATAGAGTTAGTAAGTGATAGAGGTACACACTTCTTGAATGAAGTCATTGAACCACTTCTCCAAGAATTCATGGTGATACATAAGAAGTCCACCCCCTATCATCCACAAGCTAATGGACAAGTCGAGAGCACCAATAAGATCCTATGTAATGTATTGACAAAATTGGTAAATAATAAACGCTTTGATTGGGACAAACAACTTCATCATGTTGTTTGAGCTTATCGAGTTGCCTACAAAACGGTACTCAATGTCACCCCATTTCAGATGGTGTTCCAACAGAATGTTGTGCTACCATTGGACTTCCTAATCCCAGCCTTAAAAGTAGCACAAGAGCATGAGTGGAATGGACATGAGTTGTCCTCTAGGATCTTTGATCTAGAACGCTTAGGTGAGACAAGGCTATGAGCAACAGCAAGCATCTATGCTGCAACGAAAAGGCAAAAGGCATATTTTGATGCACACATCAAGGATAAAGGATTGAAAGAAGGAGATCTAGTGTTGGTGTACACACTAAAGCAACATGCATGTAAATTGGAAAATCGAGGATATGGACCCATGATCATTAATAGAATTTCCACTAGCGGGGCAGTTCAATTGGCCACTTTGGAAGGTGACATCTTGCCAAAATATATTAGTAGATGCCGAGTCAAACTATATCAAGAACCTCTTACAGAGGATATGTTAAGGAGACTCAACACGCCTAAGAAGCGAAAAGAAGAAGAGTTAAGAGTCAGAGAAGAAGCACAGGCAGAGGCTACAGAGCGCATTAGGTGAACTAAGTAAAGGTGACTAGGCCTAGATGTCAAACCGAAAGCCCCAAAATATCACCTGTACATGTGCCAAAAATCGGGTATACTTACTTCTCGAATAATCGACCGATGCACCTTTGTGACTTTAGAGGTAGGACAAGCAAAGCATGGAAAGACTGTGAGAGCATTGATTGACTCATGTGCAGCAACTAGTGCAGTTAGACTTTCATACTCCCAAGATTTGCAATGGAACATCAATCCCATAGAAGCCTATCTCATGTGATTAGGAGGTGTGGAAACCCCTTGTTTGGGCGAGGTGGAACTTCTCATCTACCTTCAAGATGTTCCAATGAAAGTCAAAATGCTAGTGTGTCAAGATGAGGATCTTACAGAACCACTTGTCTTAGTTCAAGATTGGATCTATGACCATGCAGCCAACTTAAACATATGAAATCAACTTCTTCAAGTTTGGGTGCATGAACAATGCATTACATTAGAATTAGAGACTTGAATGAGCACAAATCCCAGTCGCACACATTCTCTTAGTTCCTCTAGGCCCAATCTTGGCAAAGAAGATGTTGCATGTGTCAATAGCACTATGAGGAAAAAGGACTCAATCATGGAAGACCAAGCTCAAAGGCAAGCGGACTCCTCCTCTAGTGCAAAGACTAATGCCGTCAAAACAACTCAACCAAAAAGGCAAGTGAAACACTACATGAACACCGCTATATCAAGTAGACAAAGGGAGTTCAAGAAGAAAGTAGTCTCAGGCACGAAGCAGATTTGGGTATGAAAAGGAGAGCAGCCACGAGCTTTGCCACAACCATTCCCATCCAAGCATGCCAATCATGCTAAAAGAAGAATCCAGCAACTAGGACAAGCTCCACTACAAAGTACCCGACAAATTTGGGTGCCTAAGAAATTAGATATAGCCAACAAGGATAATTACACATGTGGGTACCCAAGAAGATCTTACATACACCATAACCTATGCTCTTTCACATGTGAAAAGTCTCAACAAATAAGTCAAAGAGAAGCAAGGGCCAGAACCAAGCACCAAGATCTAAAGAAGAGCAAATCACCTCTTCGACAATAGTAGGAAGACATGCAAAAAGGGTATGGGTTTGGAAGCCAAAAGTACCAGTAGCTTCCACGGAACCAAAGAGCCAACCATGCTGGATACCAAATTTTAGAAACCATCCAAAGATGAAGAGCCCAAAGCTGATGTCTACAGGGCCAAATACTACTCTAAAAATGGATCCCTATAAGGAGGATTACATCATTTTGAGATCCAATCGGCACCTCCAAACAAAGATTGCATCAAGTCTGCAAGTAACATCAGAAGCCTCAACCAACAACAACCATGTGCCTTTGGCATAACCTTGTCTTTTGCACCATTCAGGTCATGCATTTCCAGAGTGTGCATTAGTATGGGGCCACATTACACGATCGTGAATAGACACAATTGAGAAATCCCAGGCACATGAGACACATTATATCTTATTGATGTTAACACCTTTCTTCTTGTTTTGTGACATTGTTCCAAAAAAAAAACAAACAAACAAAAACAAAAACAAGAAAAAGAGAGCATATGCAAGGATAGGCTTGAAGAATCGCATCAATGAACAATCGAAAAGGACATCTATCAGCAACGAAAGGGAAGATAATGGTCAAATCGCCATGATGGGTGTACAACACGAAGAGATGAATATCGATAGACCTCTCACCATGGTAAGAATCACCTACTTCGACAACACGATAACCATGATAGATTAGGAAACCTCTTCGTCAACATACCCTTAAGCACTTCGCTCAAGACTCAGTTTCTTGCACCATACTTCTTCCCATGCATTTCCCAAGTATGCATGCTTAGGGCCACATTACAAGGCCATGCATAAGGCACATATTTTGTTCAACCCATGCACTAATGCACTTCCCATCATCCATTATGGGTTACAAGTACTTGGCATGAAAACTATGAAAGCCATCTTTGAAAGAACCAGAGGACATCAAGGTGACAACAGTAAGAGCAAGGAAGCAGTCCACTATCGAGAGTTGCTCCCACTCAATACTAACAACCTCTTTTGAGTAGCTAGCTATTTTTTAAAGCTCACAAATACACCATCAAGCTGGAAACAAGGAAGAAGTACATACAAAGGGACTACAACTTACAAAGGATAGTAGCAAAAAAATGAAGAACCGAACAATCGACCCCGCCACATGGACACTACCAAACTCAAGGTCAAGCACAAAGCATAAGCACACATCAAAGAGGTGGACACACAAGAAGATGGAGCATGTAGGGAGCTCCAAGAAGTACATGTCAAATTTTCACAAGAATTCCCTATAAAAATAGTGATTTTTATCACTTAAAACCATTGTAAATACCATTTCCCATTTTTACAACTCCATTTTGTTCAAGCCAAGGATTCCTCAATCTTGAGGAGTATTAGAAGTATCATCCTACCAATTTTCATAATTTTTAGACTCCGTTTGAGCCCTCAAATAAGCCTTGGAACCTAAATTTTAACTAGGCAGGATACTAGGTCTATACAGGGCCAAAACCACTCAAAAACCTATAAAAAGAGCTAGAGAGCTCATTTTTGGGGTTATCTTGTTAGAGATTTAAGCTCTTGTAATAGATTTCTTTTGTAACCAAAGTCCTTCCATTGTTCCACTCTTTGCTCTTACCTTGTGCGCATGTGTGTATGTGTGTACATGCTTGTGTGCTTTCACTCATGCCATCACTTCCTCAAGGTCTTCATACCAGTCCTCACGTCTCCATGGATTGACATTCATGAGGTGAATCTCCTCACGTTGGTACTTACCATTGTGCTAGAGTGACACCCCCCCCCCCTCCGATTAGAATGGAACATGCCCATTTTACAAGCTGATAGATTTTCAGCCAAAACTAGAAATTGTTTGAAGCACATAAACACTTCGAAAATTTCTTTCAGTGGATACACCTATGCACGCTTGGAAAAATCATCAATAAAAGTCACGAAGTAGTTCCTAAAAGAACATGTCCATATAGGACCACAAACACCATTCAACCTTCACAAACATTTTTACCAGGTGCCTCAGGTTTGGGCAGAGAGAACACCATTTCGGATTTCTATAGGTGTAGCAAACTAGAAAAAATTAGATGACCAAAGTGTGCATGTCAAAGCTTTTCTTCTAAGGTAGTCTGAGAATCATGTACTAGACATGCTCAATCATTCATAGATTTCTCACACTCTATGAGCTTATACAGCCCATGATATAAAGTGTCAAAGGCAATAATAACATCTCCATTTGACAGATCATGAATTGTACATGTATCATTAACAAATTTCACAACCAAGCCAATCTTGGATAATGGTAAAAGTTATAACATGTTTTTCTTCATACCTAGCACAAATAAAGCATCCAACAATGTAAAAGAACTAGCTTCATCAGTAGTCAGAATGATCTTACTAACTCCCATGATAGGATAAGAGGTAATATGTTTGGTTGCCCCACTGTCAAAGTACCAAACATCTTAGTCTACTGCAGACATACATTGGTCATGAGACGATAGGTTGTAACTTCAAAGAGTAGTAAATGCCCATTCATCATTATGCACAAGATTAGCCAACTTTGTTTTGGGTGTAGAGGCCTCTACAATAACTATTCCAAACTCTTTCTTCTTTGCCTCTTTTGTAGTGAGTTTGGAACAACTCTTTATGATATGATCGTTTCCTTTACACCACTTGCAAAACAATTCTTGATTTTCTGTTTTCTTCTCATCTTTGTCGTCCTTCTTTGATTGTGCAAAATTAGCATATTTCTACTTATTAGTAGATGAGCTCCATTTACCTTGCCCCTTCTCACTAGCCAAGAAAGCTTGATTTGCAACATGCATAATGGACTTGTTCTACTTAGACTGATCTTCCTTCACCACAATAGAGACTAAGTCCTCAAATGTTAAGGCATTTGGATTTCCTTTCATCGTCATCAAAACAGTCTGCACAAGTGAACTGTCTGGCAAGACTTCATCAACAAAAATCAATTGCTCCTTCAAATCTTTTATCTTTGTCAAAAAACTATCCATGGAATCTCCTTCATTCATGTGCTCACTCTCAATTTGTTTTTGAAGGTAAGCTACACGAGCCTCATTCCTTGCCTGATATGAAGTGGTAAGTGTATCCCAAGCATCCTTGTTTGTTTTGTAGGAGCGATTGCGAGGAATAATGGCACGCTTGACAAATAAGGCTATCAATGCATGTTCTTGAGCATCTCTGCCATCCCAACAAAGTTGCTATGCAGTAGGTGCAACAAGAACCGTCGCATGAACAAGAACCTAAAGATCATCGTCTTCAATGCCATCTACATCACCTTTAGTAACTACATTTGCAAGTCTAATATGACATTTTTCAACACCCTACACAATATTCCATGGTCCTTTTGCAAGCAATACATGATGCATCATATATGCCCATAATGGGTAATTAGTACCATCCAATCTATCCTCAATAGCCAACATACAAAATACATCATTGCAAAAGAGGGAAAAAAGTGCCCTAACTGTCCTAGCATATTCGTACATATCACTACCAAAATATATCAACATACTCGGGTTGCATGACTAATGTTACCATGTATGATATTGAGGTTTCCGATTTTTCAACCTTCCTATTATACTTTGCAACTTCCAAGCATTCATGTTGAATATGACCTTGTAGGGTTCACATAAAGCACCATTTGGATCTACCAATTCATGTTCTCTAGTTTCTCATCTCTTTATCATTATTACATACATTACTGTTGAGGTATACTCCATATCTATTTTGTTCTTTTATCAAAAACTATTGTTTGGCCTATTCAATATTGTTATTATTGTTGTAATTTCTATTATAATAGAATCTATGGTTATTAACATACCTTCCATATGCTCATTCCTCATGTTCTTCTCTCCTTTGTTCTTCATAAGAAGGGTAATGCAATGGCCTATGTTGAACATCTACCAAGGTCCCATTATTGCTTGAGCTGCTAGCTTTGGAACTTGATTACCTACATTATATTTCATTTCTTTGTAGCATGGTGTGCTACCTAAAAAATATTACACGTGGTTCAAGGCACATAGCTCACAGATTTGGCTATGATTATGACAATGAATGTATAAATTTGTTTTATCTTTGTTTTTTCTACAAGTTCTTCTCTAGTAGTATAAATATCGATTAGTCTATCTAAATTAGAGGTGATTGTAAATCAGATGGGTTTTGTCTCACTAAATTCAATTAATGATTAGGTATGATTTTCGTATCAATTAGCTCCTTAAGCATTGTACCACTGCTACTATAATAGGATATATCCATGCACAACTGCGGATTTCACACTTGAATTTTTTTTTTATTAAATGGATGACTCTTTGTTAGAATTCTATATAAACAATATCAAACTTAAGCAATCCAAAAGTAATCTAGAATACATTTGATTTACGCTTTATATCTAGTATGTTGTTCAAGATATGATAAAATCATTCAAATTGACTAATATTAGTATTAAGATTTCGATTCAGAAAACCATCAAAATGAGGATATTGAATCCACTTAAATATGTTGACTACGTATGGTAGGGAAATTAATTCCACTGAAATATGTTGACTACATATGGCAAGGGGATCTGCATACATCAGCCTAGTTAGTTGGGCCCTTTGCCTCCCAAGGATAGGGGTGGGGTTTCAACCCTTACGAGCTGCAATCGAATACCCATGGCCACCTAAGTGGTGAGCTATTAAAACCAACCCCTTCTAAGGATTCTTCAGCCTCTGGGCTACCTTATTTCGAACTAGTCATCTCTTCTAGCCTTAGGGTTGCCCCTTCCCAATGTCTACCTTTGTGACCCATCAAGGTTTGTGTCCTAGTAATTCTTAGGTGCCTAGCCCCTTGTTCGTGGGATTCAAGGGGTCCAATGGGTGCTCTGCCTATCTTTCATTGTACTTCAAATTAATTCAAGCTAATTATCGAACTTCCTTTAAAAAAAGTATGGAAGAGAGGCCTCCATAATGTGTTGAATATTGTGGCATCTTATTTTTTGGCAATTTCTCTTGACGATATTTGGATGGCCTTGGATCTCTTAGATGCGCTCATTGTCCTCCGAGTGTGAAAACAAGATTGATGCAAAATTTTCACCCTCTTCGTAATGTGCAAATATGCTATTATATAAGCTTTCTACCATGAAAGGTCTTTGAATTGAACCAAAGGCCCTTAAATATCTTCTACAAGTTTAACTAGAATTCTACAAAACACTTTGCATCTATTGGATTTCATCTTCAAACTCGTTCAATTCATCTTTTTTTAGTCACATCGATTTTGGGTTGTTCTAGGCAAGATCTTCACCAAATGCTATAATCTAGGGTCAATCCTTTTATTCCTTTCCCATAAATGGCACCAAATGAACTACTAGAATCTTTGAATTCTATCAAACATGAGGCCACACCACCCTAACCCTATCCTCATTCATCATATTCTAGCCTTCATATCAACATACTATGAGAAAAAATTAATTTCCCCACAAAAGTCATTATATTTAAAGAAACATAATGTTACAAGATAAATCACACAGTACGATCTCTAACAATGTCTATGCCTTTGTTTATGTCTATGTCTATATGTCTATGTCTATATGTCTATGTCTATATGTCTATGTGTATATGTCTATGTCTATATGTCTATGTATATATGTATGTCTATGTCTATATGTCTATATGTCTATATGTCTATGTCTATATGTCTATGTCTATATGTCTATGTCTATATGTCTATGTCTATATGTCTATGTCTATATGTCTATAAGTATGTATGTCTATATGTCTATGTCTATATGTATGTCTATGTCTATGTCTATGTCTATGTCTATGTCTATGTCTATGTCTATATGTTTGTGTCTATATGTCTATATCTATCTATGTATATAGTCAACAAGTATGTTGGTGGATAGGTGCAATCATATGCACATACATATGTAGGCAAGTGTATAGGTGTATTTCTATGCAAGTAGGAGTGTATGTAGGTAGGTATGTAAGTATGTAGGCATGTAGTTATGTTTATACATAGATACATTGGTATATAGGTATGCATGTACATATGTATGTATGTGTTTATGTGTGCATGTATGTGTATATATGGATATATATATGTATGTGTGTATACATGTATGTAGGTTTGTGATTTATATGAAAATCACGTATGTCCCAATCTTTCAGCAAGCCACTATGTTCTATGATTCCATCAAGATATTATTTGTTTTCTCATTTGAATAAACATCCAAGAGGTACAAATTTTGGAGGTTTCTCTGTGACAAAGATGAAACTTTAGATCACTATGTTCTATGATTCCATCAAGATATTATTTGTTTTCTCATTTGAATAAACATCCAAGAGGTACAAATTTTGGAGGTTTCTCTGTGACAAAGATGAAACTTTAGATCAACAATGAGAATTACAAAAAAAACTTATTCTTGACACATCATTTGAAAAACATGAAATCAATTAGATCAGCATTAAAACTACTAGATCACCAAAAGCGCTTCGAGTGATCTTGAAACACTTTGGCAACAATTATTTGTTTTCTCGTTTGAATAAACATCCAAGAGGTACTTAAACTTTTGGAGGCGACAAAGATGAAACTTGAGATCAACAATGCATGGAAGAAACTTTGTGGGTGGCTAAATGGAGCTTTTTCTAGACATGCAAAAGTTATGTAAGCCTAGTATGACTTCGGCTTTTATGACTAATATGAATATGAGAACTAATATAACTAATATGACTTCGGTTTTTATGAATACACAAGCTCATTTCTAAGTTGATTTGTCTTCATTATCTATGATAAAAAAGGAATTTATGAGTTTATTCACTTAAGAGTCCATGTGTGGTGTGTTTTCGAAACAATCTTCCTCAACTTTGGTTGCTCCAATTCTGTTTGATTCATCTTTTAAATTCACTAACAATCTACATGGGCTTCATTAAAATAAATATGTGAACGCGCTCTCAAGAAATTTGACCATAACAACCTCCATCCCACTCTTCTTTTCATCGAACTTCCCAAGAATTAGTGTGGAGTTGTGTAGCATAATTTCCACTCTTCTCTAGAATTGTGTTTTGACAACAAAAATTTAGAACCAAGTATTGAATTCCTAAGAAAGCAGTATACGTATGTATGTATGTTATGTACGTATGTAAGTATGTTTGTACGTGCATACGTATGTATGTATGCATGCATGTGTTGCCTATGTATGCATGCATGAATGTACGTATATTTGACAATTGCCCCTCCATGAAGTTGTCTACATGAATGTATAAAATTCCTAAAGCTAAACAAAGATTTAGAACCTTTCCCCCATGAAGTTGTCTACATAAATGTCTAAATTTCTTAAAGCTAGTGAAGAATAGAATATCCACTCTGAGGTTAAACTTGACTTCAGTCTCAACAGAATGATTTTGACCCCCAAGCTATAGAAGCATAAGATGATTCTAAGGCGTTCACTTCAAAAATGCCATAGTAATGTTTATTTTAGCCTGAAAAATGTAATTTAATTTAACCATAGAATTTTGTACAAGATCAACATTGCATCCATATGCAGAAAAACGGCTAGGACATTCAGAGGGCACAATGTAAATAAGTGCCCTTCAGCTGAACGTTAGAAGTTGTTACAAAAATTGAAGTGCTGTTAAATGCTGCTGCTGCTTGAGTATCCTATTCGGTTCACTTGAACTAACTTCATGCAGCACAAATCTTATAGAGAAATTTTAAGGCACTCATAATTATATCGTTAAAAGCATACATTAAAAGTGAAAAAGTTTTTTTCAAGTAAACTAAACTACACATTTATCTGGATTTTTAGCCAAAATATGTCTTGAAGAATGCACAATATTTTTTTAAAACAAGACTACACAAATGATATCACTGCCAATAATGCACAACTTCTCAACAAACAATAAGAAGTTAATTAATTGATGGATACAGTAGTGGTGATGATGATGATGATGATGATGATGATGATGATGATGATAATAATAATAATAATAATAACACAAAAATTGCATATTTATTATGTGTTCTCATGTGGCATATAATAATACATCATACTAAAACGTGTACAATTCAGCCGTATCTAGGCTACACATTTTTAGCTGGGAAAAGTAGGATCCAATGTATTTAATCACATGACAATCAAACAAACTCTGCCGAAGATGGATGATTGAAACATCATTCAGACGATGAAACTCTATTGAAGATAGATTTCTGAAACATCATTCACACAATGAATGTTGGCTGAAGAGACAATACATTATAATGAACATGAATATACTATTCAAGAAGCCCAGAACATTTTATACATGCCCGTTAAGCATATCAGTTTCAGATTTTAAGCTTCAAAAGGCATGGATCTGCCACATGTAGGATATTCATTATTTGCAGCATATTGGCTCCAGTTCACAATTCAGTGGTATGGAGGTATTATACACAGGCCATTAAAAACGTCATGGTTTTGATTATTTTTTTTTCTTTGCATGGAAAAGATAGAATAACACCTAAATAAAATGGCAGATTGCTCTCCAGTATGGACCACAAAGGACTGCTCTTTAAAGATATCTATTTTATTGATAAAACCACGTTCTCTATTCTAGCAATAACAACAGAAAGGTGCTGTAAGATAACAAAGGTAAAAAGCACAGCATCATTGAAATAATAATACCATCAAACTATGAAAAAGCCTTGTATATTATATGATCACCTCGAAATTGAGATAAGTCTGTCTGATTTATCCAAACTCTTTAATTACGTGAGATTTCGTTTTTAGCTCTTTGTACAAGTGTTCCTTCAATGCTCAACAAGGCAACTTTCTTAGTAGTTGTTTCCTTGTAAATCATGTCAATTCTTGAAGCATGGACTTAAAGCATCACATGCTTCTGACCATCAGCAACGTCAAAGCAATACTTCCACTTTTAAGAATAACCTGAACACTTCTTGTGCAGCAAAAACACAAAAATGAAGTGAACGGCATAAATTAGAACGGCCGCCGAGAAAAAAGCATGCTGCCCTTAAATAGAGCTAGAATGTGTGGGTCAAGCAGTAAAGAGCACTCAGCTTTCTATGCCCCTCAAAGAATATGGCATCATGGACCTGGAGAGAAATCATAAGCTCTCAAGGGTTTGAGGAGCTGTGAAAAGGTCAAGCACCTTGACGAATGGAACTCATCATGGAAAAAAATGTTGAAGTTATAACTCAAAGCAAAGGTTTGAACGCCTCCCTGAAGGCATTCACGCCCACTCTCTGCGGCTCCTTCCACCTCTCCATAAACTACTTGGCCTTGTGACTTCGAAGCATGCGACCTAATCTCCAACAGTTGATCCACTGGTCAGAAAATTTTAGAGCTGACCAGGGATTTATCAGTGCCTAAATGCTTGAGAACGATGCTGTGAAAGTGGTTTCCCACGAACCATCTGAGGAGCCTTGGCACGCTTAGGCCCTCCCTTAGGAAGCTCCTGAAGCTCCATAACCTGAATTGTCCGTTGCCGTTTTGCTGAAATTCATGTAATCATAACAATGCCATTAGCAAACTTACATTTACTCTACAGATTTCATTATTTCAATGGCTTCACTTGCCTATTTCTGCCTGTTGGTAATTCTCTTGAAGCTTCCTCTTAGCTGCAAGAAGCCTTCGGTCTAACTCTGGGGACCCCTTCAGGAAGGAAAAGAGAAATTGGAAATATCATATCAGCGTGGTTAATGAATGTAACATATCGTCACATCCATGTTTCCAATAAGCATGTACACAATTTTTTTTACAAATAGGAAAGAGAGAGAAAGTGAGATGGCAGGAACGAAGTTCTTTTATTTCTTTGGGGTTTCGTTCTTTTGTTTCTTAGAGAGAGAGAGAGAGAGAAAGAGAGTTTGCTTCTTATTACATTGCTTATTGAAATGAAAAGAAATTCGAACTTACATGAGATGTTTGAGCTTTGTGATTGACAGTTGATCTTGAGCCCTCGTTCCGTTTCACCTCCAATTTTTCAGTTGAGAACCTTCTATTATCATGCTCATTTGATTTGTGATCATCTCTATTCTTCTTACTATGTCCATTGGAGCTCAAAATAGAGTTCTTTTCTTTCTTTTTCAAAGCATGCTCGCGTATTACTAAGTTCTCTTGATCCCTATGCTTGCTAGACTGCAAGCTTTCAGCACAGCCATTTGTCCTGTTAGGAGGGGTTGATCCACTAGCATCAGAATATTTCTGTGGGTTGCCAGAGCCTGCAGCTATTCATCACGAACAACGTCACTGTCAAACAATGAATTCAAATTTTATAGCATAGACATATAATCACAAACCTAATAGACAAAATAAGCACTTGCAACTAGCAGCACCACAAGCAAGATTGGAACTAAAAGATTAAGAGTAAAAATCAATAACCCAGATTACAAATATTTAATCTGCAATCTCCATTGTATAGATGTGTATACTTGATTTTCCGTAACAGCTCTGTCCTTTGGTAATGTATATACCACAGTGAATCCAGGCAAACCCCAAATTAACCCTCAAATAGAAATGCAACCATGAGCTCAGGCATAGTAC
Source organism: Ceratopteris richardii (assembly GCA_020310875.1). Lineage (NCBI taxonomy): Eukaryota > Viridiplantae > Streptophyta > Polypodiopsida > Polypodiales > Pteridaceae > Ceratopteris > Ceratopteris richardii. The sequence continues at coordinate 72,170,014 of CM035419.1, forward strand.
AAAGTAGAGATTTAAATCGTAGATTTAAATCGGGATTTAAATCGTTTAAATCGTAGAGATTTTTAAAAATAAAAATAAAAATCGAGGTTTTTATTCATCAAGAGATTTTTATTTTTGTTGTATCTAAGGTATGCACAATACCTATTCAACTCATATATACTCCAATATTGGACAGTAGTGAAAGTAGTGAAATGTTTATATGACCTGGATGCTTGTTAGTTGTTGTACTTCAGTCATATGTGAGGTGTCAACAAAGAGTTTATGATAACATTGCAATCATATAAACTCTATAATGTCATTCAGCTATAGGTTGGTACAGATTCATACTGGACAGGGACTTAATTTGATGCCACAAAATGTACATAAACAATTGAAGGAACTTGGCTTTGAGCATCGATTTTAACTTAATTTAGTTAGTCAAATCTCTAATAGGCAAGAAAATAATATAGTTCTATCTAGAGAGGAAAGTGGTAATATATGATAGACTATTAGCAAGCATAGGTATCACAATGATCAAATTTTAATTTTAAAAAAGATCTACCATATGAAACCTTTATTAAAAAAAAAAAAAAGGAATAAAAATCGCTAAAAACGATTCAAATCGCGAATGCGATTTTTATGATTTTTATTTTAAAAAAATCGTGCGATTTTTTTACTATGAGCTCATAGTAGTCAACCACCTAGACTAAATAGCATATCAGCTCCACTATGCATAGTATCGAGTCAGTACTATGACATCCCCACTACCAACATCAGCACCCAATAGTGGGTGTAGAACTACAAATGAATACATGCTCACACATGCACCCCACAATGCACACACACCACGAGCATGAAATCACAAGCTCTGCGAACTGAGTTTCTATGACTTCTAGAAGTGATGGGCAAACTCAGCCATAATGAAGCCTAACACAAAATGCAAACAAAAAATAGGAAGAATTACAAAAAATGCATAGTGGATAGGGTATAAACACCTATCAATTGTTCGCAACTCGAAGGAAGAAGCCACAAGTGAAAATTGCACGTCTGCTAATTCGACAATCATATATTCCAGAATGAATCCAGGCAATCCCCAAATTCACCCTCAAATGGAAGTGCAACTATAAGCTCATAGTAATCAACCACAAGATAATATAGCATATCAGCTCCACTATGCATAGTATCGACTCAATACTATGACATCCGCACCACACGCACCCCACAATGCACACACACCACAAGCATGAACTCGAAA
>CM035419.1:72186247-72201247 GCA_020310875.1 Ceratopteris richardii
GCCTCGGTGATCAATCCCTTGAACTCCCTAGGTGCCCTTGAATTGATGTTCCTCAACCTCGCACAGTTTCTTGAACCTTGTTCGCAACCTTGGTCTCTTAAACCCTTGCTCTCAACCTTGGTGTCTTGAACCTTCTTGTTCGCAACCTTGGTGTCTCGAGCCCTTGTTCTCAACCTCAGTCTTGAACCTTGTTCTCACCCATGCTTGGTATCTTGAACACTCAATCAAGTGCCACCCAAGGATTCCCAAGGAATTCACACTTGCAAGCTAGCTCATTGGAAAGTTCGTTCTGAGAGCTTTCCAACGGTATATTACACGCCTCAATCTGACCTACAGATTGGGAGATACACCCCAATCATTGTAAGGTCCATCCTTGAAGCCGACGCGCGCGCCTTCCACAATTCCTACCCTTTCACATGGAGGATGCCCAAGCGCCTTTTTTAGAGGCCATTGGATCATTCCACCTTGCCCAAGCCTACTTCCTAGGCTCTGATACCAATGTAAGGAATTGAACTCACAACCTCTTGGTTAGGAATGTGATGGGCTAACCACTTGCCCCAAAAGCCATGGTTGAGGATTACTTCCTAATCCTCTCTCTTAGGGTGTGGTTCAACCATCTCCTTACCAGGATTATGTTACAGTATCATGCATGCAATGTGCACGATGCTTATGTATCATGCACATTGAATGCATAATGCACATATTATAATGTAGAGTTTACAAGCTAGTACTACATATTTGTTGGAAGTCAATATACATATGGTTCACTTCCAACAAATCCACATTTTGGACTTAGCAATTTTTGTACAGTTTCGGTAAAACTTTTTTAGGTTAGATAGATAGAGCTTGGCAAGAGCTATCTAGTGGTATGCTTCATTTCTTCATTAGAGGTCAGAATTGGGAGAAAAGTCAAATCCTAATTCAGCCCAAAATGAAGGAAGAACATTTTTTAGGGTCCAAACTCAAAATCAGCTAGGTCAATAAGTCAAAGTAGCAGAAGCAGGTTAATTTTGGGCGATCAATATTAAAGCAAGAGCAAAATTAGCGATCGCATAATTTTTAATAAAAAAGCAAAATCAAACGTTAAAAAGTAAACGATCGCAGTATTTTGGCCAAAAATCAGCTTTTACGAAAATTGGATCGTTGGCTTTATTTTGGGAGGCTACAACTATATAAAGAGCACATGGGCACACTACTTGGATAATTCTTGAGCTAGAGTTGATACTTACTTGTGTCAATCTTGGAGTTTCTGAAGCTTTGGAGGTGAAGGAAGGTGAAGGAGAGGCTACTGTCTTGGAGGAAGAAGTCTTCTACAAGGTGGTGGAAGCTATCTTTTGTAAGTTAATGTTATTTTCTGTTTTTAAGATTTCTGAACCCTAATTTTGAGAATTAGGGTTTGCTGATTTTCAGATTTGTTGCACTTTCTTGAGAGATTAGGTTCACTTCGTTGCTCAATTACTTCACACACACTCATATTATAACAGCATAATCTGAATTCTGTACATCATCATGTTCTTGGATATTCTTCCATCTAGTGAGTGCACAATTATATGGTTGAGTAGTACTCCCATGTTGTAATTCGGCCACCTGTATTTAGTGAGTAAGCAATTTGCTTACGTTACTTATTCTTGTCCCAATTTTCTCTCTCTATCTCTCATTTATCATCTTGTTTAATTAAGTGTGTATGCTCAAAGGTTTTTAGTATTGGAAGATCCTAGGGCCCCAAATTCCAATAGTATTTAACATTTAATGGTTATGTTGTCAGTGTTGCATCGCAACACATTGCGATGCGTTCGCAACGTTCGCAACGCAACGTCGCAACGTTGACGTTCGCAATGCGTTGCGAACAAAAACAAAAAAAAAGTTGCCTCAAATGAGGCCGTTTCGCCGAAACGGCCTCATTGAGGCATTGCATTTTCGTATGTGGAGCCGAGAGCGTAGACAACAAGTTTGGCACTGTGGAAGTGCAAAACACAGGCAAGATTCAAGAAGGTACTTTTATTACACACACCCTCACACACCCGTGACCCCCCCCCCCTATCTATTGCTTCCTATCTTGAGTCCTCTCCAAGCTTTTAACCTCTTTCATTAACATGCCTAAAGCAAAACAAGCATGTTGGGATTATGTGACAAGCCAAGGAAAGATGGGCTCTGGGGGTAGTGAGAGATGGACTTGCAAGCTTCGTGGCTATAGTGGAGCCGGTGGAGCCGGTGGAGCCGATAGGATCAAGGCACACCTTGGAAGAGTTAGTGGCATAGGAGTTGCACCTTGCAAAGAGCCAATGCCCGAAGCTATAAAGGGAGAGCTAATGGCATGGCTAGCGCAAAAAGCCCAAGATAGAAGGAATAGTGGAGCCCAGTCACAAGCTAGATCATTTGCAAGCGGTTCACATGGTTCTTGTGATCCCCAAACTCAAGCATCTCAGGCTCATGAGGCTTCCATAGACATTGACATAGAGCATGAGCCACCAAGAAAGAGTACAAGAGTAGAGCATGATCCACAAGAGCACCCACTTGGCTCTCTTGGAGGAGCATCTATACGTGCTAGCTCGAAACAACAACGTAAACAAGAAGCCACACAAGCCATCATGAAAGCTTATATACAATGTGGAATGTCTTTTAATGTTGCACGGACACCGGCATGGAGAAATGCCATTGAGAAGGTATCACTATTAGGGTTTTCTTGGCAAGGGTTTTGAGATGAGGTTGACTTTTTGACATGTTTTTGTCATAAATTATAATTCTTTGAAGTTTGTTTTTCAATGTTACTTGTAACTTGTAAGTTGTATATATATATATATATATATATATATATATATATATATATATATATATATATATATATATATATATATATATATATATATATATATATATATATATATATATATTAATGTATTTGTCTCTGATGTAATATGAGATGCTTTGAAGTTTGATTCTTGAAAATAATGCAATTGCCTGGTGCCAAGTTCCAACATGAACATTGCTAAGTAGTAAGTACTAGGTACTAAGTAGTTATTAGTAAGTTGCTTGAATGTGCATTGTGAATTTGAATTTTAGAATGAGTCATTGAGTCATAATAATGATTATTTGTAAATTCTAACATCATACATGTGCAATGTGCATCTGCCATCACTGCATTGAACAGGGATTCGAGAATTTGGAATGAATCATAAATATTCAATACATATAACATAAATTAACATAATACATACTACATAATACATATTATATATGCATATACTATAATATACATCTAGGTTACTATATTTGCAAAAAAAAATGAAAAAAAAAGGAAGAAATGGTTCGCAACGTTTTCGCAACGTCGAGGCCCAAACATTGCGATGTTGCTAACACGTTAGCAACACGTTGCCTTGGACGTTACGAAAACGTTCCTAACAACCTTGTTATGTACTTGTGCAATTGCCAATCATGTTACAGGTGAGTTTTATCTATAGACATGTGTGAGAAGCCATTAATGTAATCGGCCTTGAGAACGTGGTGCAAGAACTACAAATTTACAATGGTCAATCTCAAATGTGTACACATGTCACACAATGTCATTGAAATTTGAAATCATCTTTGATTGTTTAAGTTGCCATGTAGGTTGTCACAGATAATGGATCAAATTGTGTATCCATGGGCCGTATGTTACAAGAAGAGTATCCTAAGATAACCTGGATTGCATGTGCCTTTGGTAGCCTTGATTTGATGATTGAGGATATTGGACAATTATCTTGGATCAGAGTTGTGCTTGAGAAAGCAAAATTCATTCTACGATTTGTAACTCGCAAGCCCAAAGTTCTGAATATATTTAGGGCAAGCTCATCATTGCAATTTCAGAAACCATCTGTTACTCGTTTTTGTTACATGTTTCTTGTTCATGAACGAGTACTCAGGGTTCGAAAGGGTCTACTACACACAATGAATGGTATAGTATCCCGAAAATAAAGCCAGGTGACACATTGTACACTAAGTTCTCCAACATAGTCCACGTCCTGTAGGACAGTTGGTTGAGCTTTGGCCTCTTGAGGCGGAGGTCCAAGGTTCAAGTCCAAGGCTGGACATGTTATGGCTTAGGCAAGTTAAACCCAGTTGTAACCATGTCTCCTTCAGTTGTAACCTTGTCTAACCCCTGCTTTGTGGGATATGGGGGGTCCCGCGGGTGCTATGCCCATTCACTTGTACAGTTGCAATTTCAAAGTTAAAGTCCGGGGGAGAAGGCTTCGGCTGAACCTCCATTTTGGGGGGAAAAAAAAAAGTTCTCCAACATAGTGATGGGAGATGAGCAGTTTTGGAAAAAGGATGAGATTATTATGCATGCTTTGAAGCCTCTTCATAGTGTGATAAGGATCATGGACATGGAAGGAAGCACTCAAGGCCTTATATATGAGTATGTGGATCGTATTTGAGAGTGCATTGAGAACGTAGAAGGGTTGATGGAGAATAAGTTTTTTTTTTCTTCTTGAATTTTTATTTTTAAGACTCATTATTCATGAATCATGATAGTAGACAATGGACATTGGACATTGATGTTTATGTTTTTCTTTTCCAAGAAAAATGAGCTCTTAGATTGTGTGAGAAAGAGATGGGATTGGTTTCATAAACCAATCTATGCAATTGCACATCTTCTACATATGTGATGAGGAGTCGTACTCAGATAATGAATTGGAAAATAATTGGCTCACATATGTGAAAATATGGACACGAAATGATGTGCAAATGATAGATCAGCTAGAGAAAGAGCGATATGCATTTCATATGAGTGAGAAGCATTTTGGGAACCCCACAACACGCTTATGAGAGATTCAACTTGCACCCGTGACATGGTGGAAGAGATTTGGCTTGGGCACACCTTTATTGGTATATATTTAACTTTTACTATTATGTTACATGTGTTTGAACTTTGTATCATGTAAATTATGAATTTATGTGTGTTTTACAAATTACAACTAACATTAAATTTTGCATTATATAGAGAAAACTTGCTATCAGAGTCTTATCACAAGACTGTAGCACTGGCCCAATGGAAAGGAATCGGAGCACTTTGGGCTCTATTCCCAAAAAAAAAAAAATGGTTTGAGTCCATAGCAACTTGAGAGATTGGTGTATTGCCACTCTAATCTCAAGTGGCTAGAAAACAAAGGCAATTACACACTTCCACTTCAAGTATATCATGAATCATGATGCCTTTAATTATGTAATGTGTTATAACTTATAACTTATCTTTCATTTGTATTTATAGGTAAATGTGGATACTATTGACATATCAAATCTCAAGGATATTCCAGAGATACCCCGTGAGGAAAAGGACATTTATTCCATGCTCTTTAAAGAGAAAAATTAGGTTTGTTCGACAAACCCGAAGCAAAACCTCTAGGGCTAAGGCATGTGGTGAGTACATCATATCAGGGGAGCACTAGATTGTGCCCTCTGACTACATAAGACAAGATTTCGGAAATATACTCCAGATTACAAGATCACCCACATGGAAAACAATACAATAATATGTAACTCATACAAGAAGTCCCACAACCCGGGACTAATAGTTGTGGATAACTAGACTAGACAGAATACAAGAGATCCCATAACTCGGGACTGTAAGTATGAAACACGAAATCTGAATTACAAGAACTCCCTTGAGGAAGATGGACTAGATACAAGAAATAATTGAACACTATCTCGTACTATGAGATTACAACAAGACAAGACAGGACGTCCAGGATACTAGACTAAGCAAGACTAGAACAAAGAACAAGACTAGAACTCGAATTAGAACTTGGAAAGTACTTACTTGGAGATTGTGACTTCTTGAGTTCCTAAGACTGGCATTGGCAAGACTTCGTATATATGTGGCAAACCCCTCCTTATATAGGTTTTCAAGGGAGATTCATCAATGGTGGTTACGAATTGATGATGTCATCGAGTCAACTCCAAACAAGACTTCCAAGTGTCAGACTCGAGTAAATAGAAATTATGTTCTCTAGCTTGGGCTTCATTGGATTCTTCCTATGGAATTCCCAAACCTTGATTGTTGCTCCTTGAAGAATTTTCGTAGGTTCTAAGTATGCTCACTAATGTCATACCCTTTCCAACAAATAAGGCATTCCAATCTTGCTTCAAAGATTCTTGAATCTAAGACATACTCGACCTTGAATTCTTGGTCTCTCTAGAGCTTTCTTGGGTTCTTCACAAGATAGATCTTTTGAGCTTCTAGTGGTAGGTTGTGGCGTTTCTATTGATATATTTTGGTAGTGATTTGTGTGAACACACTTAGGACTGTCTGGGCACTCTTTTCCCTCTTTAGGAGGTTTTTTTTTTCAAGCTTGTTATACGCATATAACCCTAACGGATCACTTATCTTTGTATATTCACGTGGTAATACATTTAGTATTATGTGTTGTGCTCCAAGCTTCTTCTTCTTCTTCTTCTTCTTCCTTGTGCTATTCGTGTGCTTACATAGACCTCAAACTCCAACATTTGGTATCAAAGAAGGTCTCCGCTTCATTTAGGGCATCCTGGACACTTCTCCAGTCACAATCTCAGAATTGCACGAAAATTGGTGAGCATACTTATGGCAATTAGGAGTTCAAAAAGAGCGTCGCTTTGTGGTTCGAAATTTTGATATGAGCTCCTTTCAGCCTCCAAATGCACTATCGCAACTCCTATGCAAGCAATTTTATTCTTTTGTGCCAAACATATATACAAGTTTCAATTCTCCATTACAAGCGGTTTGAAGTCTGCTATAGGTTTAAAAGAGCTCGATGGGATGGTTTTGTTCAAGTTTTTGAGATAGAGTCACTTTTGTGCATCAAGGTATTTAGTCAATGGCCATGGCTGAAAGCAATGATGTATTTCGTATGTTGGTTGTTGAGGACAAGTTGGATGGTACCAATTACTCATTATGGCCACATATAATACGTCATGTATTGGTCGCAAAAGGGTTGTGGAATATTGTGCAGGATATTGAAAAATTACCTACTAAAGCTTCGAATATAGTTATTGAAGGTGATGCAAATGGCATTGAAGATAACAAGCTTCAGATTATTGTTTGTGTTGCGGTTCTTACCGTGCCTACTGCAAAGTGACTTCATTGGGATGGAAGAGATGCTAAGGCACATGCATTGGTAACTTTGTCTATCAAACGTGTCATTATCCCTCGTATTCACTCTTGTGAAATAGCAAAAGATGCTTGGGATACACTTACCACTTTATACTTGGCAAGAAATGAGGCTCATATTGCTTATCTACAAAAAAAATTGGAGAGTGAGCATATGAATGAAGGAGATTCCATGGACAATTTTCTGATAAAGACCAAAGATTTGAAAGAGTAATTGATTTTTGCATATGAAGTCTTGCAAGGTAGTTCACTTCTACACACCGTTCTTAATGGTCTTCCATATTCATATGAGCGTTTTGCTTCTACTGTTGGGTTGATGATGCAAGGAAATCCAATTGCCTTAATATTTTTAAGGAGTTATTCCCTGTTTTATTGCAAGAAGATCAGTCTAAGCAAAACAAGTCCATTATGTGTGTTGCAGATCAAGCTTTCTTAGCTAGTCAAAAGGGCAAAGGTGAATGGAGCTCATCTACTAGTAAGCAGAAATCTGCTAATTCTGCAGAGTCGAAAAGGAAAGACAAAGACAAAAGAAAACAGAAAAGCAGAAACACTTCTGCAAATATTGTAAAGGAAATGATCATGTCATAAAGAGTTTCCCAAAATTTAGCTGCAAAAGAGGCAAAAAAAAAAGGAGGCCTGAATGGTTGTTGCAGAGACCTCTATACGTAAAACAAAGCCCGCTAATCTTATGCAAAATGAAGAATGGGCATTTACTACTCTTTGAAGCTCTGAACTATCTTCTCATGAAGAGTGCATATCTAAGTAGAATCAAATGTTTGATACTTTGACAGTGGGGAAACCAAACATATTACTTCGTAGCATAGTTTCTTCAGTTCACTTGAGTCTTCCCCTACAGCGAATACGATCACATGCGCTAACAACTCCTCTTATCCTATAATGAGGGTTAGTAAGATCATTCAGACTACTACTCATGGTAGTTCTTTCACATTGTCAGATGCTTTGTTTGCGTCAAGGGTCAAGAAAAATCTGTTGTTAGTTTTCGCATTAGCCAACATCAGTTTGGTTGTTGTTTTTGTGGAGGATGCAATTCAACCATTACTTTCATGTACTAAGGAGACATCAGTTAGCTCCAAGGATGTATATGGCACTTTGCTTCCTCTTTTTACATGTGGATAGTAAAGTGCTGGTCCAAATGAGATGATTTCTCAGCCTTTACAAGTTTCACATGAAGATGGAGATCATTCCATTCTAAATGCAGATTTACATGATGCACTTGTTGATGAGAGAGCTGATATAGATGAGGCAAAAACTATGCCTCAATCTTGAATGGCTGGTGCAAACTTTGCGAGATAACAAATTACATGCACCTTTGTCATATCATACTCGTTCTTAGATTCATCTTGATGGACTAGCACTTTTGATGAGGTTGAGGATGACGATCATGTGATGAGGATTGTTGGAAACAATGTCATATAAGTATATTGTCCATGGTCCATTTGCTCAAGATATCACAGTTTACACAGTTTACAGCATGTGTAGATTTTGTACTACCTCCTCTACAACAAAAACGTAGCGGAAGCGTGGCTACGTCGTTGTCCTCCCAAAACACATGCCCGGTTTCAAGTCCTACAGGAAGCAGCGCACGTGACGAAGATTTTTTGGTGTATCATGCTTTTTACTTTCTTGATCTACGCACGGATCGTAGTTTTTTCGAATTACGATGCCGATTTTGGATAGTATGCCGATCGCTTTTAGCTTTTCAAAGTTGTGCTTTTGAAGTGAGAACAATACTATATAAGAACATGCTTGGCTCATTGTTCAGTCATCCTACACGTAGTTCAACACCAGCTTTGGAGCTTTGGTACCTCAATAGAGGTAGTGCTTCTAGCACATGGGGCAGCCACGGTGCTATTTTGGAGCATGTTGAGGAGCGGCTATGGAGTTCTTCTTGGAGGAGAAGACTGTGCTCACACTCTTGCTTATGGAGATGATTTACCCCGCAATAGCTCGGTGGTGTGGATCAGCCATTCACATGATGTATTTGAAGATTGTCTTCTACATGAAAATTTCGGTGTACTTCAAAGACATTGGATGGAGGTTAACATAAGATTTGCATCTTATGTTAAGAATTCAGGTACATATTCTCTTTTTGCACACAGGTACTACTTGGAGCTTATGGAGGCAATGGCATCCATATCAGGAGGAGTCCTATTTGGCATAGAGAATCAGTACATGTATGCTTTATGCATATTTGGATGAGGTGTTCGAGAAGGTATGTCCATATGAGTTTGAGGATTTCTCGCAGCAAACTTGTTAGCATTCTTTTGCTACTTTTGTAGGTATATGATCTTTTCACACACGTGTCTGATTTAGGGTCTTCCATAGCCTAAAGTTAGATGAGGGTTTGCTGATTATCAGTTTCACACTGATCCTTCCTCTTTCTGACACTCGTATTCACTCTTCTACAACCTATCAGGTCATGCGTCTCATACATATTCAGATTTCTGTCCCTACATCTGGATATTCTTGTAAATTATGTACATACGCTCATCCATCTATTTCTGTTCACATAGAGTGGTTGAGAGTTTTGCTCCCACATTGTAAATTGACATTTGTATATATGATAGTGTCATTAAGCAGTGGCTTACGTAACACTTTACACATGTTGTCTAATCTTTCTCTATCTTTGTCTCATCATTTGTATGATTAAATGTGGTATGTTCATGTTTTGTCATTATTGGAAGATTACTGGAATCTCTGTTGTTGATCCTGGATCTATGGAACTTGGACCTGTAGTATTAGTTAAGGGCCTACTAAATTTCCAACATTTGGTATCAAAGCATTCAGGCTCTCAGATTCCCAAGTTCCCAGACTTCCAGGTTTACAACATATGATTTAAGAGCATCTTCTAACATTTGACATTTGACATACACATTTAATCTTGATGAGTAGAGATTTGAGAATTAGACAATTCAGTCACATGTTTATTTACAGTGTGGAGTATGAAGTTGATGATCTGTTAGCAGCTGAATGCTTTTGGAAGAGTATGAAAATACTTTACAGAAGTATTGTTTGAAGACCAAGACTTGATGAAGAGAAGGCTATTTCAAATTCAAGGAAAAACAATGGTTTGGAGAAGATGAAGGAACCAAATCAACATCAAATCACAGGTATTAGTTCCTACTATCATATTATCATTTACAGGTCATATCTTAGAAGAGCAGTTATGAAGAGATTTGACAGATTCAAGAAGTGCTTTCATTTTTTGAAAGTAAAAGCATTAGCTACATCAAAACTATCAAGAACAAGAAGATGAGATGAGTTTTGATGATCTCTTTCATGGCAAGAAAGCTCATCTAAGAAGACAAATTTGGAGATGAGATGAGTTTTGTTTTCAACCAATCTTGTGTTTTAAGTTGGTTGGAAGTTTTTTGCTCACATTTTATATCTAGAGAGGTAACTCTAGAAAGGTAACTCATGGTAAAGGTTGGTGATTTCAGTCATATCAGTTTCATTTGAAGAAGAGTTTTGATTCAGAGATATGAGGAGATGATAAAACATGATTCTATGTTTACTTCCAATTGTATACCATGTTTATTTTGTATCTTACTCTTAGCACTAGAGGAAGAGAAAAAAATTCATTCGAAAATAAGAGTGCTTGCTACTTCAAGATGAAGAGAACAAAAGGTATGAAAGAGAAGTTTGAAGATGTTAACATCATCATCAGGTGGAGGAAAGATGCAGAAGAAGAAAGTCCAACAATTTCAAAGGGAAAGTAAGACTTCCTTTTCTCACATATTTTCCATATATTGTTCCTACTTTTATCCTCTACACCCAAAGACAAGTCTACGAGAACATCTTGTGTGAAGATAGTGTGAAGAAAAAGCAGTTTCTTGTTTTGCATTATACTTGGTCATGTTTCAGTAGGTTTTGACAAAGAATTGCATTAAGAGAAAGAAAGGCAGGTTATATGTTTTGACTCATATATGTATGAGTTATGTTTTAGTTGAAGCTTTAGAGCAGGCAGCTTATATGTTCCCTCAAAGAATTCTTGGAGTGTCAATTCAGAGCTACTTGGTATATGACAAGTTGCAGAGAATTATATTTCCTCTTTATCTAACTCTTGAGGTAAAAGAGTTTTTTGTAGCAAATGTTGAAGACTTGGGTTGAGGTTTTGCGTTTGGAAAAGTTACCTCATATTCAGTATTTTCAGAAAACTTCAAAAAATTCAGATTTTTTGATATATTGAAGAATCTACGCGCTATGATTGTCTTGTTTTTTGGATACATGCTTGTATGCAAAAAGGTGTTCCATCAACTCCTATCACTTGATTGAGAAGTGGAGTTAGCCAAAAGAAAATCAAGCAGATACTATCACATTTCACCCGGGTAGAATATGAAGATATGAAGTATCAACTTGCAGCTTTTGGAGTTCTCAAGGTGAGAAGTTTGTCCACTTATGTTTCAAGTAGAAGTTGCAGATTCTTGAGAAGGATTTGGTTAAAGAAAAGTTTTTACAACTTTATGTGAGAAGCATGGACACTTGGAGACATTTAGGTAGCAAATCAAACATTCAATCATGAAGGTTTGATGAGAGCACATTCTATACAGGTATTTTGTTTGAGAGATCATAGATCTTGGATAGATCTTGTATGATCTTGATAGATCTAGACAGATCTTGTATGATCTTGAGTATTTATGATTCAGTTGTCTATCCTTTGTTTGTCAAAGTTCTTAGCATTGGAGGAAGTAAGTCAAAGGTTCAGATTCTATGAGATTTGTGTTGTAGAGGAATAGAAGAAGTTACTTGTTATGTTGCATAAGGTTATGAATCCTAAAATGCTTTCAACAAGGTTTTTATGATAGATCAGCTAACCTTTGTGGGATTTGAACTCATGACCTACCAGCGAGGAGTATGATGGGCTAACCACTTGCCCCAAAAGCCATGGTTGAGGATTACTTCCTAATCCTCCCTCTTAGGGTGTGGTTCAACCATCTCCTTCCAGTCATATCTTGAGTCTAACACTCTCTTCCCCTTCTAGAGATCATTGTCCTCAATGATCAATCCTTGGTCTCCCCTTGCATTCATGTCCTCACCCTTGCACAGTCTCTTGAACCATCTTGTTCTCAACCTTGGTCTCTTGAGCCTTGCCTTTCCGCTTCTTGGCCACTTTGCCTACAGACAAGCCTTGCTCTCAACCTTGTTGTCTTGAGCCTTGCCTTTCCGCTTCCTGGCCACTTCCCTATGGACTTGCCTTGCTCTCAACCTTGGTATCTTGAACCTCGCCTTTCCGCTTCTTGGCAACTAGCCTACGGACTTGCCTTGCTCTCAACCTTGGTCTCTTGAACCTGGTTCTCACCCATGCTAGGTATTGTGGATCCCCAATCTAGTGTTTCCATTGGAATGCTCGTTCCGAGAGCTTTCCAACGGTATATTACATGTCTAAATCCGACCTACAGATTGGGAGATCTGCTCTAATCTATGTTGAACTTACCTTTGAAATCGACGCGCGGGCCTCCATCCGCCTTGCCCAAGTCTACTTCCTTAGCTCTGATACCAATTGTGGGATTTGAACTCATGACCTACCAGCGAGGAGTATGATGGACTAACCACTTGCCCCAAAAGCCATGGTTGAGGATTACTTCCTAATCCTCCCTCTTCGGGTGTGGTTCAACCATCTCCTGCCAGTCATATCTTGAGTCTAACAACCTTATTCTAGATTTTTGGGAAGTTGAGGAATGACAGGGAAAGCTATTGGCATGTGCACAATGCTAATAAAAAGGGTGCAGAAGTTTTGTTTCAAACACAGGTATTAATGTTATGAAAAATCAGATTTATGAAGGAAGACGTTCCAGATTTCATGAAGTCTGATATATTTGAAGAATTCTGGATACTAGTGTTAAACCATCCAAGGGGGAGGTGAAACATGAAGACTTATTTTTTAGCCATATGTGAAAGAATGCAAAGTCATACCTATAAGAATTCCGCAGAGTCATACCTATAAGAATTCCAGGTATTCCTATATTAGGTATTCCTATATTTCCTTTGTCACTTTCTCTTTATGTTCAAGCTTTGAAAGAAGAAGGAAGAAGGAGAATATCTGGAGAAAGTTCCAGTTAGTGTTCCTGTTCAGGAGAAGGTTCCAAATCAGGAAAGAGGTATGAAGGACTAATAGGTATGAACAAGGATGAAGACAAGATGACATCATAGATATGAAATTTTGGTAAGACTCATGAGTTGAGTTAAGTTGAGTATAGTCCGAGGTGAACCAGCTAGTGTTCATAATACACCAAGTTGTGAGTTGTCAGTCACAAGTCCCAGGATTCAGTTTCTGATTCTGTTTAGTGTATTTACATAACACAGCAAAACTACGTTGAGAAAGCTTTTGTAAGGTAAATGCAAATATGTGGATCCTAGTGTATGTTTTCAGGTTTGAGAAAACAAGAGATAGCAGGTTCAGAGTCAGTTCATGCTATATTTGTTGTCAAGAAAGTGATTGCTTGATGAGTACGCTTTTGGATATCTAGTTTGCATATTTCCTCAAGTATTATGGTTCATATTCAGCAAGTTCAAGTTTTTAAAGTTTGAAGAAAAGTCAAATTCAATTTGACTTTTCAAGAAAAGGTTTGAAGGTCAATTTGGGGAGTACAAGTTTGAAGCTTGTGACAATTTGCAGATGAATTAAGTGACATGTTCAGTTCAGTTTGTACCAATATGACATTGCAGGGGGATTGTTGGAAACAATGTCATATAAGTACATTGTCCATGGCCCATTTGCTCAAGATATCACAGTTTACACAGTTTACAGCATGTGTAGATTTTGTACTACCTCCTCGCAACAAAAGCGAAGCGGAAGCATGGCTACGTCGTTGTCCTCCCATAACACGTGCCCAGGTTCAAGTCCTACAGGCAGAAGCGCACGCGACGAAGATTTTTTGGTGTATCATGCTTTTTACTTTCTTGATGTACACATGGTTCGTAGTTTTTTCGAATTACGATGCCGATTTTGGATAGTATCCCGATCGCTTTTAGCTTTTCAAAGTTGTGTTTTGAAGTGAGAACAATACTATATAAGAACATTCTTGGCTCATGGTTCAATCATCCTACACCTAGTTCAACACCAGCTTTGGAGCTTTGGTACCTCAATAGAGGTGGTGCTTCTAGCACATGAGGCAGCCATGGTGCTATTTTGGAGCATGTTGAGGAGCGGCTATGGAGTTCTTCTTGGAAGAGAAGACTGTGCTCACACTCTTGCTTATGGAGAGGATTTACCCCGCAGTAGCGTGGTGGTGTGGATCAGCCATTCACATGATGTATTTGAAGATTGTCTTCTACATGAAGATTTCGGTGTACTTCAAAGACATTGGATGGAGGTTAACATAAAATTTGCATCTTATATTAAGAATTCAGGTACATATTCTCTTTATGCACACAGGTACTACTTGGAGCTTATGGAGGCAGTGGCATCCATATCAGATTGAGTCCTATTCGGCATAGGTACAAGAGAATTAGTACATGTATGCTTTATGCATATTTGGATGAGGTGTTCGAGAAGGTATGTTCATATGACTTTGAGGATTTCTGGAAGCAAACTTGTTAGCATTCTTTGCTACTTTTGTAAGTATGTGATCTTTTCACACACGTGTCTGACTTAGGGTCTTCCATAGCCTAAAGTTAGATGAGGGTTTGCTGATTATCAGTTTCACACTAATCCTTCCTCTTTCTGTCACTCATATTCACTCTTCTATAACCTATCAAGTCATACATCTCATACATATTCAGATTTCTGTCCCTACATCTGGATATTCTTGTAAATTATGTACATACACTCATCCATCTATTTCTATTCACATAGAGTGGTTGAGAGCTTTGCTCCCACATTGTAAATTGACATTTGTATATATGATAGTGTCAGTAAG
>CM035419.1:72206247-72216247 GCA_020310875.1 Ceratopteris richardii
CTGTCCGAACCGGCGGACGATGGGATTCGAACAAATAACCTTGCATTCAGAGGTCTGCCAACCTAGCCTGCCAACCTAGCCAACAGGTTGCACCGCTTTTGCATATTAAGAACGACACCCGATAAGTATACTCTAAGTTTTTCGTTTTCTAGAACATAGCGCAGCACATAGATAAACAAAGCATAAGAAGATTAGAGAGACAGAGAAGGAAAGAAAAAGAAGGAAAGAGAGAGAAAGAAAGAAAGAGATAGAGGAGAAAGAGAAGAAGGAGAGAGAGAGAGAGAGGGAGGGGAGGGAGAGAGAGAGAGAGAGAGAGAAAGAGATAAGAAAGAAAGAGAAGGAGAAAGAGAAGAAGGAGAGAGAGAGAGAGAGAAAGAGAAAGAAAGAAAGAGGAGGAGAAAGAGAAGAAGGAAATAAAGAGAAGAAAGAAAGAGAGAAGGAAATAAATGAAGAGATAGAGAGAAAACAAGAGAGAGAGAGAGAGAAAGAAAGAAAGATGGAGAAAAGATAGAGATAGAAATGAAAAAAAAAATAGAGAGAGAACAAGAGAGGGGAAGAGATAAATGTAAAGAGAGATAGAGAGAAAGAGAGAGAGAGAGAGAGAGAGAAAGAAATAGAGAGGAAGTAGAAAAAAGAGAGAAGAGAAAGAGCAAGAAAATGGATGAACAAAGAGGAAGAGAGAAAATGAAAGTGAAGATTAGAGAGAGAAGGAAAAAATTCGAAAGAGAGAAAGCATTAAAGAAAGAGAAGAAAAAAAAAGATAGGAAGTAAGAGAAAGAGTAAGATTAGCATAACT
Source organism: Ceratopteris richardii (assembly GCA_020310875.1). Classification (NCBI taxonomy): domain Eukaryota; kingdom Viridiplantae; phylum Streptophyta; class Polypodiopsida; order Polypodiales; family Pteridaceae; genus Ceratopteris; species Ceratopteris richardii. Next base: position 72,207,044 of record CM035419.1, read on the forward strand.
ACCTTTACAAAAATGGACATAACTCTCTCATATGATATCCAAATCGGATGATTCCACTTGGTATAGAAAGTAGACTCCAAGAGCTTACAAATGAGTTGGCTGCAAGCTATGATTGGATGATTAAAAGCCACCTGTAGAGAGTATTTGATTCTCTGCATACTTCTTCAAAGAGGTATGCTGCCCACTCACCTAGCTCCATTGTTTTGGCCATAACTTTCTCATATGATATGTAAATCAAGATTCATATAGATTCTTCACTTAAAACCCTTTCTTTTGACTGGTTACATGCCATATTTTGACCATTGCAAACCATCTCTTCACAAGCTTTTAGATGGCTTTTGACTGGAGAGAAACTCTTTTTGAATTACTTGACTATCCAATTATGATAATTAGGAGTTTCTAATCATATTCTTAACCATTTTGGATATGAAAGAGTTGATTTTCATATCTTTGCATCATATTTTTGCTCTCAACTATATTCATTTGAATACGTTTTGCATTGTATTCTCTTCCAATGTTATGAAACTAACATGGGAATGTGCATGAGAGTCAATTTGATATGATTTCAACTATGCACATGAAGTTACATTAACTTATGTTGATTCATAAAAGCATGCACAGCTTATTGTTGTGTGTTTCAAGATCTTTATGCAAGTATTGGAGCAAAAAAAAAAACCTTGTTATGAGGGAGTGTAGTGCCCAACGACACAAATTGGAAAAGTTTTTTTATTTGCAAATTTCTGGAGCTAAGAAAGTGGTTTGCTTACCACTAGGCTGATGCCTATCATTGTATCATGATTATTATTTTTTTCAGGCTTCGTTTTCCTAGGGAAGTGCTGCCGTAATTTTTGTAGCAACATGGCATTATATACCATGTGAGAACTAGAGTGATGTTGTGTTGTAAGAGAGAGAAAGCCTTACGTGTGCAACATAACTAAAAGAATATAAAGTAATTGAAGTAGAGAAGAAGATGCATGAGTGTATGCATGCATACATAGATGATATGATTTCTAGAAAGGTGAAGTGCATGATGCATTTTCGTCTAGAAGTACCATGCATAGGTTAATTTTGCCTTTAGAAAGTAAATGACAAAGGTATATCCCTCAAGAACAATTAAGATGTGTTTTCGTTTAGTAACTCTTGAGCACATGAATTGTTCTTCATGCAAGTATATGTACTTAATATAGAATTTTATCCAAGAGTGATATGGTTATGATCATCAATACAAGTATTAGATGCTTGTATGTGATTGGTTGTCATGAGGTTAATAAATGTGCAAGAAGCGCAATGATTAGAATGACATCCATACATATTCACTTTCATTGAAAAGTGGATACTGTAAAGAATCTATTTTGTATGAAGATTATTTGGATGGTTAATTGGTTTGCATTGATCTAGATTATCATTATATGCATGGATATGTCTCCGTGTCATAATTCATCCCAGAGAATGAATGAGTATGTCTAATCATAAGGACTAACATATCTTGTCATCTTTAGATTTAAAAAAATAATTGAGCAAATAGTCAGTGAGGTGGTAGCCTTAAAGAGCTCTTTGAGGAAATGCCCAAGTTTATTGAAATTTAGAGGGCAAGTATCTCATAGGCTTTTCTTTAAGCTAACCAATTTTCAAGTAAGTTGGATACTTTTACAAAGGTCAAATAACCTCTGCACTAGAAGTGCTTCAAATAGAGGTAGAGGCCTGAAACAAGTGACATAGGTCTGTTACAACGATCATTTCTCTTCATTGGTAGATCCAAATTGCATGCTTTTTATTGAATATGAATCCTTCACAGATGCCCTTTGTGCATACAATTTTCATTTTTTTTTAAGATCATTTGGTGGGTCAAAAGATCTCTGCACATGAAAGTGCAACCTTTGGAATTTGTGAAATGACCAGAGACCATGTCACATAGAGGTGATTAGTTCTCTTAGCTCATTTACTCAAATTGGATGATTTTTCTTTCTGAGATTCGTTAAACATCTCCAGATGGTGCTTACAAAATATCAAAATGAAGTGTCTCTCTATTTAGGAGACATAAATAAAAGAGTAAAAGTTAGCCTCTACAAATTTTTAAAATATTGCAGGTATAGAGGCTTAGTATTTTGGTCATTGTGAAAGCTTCAAATGTCCAAATATTATAAAATTTATAGTAATGGAAGTAGACAGTAGTAGCAATATGCCATTAAAACTTGAAAGAAATTAGACATCAATTGGTAGGTCAAATCACCTATTCTTTTCAAAACTATCTCTAGCAAGGATTTGCCAAAGAGTGGTATATGTGTCTGATGAACACATGATATTTTCATATTGGGAGCTCCAATTTAAAAAAAAATCTTAGAGAAGCTACTCGAGTATAGACCCTATGATATAGCCGAAATTCAAACATATTGAAATTCATCTTCATAGTTAGAAGATATTCTAAATGTGTAGCAGCATTGTTTTTAAGCTCACTTAAGCGTAGATGTAGCAAAGATAGAATCATACATTTGAATGAGTATTTGATTGAATTTTTAAGTTGAAATTTTTTGAAACCAATCCAGGTAAGTTGATCTAGACTTGGGAACAAAGAAATGAAATTTGGAGTTTTTCTTATTAGTCTAAGGGCTTCAAGAAGATGACCCTGTACATTTTCAAAGTTGTTCATCAAGTGTTCGACCCTTCCAATAAAATGGTTATAAAACTCTGAGCAAATATCCAAATCAAGTGATTTTTAAGCCTAATAAAGGCTTGAGTAAAGGTACATAAGTTTGAAAAATTTCATAGATTTCATGCGTAAAAGTTAGTTAAAATTAAGCTTTAATCTGCTGCTGTTGGAAATTGTTTATGCAGGAGATATTGTTGAAAGGAAAAGATTTTTCAAAGGTTTTTATGATACTTTTTGATATGGCGTAATCACAATGGGTTAACCATGCCCTAGATAATTGTTTATTGATCATTGGTTTATGGTGATCATTTTCAATAGAATAGAGGAGACTCCGTCGAAATTTTCAATAATATATATAGTGCCATGAGAGCATGGAATAGGGAAGCTTTAGTAGTTGTTCTCATTGCATATATTTTGGATTGATACAAGTTGTATAAATTCCAATTTCTTGTGAGTTAATATTTAACTCAAGTTGCATAAGTTGATATTTGATGCAAGCGACATCCTTCAAAACTCTAACTGAGTTGATTTATTATATAGTTTCTAAAGTCTTAACTCAAGTTGAGCTAATGTTAAAGATAGTTATGAGTAATAGAGTCATAGGAATGACTTTGTTCTTTCCATAGAGGGAAGGAAACACTTCAAGAACACTTCATGATTTCATTTATTATTATTTATTACTGTGACTCAACGGTTTATTCTAATCATTTTGAGAGAAGTGTTCGCCTTTAATCTCAAGGCAAGGTTTGCATATAAGAACTATGAATAGGCAATTGCATTAAGAAGAAATTCATAGAGTACGTACTACTTTATTTGATATGCTTGAGGATAGGCTATGGTTCATATATACTCTGTATGAGGTGAGCTAGATGCTTAGCCTAGTGGGCTATGAGTGTGCACAAATCTACTTACCATTGATCTAGGTATTTAGAGGACTTACATTATGGTCCTCATTATATCTGGGAGTTCCAAATTATTAGAGTAGTTTACTAGAGACATCTCATTCCTAGTTGGGAATGATTTGATCATGGTGATGATCAGATGGTGGTCAGAGATGAAGTAAGTTTCATCCACTTGGAACATCTTGCATGTTATTAATGAGAAGGCGGTGGTAGTTCCACTAGTTGTTATACTTTCTTAGCACGTCTTCACTTCGCATGGTTGACTTAGCTCCACCGAGTGGATCGAAATTTACTTTGTATGGGAGATATTTTGATCCATAGTCTGGATTATTATATATTGCATATGATAGATCGAGATTTTGATCCATAGTTTGGATATGACAAATTGATATCTTGAGCTTAGAGATTATGCACTATTTGGAAAAGATTTCCATTTATCTTTAGTATTTTTCCACAGAGATTGAGACATATTCACATTGTTTTGGATTAGCATAATAGTTTTCATTACTCTAGTGGGGTCAGTGGTTATTTCAGGGAGACAAGAGTAAGTTATCAAGGTCTCTACAGGTGACAAGCCATCACAAGTTAGTGGTCAAGGTCTAGGCATAGGGAGTCCCAAGATACTCCGAGTACTTATGTTGCACACATATGGACCGAGTACTTATGTTGCACACATATGGACCGAGTACTTATGTTGCACACATATGGACTCATTGGGCCTCAGAGGGATTCCTACAGTATGCCCAAGGCAAGGACTACTATTTATTGGTGGAAACGCTATATAGGAAGCAGAGAGACGATTTGTCTTCTTTTTTATCATCTAGTATTTCAGACACCTAGTATTTCAGACACCTAGCAAACTCTAGTCTTATTATTTGGAATCACAGATTTTGATTCTCAGGTTTATAGCTCCTTCTATATCATTGAGGACAATGATCTTTAGAAGGGAGAGAGAGTGTTATATTCCAAAGATGTACATGCTTGGAGGAACGAGAAGTTCCTTGGTCTAGGGATAGCCAAGGTCAAAAGCCAAAGAGTTCATAAGAGGTACTTACTTATGATGGCCAGATAAGTAGAGGGACCTTAGAGAGAACTCTAGATGGTCACTAAGCAAGGGCTATAAATAGGCTGAGAGATGAGTCCCATGCATGTCATTCTCCACTTCTCACATAGGGCATGGCTAGTCCATCGTGATCACACCATATCAAAAACGTATCATAAAAACCTGTGGAAAATCTTTTCTTTCAACAACATCTCTTGCATAAACAATTTTCAATAGAAGCAGATTAGGGCTTAACTTCAACTAACTTTTACTCATGCAAAATCTATGACATTTTTTGCCCTTATATACTTTGCTTAAGCTTTCATTAGGCTCAAAAATCATTTGATTTGGACATTTTCTCATAGTTTTATCATCATTTCATTGGAGGGGTCGAACACTTGATGAGCAACTTTGGAAATGTACAGGGTCATCTTCTTGAAGGCCTTAGATTGATGAAACAAACTCCAAATTTCATTTTCTTTATGCCAAAATCTAGATGAACTTATCTAGTTTCATTTCACAAAATTTCAACTTAAAATTCAATCACATACTCATTCGAATGTATCCTTCTATCTCTGTTACACCTTCGCTTAGGTGAGTCTAAAAACAATGCAGCTCCACTTTTAGAATAGCTTCTAACTATGAAGATAAATTCCAAAATCTTTGAATTTTAGCTATATTATAGGATCTATACTCGAGTATCTTCTCCAAGAAAAATTTTTGATATTGAAGCTTCCAATATGAAACAACCATGTGTTCATCAGATACATGTACCACTCTTTGGCAAATCCTTGCCAGAGATTGTTCTCAGAAGAATATGTCATTTGACCTACCAATTGATGTCTAATTTCCAAATTTTAGTAGCATATAGCTACTACTATCTTATTTCATTGATATAAATTTCATAGTATTTGGACATTTGAGGCTTCCACAATGACCAAAATACTAAGCCTCTATACTTGCAACATTTTAACAATTTGCAGAGGCTAACTTTCACTCTTTTCTTTATATCTCCTAAATGAAGACACATTTCATATTTATATTTTTTTAAGCACCATATAGAAATGTTTACCTAAAGTTAGACAGAAAAATCATCCAAATTGAGTAAATGAGCTAAGAGAACCAATCACCTCTAGGTGACATGTTCTCTGGTCATTTCATGAATTCCAAAGGCGCTTTCATGTGCAAAAATTTTTTGACCTATCAAATGATCTCTAAATTCAATGAAAATTATTGTGGACAAAGTGCATTTGTTACGCTCTCATATCCAACAAATATCATCTAATTTGGATCTACCAATGAAGAGAAATGCCCTTTGTAACATGCCTATGTCACTTATTTCAGGCCTCTACCACTTCTACCAGCACTTTTTGTAAGTATATTTGTGCAATATTAAATATTTTTGTGGAGCTATTTGACTGCTTTGCCAATCTCTTGTGTACATTGTCCCTATTGTCTCTCTCTATTCTCTCTATACCCTCTCTCTACATTGATTGTGGGCTTTAAAAAGTAACAATTGATATAGACTTGATGGTCCATTGACACATATTCCATTGTAAAGAGTTACAAAGCAATAACAAAATGCAAAACTATCATATTGGAAGTAGGAGGATAAGCTCTATCATAAGCAACTCCTTACCTATGTGAAAATCCCTTTGTTGTTGTTAGACTCAAGAAATGAAATGCAGAAGATGGTTGAACCATAGCTTAAGAGGGAGGATTAGAAAGTAATCCTCAACCATGGCTTTTGAGGCAAGTGGTAAGCCCATCATACACCTAGCTAGTAGGTCATGAGTTCAAATCCCACAATTGGTATCAAAGCATAGGAAGTAGGCTTGGGCAAGCGGATAGAAGATGATTCTACAAGGGGAAGAGAGTGCTAGACTCAAAAAATGATATGCAAGAGATGGTTGAACCATACCCTAAGAGGGAGGATTAGGAAGTAATCCTCAACCATGGCTTTTGGGGCAAGTGATTAGCCCATCATACTCCTAGCTAGTAGGTCATCAGTTCAAATCCTCGGGCTGCAACCCGTGTTTTGTACCTATTAATGGTACCATCTGCATATCTTTTAATTATGTAAGAGCATTTAATACCATAGCCTTTTTGCCCAACAAAATTCAACTAGATTTCAAGTATTGTTGTTGTTGATATATTTAGGTAATAATGTGTGTGAACACAGTGGGGCCATTGGGGCACTTTCTTCCCTCTTTAGGAGGTTCCCCCCCCCCCTCTTCCCCCCTCCCCTCCGCTTGTATATATGCTTATAACCCTAACGAGTCACTTATCTTTGTACATTCTGTTGGTAATACATTCAGTATTGTGTGTTGTGCTCCAAGCTTCTTCTTCTTCTTCCTTGTGTTCTTTGCGTACTTCCGCAGACCTCAAACTCCAATAATTGGTATCAAAGCATGTTATCGCATCATCTAGGGCATCATTGACACCCCTCAGATCAAAGTCTCATAATTGCATGAAAATTGGTCAGCATACTCAGGGAGATTAGTAGTTCAAAACAGCTTCGCTATGTTGTGACGAGATCACGATCTCAGTTCGTTTCAACCTCCGAACGCACTATCACAACACTTGTGCAAACAATTTCGTCTTTTTGTGCCAAAGATATATACAAGTTTGGATTCGCCAATATAAGCTACTCGAAGTCTACTACAAGTTTAGCAAAACTCAACAAGGTAGTTATGTTCAACTTTTTGAGATAGAGTCATTTTGCTGCATCATGGTATTTTAGTTAGTGGCCATGGCTGAAAGCAATGATGTATTCCATATGTTGGCAGTTCAAGTGGAATGGTTGTTACAAAGACCTCTACACCCAAATCAGAGTCTGCAAATCTTGTGCAGAATGAAGAATGGGCATTTACTACTATTTGCGGTTATGACCCATCTTCTCATCAAGAGTGTATGTATGTAGTAGACTAAGATGTTTGGTACTTTGATAGTGGATCAACCAAACATATTACCTAGCAACGCAGTTTCTCCACTTCAGTTGAGCTTTCCTCTACAATGAATATTGTCACATGCGGCAACAACTCCTCTTATCCTAACATGGGAGTTGGTAAGATCATTCTGACTATTGCTGATGGTAGTTCTTTTACATTGTCGGATGCTTTATTTGTGGCACCGATCAAGAAAATCTGTTATCAGTTTCAACAATAGCCAAGATCGGCTTCGTTGTGAAATTTATTGATGACAGATGTAGAGTTCATGATCTGTCAAATGGCGACGTCATTAATGCTTCTCGCATTTTATGTCGTGGGCTGTATAAGTTCATAGATTATGCGAAATCTGTGAATGATTCAGCATGTGAAGTTCAAGATTCTCAGGCTCTGTCAGATGCAAAGCTTTGGCATGCACGCTTTGGTCATCTAAATTTTGCCAGTTTGCTACGCATGCAGAAATCTGAAATGGTGTCCTCTCTGCCCAAACTTAAGGCACCTAGTAAACATGTCTATGAAGTCTGTAACTTGGGCAAAATATAGCATTCCTCCTTCCCAAAAGATGGTTGAGTACGAGCTATTCAAAAATTGACGTTTGTTCACAGTGATGTTTGTGGTCATATGCAAACACCTTCTTTTGGGAACTATCTTTACTTCGTGACTTTCATTGATGATTTTTCCAAGCATGCATGGGTATATCCACTGAAAGCAAAGTCCGAAGTGTTTATGCGCTTCAAACAATTTCTCGTTTTCGCTGAAAATCTGTCAATATGTAAAATGGGCACCCTCCGTTCTGATCGAGCGGGGGAATATATGTCTTCTAATTTTAATGCATTGTTGTTGAACGTGGGATAAAACATCAGTCTACAGTGCCATATTCAGCTCAACAAAATGGAGTTGCCGAAAGGAAGAATAGATCACTCATGGAGATGGAAAGGTGTATGGTCAAGAGTAAGGCTTTACCACATAGCTTTTGGCTTGAGGTTGTTATGTGTGCAACATATGTACTTAACAGGTGTTCCACTAAAGCATTGCAATCTATCACTCCATATGAGGCTTGGCATGGTCACAAGCCACCTTCTGCTCACCTGCGTGTCTTTGGTTGTTTTGCATATGCATTAGTGCCTAAACAACAATGCAGGACATTGGATGATAAAGCAATGAAATGTATTTCGTTGGGTACAGTTCTGAAAGCAAAGGCTATCATCTATATCATCCACAGACCAAACGCACTTTGGTTAGCCGTGATGTTGTTTTTGTGGAAGATGCTATTCTTCCATTACTTTTATGTACTATGGAGACATCAATTAGCTCCAAAGATGTGTAGGATACTTTGCTGCCTCTTTTTACAAGTGAACAATCTAGTGCTAGTCCAAATGAAGTAATTTCTCAACCTTTACAGGTTTCACACGATGATGCAGGTCATTCCATTTCCGATGCAGATTTACATGATGCACTTATTGATGAGAGAATTGGTATAGAGGAGGCAAAGACCATGCCTAAATGGCTGGTGCAGACTCTGCGAGATTGCAAATTAGATGCACCTCTTCCATATCGTACTCGTTCAAGCTCTCACAGTGCTTCTTTTGCATCAGATTGCTATGCTATGGCTGTCGCTAGTCTTTGGGACGAGAATGAGCATGTTTCGTATGACGAAGCATAAAA
>CM035419.1:72221247-72313747 GCA_020310875.1 Ceratopteris richardii
AGTTGGCTTAAGTCTTTGGTTTTAACTTTTGCATATTTTGAGAGTAATCTAAGAATGAAGTGAGGTCTGTATGTGTGCATTTTTTGGAACACCATGAGATAAGCTTCTTTTCCCATTGTTGATGCACATCTGCTTCTCCAATCTTCCTTTTAACCAGCCCAATCGGCATCAGTGTAACTTTTAACCTACAAATCACCATTGAATGGATAGAACAACCCTTCATTTACAATACCCTTAAGGTAGCTAAGCACTCTCTTTGCTGCTTAAAGGTGGCGAAACCTTGGAGCTTGCATGAACATTGAATTGTGATAATACCCAAACTACATATGATAAATCAAACCTGGTAATAATAGCATGAATCAAGGAGTCCACCACACACCTATATTCCACTTCTTCACTTTACATTGAGTTTAGGTCCCTTTTATGGAAGAAAGATTCAATCATGCTTGCATGCTTTTACAGATAGTAAGGCTGGTTGTTACGATCGCATGTCCACTAGTGGTAATTGCTTTGTCCTTGAAGACTCATGCATATCTTTGTTGAGTAAGATACAACCTAGCGAGTATTCACTAGTGGTAATTGTTTTTTCCTTGAAGATTCATGCATATCTTTGTTGAGTAACAAGCAACCTACAGTGGCGACATCGAGTTATGTAGTATAAGACAATTTTCACAACTACAGTGGAGTGTATATGGTTAAGACTCCTATTAATGGATCTTTGCATGGAGATTGATACAGCTACGCATATTTTTTCACTGATAGTCAGAGTGCATTGGCCGTTGCACGAAATCCAATATTTCATGCACGGATCAAACATATTGGGGTGCATTATCACTATGTGAGAGAGCGGCTTCATGCACGAGATATCGATTTGGTATATTTGCCTACACAAGATAATATGGAAGACATATTCACCAAAGCTCTTCCACGGGAAAAGTTTGAAGCTTTTCGTAAAACTTTAGGCTTATTGCCTAGTGGGGGCTGATCTATCACTCCCTATATGTGTTCATATCATTCGCTTCAAGGGGGGTTTGTTACACTTATGTGTTCCTCGAGTAGCTTTGATGTGAACCTTTTCCCTATACATGGGGACTTTTTACTCTAGTGTTGACTAAAGGTTTTTTCCCATGTTACCAAATAATTGATACACTCATATGTGGTGGTACTTTGTACTTAGGGATATCATTAAGCTCTTACTATAGTTTTGCTCATCGTCAGTAGAGAGATATTCCAGCCATCCGTCTTCTTCGTGTGTCGTGCTGCATTTGTGCTCCTTGTGTGTGCTTGTGCATCTCTCTCACTTCTACACACACCCAACAGTATTTATATTCAAAATGTCCAAGGGAGCCATCCGTCTTCTTCGTGTGTCTTGCTGCATTTGTGCTCCTTGTGTCTGCTTGTGCATCTCTCTCACTTCTACACACACCCAACAGTATTTATATTCAAAATGTCCAAGGGACTCTGCTTAACATGAATGATATTAAACATGATTCATACCTAGTGAAAAACACTTTGAATTCATTACTTAAATCTTATTTTCTTTGTCACACCTTACTTGTACATTCAAATAGATACATTTTTTGTTCCGAACAAAGCAAAGGAGAAGCAATCATGCTCAAAGATCAGGTGAAGTCATGCCATTGAAAACCACAGGCAAGACAAAGGGAGAAAAATAGCACTCAGCTCTTACAAATGGATCTCATTACACAATAATATCCAATGAAATAGCTCAAATGTCTGATTCACAAATTTTCATCACAACACAAGAAGCTAATCATATTCTATAAGGATAACCATAGTATAACCATAATAAAGTTAGAAGAAGAAAATAAAATTTCTTTTAAGTAATGGATAACCGATGTAAAGGTGGAGGAAGGAGCCAGCTTCTTTTGTAAGCGAGTAACAGGCACATACAATACTTGAAAAATAGTTTTTTCCTCGAGGAAAGGGTATCAGTAAATGAAGAAAAAAACAGCAAAAACAGAAAGTAAAAGAGAAGGTGCTTACATGTGTCATCCTCCATGAAGTCAAACAACTGTCAAATCAATCAAATACAGGGTATGCTCACATTTGAGATTAAAAAATAAATGCAGCCAAATATTATCTCAGCATTAGAAACTGACTATACCTGAGACATCTCTATAGAGACTGTCCTTCCAGCCAGAAGAGCACCTTCATCCATAGGAGGGGAGGGCAAACCATCTTCTTGATCGACAGGGGGAGAATAAGATCCTTCTTCTGCTTGTCAAGGAAATTAATCATAAACGAGCTCTACATAATCTTCATGCACATGAAGCGAAATCGGGGGGAAAAAAGAAAAAAAACAAAATAACAACCTCAGTTCAAATATGAAAATTTATTAATATAAGGCCCACAACTTGCCTCTCCTACCTCTGAATCTTCCCATACCTGCCTTAGCAGCTGCAGTTACATCTTCGACACTTCTATACCAATGATCAGCTGTCTCCTTCCACTCACTGCAGCCATTCAAAAAGCTTGAAGTTCAAAAGCATTAAGCAAATTTGCAAATAAATGCAGAAGGTTCCAAACTTTGAAACACAAATAAAGTATGGCACATTCAAAAGTTTAAAACCCAAACACAAACAAAGGAAATGGAAAAATCTGCATGCATTAAAAGACCTATAAGCCTGCAGATATGAGATATCATTAATTCGTTACCTGTGTAAAGAAAACTCATTTCGTACTGAAAGTATATCCGAGCAATTATGTACAATGCATGCATATACACTTCAACTGTGGCATGCATGCATAATCAAGTATTGTTTGAAGTTGCTGTCCCATGTCCTTGTAGAATATATCCATACAGATAGACGCAATCAAGCCTTGCAAGCATTCTACTCACCTTATGAGCTTTTTAACAAGAGCTCTGATTCTTCCAGATGAATGTTTGCGCAAACCGTTCACTGTTTTCCCGATTTCAGTCTCCTGGTCTCAAAGTAAGCGTAGAAGAAAAATTTAAACCTTGTGCACTCATCAAGGTGAATTTATTTTAACCTCTGTTGGTGAGTATGTAACCGAAATAAGATATGCACCTTCAATATGTCAAATGATAACTGCATGTATTCCAGCCTTTTCAAAGAGTTAAAAACCTCGTGCTCAGACTGCAGCGACAAGATAATGGCTCAAGCAACAAACCAACTTAAGATCATGAAGCCATTGTATTGGTTCAAAAAAACGTACAACCTTGTACGAGTCCAACAGCATGTCTTTGATCTCAAACACGTCTCTCTTCAAAAGGCTTTCCTCCTCCATCTCTTCAGTTAGAGCTTCTGCTTCATCATAAGTGTCATTGCTCGGTGAATTAGTGGTGGGATTACCGTCATCACGGTTGCCGTTGACCTTTTGGGGCTTGCAAGCTGTCTGGCCTCCCCTGATCCCAATGATCAAGGGGGCCTCCTCATCGCTTACATCCCGATCAAACTTTTCCGGTGCAAAAAGTTTTTGCGCGAGTTTATCTCTGCGAGCAGGAAAGTCGATCGGATTGTCGATATATGCAAGTGTCAATGCACGCTCACAAACTGTCCAAAAATCCACACCAGAACTCTCGAAATACACCCGCCATTGCTCCATGGGTATTCTTTTCATAAACAAGAGCTCTTCTTTTTATGGTAACCTTCGTGTATTGGTGTCCAAGAAACTGTCTGTGACTGTGTGCGTCTGGAGTATGCCAGTGCCAAACAAATTACTGTCCCAGAACCCACATAGAAAACAGAGGAAGGCCAACCTATTGCGGTGCAATCAAGAGTTACCAGTGCAATCGAGTCTCTTTTCAACCAGTTGATCTGAATCCTGCTCGATGTATTTGAAATGGGGTTATCAAAGATTATTGTAACTATGGTTAACGGACAAAAAGTGTACTCTAAAAGCAAGCTCTTCCTTGAAGAAGCAAGGAAGGAGTGTACCAATGAGATAGAACAAGCCTAACGATCAATAAGCATGCTCGTCCGAAGGATGAATAATGAGCGGGGTACAAGGGGGCGATGGGACCAGAGAAAAAGAGAGAGTGGTGAAAGACAAAAGGCGGAGGGGAGGAGATGAAAGGTTGTGTGGTAGAACGCGTGAGGGGACGTGAATGTAGGTGCGAGTTACATGGCAGCGTGACTGATGAGTGAAATAAAGGGGGAAGAGTGCCCGGTCATATACGAGAAAAAGGTGCAGAACAAAAGCGAGAATATATATAGTGGGTGCGATGGGAATCAATGGAGAGATGAAAACGGGAAACGGACGATATGAGCCTACAAGGAGAAGTAGATGATGGAGAAGAAGAATGCAAACGATAGAATGAAGGAGACCCAGGCGAAGCTACAAAGGATGGATTCTGGAAAGACACAAAGAATATGCAGAATGATGGATGGCTCTAAAGGGAGATGACGAGATTTACGATGACGATGACGATGACGATGGCATCGAAGGAAGCTCGTAGAATCGAGCGACGATATCTGACTCCTGAGGGCATAAGACGAGGGCGAAGGAAGAAGCTCAAAAGGAACAGCAATGTTCGCAAACAAAACCGAGTACCTGCGATGACCGAAGATGGGTTATCTGTATTGCAGAGATAGCGAATTGCAAGGATAAGCAAATCGAGTGACTCTCTCTCACATACACACAACAAGGCTCACTGTATGACGAATGCCCCCCCTCTCCTAAATCAGAGAGCGTAAAATCTTTAAAGGTGAAAGACGCTGCACTCTCTCAGACGATTCTCGAATCCGTCTCATTTGTTTTTTTCACTGATTCATCATTACGATTCCTTCGCTTCTGACTGCATACGATGGTTCTCTCTCTTCGCTCTACCTCTGCATACGGTGGTTCTCTCTCTTCGCTCTACCCCTGCCACTATCTAGCCAGTACCCACTATCACGAATCACGATCCACAGAACCTCACTCCAAATTCCAGGCGCAACTCTATCCAACCTCTCGCTGCGCTGCTCTACTCTGCGTATTTGCAGAGCCAAACCCAATCTAATCAAAGATGCATCGCAACATTCAGGCATGTGTACGCTTTTCGGTCGGCCGCACGACGAACGATTGTCTTCGTGAGGAGAGAGACTCCACCACTCAATTCAACACGTGACCCAATCTGCCAAAGCCAAAGTCTGCCAACCTCCGAATGAGCTGAAACCACCATTTCTTGCCTAATTCCAGCCTGCTTTGTGTTTTGGGAAAGAGGTGCCCTCCATTATCGATCGCACACGGAAAAGGATCCACATATAAACTATGTCGCAAAGGACAATCCACGGACTACGAGGTACTTTCTTCTTCCACGCGTTCTGTGTTGGAGGATAAACAAAACTCGAGCGTGCCTCCGGAGTCCGCCCTCTGTGAATCCGGTCTTAGTATTGCACACGGCACATAGTTCTGAAATAAAGAACGGAGGAGACTCAGTCAGGAGTCCGCTTACTCACGAAATATTTGTTATACAAAAATAAGATAATTTAAACAAATCCTAAATTGTTTAAAATAATTTTAGAATGGTCATGTATATATAGGTGCATTTAAACAAGAGAGTCAAGCAAACCCTTTTTTTTTCAGTTTTGTCCGCATATTTCTAGTTGAGCTTTTCGCTTTTTGAGGAAGGGGTGAAAGTTCAATCTTTTCTTATGGTAAGACACTTATGAGTCGTAGGTCAATGTATTGTCTAAGGGTATATTTAAATTAATTTTCTTCAGGCAGTTCTTTATAAGTAGCGCTTTTGGATGAACCTCCATTTCACAAAAAAAAGTGTCGCTTTTGGTAATCTAACCCCTACTTTGTGAGATACAAAGAGTCCCATGGATAATATGATCCTTTTTATATGTATAGTGGTTCTTTCAAAATTCAAGATATAAGAGAGATTAGACTTTGGCCGAAGCTCCCTTAGATTAGACTTATTGTATAGTGGATAATATGATCCTTTTATATGTATAGTGGTTCTTTCAAAATTCAAGATATAAGAGAGATTAGACTTTGGCCGAAGCTCCCTTAGCTTATTGAGTATATCAATTAGATTTTTTATGTTGAGTTTTAATTTTTGTCAAATCGAATTCCCCCTTTGCATGTGTAAGACATTTTTGTGCATTGTTTGATTTTTTTCTAGAGAGAGGAGTTTCTGTCACTTCCGTAGGGTCACCTTAATTAATCCTCATCAGCATTAATCTCATGTGGATTCAAGTTTTCATGTTCTTCATGCTCTTTCAACTCTATTTCAAAGCCCCATAGAGTCAAAGTCTCTAAAACCATTGACCTCAAGCTTTTTTATGTTTCCATGTGAAGTTAATGCTTTCTTTTTATAGGGAATTTGGTTTCCAACTATAGTAAGAACTATAGTAAGAAGATTAGTTTTTTTTAGGGATTTTTTTTTAATAATTATGGTAAGAAGAGGAGTTACAATTATATAATGAAGAGCTTTTGAGGTGATACCGACCTTGGTTTTGCACAATTTTACCTCTCTCATCCCCAAAACCACTCTTTAAAGACCCAAAATAACCTTAAAGCACCCTCCAAACATTCTCCAAATATAGAAAGATCTATTAAATATTCACTTTTTTTTTTACCCTTCATTTTTACAAGTACATCCCTTGCGTTTTGAAGTTTTTAACCTTCACTTTCCACCCTCGTTAATCCCCTTTGTCGATCCCTTTTTATCCCTCTTCCATACCTCACCTCACCATGAACTTACACTTTTGCCCAATCATTGCATGCTCTTTCTTTCCATTCCTTCTCTTTTTTTCCCTCCCTCTCTCTTTTCTTCACACCTTATGTCCTTCTCTTTTTTTCCTTCCCCTCTCTTTTCTTCACACCTTATCCACCCTTGTCTTCTATAAATTTTATAAAACAAAAAACGTGCACCTCCTCTCTCTCTTCTCCAATCATACATCCCTTGAGCCATGAGGCGAAAAAAGAAAAGAGTTGTCCTCATCCTCTCCACCCCTTGTTCTCCATACATGTTTGGGCCACAAGTCGAAAAGAAAAAACACAGTCAATCAATAATAATAAATAATGTTAAAAATTCTTTTGTCCTTGCCTTCTCCAGCCCTTGCGTGTACATGCCTCGAGGAAAACAAATTGATAGAATAAATTCAAAAGCAAGACAATGTTAATAAATAATGTATTATTATCTAAATCGCAATGATAATAATAATATTTGTTAAAAAAAAAAACTCGCAAAGCTCTCCTCCCTCTTCATTCCACCTTGCTCTCGCCATCCATCCATGGCATTGATGTGGACATGCATAAGTGTCTATGGGTGAAAAGTAAAAGTGATCAAAATTTCCCTTCATAAAGTTAGAATGGGGCATGTGACCATAGGTTTTCAAGGTTTTTGGCCTCTCTAAATGAGTTGATGTAGATATTTTATCCAAATTCTTCATTGTTTGGGAAATATCACTCCTACGATTCATGATGGCGCTACAATACAACCCTCTCCTACGATTCATGATGGCTCTTAAGAATCCCTCAAACCAAGATTTAACTAAGAAGTGGCTCAACTATCCATGCATGTTAGTGTGAGTGGTTGAGCCCTTTGCCTCTTGAGGTGGGGGCGAGGGTTCAACCCCTCTCTATGGCAAGACATGTGCGGGCCTAAGGCTAGTGTAATGCCTTCGGGCAGTATGAAACCAAATGCCTTCAAGTAGTTTCTCCTAGTATTTGCCTTCGGGCAATCTAACCCCTACATTGTGGGATATAGGAGGCCCCATGGGTATTATGCCCCTTCACTTGTACATCTATCCTTTCGGTCAATTCAAGCAAAGAGAGATTACCCTTCGGTCGAACTTCCTCTTTCAAAAAAAAATATGTGGTTCAATCATGGGATGATCAAAGAAGTTTAATCTATCTAAACTCAATTTCACATAACCAAATTATCTACCATTACTAGTTAATATCACCTATCATCTCACCATCTATTGGCTCACATCATCAAGCAAAGTAAAGTTCACATCTATTAGTCTAGAGGAGAATAGATATGGGAAAATTGGCGATATGGCACTTATCTCTCTATGTGGTGGTATTTTGTTACAACTTTTATCTCTTTTGTTGGCGGTATCTCTCACCAAGTGTCATACTTGTCCCTCTTGGTGGCTTCTCCTGGTAGCCAAAGACCCTCACTTGAGCAAGTTGATTTCTCCAAGTTGTGGATTGACTCCTTGAAAGGACATATACGTGAAGTATTGATTTTATTCCTTTGTATGAAATATGCAAAAAAGCATACAAGGTGGAACCTATCACACGATGATTTCCTTCAAGTGACAAATTTGTTAAGTATCCATGCCTCATGAACAAGACATGATCACAAAGCCAACATCAAAGAACCCTAGAAAATTCGCTTGAAACTCTCTCTAAGGTACGAAGAATACTTGCAAACTTCACCTCACATATGCAATGGAACCTACATATCCCTCATCATACCACTGCCACTTGCATCATAACACTTTCACCTCTACACCACCACCTACTGAGCCTCTTCCCCAAGTACACTCCATGTCTATTATTCATGTAAGGAAAGACTTGACATGACCAAAATTTTGGCTAAGATTAAAGTTTTCCAAGCATTGTACAAGCAAGAAGCTTACCCTAATGGTTAAGTCAATGGGATCGGAAGGAGGAGGTCTTGGGTTCAAGTCCTGTAGAGTCATGGAAGAGTATCTACCTTAGCCTTCTAGAACCATCCATTGAGACACATGGCATACATGTATGCATTCTACTTGGAGAACTTGGACACATGGAAGTCATGTGTCTGCTTACCTTGAGAGATCCCTCGTGATATAGGCTATATAATAGATGCTTGGAAGGTTAATAGCACCTCTTCTTGGTGGGTTATCATGTTACAACATTGGTATCAGAGCATTGGTGGAGCTCCTATGGAGACCTTCAATTTATTATCTTCTTCCTCAAGCTTCCATTGAAACTCTTGGTGGAGACAAATCAGCCCACATCCATTCGGGAGTTCGATGAGGGATTCCATATTCTTGGGTCTAGGTATGGACACCTTGAGTCCATCTTTCTCCATCATCTCTCAGGATTGTACCAAAAATGGACCATTTGTGTGATACATGAAGCCTCATAGCCTTCCATTGGTCAACTATGTGGAATAAATCTCCCTTTTCTAGGCCATCTATGTGATTGTTTGGGTCTCTCTTCCCCATGCTTTAGTTGTGGCATATATGAAACTCTCTCCCCCATCTCTTTTGGGCTCAAAGGTCCTCTATTCTTCGCCTAGTATGAGCCCTGAGCAGCCCCATTTAAGATGAAGTCTCTAGTGCCCTCATACCAATAGATAGTTGTCAATGACGTGCTAACGAGATTATGAGAGAGAGAGAAGGTGAAAGAAAAGATAAGCTCTATTGGAAGAGCTTACCTTTTCATAAAATCTTGGAGAAATCAAGACATGTGCAAGAGGACAAAGCACAAAGGAAGCAATCAAATGGACTTCCATTATCAACGTGATATTAGGGAAGTACCCATTATTTTCTATCATTTTTTTTCTTTTTTCTCATAAGAATTGAAGTATGGATAAGACCAAGAGTCAATTGTATCTGTGATAATGCCATCCACTCCGATTATTACAAAAATCATGGGCCAAAAAAGTGCCATAGAAAGTAGTCAACAAGAGGCATACCTTCAGTAGTATGAAAAATCCACTAGCTACTCACAAGTGGATATGATGACTACTATAGCCAAAGTTATGGGTATAGTGAGCTCAAGTATAGCCAAGCTTACTACATAAATGTTCCACCAAATAACAAGGCTAAACCTCATTCAATCTAGACCTACTCTTCTAAGAGATCCTTGCATTAGACATAATGGGGATCACTTCATTAGAGAATATCCACATGCTCAAGTTCTCCAATTACCACCCATATTGACTAGGAAATCCTTCTGTAATGGGTGAGGAGGAACTCACTTGTATAAAGATTGTCCTCAAAACCCAGATGAGAGCAAGCTTTCACCTGCTAATATGCTAACAACTATTCCCTCTAACTCTACTAGTGAAGGGGAGAATGCAACGATAGCTCCTATACAAGTGATTACACGTGATTGTAGACCATTTGTTATGAAGGGTAGTTAGGCATGAGGTATATATTTTTTCATATGGATTCTTGGGGTTATAATCAAGTGCCCATTGATGAAGAAGATCAACATAAAACATCCTTTGCTATGGAATGGGGTATTTTTTCTTTTAGAGTAATGCCATTTGGATTGATCAATGCCTTAGGAAATTTCTTAAAGTCTATCTTGATGACCTATGTGCATATTCAGATGAAAGAAAAGAACATGTGTTGGAATTGAGACGAATATTTGATGAATGTCACTTACACAAAGTGTGCTTAAACCCTAAGAAATGTGTCTCCATGGTCCGCCAAGGTAAAATCCTTAGGCACCTAGTCTCCAAGCATGGCATATTTACCGATGAAGAAAAAGTAAGAGCAACCTCTCAATTGCCACAACCAAAAGATGCAAAAGAAAGATCAAGCTTTTACGGGACATTGTGGATATTATAGACAGTTCATACATATGGATGCAACCATTGCTCAACCAATCTATGGGTTGCTAAAGAATCTTGAGTGGATGGATAAGTGTGAAAACTCATTGCAAGAACTCAAAAAATAATTGGAGTTAGACGTCTGCGAAAGCATGTGAATAACACAAGGAAGAAGAAGAAGCTTCAAGCTCAACACACAATACTGAATGTATTACCACTAGAATGCACAAAGTTAAGTAGCCCATTAGGGCAATAGGCGTATATACAAGCCGAGGAAAAAAAACCTCCTAAAGAGGGAAAAAAGTGCCCCGACAGTCCTAGTGTGTTCACACACATCACTACCTAAATATATCAACAAATCCCCCCTAGGAGTGATGCGGTGAACAAGGAGCTGGCACTCATGTATAAGGAAGTGCCAAGCTATGTGGAAATCACTCCACAAAAGGAAGTAAGCCCAAAGCTTTGCGGAAAGCTTCAAACTTCTCCCTAGGTAGAGCATTCGTGAAAAGGTCTGCAATGTTCTCCTGCGTGGGCACATATGCCAAGCTGATCTCCCCAGCAGAGAACCTCTCCCTCACATAATGATAATGCACCTCAATGTGCTTAGTGTGAGCATGGAACACAAGGTTCCTCGCAACTGCCAATGCGCTCTGACTATCAGTGAAGATGGTGGTGGCACAAGACTAACCAACACCCAAATCAGCCATAAGGCGTCTGAGCCACACACACTCAATAGTCGATGTGAAAGTTGCCCTATACTCAGCCTCACAACTCGAAGTGGCCACAATAGGCTCCTTCTGGCTCAACCAAGATATACATGAGCTACCAAGCATGAAGCAAAAGCCACTAGTGGACACATGCATATCATAGCAACCAGCCCAATCAGAGTAAAAAAAAGCATGCAAATCTGGTGGTAGTGATCCCCCCTTGGGATAAAACAACCTAAGTAGCCGAGCACCACTCAAGTAGCAAAAGATGTGCTTAACCGCTTGCCAATGCTTGACTCCTGGGCAATGCATAAACCTGCTCATATGTGAGACAACAAACTGAATATCTAGCCAAGAAATGCATAAGTAAATCAAGCATCCAACAGCCTAGTGATAGAGAACAACATCAAATGCATCTCTAGCATCATGAAGACTCGGTCGTAAACCTGTCTCTATACGAGCGGCAATAGTTTTACAGACTTCAAGGCCAAAACGCTGCAATAATGTGTCAATATATTTTGTTTGACACAACACCATTCCACCATCAATGTGCATAAACTGAAGGCCCAAATAATGATGCAAATGCCCCAAATCAAACATCTCAAATGAGGCATGTAGATCAGCCTTGAAATCAGCAATATGCTTCTCATGAGGACTAGTGAGCAGCATGTCATCAACATAGGCCACAATGATCAGAAGTACATCATTAGCACGCTTGACATATAAGGTGCTTTCAGTTGGACTATTCTCAAAACCATGTGCAATTAGATAGGCATGTATCTTTTCGTACCAAGCACGTGGTGCTTGCTTTAAACCATATAATGCCTTCTTTAACCTGCACATCTTGTTTTCATGCCCTTTCTGCACAAAGCCATGGGGCTGAAAAACATACACTTCTTCATGCAAGTCACCATTCAAAAATGTTGTTTTAATGTCCAACTGATGTACATTCCAACCATGATGAGTTGCAAGTGCACAAATGCTACGAACATTAGACATTCGGCAAGTAGGAGCAAAGGTTTCATCAAAATTAATGCCTCTTTCTTGCGCATAACCCTTTGCAACAAGCCTAGCGTTATACCTATCAACTGTACCATCAGGTTTATGCTTCAACTTGTATACCCACTTAGTGCCAATGGCATTCTTGCCAGGAGGCAAGTCACATAAAGAACAAGTACCATTATTCATTATAGCATCATATTCAGATTGCATAACAACCATCCAATTTTTTGAATTTTGTGCTTCATCAAACGAAAGAGGCTCAGTCTCATCATAGACACTAGATGCAACCATAACATAGCAATCTGATGCAAAAGAGGCACTATGAGAGCCTAAGTACGATATAACAGAGGTGCATCTAATTTGATGTCACGCAAAGTCTGCACCAGCCATTTTGGCATAGTTTTTGCCTCCTCAATATAAGCTCTCTCATCAACAAGTGCATCATGTAAATCTGCATCAGAAATGGGATGATCTGCATCATCACATTAAACCTGCAAAGGCTAAGAAGTTGCCTCATTAGGACCAACACTAGACTATCCACCTATAAACAGAGGTAGCAAATTATCATACATGTCTTTGGAGCTAATAGATGTCTCCTTAGTACATGAAAGCAATGGCTGAATAGCATCTTCCACAAAACACAACATCACATCTAACTTGAATGCATTTAGTCTGTGGATGATACAGACGATAGCCTTTACTTTCAGAACTGTACCCAACAAAAATACATTTTATTGCTTTCTCATCCAATTTTCTATGATGTTGTTTAGGCACTAATGCATATGCTGTTGGAAGCAGCCAGAGGCACAGACGCCACGGAAGTATGTAACGATGGAGCAGGGAGTCAGTCGGATCAATTTCTCAAACAAATATGTTTTTTATCACTTCTCAAAACATTCAACAGTCATTTTTATCACTAATTGTAACATATGTAACATAGAAAACCCCATTTTGTAATCCATAGCTCCATTTTGTGCAAGCCGAGGAGTCCTCGAGCTTGAGGAGCTTAGGTAGAATGCACGTACCAATTTTCGTTATTTTTAGACATCGTTTACCCTTCCAAATAGCCTCTAGGACCTATTTTTTAACTATGCCGGTCACTAGATGTGAAACCGGTCAAAACTAGTCTAGAAACTATAAAAAGAGCTAGAGAGCTCATTTTTGGGGTGGTTAGTGTTGGCTAGTGTGAGCTTAGAGCTATTTTGAGCTTGTAATAGTGTTCTTGAGTAATAGAGTTGATTCCTCACCTTCCATTGTGTCTTGCTTGTCTCTTCGTAGTGTGTGTGTATGTGTGTGTGCATTTCTATGCTTCTCACCTTCACTCTCACTTCATCTCACATTCACGATCTTCATATCACTCCTAACTCTTCCGCGGATTGACATTAAGGAGGTGTAGCTTCTTAACGTGGTTCTCACCATTGTGCTAGAGCAACACCAAATTTGGCGCCGTTGCCGGGGATCGAGTCTAGGACGAATGTGTGATGGTAAGAGTATAGCAAGAAGTGGCGTTGGAAGGTAAAAATTTCAGTTTTTGTTGTTGTTTATACTTAGTTTTTAGTGTTTTTCACTTCCCCCACACTCCATCTTCATCACCGCATCATCATCTTCATCTCCAAAAAAATCAGAAAATTCACCATATCCACCCATTCACCTCATTTCCCCTCGTTTGTGCATGCGAGAGAGCGAGAGAGAACTTTTGTGCTTGTGTGTGCTTGTGTTTTCTTGAGTTTTCTTGCAGGTACAGAGCTCCAGTGCATCGGGAAAGCTTGGAAAAGGTAAAATTTTACTCTCTGTCAAAGATCTGCCGAGTGTGGCGGACCATCGCGATGGTCTGCAACCTTCGGAATTCGAGGTAGGCCACCACACCACGAGGTAGGCGACCCTTGCGCATCTACGAATCCACAGGCGCATCTCAAAAATTCATACTTTGGTGGACCATCGCGACGGTCTCAGACCATCGCGATAGGCTCACGCCATCGCGACGGCTCGGCCGGACCATCGCGACAGTCTCGGACCATCGCGACGGTTCACTTGAGCCATCGCGACGGTCCACTTGGACCATCGCGATTGTTCAGCTGACCTCGGGCCATCGCGATTGGCTCATGCCATCGCCACGACGGTGCCACGTGTCAAGATAGACCATCGCGACGGTTCATTTTTCGGACCATCGCGACAGCCCAAAATCGGACCATCGCGATTGGCTCACGCCATCGCACTTGTGACCATCGCGACGGTTCACTTCGGACCATCGCGATTGTCCACCTTTGACCGTTGACCCACGCCATCGCGATTGTCCGCCTGATCACGCCATCGCGACGGTTCGACCTCACGCCATCGCGATTGTTCGACTTCACGCCATCGCGACGGTTCGACCTCACGCCATCGCGATTGTTCACTTCGGGCCATCGCGACGGTTCACCTTTTCGCACCATCGCGACTGTCCAAACTCCACGCCATCGCGACGGTTCGCTTGGACCATCGCGACGGTCTCAGACCATCGCGATTGTGCACCCCCATCGCAAATTTAGGGTTCCATTTTTTGACCAATTTTGGGGGTATTTTTGAGAAATTTTTGGACCATTACACTCATAGGAGACCCCTTAGCTCATATTGGAAGGAAAACCTGATTGTCAGTTTTTACCCCCCAAGGCCTGAACGGTCATAACTTTTTCATCCGAAGTCCGTTTTTTGAGCTTAATAGCTCGTTAGAAAGCTCTTGACGAGTACTACGTGACCTCAACTGTTTTTTTCTTAAAGAATACATCTATTTTTAGATAAGCTATTTTGAGGTTGACCTAGTTTGGGACTTGAAAGCCAGGGGGCAAGCATTAAAAAGTTGGGCAAAAGGGAAGGGACTTAAAAGGTGTATGTACTTAAGTGCTTGATCATCCAACTGTGAATTGGTCTAATATTGGATTTTCCAGGTCTAGCAAGGGCAATCAAAGACAACCAAAGCAAGGCTGTGAAGGGCATAAAGCTTGGGAAGCGCGGCTTCTTGGGCATCAGAGCAACCAGAAAAAGCTGACTCGAGGTTGGAAGATTACTCAACCCCCTCAGTCAATTCTTAGCTTAGGATAAACGTTAGCATTGTGGATTAAGACGATAGGAACGCCTCAAGTTCAAGATATTTAATTCTTTCAAGTTCAAGACTAAGGTAAAGGTGTGTGTGACGAAAACCTAAAGGAAAGAACCTAAGTCTGACGGAACGAGAACTCAAAATTATCACGGAAAGTCGAATCCCTGACGCATACATTAAGACAAGAATCTAAAGAAATCTAAAAAGAATCAAGAAAGTAATAACAAAGAATCGGTGACGATCTGAGCGTGTACTGAGTGTGCAAGGAAGAAAATTAATGAACCTTAGATCGGGCAAACATATAAGTAAGTCAGACCGACGAAGCCTTAGATCATCAGAGGCAAGTGTAAGAACTACTGCACGATCGTGGGCTCAACAATTGAACACTAGTTATCCCTACGAGAGCTCAGATACTAGTGATTCAGGAATGGCATTTAGCACAGAAAGACCAGAAGGAGGGTCGAATGTAGCCTATTTAGAAAAAACTGAAGGACCCTATAGAACGCAATTAGAGTTTCTCCGAACCAACCGTCTAGGTGCTCGTATCTATGAGGATGGTTTGCGAAGGCAAGTGGTACAACTGCACAACCCCGATCAACCCATTGGATTGGAACGTCCAGTGGTGAAATTCGAGAGAGACACGTACATAGACAAGGAAGGAACGATGTACATCTTAAGTACGCAGCCAAACAATACCAACGAGTTTGGCATGATTCAACCAGAGACGAAAGCAAAATCTCCAGGAAAGGAACCATTAGGCGAGCCTAGAACACCTAGAGGGAAATCTGTACTGACACGAGTACTAATCCCAGAATGGATCCCTCAGGACAACAGAAGTATAGAGTTGTTTGTAAATAAAGAAACGGATGAAGCCTTTTGGAGATACAAAACAGAACTACTTAGTGAGGTAGGTATCATCACTATATACGAGTTCAAGGACCCGGATACACCTGGAAAGGTTGTATACCTGGATGAGACTTCAGAAAGAGTCTTTGTGGTACCCGACCGCGCTAAAAACACATACACATGGAGAGGAGAATTGGTATTCCCTCCATCTAGAACAAACATGAATACAAGTCAACAAGGGGCAGGAACATCCTCAGCCCATGGAAATCAAAGAGAGGGAAATAAAGAGAGACCAGAAGTAAGCTTCAATCATCCCATAGGGAGAGATAGAACAACCACGGACACTAATAGAGTGGATAGACAAAGAGATCATGGAATACCAGGTGGTAGAGATGATTTTCCTCTACCTAGACCACGTGAACACGCAAGAATACTGAGACCCACACAATTAGTGAAATCCATGAAAAATTACTTTGATGGGACAGGAGATCCCTACGACCACGTCGCAGAATTCAAGCAAGTACTAAGAGCCGAACAAGTTGAAGACATGTTCACGCAATACAACGCATTTGGACTAACGTTAAAGAATACCACTTTAACTTGGTTCCAACCTTTGCAACAAAGGCAATTTAGAGACATCCATCACTTTTTAGAGTCATTCATCACTGAATTCTCTAAAAGTGGGATTAGACATGATACGTCTTCGTTGATTCATAGCTTTAAACAAACCCCTCAAGAAACAGTTAGACTCGCAGGACGTAGGTTTAGACAATATGTTGAACGATGTCCAATGCAAGAGCTACCCTCACAAGCTAAGCAAGTGTCATTGTTTCTAGATGGCTTGTTGAGCTCTAAACTGCGCTCCTATGTGTACCTAAAAGAACCCAGAACGCTAGAGCAATGTGTAAGAATTTGTATAGACATTGAAGACAACTTAGGAGACGAGTTGGAACTTTCAAAGGTCTATAAGGACTCAGACTGTTCATCTCTAGCATCCACAAAATTGTCTAACTCGATAGAGGACCTAGCAGAGAAAGTGGCCCAGAAACTAGGAGTTTCTAGTAAACCTAGGGTGCTAACAAACAAGCGTTGTTACACCTGTGGTGGTGATCATATGGCAAATGTGTGTCCCAATACAACACAACCTCAAGCCAACCCTAGTGGCCAATACTGTACAATTGAGAGAAGATACACGAATCATACGGCTCAGGACTTCCCGTACAACAAACAAACCGTGAGACAAAACTATCCGCAAGCATACCAGCAGCCAGGTAGGTATCAAGGCCAATACAATGCTCAGCCTTATTACTATAGGTCTCCTCAGAACTACCCATACCAGGCTCAACAGAGACCTCAACCCGTCTTAGCTCAGCAGCCACCCCCACCAGCGAATGTCATCTCAGTCAAATACGCTGCTGCAGAAGAGAACCTAAGTAGGACCTTAGTGCCTTCTTCACCTTTGATCACAGAGAGTGACCCACACTCAAACAGTTTTGACTCTACGCATGTCGATAGTCCACCCGCATATTACACAGAGTCACCAGAACACGTGGAGACATATCATTACGATAGTCCACCAGTGGAACCTAGTTGGGAGCCCGACTATGCTAATGTGATGTACACAAACCCAAATCCACGGCCCCAATTGAGACAACAGAGACCACAGGGCCCTAGAGGACCATGCTTTAGGTGCCAAGGAGATCACTTCATAAAGGATTGTCCACATCCTCCGATATCAGGACAATCACAATACTATAACATCCAAGGCTTTTGTGCCGATTGTGGCAAAGAGCATATAATCAAAGATTGTCCTAAGAACCCTGTTAATGCTCCGAATGTGACACCGATCAACGTGATAGGTATTGTAAATAACGCAGATGGATCCAACCCTACATACGTGCCTATCCAAGCGATAACAAGAGCCCAGGCGCTCTTACAGAACCAATAGCTTAATCAGGAGAAAGTAGCCGGAACCAGTGATGTTGCAGAGTCTAGCAGTAAAAAGACAAAATCTTGGAAAGATTCTAGAGAACGAATTAAGAGAAAATGGAGTAAAAAGATAACGGAATTGGAAGGAAGTTTAAAGGAATCTAGAGCCAAAATCCAAGAATTGACCTCACAGGAATCGAATCAAGAGAATCCAGCTCAGAAATCAGGATCAGTGTTAGCGGAACCCATACCAAAAAATCTAGACATGATGTTTCGTGCATATCAGGCTAGATTAAAAGAGGGACCTCAGGTAGCTGAAATGAGCAAAAACTACCCTCGAGCTGATCTAGAAATTGAGAGAACTAAACTTTGCATGAAGATGGTAGAATTAGCACAAGCTTTGTTCGAAGCCTCTAGATATCTTAATTGGAATAACATGGCAAAACCGGAGTTACACTTTCAAGGACTAATGGAGAGGCTAGAATATTTGATGGAAAGCAAAGAGAAAAAGGATCAGCATAGGAACCCTATTGTCCCAGAGACACAGGAAAGGAATGCACCATCCCTGTCTCAAGTACCCAATACAGAAAGTCAAGACAATTTGTCTTCCATACATAAATATTCACATGAATTTTTGAGAGAAATCCAAGAAGAGAAATGGAGAAAGGAACAAGGAACCCATCCTCCTATTCAAGAAATAGACGACTTGCAAGAACAATTTCCCCAAGACATTCCCTCTATATACGATGATGTAGAGGAAGAACAACTGAGTGAACACACAAGATTTGAATCTAATTCTTTACAAGAATTACCTCAGTTCACAGGACCTTGGGAAGCAAAGTCTATTAGTATGAGAGCACCCACGATAATAGTGAGGAATGAAGAATCAGTAATCCCTAGAAACACGGAAGTGATCAAGAATACCAAAGTACAATGTAACCTTACTATGGAGGAGTTATTGAAGGTAAAACCAGAATTGTGGAAGCATGTAGCAAATCAATTCCCCGAGCTTGCTACTACTCCCTCACCAATAGGATCACAAGATAAGGTACCAGAGATACCCGTAGAAAAGATTGGAGATGTGAGCGAAGGAGAGGAAGGTAACACTTATCTTCCGATCACCCATCAGGGCTACACCACGAAAGCCATCTTAGATTCAGGAGCCGGAGTAGCCATAGCTACCACCGCTTTATGGAAACGTTGGGGTAAGCCAGCATTAAGACCCACCAGGATGAAGCTACAAATGGCTGATGGACACATAGAAAAACCATTAGGCTTACTAGAAGGCATATCTCTCACCACTTGTGGTGTAGAATTTGAGCATACCTTTGCCATTTGTGACTTTGCAAAAAACCATGCTTATGAGATGATATTGGGACGACCATTCATGCGTCAGTTGCAAATTGTACAAGATTGGGGAACTAATTCTTTGTACTTGCAACATTTAGGAGTGACTACCAAAGTCAATCTTAAAGACTATTCACATAGAGATGTACCTCCAATACAATGGAATACCATCCATAAGACACCAGTACAGACAGAATCTGTGCACTCATTAGAATCAGATCCTTCTTGGTTGCATGAGGATACTCATTTATGGATGTGTAAAGTAGCCAAACAAGAGGAAGAAAGGTTAGAAGCCAGGACCTTAGGTGCAGAACAACATCCAGGAACCCTACAAGATCCAGCCTATGCACCTGTAGTATTCCCAGACGAAGAGTTTGAACCCCATGGTTGGGCAGAAATCCTAGCAACCATGGATGTAGCCATCAATGAAGAACAATGGACTCCCCACTGTGACGAGGATGGCTATGACATTTCAGTTTTCACGATAGAGCCAATCATGTGCGATGCGATTTTAGAAGAGTGTGAACCTAACACTGATGCATTTGAGGATGCAAGTGATTTTGATTTAGAATCAATTATCATGGACTCTCCATTTGCATCAGAGGAAGAATATTTCTACGAAGTAGAGACTCACCCTCAGAGACACGAGGAAATTACGAATGAGGTGAGATTAGCCACGGAAGTGACTACTAAGAGTGAAGGCAAGAAAAGGAAGAAGAAAGAAACCATGTCAGAAAAAGAAGAATCTTTGTTTGAAGCGCCCGAGAACTTCAAGAAATATGAAATCGAAGATAGAAGAATCATGGTACGAATGCCTAATAGAAAGGCGAATGACGGACAAGTATATGATAACCGCGAGAAAACCAAGAAAATAATCGTCGCCATAGAAGGAGAGGAAGAAAAATGCACATACATAGGGCATGATTTGACAACTGAAGAAGAAGAAGAGCTAGTTGCCCTATTACGCGAATATAGAGATGTTTTTGCATGGAGTTACAAAGATTTGAAAGGGGTAGATCCAGATATATGTTCTCATAGAATCCCTATGACTCCGGATGCAAAACCGACAAAACAGAAACCGTACACGTACAATGATAACTACGCTGCGAAGATCAAAGAGGAGATAGATCGCTTGATAGAAGCAGGATTCATTTACGAAATTGAGCATACCGAATGGGTATCTCCCATTGTGGTAGTGCCCAAGAAGAATGGAAAATTGCGTGTGTGTATTAACCTTAAAAAGGTTAATGCCGCAACGATTAGAGATAGTTATCCTCTTCCTATCACAGAACATCTATTGGAAAGAGTTGCGGGCAA
The DNA here is from genome assembly GCA_020310875.1 of Ceratopteris richardii. NCBI lineage: Eukaryota > Viridiplantae > Streptophyta > Polypodiopsida > Polypodiales > Pteridaceae > Ceratopteris > Ceratopteris richardii. The sequence goes on from CM035419.1 coordinate 72,241,952, forward strand.
GGAAGTTTACAGCTTTCTTGATGGATTTTCAGGCTATAATCAAGTAGCTATTGCTCCAGAAGACCAACACAAGATGACATTTGCCACTGAATGGGGCATATTTGCATTTCGCGTGATGCCATTTGGCTTAACAAATGCACCCGCCACTTTCCAGCGACTCATGTGTCATGTTTTTAAGGAATTTTTACGCAAGAGCTTGGAAGTTTATGTCGATGACATATGTGCTCATTCAAGTGTAAGACAGACGCATATCCCAGAGTTAAGGCAAATATTTGACAAATGTCGAGAATATCAGGTTTGTTTGAACCCAGAAAAATGCGTTTTCATGGTCAGACAAGGCAAAATTCTAGGACACATTGTGTCAAAAAATGGAATCTCTACAGATGAAGAAAAGGTGAAGGTAATTGCAGATTTACCTAGACCAACTAATGTGAAAGAGGTACAGGCATTTATGGGCCATTGCGGATATTATAGGAGATTCATACACATGTATGCAATCATAGCCAAGCCTTTGTACTCTCTTTTAACCAATTTTGAATGGACAGATGAATGTGAAAATTCATTCAATGAACTTAAACGACGCTTGTGCTCAGCACCTATATTGACTACCCCAGATTGGAGTAAGCCATTCCATGTACATGTGGATGCATCCAATTATGCCATAGGATGTGTGTTAGCACAACCCACGAGTGAAGGTAACATAGATCTCCCCATAGCTTACGCGAGCAGACAATTGAACGCAGCAGAAAGAAATTACACCACGACGGAACGAGAAGGATTAGGGATGATCTACGCAGTAAAGAAGTTCAGGCACTACTTGTTGGCCAACAAATTCAAGTTCTTTACAGATCATCAAGCCCTATTGTACTTAGTCAACAAACCATGTAACACGGGACGACTAATACGTTGGTTTCTATTACTCATGGAGTATGATTTTGAAGTCGTAGTCAGGAAAGGAAAGACACATCTTAGAGCTGACCACCTTTCAAGATTAACCTCAGGAGAAGCTCCTCAAGGAGTAATGGATGATCTACCAGACGCATATTTGTTTAATCTTGAGATAGCACCAGAATGGGCTAAGTCTATAGTCCCTATTCTCACAAATGGACCCAAGAACCCTAGGATAAAGATCAAAGAAGGAGAGATTACCAAGTCTCAGAGATACCAAATCTTAGCAGGAAGCATATATAAACAGGATAACCAAAAGATTCTTGCTTGTTGTGTAGATGAATCAGAACATGCAAATTGGTTGCAATTAGCACACATAGGTGCATTAAAGCAACATCATTCAAAACATCGAACGTTACAGACTCTGCATAGACTAGGAGTATATTGGCCTTCAATGGAAGCATATGTCTACAAGTTGTGTAAAGAATGCCATGTTTGTTGTGAAAGACCACCAGTAGAGCATGCTACGTTATATCATGTGTCTCTCACACCAGACTGGAGTGAACCTTTAGTGACATACTTGAGGACGAACACATTCCCTCAAGGCATGACCTTAGCTCGACAACGTAGTCTGGAGCAGGAAGCTCAAGACTATTCTCTTATTGGCGATAATTTATACAAAAGAGGACGAGATGGATATCTAACACAATGTGTTCATGAGAGCGATTATCTGAGCATACTAGAGACTGCACACCAAGGTGTTGCAGGAGGTCATTTTGGACCCGATAGGATAATCAAAGCCATCCTCTTTGCAGGATTATGGTGGCCCACTCTTCACATGGATGCTCATACCTATGTAAAGAGATGTGATGTGTGCCAAAGAACTCAGTTTCCTACGCGCAGAGATGAAATGCCATTGAAACCCATGATGGGCGGACGTGCATTTTCAAAGTGGGGTATAGACTTTGTAGGACCCATTAACCCCCCTGCAAAAGGTACACATGCAGAATACATTATTGTTGCGACAGATTATCTTACGAAATGGGTAGAGGCAAAAGCCACGAAAAAGAATGATGCACACACAACTGCAAAATTCTTATTTGAAAATGTCTTTACAAGATATGGATTGCCTATAGAGTTAGTGAGCGATCGAGGCACTCACTTTCTAAACCAAGTCATTGAATATTTGTTACAGGATTTTATGGTGATTCACAAGAAATCCGCACCATATCATCCTCAGGCCAATGGTCAGGCTGAAAGCACTAATAAGATCCTTTGTAACGTACTGACGAAACTCGTGAACAACAAACGTTCAGATTGGGACAAACAGTTACACCACGCTGTTTGGGCATATCGAGTGGCCTACAAGACCGTACTCAATGCAACTCCCTTTCAGATGGTTTTTGGTCAGAATGCTGTGCTTCCTTTGGACTTCTTGATACCGACCCTTAAGGTTGCACAAGAACATCAGTGGACCGGCCATGAATTATCAGCGAGAATAATGGACTTGGAACGATTAGGAGAAACCAGGCTCAAGGCAGCAGCAGGAATATATGCAGCGAAAAAGCGACAAAAAGCGTATTTTGATGCACATGTGAAAGATAAAGGCCTAAAAGAAGGAGATTTAGTTCTAGTATATACGTTAAAACAACACGCACGTAAGTTAGAAAAGCGAGGTTATGGACCTATGATCATTAACAGACTCTCAACAAGTGGAGCAGTACAGTTAGCCACTTTAGAAGGAGATATAATGCCTAATTATATTAGTGGCTGTAGAGTCAAGCTATATCAGGAACCTCTTACTGACGATATGCTTAGACGACTCACGTGGGCAAAGAAGCGTAAGGAGGAAGAAAATAGAATACGAGCGGAAGCTCAGGCGGAAGCAATAGAACGCATTAAACGCATGAAGTTAAGAAGACAAGGACAAGGGAGAGAGCATTATAACCATCTGGAAACTACACCCAGATACCCCATGGCCATGTGTCAAGTAAAGTCAACCACCCATCCTAGTATAGTGGACAGGAGACCATTCATTACAGTTAGGCTAGAGCACGGCAACCCTTGCCAAGAGCTCAGGGCTTTAATTGACTCAGGTGCTGCGACTAGTGCGATTAGATGGTCCCACTATAAGGATTCAGGAATAGAAATGCGGCCAATTGAGGCATACCTCATAGGCCTAGGAGGCATGGAAACCTCTTGCATGGGTGAGGTGGACCTTCCTATCCTCATTAAGGATGTGACCATGACAGCGAAGCTACTAGTGTGCCATGATGACGACCTGATAGAACCCCTAATCCTTGGCCAAGATTGGCTGTACGATCACTCAGTGGACCTAAATCTTAGACAAGGCTCCTTACAGATTGGAACCTTAGAACAGAAGCGAGTGATACCGCTTGACTTCCCTAATGGCATTCCGATTGAGGTTTGTAACCCTAGACCCTATGAAATACATGCGACGGAAGACCGGAAGATCTTTAATCAGCTCAGTCACGTTACGTCTACACCAACCCACTCGGGCCTGGCCAGGGACAGTTGTCAATCAGAAGGACGACAGGAGATCTTCCCTGGGACTTCTTGCAAACTAGACAGGGCAGCTACCCAACCGCTAGGGCAGATGAGCACAATCAGCGGTCAGGTGGGTTGCATCAGCGGCCAAATGAGCACAACACCTTACGATGCTCATCCTTCCAAACTTGCTGCGGACTGGCCTAGATTAAAGATGAAGAACGAATCACTTCCTAATGGGCAGGTCACGCAAGTGTTGGATCTCCCTTCTTTTCCAAAGCAGAGCGTCCAAAGGACCTCTCAAACCCAACCTCGAAAGAGTCAACCACGACGAAGGAACCCAGACCGACGGCAGTATCAGAAGACACAACAAGGAAAGCAGTCTAGGCCACCCAAAGGAAGCGGCACCAGACAAATATGGGTGCCAAAAGGACAGCAACCACAGCCTATCAACAACACTGCAGAGGAGAGCAGGACAAAATTTCAACAAAAGCAGAGTCAGCAGACAAAGTCCTCTCGATCTTCTTCTACAAGCATCAATACTCGACAAATTTAGATCGCTAAGAAATATCTTACCCATAGACCCACACCCACGCAGATTTGGGTACCCAAACAATGTATTATATCTCAACCCTCAAGCCATGTAATATATACCCCTCAGAAACCTTTTCATCCTTCAATACCACCAAACCCGATACCGCTTTTTGTTCCTCAGCAGAAACATACCACCCACTCCAAGACTCTTAGGAAATGGATACCTAAACGTATCCAAACGTCTTCTTGTACCCCCTTATCTAACAATTCTCCCGCCCCGTTTAAACTCCACCCTTGTAATAATTCACCCTCAACCAAACCTTGTATAAATTCATACACCCAAACCCCACATCATGCATAATAAAAACTCATCAAGAAATGTATGCATAATCTGAAGCATGTAGGCGTCTAGAGACCTGCATTAGCTCTGCAAAAAGATCATTGCATCAATCACTTCACGACACTTGGCTACACGGGTTACACATCGGTTATGGAAAGGGATTGCGGTCTCACCTTAATGGGATCATAATTAATTTCCATACTAATGTGTCAATCTTTTGTAGCAGATCTTTTCCATTAGCTCACCAGTCATCATGCAACCCGAAGCAGGACCATCGGAAGCAGGCCCCAGCGTGGCTGCGGTGCCCCTCAATGTTTTACGCGCAGAGTCCCACCCGACCGCTCCACCGCCAGAGTTCCAAGGATTTCCGGGTCCCATGCCAATCGATAACCCACCTATGGGATACACAGAGAAGATACACCGTAACTCTCATTGGTTCCAAGGCCTAGCAGGACCATTAGCTGATGCTGACTTCATTTTCGAAGCAAATATGACATTTGATGACCGCACATGGGGCAAGTATCAATTCTTCTCAAGAGAATTCGAAGGCCTACAGAACACCCAGGACTTAACTCATGTTTGGGCTAGAGCGGGCTTTACCGAGTATTTCAGTGATCCTCTGCCCAAACCTGACTTTTATAGGTGTTATTATTTAATCACTACTTTGCTGGCCTCAGAGAATAAGGATATCCCAGGAACTTTTATTTTGCCTTCTTTAGTGGATGATCCACCCTACAAAAGATTTTATCTTTCGAAGGATTTAATCAGAGCTGCCATCAAGATTCATGGAACCCACACGCCCACAGATCGAGAAAGATTAGTTCCAGATCCTATGAAACGTGGGGATGTCACTAAGTGGGAGGAGATCTCAGCAATTACACCTGAGCTGTCAAAGCCGTTACGGATATGCATGCAACATTTTGCATTCCCCGCTCAGGACAGATTCACCATGCCACATAAAAGAATATGGTTTGGATTATACTTAGCCTGTACTGGACCTCAGACTGTTGATCTGGCGAGCTGGATCATTGATCAAATGTATTTGGCACAACACAGATGGGAACGAAAGAAAGTGCTTAATGGATGTTGTGCGTTGACAAGAATTGTTTATATGTGCTTGGCTTATGACTTGCCAATTGAACGTGCATTAACAGGAGAAGAGCTGAAGGCATTCAAAGGAACGACGAAGAAAGCCAGGAAGCCCAGCAGAGCACGGGCAGGTAAGCGCATGAGAGGCACTATTCCTTGCCTTCAAGTGCCAGAGTCACCATCACCACAACCCTCCCCAGAGCAATCACCGACAGAAGCCACTCCCACAGTACAACCTATTCGCATAAGGTTATCTAGACCAGTGGTAACAGAGGGCACTACTAGTACCATTACACCTCAGGCAGCTACAACCACAGAACCCACCACCACGACAACAGAAGCTCCCACCACTATTGGTGCGGAAGCCTTTTCTTTCCCAATACCACACATGGAGGCAGAACCAATAAACACAACATTCGATTTCGAAATGCCTGATGCATTCTCCAATGAGTTCCAGTTTTCAGAGGCACAAATGTTCTCTCAAGAATTTGAAAGGCCGAGTTACCCTACCACACCGCGAGATCAGCCACAGGGACAAGTGGTGTCTAGCTCTGAGGACGAAAGAACAATATCTGATGATGATGAAGGTGACGATGAAGCCAGCCAGGGCACGCATGATTCCCAAGAACACGAACAGACAGATGGCCAAGGCCACCAAACCGATGCACACGGTGACACCAGCACGCATGAAGAGGAGACTTTTGAAGCAGCAACTTACACGCTGGCAATCAAGAAATTATATCGTACGATGGAGAAAGTCTGGGCACGGAAGAAATTGACTGAAGAAGAGAGCCAAACCATAATCGAACAAGAACTCATCTCCGGAGGGTTTGAAGAAGTTTACATCAGCGGGTTCAGAGAACTGGTCAAATCCATTGGCCCGGTTGAAGCACTGAGATATTTACAAAGGAAGCCACTCCCCCAATATGACCCTCGCAGAGTTCGCCTGTTATCGAAGCCCGGTGAATACATTCGAGTTCCGGTAGGTCCTCAATCATCCCACCAAGCGCAAGACGCACGCCTACGTCCAGAAAAATCCATCACCGGAGAAGCTATCCTAGTTGACTCCCCACCACATACTACCGTTGTACATACTACCACTATCCTTGAAATAACATCCACACCATCTACTCCTCTCTCACCTCATGTTTCACCAACTCATCCTGTATCCCCCGCACACCCACCTGCTCCTCCCACATCCACAGTCCACGGCAACCTAGCCATAGCCTTTGCCCTGCCCATTCATGCCACCATGCCCGCACCCACCCCACCTCGCCTACGTGTTAACCCCTTCATCCCTTCATCCTTCCCATCTTTTCCCCCACCTTTAAGATACCCTTTCACCTTTCTAACCCCACTAACCTTCTCACCAGTTTCACCTCCCCAACCCACTCTAACCCCTAATTCCCCTTTTCACCAAGCTGTTCCAGCCATCCCCCCTGTAAATTACTCTACATTTGTAAATCCCGTCTTCACACCGACAGAACCACCCACATACACACCACTTTTCACAGTCACCGCACTTGACACGTCCAGTGACATGGATATCTCATAACCCACCGCACCAGCACCCACTCCACCCGCAGCACCATCATATTTAGGTACGTCACAATTTTCCACGATCACCACTGCATCCAACTTCCCAACCCCATTCCCCATTCCCGCTGCATCTACTTCCACCGCATCCTCACTTAGCATTCCATTACTATTATCGCCAACCATAGACACTGCACTTCAACAAATGTTCACATGCATGACACAAGTACGAGATGAGTTCGCATCTCTTGGCAACAATTATCAACAGCTGCAGAGGACGACAAATGAATTACAGTCGCAGCTTAACTCATTATCAATCGAGAATGCCTCTTTAAACACGCGATACCAAGAACTAAGAGAGGCATATCATAAGCTAGAGCTAGAAAGTGAAGAGAAAACAAAAGAAGCCACTGCTGATCTGGACAACCTGCTTCGAGCCCAAACAATTAGGAACGCGACGCTGATCAGGAATATGGGCTTACTCAGGAGGCACCTAACCGCAGCAAAAGAGGAGAACCAGAGACTCCAAGAGCAGAATAGAGAGAATTTGGAAGCGGCATTGGACCATCCAGAACAACCCTTAAGTCCTAGCAGATTCAAGGCAATCCCATCCGAAGCAATGAAGATGTTGCTAGATGACCATGTTCGACTGCTCGAGGACTATGATCGAATGAACGAAGAGCATCAGAAGTTAAAAGAAGATCACAAGCTACTACAGCTCAGAGAACCGGCACCACAACAAGTACAAGTAGCAGCAGAAGTACCAGAACCTGTGGACCCCTCTCCTGACCTCATAGAGGAACTCAACGCATTACGGGCCCAGGTAGCCACACTCCAATCACGCATAGATGTGTACGAAGCACCACCACGGCCTGACTCCCCACCGGAGATCCCAGCTGACGACGCGAACATAACCATTCCGGTGGAGGAAACGTTTGAAGAAGCATACGAGCCAATACCCATCCCAGGCGGACAAGTCACGGCCGAAGGCCAGATGACCTATGAACTTCCTACCCCCGCGTGGATGAAAACGATTGAGGAACTTGGAACGACACATTCAGCCAGAGTAGAGGCCCAGCTACATGCTATGGCCATGATCGAAGAAAGAATATTGCAATCTCCCTACTTTGCTCAATTGGCCCCATGCAGGTACATATCCGGGCATGAGATTCAATACAAACCATACTTCATGCTAATGGCCGAATACCAGGTGGCCATAGAGAAGCGAACTGGCAAGAAGCCATCACATGCAACTCAATTTGAGCCTGAAGACTTGCCACTGGATGCGCAACAAGGCACTATTTATCAACCAGATTGGCGTACACGTCTTTTACAGGAGTACCCTGAAATGATGAGCACATGGGTTAAGACACCTTTACATTTAAAATACAATCCGTGTTGGGGACCAGTGCCACGACGCCGCTCCTGGACTGCCTTCGCTATCAAAGTACAAAACAATAAGCAGTGCCAAGATTGGCTGAATTACCCCTATTTTAAGCCACCCATCGAGTTACCAACTGTTGGCTATATGATGGCTACAATCCGTCACTGGCTCCCTCGCTTGAGATATATGGACGATATAGCAGCGCATATGACTGTCAAGATATTTGACATGATGCAAATGATATTTAAAGTCTTCCGGCGAGTCAAAGCACCACATGTTAATACCCCGGGCTTTGAGCATGGCAACTTGGATCTCGCATACGACATGAGTACGACGCTATCGCTCCGGGTGTGTTATGCCTGGCATTGCAGAGTCAAGTACTTACCGGCGTGCTACAAGCAGACATTCGAAGAGATGTTCACAACCGGCTTTTGGGAATACCACTCTGAAGTGTTCATCAGCAGGCCGACCCACTTATTGCACTTATTTGCCTGCAAACAGTTGGTGTATTCCACGCATTACAGACTCCCACCATCCGATGAACCACAACCAGTTAATTGGGAGAAACTCGAGGCCGACCTAGCCCGAGGCATTCGAGTATCTGAGCACACCCTCGCTCACGACCTCCTACAAAACTACATCCGACAGACCTCACAGCAAGGTTCTGTCAGGGACGACAGAAGCGAGAGGGAGGGGGGTGTTGGAAGCAGCCAGAGGCACAGACACCACGGAAGTATGTAACGACGGAGCAGGGAGTCAGTCGGATCAATTTCTCAAACAAATATGTTTTTTATCACTTCTCAAAACATTCAACAGTGATTTTTATCACTAATTGTAACATATGTAACATAGAAAACCCCATTTTGTAATCCATAGCTCCATTTTGTGCAAGCCGAGGAGTCCTCGAGCTTGAGGAGCTTAGGTAGAATGCACGTACCAATTTTCGTTATTTTTAGACATCGTTTACCCTTCCAAATAGCCTCTAGGACCTATTTTTTAACTATGCCGGTCACTAGATGTGAAACCGGTCAAAACTAGTCTAGAAACTATAAAAAGAGCTAGAGAGCTCATTTTTGGGGTGGTTAGTGTTGGCTAGTGTGAGCTTAGAGCTATTTTGAGCTTGTAATAGTGTTCTTGAGTAATAGAGTTGATTCCTCACCTTCCATTGTGTCTTGCTTGTCTCTTCGTAGTGTGTGTGTATGTGTGTGTGCATTTCTATGCTTCTCACCTTCACTCTCACTTCATCTCACATTCACGATCTTCATATCACTCCTAACTCTTCCGCAGATTGACATTAAGGAGGTGTAGCTTCTTAACGTGGTTCTCACCATTGTGCTAGAGCAACATATGCCAAACAACCAAAAACATGCAGATGAGCAACAGATGGCTTGCGATCATGCCAAGCCTCATATAGAGTGATGGACTGTAGCACCTTAGTGGGACACTTGTTAAGTACATATGTTGTACACATGACACCTCAAGCCAGAAACTATGTGGTAAAGCCTGACTCTTGACCATACACCTCGCCATCTCCATGAGTGACCTGTTCTTTCGTTCAACAACTCCATTCTATTGAGGTGTATATGGCACTATACACTGGTGTTTTATCTCACGTTCAGCTAGAAATGCATTAAAATTAGAAGACATATATTCCCCCCTCGATCAAAACGGAGGGTGCCCATTTTACATGCTAACAAATTTTCAGCCAAAACCCAAAACAGTTTGAAGCACATGAACACTTGGGACTTTGCCTTCAATGGATATACCCATGCATGCCTGGAAAAATCATCGATGAAAGTAAAGATAATTTCCAAAAGAAGGTGTTTGCATAGGACCACAGACATCATTATGTACAAGCTTCAATTTCTGAGTAGCCCAAACTGAACCATCTTTTGGAAAGGAGGAACACTGCATTTTGCCCAAAATACATCCTTCATAAACATGTTTTCAAGGTGCCTCAAGTTTGGGCAAAGAGGACACCATTTCAAATTTTTGCAGGTGTAGAAAACTAACAAAATTCAAATGACCAAAGCTTTGCATCTGACATAGCCTGAGAATCATGTACTGCACATGTCGAATCATTTACAGATCTTTCATAGTCTATGAGCTTATATAGCCCACGACATAAAATGCCAGAAGCAATAATCACGTCGTGATTTGATAAATCATGAACTGTACATCTATCATCAACAAATTTCACAACCAAGCCAATCTTGGCTAATGCAAAAATTGATAACAGATTTTTCTTGATCCCTGGCACAAACAAAGCATCTGACAAAGTGAAAGAACTACCATCAGCAGTAGTCAAAATGATCTTAGCAACTCCCACAATAGGATAAGAGGAGTTGTTGGTGCATGTAATAGTATTCCCTATAGGAGTAGGCTCGAGTGAAGAGAAGAAATTGTGCTACAAGGTAATATGTTTGGTTGCCCCACTGACAAAGTACCAAACATCTGAGTCTACTGCAGACATGCACTGCTCATGAGAAGATGGGTCAAAACTGCAAATAGTAGTAAATGCCCATTCTTCTTCCTGCGCAAGATTAGCAGACTCTGTTTTTGGTGTAGAGGCCTCTGCAACAACCATTCTAGCCTCTTTTTTCTTTGCCTCTTTAGCATCTTGTTTTGGATAGTTCTTTATGATATGATCATTTCCTTTACTGTACTTGCAAAACAATTTTTGCTTTTCTTATTTCTTTTCATCTTTGTCTTTCCTCTTCGATTGTGTAAAATTAGCAGATTTCTGCTTACTACTTGAAGAGCTCCATTTTCCTTTGCCCTTCTAACTAGCTAGGAAAGCTTGATCTGCAACACGCATAATGGACCTATTCTGCCTGGACTAATCTTCGTGCAACAGAACAGAGACTAACTCCTCAAATGACAAGGCATTTGGATTGCCTTTCATCATCCCCGAAGAGTAGAAGCAAAACTTTGATATGAATCAGGAAGACCATTCAGAACGGTCTGCACAAGTGAGCTATCTGGTATAACCTCATCAATAGAAATCAATTGTTCCTTCAAGTCTTTGATCTTTGTTAGAAAACTATCCATAGAATCACCCTCATTCATGTGCTCACTCTCCAACTGTTTTTGGAGGTAAGCAACACGAGCCTCATTCCTAGCTTGGTACAATGTGGTAAATGTATCCCAAGCATCCTTCATTGTTCTACAAGAGCAAAGGTGAGGAATAATGGCACGTTTGACAGACAAAGCTATCAATGCACGTGCCTGGGCATCTCTACCATCCCAACAAATTTGCTCTGCAGTAGGTGCAACAAAAATCGCAACACGAACAAGAATATGCAGAATATCATCATCTTCAACACCTTTTGCATCAGCTTCTGTGTTGACCTAAGCATCAACTTAGGGACTTGCGGAGAAAGAGACTATACCTCAATCCCCTCACAAGTGCATATAGTGGGGATACACGCTTTTAATTATCAATCCGAAGAGTACACGAACCTAGCCGAGTGTATGAGGACATGCAATCATGTAATGATCAAGGCAAGTGAACTGCTCAAAGAGTGTAAAGAAGGCAAAAACTTATCCAAACAAGCCTCAATTGTCGGTTATGGCGAAACGATACTTGGTGCAGCAGCCGTCAGTATTTTGGACTTTTCTTCCAGCTCCGAACTCCAAATATAGCAAATAGCATATGCGTTTCGAAGCTCTCAAGAAGACGCATCCAATGGTAGTGGTTTCATGCAATTCTGACACTCGTACCTCAAGTTATGAGCAAAATACTGAGTTGCGGGAAAACTTTCCTACACTTCAGCACTTCCTACACTTCGCACACACCTTACCTACAGCCAACAAACGCTCTCATGGATAGACAACACTAACTCACACTCTTTCCAAGCAATACACATGCATACAAGCTCACGAAGAAGAAGATACAGAGTGAAGAAGACACAAATTCGAATTTTTATGCTCCCTATTCTCACAATGGCAAAAAGTTCATTACAAAGAGTCACATTTGACTTATATACTTGTGCCCTAAAAATGGTCCTTTCACACAAGAGACCGGCACTTTATTCACTAAAAGACTAATTTTTCTACTAATTTACATGGGTAAGCTTCTAATCTTCTGTGGGGATGCATCTAGAGGACTCCTCTAGTGCCTTTACAATGGAAAATATATTACAAGAATGATTATGATACAAAAATATGATGTCCAAATCGGAAAAATTTTGGGGCCCATCTTTTTCTCTGCTTTGTGCTCCTTTTTAGCTCTGCAACACTCTCCCCCTCTTCGCCTCTATCGTCCCTTGACAGCCTTTGCTTTTTGTCCTCAGTTTGTTGTCTGCACGCCATCTTTGCTCATTGTTACCTGTTTATAAAACAGGTGTTCAGTTTTGACGGCCTTTTCTTAATTCTTGTTTTACATTCTTTGGGCCTGATGCATTTGACTTGTTTGCCCGCAACCCTTGGAGTTTGACTGACTACCTGATATTTCGCAGTCTAATTCACCTATAGGTTCTTAAGTCTGGGTTGCCACGCACGCCACCAGTGGAAGGTTGGAGATGTGGTGCTTCAGTCTTCGATCTGGACCTTCCAACAGATCAAGAGGTTGAAGCACCCATGTGGGTTACGTCCTTTCCTTGGTGTGTGTGCCCCTGCGGGGCTCTGTGCAGAGATGGGTGTTGCGCCCCTGCGGGGCTTCTTGCAGAGATATATCTGCATATATTTCCTTTTAGTGAAGCTTCTTCTTTCGTTGTCTTCTTCTTTTCTTCTTTTTACTTGACTCTCCCTCAACACTGCCCCCCTCCTTGACTCTGTCGTCCCCGACAGGCTTTGATAAGCGACGGGCATATGTTTTATAGACTTTTTGCTCTGTGTCATTCAGCAGATTGGCTTCACGTATCATGAGTTGTTTCCATTGTTCTGCCTTCACACCGTCATTAGGTGGCTGTCTGTGATCTGCGAAGAAGCTAAGTTCATATGCCACTAATCTGGCATTTAAATTTGACGACATCTTCAAAAAGATTTCGGAATCAATTTCAAAAAACCCTATAAAGAAAGCTTCTTCAAAAGTTTGCATATATACACTTGGCAAAAACATTAATCTAGAATAATACGCCATTATTGTGGGGCGGCTAGGCATGACTGAGAGATCAAAAATGAGGATTTTCGTTCCTTGATTAATACCGATGAAGTTCAAAAAGGTATAAGCCGCGTGCTTGAACACCTTCAAAACGGTGAGGATCATGCTAAGTACTTTATTTGTCATTTTTACAGCTAAATCAGGTACTGTCGTATAATTCTGTAGCCAAAATTCTATGGTTTTTACCATATACTCCTCCGTTGGCAAGTAGTTATGTGGCGGGCTCGAAAGCATGGGATAATTGAGCCATTGCTTATTGATAGTTCTGCTTCTTTGCAAATCCAAAAATTCCCTGGTATCCCTTCTGCGTGGTAGTGGACAAAATGAAGGGTTTACCTGGAATGCATAAGGCGCTGCTTGCCAATGCACTCGTAGTGTGGGATGTTTCTCCAAAAATTTTCGCCGCCACACAGGTTGCACAGCTTCAAACTCTGCTTGAGTGTGTTCGAATGTGTCATGTTTGAAATTTAGCTGCTCATCTGGACTCTTCCTTGTAATCTTTATTATATAGCATCTGGTCTTTTCTTTCAAGAGTCCGTATGGAATATTGAATGGCTTCATGATTTTGTCCAGGTCTTTACCTTTGATCTTGGCCTCTCTCATGACTTTTACCACTTCATTTTCAAAATGTTCCGTTAACCGGGACACCACTAGTGCCCGTTCCTTCTGACTTATTTCTGCAGTATATGGCATTGGATGTTCGTCATGTATATCGGCCAACTGCTCATGTAGTGGAGAATTATAGATCGGGTGAGATAGAGGGCTTACCTCTACCTCGTCAGTAGGATTGTTCTTATCTGACACTACTGGTGTCCCGATCGGTGCTTTCTCTTTCATCCGAGTCTTCAATTGTTCTATGCATTCGTCTTTCTCTTTTACCTTTTGCATGGCTTCTCTGAGGGTTTCTTTAGTGGCCAGCAATTCTTTACCTATGTCAGCTACATGATCCATGTTTTCACTATAGCTTTGGACCAGTTTGGCATTCACCTTTTGTAGTTGATGCTTCAGTTCACTGGTTTCATCGGCATATCTGCTCTTCCATTCCTCCATCTGGGCTTGTTCTTGCTTTAGCAGCTCTTCATATTTTAAGATCTGATCCCGTAATTCTCGATCTGTGTTTTCTGTGGATTCCTGAGACACGATTGGTTGATCATATAATAAAGACTTCATCAATTCTTTATTTCTGTTGCGTAGGCTGTCGTTCTCTTCCATATACAACTTGAGTTGTTGCTCTAATAGGATGCTTCTCATTTTCATTTTCTCCTTCTCAGCCTCACTTGCATCGTGTAATCTTTGCAACTCGGTTAGTTGTGTATGCAACTGTTGATTCTGCGCGATGGATGCTTCATGTTGTGTCTTGATTGCCAGCACCTCAATACTTCTGATTGTTAATTCTTTTTGCGCTTCAATCAATTGTGCCGATAGCTGCTCACTCATGAGTTGAAACTGATTTTTTTCTCTTCGTGCTTGATCATAGTCGGCATCTATATCCATCATCTGTTGTTGAGTGTCCATGGCCGTTTTAATCATCTGCTTGACTAATGGTTTCAGTTGAGTGACATCCACATTAAGCCATGTTTTTGGTATGCTTGGTTCTTCTCCGGTATTGATGTCTTTTCCTTGTGCAATATGTAATGTAGTGTCATGGGGCTGCCTAATCTGAAGCTGGATCCTTGGCTCAGCCCCCATGTCTTCTTTGTTTCCTTGAGGTGTGTCATCAGGCACCTCGATCACAGGTTGTTCTTGGTGTTGGAACTCCTTCGTTTCCTTACTCACTGGAGTTTGTCCTTCCTCTTTAATAGGTGGTTTTACCTGTGTAGCACTGGTTGTATCTTCTTTGATGCTTATTTTTGTAGTGTCATTCAATTGAATGACGTGCTCCGGTTCCCTAGATTCTTCGACTCTCTTTTCCTTTTCTTCCTGATTTTGTGGCGTGACTTCCACTTGATCAATCTCATTCCATTCATCCTCGTGTGTTTCTGTCCGTATATCAGTATCTAAGGTATCTTTGTCAGGGCTGGAGTCTGTGTTGGTACTAGAATCATCAATGCCCAGCTCTTTGTATCTTCCAGTTTGTTTTGGTGTTTTTTCTGGACTCCGTTGTGGCTTCTCTTGACTAGTTTGTCTATAATGATGGCCTTGAACGTTTAAATTTACCTGTCCTCGCATATATTGATGTGTTTCTTCGAGAGCCGCGGACAGATCTCTCTTTGTAATTGGCACTTGTGCCGTCGTGATCTTCGGTAAGAGATGAGATCTCTTTGATTGTGGTGTAGCTTGGGCTTCCTCCTCCCGTAAGCGCTTCGTACCCCTCATGGGTTTCCGTGTGCTGGTTCCAGCTTCGTCAACCATAACAACTGATTTCTTCTTCTTAGGGACCGTAGCAGATTTTGCATACTTGGCTAGCCCTTCTGAGGTTGGCATCTCTCTCAAACAATTCTTCATTTCTAGAGCTTCATATATCAGTAATGTGAGAGCCGAACTGCCATTCAAAAATTTCTTCTGTCCCCATTTCTTCTGAGCTTCAAATAATCTTTCTTGGACATACCCTGTTAAATTGATTCTGTTTCCTATTTGTCTCATGGCATGTGACAATAGTTGGACTACAATTTTTTGTGGAGCCGTGTATCTGTGCATGCTTGGGAAACAAAAGTGTTGATGCACCAGACGGACAACATCTTCTATGTCAATTCTGTTTATCTCCAAAAATGATCTCTTCTTGGGATCATGGCACTCCTCTTTGACACTAGTAATTCCTGCTTGCTTCCATCCAAAAGCCTTATTGATTAACTCATGGGTGAATTGGATTGTCTTCCAAGCTCCGACTTTATCCAAAACTCGTGCTTCGGGAACTGAGATCTTTGTTGCAGCAGGTTGCATGGTATTCATTACCTGTGCACATCTCTGAAAATCTGGAACATATATAGGCAATTTGAGAAATGCCTCTAGGCCCGCTTGTGTCCATACATCTTCCATATGAGGTAATCCTTGTATTATTATCTTGAAATCTTGTGACATGATTGGAAAGTAGTGATCTGTATCCATTATCTTGATAGTTGTCATGAAGATGAGCTCTGCCACTGGTTGATCATCCCGGAACCAGTGACCTCTTGCTTTTGTAATGGACTCGAGTGGGAAAAGCTGGACCTCGTCCTGTTGCGTAGATTCTGAATCAGTAGACGCCATCTGCACTCAATATAGAGTATGAATTAGTCGCCATATATTATCAGAAATCCTCCTTTATTTGTTTGTCATCAGCTCGATATTGCTCCGGGTGAATGGTGTCGTCCCTTTCCCGTGTGTGAGAGAAAGGTAATACCTGGATTTTTCACATTTTTATGTATTTTTATATTTTCATCTAAAAAGGTAAACAGCACAGTTAGTTTATAGCCGAAGTGGTTATAATTTTTTTTTAATTTTTTTTTTTTTTTTTTTGAAGTAATTTTCTTAGTATATGTACAAGTGCTCTCCTATTTCCCCGTGAGGACAATGTGCTTGACTATCCTGAAATAGAAGAAGGATGTGCCGAATGCTTGGCCTTGTAATGTGGCCCTATCATGCATACTTTGGGTCTCGAAAGCTCCATATGTGTGCAATTGGAAGTAGTTGGCGTATGCATGCCGTTCGTTTTGTGTATCGGTATCCAAATTTGCTTCATTGTGCTGGACTTCGTTGTATGTTGTTCACTTCCACTGCAAGTGGTTCTTTTCTTCTTGTTGTAGGTCTGCTTGATCGGATTTGTAAATCGCAAGATGGTTCGGGTTGCCATTAAAGACTCCTTCTTTCTCCAGTAACTCCTTTTTTGTGGCTGTTTTGCCTGTGGACCATATTGGTTCTTCTTGTGTTGAGGATCATCATTTCGGTTTGGTTTCTTTGTAGCGCATGACTTAGGAATCCAGAATTGCGAACGATCCTGTTGAGCGGCTACAACTTTCTTTGGGATCCATATTGTAGCAATTCGTTGATGGCTTCGTTGTTCCGGCTGGTTTGTTTTCCTATCTGATTGGTTGTTTTGATGTCGGTTGTGCTTCTGTCGTCGGAGATACTCCTCTACTTGATCTTTCTTTATCCACGCTTGGTTAGAGTATGGAATAGGGTATATTTTAATGGGTACGGATTTTGAATTACTCAGAGGACTAGTCTCTCTTATGCATGGTGCTTCGGTGAGGCGGGTTTCAGATAGATTGACACTCTCATGACTTGCTAGACTTGAACATGGTGTGCAAGCAGAATTCAATGTGTCCACATATATAGTACTCAATGAAGGTGTCTCTATAGTGCTAGTGATCGTACATTCAGGACTTTGTTCATTAGAATGAACTGTTTGCTCCATGCTCACAGATTTGATTGGTCGTTCGTCTAGTAGACTGAATACTTCACGATGTCCTATCCTAGCTGAGATATATCCTAACGCCAATTGAATGGTCACCTCGTATTCGTAAATCCAGTCTTGACCTAACACTACCTCCTCAAGTAAATCTTGATCATGACACACTAATAGCTTTTGTTCCATAGTGTTGTTGCCAAGATGCAGAAGTAAGGTAATCTCACCTATGCATTGAGTAATCGTTCCTCCTATTCCTATCAATTGGGCCATCGATGGGCGTACTGTCTCCTTGAGCTTTTGGGTCAAAGAAAGCTTGATACAGCTTACAGCAGCTCCGGTGTCAATGAGAGCATTCACCAAGTGGTACTCAGTTTTTCCTGCTCCCAAATTTAAATATGGTTGCGTTCTCTGAGATCCTAGGTTTTGAGTGGCTCTTGATGGAGAGTGTTAATCTCCAAAAGAACAAGTTAACCTTGAATTTAGATCACCTCTACATCAAGATTAACCTTAGACTCCACCAATTTTATCAAGAAACTGATTATTCTGAAAAATTCAACTTCTCAGAAAAGTCTGCTGCAGATTAATCACTCATTGACTAATCAATCCTGTAAAGTTTTTGACAAAACTTTGTGCAATGCTTCGCCTTGGGATTGCGCAACTTTACCAAGTTAAATTTCTCAAAATGATTGAGTACACACTTAGAAATGTGTGAAACACTTTACCTATGTCTGAAACAGCTTCTCTGCAATGGCGACTTTGACACATGCAACTTCTTAACTCTGGTTCTCCTAAAGTAAATCCCATTTGATCAAGATCTTTTAGCCATAGATTGCTTACCTTCCAACTTAGATTTTGAGCCCTCACTTGTGTAAAACTTTACACTGTGGACTGAGCAATGACCATTTCTCTGAAGATGAAATCTGCGCCAGTTTTCACGACTCTTAGAACATTCTCACATATGAATGTTCCTAACCAAAATTCTCTCAGCCTGATTACAATTAACCTCTTAAATTCTAGCCATAGATAGATTAGCTATGGACTTAGATACGTGCAAAAGGATTTCTCCAAAGATTAAGCACAGAAGGAGCAGACAGCAAAATATCGGGCGCAAGATTTTTCGATTTCTCAGAAAAATTACATCTAAGTGAGGATAAACAAATCACTCACTCTTCATGTGTCTAATGACACTTCTTACAACTGATTTCTATCTCCCTATTCTCTATTCTTCTTCTGCTCTATTTGCCCCGACATTTTCCAACATATTTATAGATGAATATATACAAGTGTATGACTAGACAAAAGTATAAGTCAGCTAATGTACATATGTGTACACATCTTTGGATTTCTGAATATGTCCTTCCTTCAACCTTCTGAATTTGTTCTTTCCTTGACTCCTTGACTTCATTCCTTCATAATCCTTCAATTGATGATTGTCATGCACCAACAGCTCTAACATTAGCCATCGGGATGAGTTCTTCTCCTAGGCGATATCTCTCATCTCGCTTTCTCATCCACTCCTTCCGTTTCTTTATTCTTTCCAATGCTTCCTGTCTCGCTTCTTCTCGTATCCTTTCCTCTTCTATGCGTCTATTCTTGCCTTTGATTAATCGAGACATTGTTTCTTCGGTCAATGGTTCTAGATATTTTTTTACTCTACATCCACTGATATAGTTTGGTAATACATCTCCTTCTAGGGTTGCTAAGCTGATGGCTCCACTTGTAGATATACGATTAATGATTAAGGGGCCATATCCTCTCTTCTGCAACTTTTTAGCATGTTGTTTCAAGGTATATACCAAAACTAAATCTCCTTCCTTCAATTTTTTGTCCTTAATGTGCGCATCAAAATAGGCTTTCTGTCGTCGTTTAGCAGCGTAAATGCCTGCTACTGCTTGTAACCTAGTTTCGTGAAGCTTTTCTATTTGATCCAATTGAGCTGATAGTTCATGGCCTGTCCACTCATAAGTAGTTGCTACTCTCAGAGTGGGAATTAAGAAGTCAATTGGTAAAATAGCATTTTGTCCATATACTAAGTTAAAAGGAGTAGTGCCTATGGCGGTTTTATAGGCTACCCGAAATGCCCATAAAGCATGATGTAACTGCTTATCCCAATCTGATCTACCATTGTTAACCATTTTGGTAAGAACTGTACACAAGATTTTATTAGAACTTTCGGCTTGTCCATTGGCTTGCGGGTGATAAGGAGCTGATTTCTTATGAATTACCAAGAATTCATTCAATAAAGCTTCTATCACTTCATTCACAAAGTGCATACCTCTATCACTCACAATTTCTATAGGTAGTCCAAATCTAGTGAAAATGTTCTCAAAGAGAAACTTGGCCGTGGTTCTTGCGTCATTTTTCTTGGTTGCTTTTGCTTCAACCCATTTGGTCAGATAGTAAGTGGCTACAATTAGATATTCAGCATGGGATCCTTTTGCTGGTGGGCTAATAGGTCCTATGAAGTCTATTCCCCATTTCGTGAAAGCTCTGGCACTCATCATGGGTCTCAGTGGCATCTCATCTCTCCTAATTGGATATTTGGTTCGTTGGCAAGTATCACATCGTTGCACATATGTTACAGCATCTAGATGTAGAGTTGGCCACCAGATTCCAGCAAAGAGGATCATTTTTGCTGTTTTATCTGCAGAGAAGTGTCCTCCTGCAGCTCCTGTATGAGCCATCTCTAAAACAGAAAGATACTCTTCTTCGTGAATGCACATTCGTAATTGGTTATCTTTCCCTCGTTTAAAGAGTTGTTTTCCTATAATGGCATAATCCTTACTTTGTTCTTCAAGTGCACGTTTCCTCGCTGAAGTAGCTCCGTCTGGGTATTCTTGAGTTTTCAAGAACTTTACCAGAGGTATGCTCCATCTTGGTGCTATGGTAGAATAGCATAAGGTAGAGTTCTCATCTGGGATTTGTTCTTGACAGGTCTGACAGGTTGACACATAGTTATGTGCATCTCTTTGCATGGTTGGCCAATATATGCCAAATCTCTTGAGAGTTTGCCACGTTCCATTTGCATTCAAATGAGTTTTCCATTGGTTTATGTGAGCTTTCTGAAGCCACATTTCTTGTTCCTCTTCTTCCACACATCTCATCAATAATCCACTTGAATCCTGGTGATACAAGCTTCCCGCAATGATGTGAAGGTTTTTAGTCTTCCATAGGTCTTGGGTTTGGTTTGGCGTGATCCCATCTTTAGGTCCATGAGTAAGTATAGGGATCAACTTTTCTGCCCATTGAGGACATACTTCCAGGTTAAAAAGGTACGCATCAGGCAGATCATCTGGCACTCCTATGGGTGGTTCTCCATGGGTCATTCTTGATAAGTGGTCTGCTCTTATGTGGGTATTTCCTTTCTTGACTACTACCTCAAAATCAAACTCCATTAGAAATAAAAACCATCGTACTAGTCTTCCTGTATTACAAGGCTTGTTGACTAAGTACAATAGGGCTTGATGATCAATGAAGAATTTGAATTTGTTTGCCAACAGGTAATGTCTGAACTTTTTAACTGCGTACACCATCCCTAGGCCTTCTCTCTCCGTGGTAGTATAATTGCGTTCTGCTTGATTTAATTGTCTACTAGCATAGGCTATAGGGTGGTCTAATTTTCCTGTGTCAGCAGGTTGAGCTAAGATGCAACCAATGGCAAACTTGGATGCATCCACATGAATGTGAAACGGCTTATTCCAGTTAGGGACTCGAAGGATTGGTGCTGAACTCAATCGCTTCTTTAACTCATTGAAGGCTCTCTCGCATTCTTCGGTCCAATTAAATAGAGTCAATAATGCATAAAGAGGTCTAGCAATTATGGCACACATATGTATAAATCTTCGATAGTATCCACAATGTCCCATAAATGCTTGAACTTCCTTAGCCGTCTTAGGTCTTGGTAAATCCAGAATTACTTTAATTTTGTCTTCATCAGTTGAGATTCCGTTTTTAGAGACAATATGTCCTAATATTTTCCCTTGTCTAACCATGAAGAAACATTTTTCAGGGTTAAGGCATACTCGATATTGTCGACATTTAGCAAAGATCTTTTCTAGCTCAGGGATGTGCTCCGATCGTATAGCTGAATAAGTACAAAGATCATCCACATATACCTCCATACTTTTTCTCAGAAATTCCTTGAACACATGACACATCAATCTTTGGAAGGTAGCTGGAGCATTCGTTAAACCAAAAGGCATGACTCTAAAGGCGTATACTCCCCATTCAGTTGCGAAAGCTGTTTTATGTTGGTCCTCAGGAGCAATGGCTACCTGATTATACCCTGAAAAGCCATCCAGAAAGCTATAAACTTCCTTCCCTGCTACTCTTTCCAAGAGATGATCTGTGATTGGTAAAGGGTAACTATCCCTTATTGTCGCGGCATTTACCTTCTTCAAATTGATGCACACTCTTAACTTTCCATTTTTTTTTGGTACTACCACCAAAGGTGACACCCATTCTGTGTGCTCAATTTCATATATAAATCTAGCATCTAGTAATTTGTCTATTTCTTCCTTTATTTTTGCTGAATACACATCATTGTAAGTATATGGTCTTTGTTTAGAAGGTTTAGCTTCGGATGTCATGGGAATTCTATGCGCACATATAGAAGGGTCGACTCCTTTCAAGTCCTTATAGGTCCAAGCAAAGACATCCCGATATTCTCTTATGAGACGAATTAACTCATGTTCTTCCTCTAACGAAACATCCTGTCCTATAAAGGTACATCGTTCTTCTCCTTCTTCTACAGTTACTACTATCTTCTTGGTTTGTTCCTTATTATCATATGCTATTCCCGGCTGTGCCTCTCTTTTAGGCATTTGAATAGAGATTTTTCTCTCCTCCACTTCATATTTTTTAAAGTGAGCTGGTACCTCAAATTGGTCTTGGAGTTTATTTTCTTCATCTTCTGTTTCTCTTTCAAGTTCTAATTCCCCCTTCTGTGTGAGTTCCTGGTGTTTTTCCTTGGCTGTAATATTTATGTTGGTGGTACTATTCCCTAGATCCATTGGTTCGGGCTCCATTTCAATGCTCTCGTAGTCCTCCTTCCAGTCTTTCTCGATCACTTCACCTTCTTCAGCTTCCTGAAGGACTACCACATACAGGCTCACATCATAACCCTCCTCATCGATGCATTCGTTCATGGTCACTACTTCTTCGTTTACATAGACATCGAGGGTCGCTAAAATTTCCATCCAACCGTGTGGTTCAAATTCTTCATCCGGAAATACTTGTGGCATGTAAGCTGGATCTTGTACAGACCTCGTTATTCCTTGTTTCTGCTGCCATCCTTTTCTTCTCTCCTCTTCCTTCTTTGCAGTTTGGCATATCCATAAATGAGTGTCCTCGTTCATCCAAGATTGATCACTAGAACCTACGCTATGAATTGATTGATCGTCTTCCTCCTTATGAATTTGATTCCATTGTAGAGGTGGAACATCTTGATATGTGTACGTATGTAGGTTAATTCTAGTGGTGGTTCCTTCATGTTGTAGGTATACCGCGTCTTTTCCTCAATCCTGTACAACCTTTAACTGTCTCATGAAAGGCCTTCCCAGAATCATTTCATAATTGCTTGGCCTTTCGAAGTGACATATTGCTAAAGTGTGTTCGAATTCCACTCCACACGTAGTGAAGACTACTCGCTCCAACAATCCTAAGGGTCTCTCCGTATGTCCATCTGCCATTTGTATTTTCATGCGTGTCGGTCTTAATGCTGGTTTTCCCCATTTCTCCCAAATTTCTTTGGTAGCAATACCTACTCCAGCTCCTGAATCTAATATGGCTTTGGTTGTATAACCCCTAAAGGTAATTGGAAGGCAGGTATTTCCTTCATCTCCCTCACTAAAGTCTCCTACCTTGTCCACTGGAATTCTCACCGTGTCAACTTCGTCTGCTATTTCTTTCTTTTCCTCTTTGACCTCCCATTGATCGATTAATTTTTCCTTCAAATGTGGTTTTACCTTCAACAGTTCTTCGAATGTTAGGGTACAAGGGATTTTTACCTCTCTAAGGCGTTGTATGATCTCAGATGTTTGGACTGATGGGTTCGTTTCTTGTTTCCTCATTGAGGGAATACGATACAATTCTGAATTGTGTTCGTACTCCCCTGTGTAATTGGGTAGTTCATTTACATCTTCTTCTCCTTGGTTACTTGCATCCATCAGTAAAATTTCTTCTGAATTTAGTTCAGGTATTGAACCCTCTATTTCATCCCCTGCTTCTAGTTCTTCAAAGGGTGGTTCAATTCCTTCCACTTTCTTCCATTTGTCCTCTTGAACTCGTTCCCATAGATCTTTAGTCCATTCCCCTTCTACCTCGGGGACTATGGATCCTTCCCTTTTATCCTCACAATCATTGCCATACTGTGTATTACTTACTTCAGTTTTTTCGTGGTCATTGGTAATGATGCACTCTTGGAATTCTTTTTCAAGAATTCGGGTCTTGGGTAAAGGCGATGCAGGTTTTTCTAAAGTCCGTTGTGCAACTTCTATCAATTTTTTGCAGATCTCCAGTCTTTCCTTTTCTAAGTCGCCTCTTGGATATTCCCTCTCGTGTTGTTCTATGGTAGGTCCTGCTCTTATTCGTGCCTTGTATGCCTGAATCCACATGGCTAATTCTTCAGGCATAGGATCTGCTAACACTGATCCTACCTCCTCTTTTCTGTACTGTTCATTTTTATTCTCTTCTTTCCTCTTCGGTTCTTCTTTTGGTTTTTGTTCGTTCTTCAAATTTTCCTTTTTCCGTGTTGACTTCTTTTCTTTTATCCTATCTCTTCGGTGCTTCCATCTCTGGGACCTTTTACTTGTCATACTTTTCTCCGGCTCTTCTGAGTCTTCAACTCTTTGAGGGGTGGGTGTGTTCACCTCCTTGTCACTTTGGTTGTTCTCCTCCGTTTTATCAGGGGTCTCTCTGGCTTTGGCTCTCGTTATTGCTTTCAATGGTACTGTGTACTCTTTATCACTCCCTGATGATTCAATCACTTCTATTACGTTGATTTGCACGTTAGATGTAACCTTGTTAGGATTCTTGGGGCAGTCTCTGAAAAGGTGTTCCTTACCACAATCACCACAGTAGCCTTCCCAGACTCGTTGTGGTGGTGGTGGATTTGGCAATGTGCATTCTCTGATGTAGTGATCACCTCCACATCTGTAGCATGGTCCTCTGGGTACAGGCGGTCTGTTCATGGGTCGGGGTGGTATAGTTACTCTAGGAGCTGTGTACATTAATGACACATAGTCCTGCTCATATCCGTATGAACTATCTGGTACTTCCATGCCATAGGCATATGGTTCATATAGCTGTCCATATTCCATCATTGAGCTTTCATAATTAGGGTATGTTCCTTGACTAGAGTCATAAAACGAATCATATGGTTCCTTACTAGTCAAAGATGTAGCTGGGACTATAGCTCTCTCTAGGTTTTCTTCAGGTTGAACAATCTTGACTGGGACAACGTTCTGAGGATGGGGCGGTTGTTGTCCTAGTACTGGCTGTGGTTGGGTGTATCCCTGATATGCATATGGTCGTGGCACTGATGCTTGCGGCTGATAAGTAGGATATCTAACGGCTTCACCTCCCTGATCTCTCTGAGGGTATTCATAAGGTCTCATGTATTGCTGTGCAGGTTTCGCTTGCCTATTGTAGGGGCAGTTTTCTGTGCTGTGATTTGTGTATTTTTGTTCTATACTGCAAAATTGTAGAGGTCCTGGGACAGTGGGTCTATTATAAGCATAAGCCGGTGGTGGGACTACACCCCTAGTACACAAGTGAGAAGGATGATCACCTCCACAATGCATACACCTTCTGAGCATGGGAACTCTCATTGGATTATTGGGGTAGTTCCTCTGTCCCTGAACGTTCAACTTCTTTGCTACCAAATCGGCTATTTCCTCTACATTGTTTTTAGGGATTGATGTGCTACTGGCCGAATCTTCACTTTTCAAGCTTCCCTGAGGTATTTTCAGGTCCTCTGCAAGGTTGTCTTCTAGATCTATACATTCCTTCATGCATTCTTGCAAAGTTTGAACTCTCTTTACATATACCAATGATCTCAAAGATCCGTTCAACAATCCTTCCAAAAATAATGATACCATCTTATTTTGGGTAGGTCTCTCTTCTACTGTGCATCTGTCTACATACTGCTTGAATCTTCTTGCTGCCAATCTCACTGATTCGGTAGGGGCTTGCTTAAAGCTATGGATCAATGATGAAGAGTTGTTTTTAATTCCTGACTTAGTGAATTCCTCAATCATTTCTTGATAGACTTGCTCCATGTTTTGAAAATTATTAGGGTCCATAGGCTGAAACCACGCCAATGCAGTGTCTGACAATGTGAGACCAAAGGACTCATATTGGATCAAAAAGTCTTCTACCTGTTCGGCTCTGATTACTTGTTTAAATTCCGCTATATGATTGTAAGGTTCACTAGAGCCATCATAGTGATTTCTCATGCATTTGGCAACTTGGATTGGCCTTAACCTTCTTCCTGCCTCGGGTGGTCTAGGCATTACTGGGAAAATTGGTCTTCCTATTGGTATGCCCGGTCCTCTTACTACTGGCGGTCTGACTGGAGCATGAGTTCCAAGCCTTGGGTCAGTAGTTGGTTGAGGTCGGTAATTAGGGTTATTTGCAGGCATAGCAAACTGTACATGTGGTCTAATTGGGATTTGTGTTTGTTGTGTTTGTTGTGTTTGGCCTGACTGTTGGTATGAATCATTATGGGATGTTCCAAGTGGATTTCTTGAAGTAGTGGCTTGGTCCCTAGGGGGAATGTAACATAATCCTGGTAAGGAGATGGTTGAACCACACCCTAAGAGAGAGGATTAGGAAGTAATCCTCAACCATGGCTTTTGGGGCAAGTGGTTAGCCCATCACATTCCTAACCAAGAGGTTGTGAGTTCAATCCCTTACAGGGAAACACTGGAATATTCTGATATTTCAGTTCAGCTCTTTCTAATTCTGTTAAGGGCCAATATCTTCTCTGATTTTTATCCAAATATGTGATGATGGTGGGGAAATCAGGATCTTGCAACTCATAGATGGTGACTGGATTAGGAGCAGCTTCCCAAATTGAAGAATGTGCTCTAAGGAGATGCTCCATCCCATTGATCAAATATACATCCATTAAGGTGTCGTCTTGAGGAATCAGGTCTCCTCTCCATATCCTAGCAACCGTAGATCTCCCTCTAGGTGTAGTCACTTGCTCTTCATCCCCTCCTCTATTTAAGTTTGAAGCATTATGTTCTTCACCCATTTCATTAATGTTTTCTGGGTGTTCTGTGACAACATATTGAATGTCCCGTTTGTCCATGTAAAATCCTCCTAAATACCTGACTGCTGGTCTAGGCACTATGTAAGCTTCTGATGCTTTCTTTAACCTGGCCACTGATCTGTTTAGACCATCCAAATAAATAGGGATCTCATTTTGGTTGGTATTCACATACTCCAAAGATGTCCGGTATTCTCCCTCAATGATTGACATCATGCCAATCATGGGTACTGTGTTCTGCATGTCTTCTGAAGCCATGGGAATTTCTTCCTCTGACTCACTGGATGTCTCTGAGTAATGTGAACGGTTACTTGGCTCTGCTACACTACCTACAGAAGAGATTACACTTCTTCGGCTTCCTAGGGTTCTTCCGGATCTCAGGTTCATCCACTTCACAGCTTAGGTCAGTCCTTTCTAACCTCCTAGCCTCTGGGACTCTTCACCAATGGTCAGGGTTTCTAGAAGACTTTGCTAAGGAAAGGTCTGAAAAAGAATTTCTTCCAAATCACGATACTTGACTCCCAAATCTCACGATACACGATCTCTGGGCTAAAACGATCTTTGATCTGAAACGATACACGATACTTGGAAATAGGCGATACCGATCTCTGAAGTGTAACGATACCGATACTTACAAGAAAACGATACACGATATTTGGTCACCGGCGATACACGACCTCTCACGATACTTGAGATCCTACGATACACGATCTCTGAACTGAAACGATCGACGATACACGATATTTGAGAAGTATCGCGATCTCTGAGAAGCGATACTCGATACTTGACCCAAACGATACGCGACCAGCGATCGCCGATACTTGATCAAGACGATACTTCAGACTAACGATACTTGGACTAGCAAGTGATACCCGATACTTCGGCTCAGACGATACTTGATCTCTCGCAAACGATCGCTGGCGAAACGATACACGATACTTGCTAGGTATCGCGATCTTTGACCAAACGATACTTCTCAAGTATCACGACCGGCACGAAACGATACACGATCCACGATACACGATCAACGATCGCTGGGAAAACGATCTCTGACCAGGTATCGCGATCGGTATGAAACGATACACGATCGACGGGAAATATCGCGATACTCGACCACAGGAGCAAAACGATACTTGATAAGTATCGCGATACTCAACCGCGGGAGCAAAACGATACTTGACCCTTAGACAAATTTTGAAAGATGTTTTTGAAGTTTTGTTTTGATGCCCTTGATCTCCTATCTCCTCTCTCCTCTCCTTACTCTCTGTATCAAACAAAACACCTCTTTTTACCCCCTGTAGATCTCAGACGATACCTGACGCAAATCGTTTTACACTGATATGGAAATATTTGAGTGATCAAAAAGATTTAGCTACTGAGTGGCTCACCTTTGATGCTCTTTCTCACTCTTCTAACACCTTTTCTAGCTCAAAGACACTCCACAAGCTCAGAAACGATACTCGGCGGCTCGCGATACTTGACAGCTTCTCCACGATACTTGCTCAGAAACAAGTGATTTTCAAAATGACTCTTTTTGGTTTTTATACTTGAGATTTTCTATCTACTGAAAATGAAACCACAAAACAAGAAGTAAAAGCTACTCTAATCTACCTCCTCTCTCTTCCTACTCTCCTCCTACTACTCACTTCCCTAAACTAACAACTCACTACACACACTCCAAGAATGAGAAGTAGAAAGTGCGGCTGAAAATGACTTACCCAAGAAGAGAAAATTTCCACTCCTCCACTTACTTCAATGCAAAAAAGCTACTTACCATCACATGAATGCCTCGGTTTGATTCGTCACTCCCCGGCAACGGCGCCAAAAAGTGTGTTGACCTAAGCATCAACTTAGGGACTTGCGGAGAAAGAGACTATACCTCAATCCCCTCACAAGTGCATATAGTGGGGATACACGCTTTTAATTATCAATCCGAAGAGTACACAAACCTAGCCGAGTGTATGAGGACATGCAATCATGTAATGATCAAGGCAAGTGAACTGCTCAAAGAGTGTAAAGAAGGCAAAAACTTATCCAAACAAGCCTCAACTGTCGGTTATGGCGAAACGATACTTGGTGCAGCAGCCGTCAGTATTTTGGACTTTTCTCCCAGCTCCGAACTCCAAATATAGCAAATAGCATATGCGTTTCGAAGCTCTCAAGAAGACGCATCCAATGGTAGTGGTTTCACGCAATTCTGACACTCCTACCTCAAGTTATGAGCAAAATACTGAGTTGCGGGAAAACTTTCCTACACTTCAGCACTTCCTACACTTCGCACACACCTTACCTACAGCCAACAAACGCTCTCATGGATAGACAACACTAACTCACACTCTTTCCAAGCAATACACATGCATACAAGCTCACGAAGAAGAAGATACAGAGTGAAGAAGACACAAATTCGAATTTTTGTGCTCCCTATTCTCACAATGGCAAAAAGTTCATTACAAAGAGTCACATTTGACTTATATACTTGTGCCCTAAAAATGGTCCTTTCACACAAGAGACCGGCACTTTATTCACTAAAAGACTAATTTTTCTACTAATTTACATGGGTAAGCTTCTAATCTTCTGTGGGGATGCATCTAGAGGACTCCTCTAGTGCCTTTACAATGGAAAATATATTACAAGAATGATTATGATACAAAAATATGATGTCCAAATCGGAAAAATTTTGGGGCCCATCTTTTTCTCTACTTTGTGCTCCTTTTTAGCTCTGCAACAACTTCATTGTAACACTTGCAGGTGTGATAGGACATTTTTCAACACCCTTCACAATGTTCCACAATCCTTTTGCAACCAATACATGTCGCATCATATAAGCCCACAATGGGTAGTTGGTACCATCGAACTTATCCTCAACAACCAACATACGAAGTACATCACTGCTTTCAGCCATGGTCGGTGACTAAAATACCTTGATGCAGAAAATTGATTGTATCTCAAAAAGTTGAACAGAACTGCCTAGACGAATTCCTAAGCCTGAAGCAAACTTCGAGATGCTTATACTGGAGAACCAAAATTCATACGATTCTGAGATTGCAACCGGAGAGGTGTCAACGACGCCCTAGATGAAGTGGCGACCTGCTCTGATACCAATTGTTGGAGTTAGAGGTCTGTGGAAGCACGCAAACAACACAAGGAAGAAGGAGAAGCTTGGAGCTCAACACACAATACTAAATGTATTACCACTAGAATGCACAAAGATAAGTAGCCCATTAGGGCAATAGGCGTATATACAAGCTGGGGAAAAAACCTCCTAAAGAGGGAAAAAAGTGCCCCGACAGTCCCAGTGTGTTCACACACATCACTACCTAAATATATCAACAAAAACATCTCATATCGACACCAACATTAAGGGCTTCAGATTGGAATAAAAAACTGCAAATCCATATAGATGCTCCAAATTTCACAATTGGTTGCATCTTGGCACAACTTGTTGATGAGGGCAACATGCCATTGCATACACAAGCAGATAACTCATCCTAGATGAATGCAATTATGCTACTATCAAAAGAGAAAGACTTGGAATGTTCTACGTGCTAAAGAAATTTAGACATTATTTATTGCTGCATAAATTAAAGATCTTTGTAGACGAGTAAGCTTTACTCAACAAGCCCTGTACAATTGAAATATTAGTAAGATGGTTCCTCTTATTGATGAAATATGATTTTGAGGTGGTAGTCAAAAAGTGTAGCACATGTGTTAAAGTTGATAATCTATCAAGAATAAAAAATGCTTACCCTTAAGAGGCAATCAATGATGACTTGCCAAACACCTACTTGTTCAATGTAGAGGACATAGCAAAATGGGTTGAGCCAATTGTTCTTGTCCTATCTTATGTGCCAATCCACCCCTATGTGCAATTCACCAAAAGAAGCAATGAATGCTATGAACTTACACATCAATGTTAGTTGCTTATACCATAGATATACCAACAGGACCTTTCCTAGTGTGTGTGAGAAGACGATCATATAAACTTAGTCGTTGAATACCATTGTATAACAATTTGATTCAAAAGAAGCACTATGAGAGCATGAACAAGTACGATATGATAAAGGTGCATCTAATTTTCTAGCTCTCAAAGACTCCACCAACCATTTAGGCATAGTTTTTTCTATGTCAGCCCTCTCATCAACGAGTGCATCATAAAAATATGCATAAAAAATGGAATGATGTACATCATTATTTGAAACCTCTAATGGCCGCAAAATTGCCTCATTTGTACCATCACTTGACTATTAACCTATAAAAATAGATAGCAAAGTGTCATACACATCTTTAGAGCTAACTCGAGTCTACTTGGTACATGAAAGTAATGGCTGAATTGCATCTTCTACAAAAACGATATCGCGGCTAACCAAAATGCATTTGTTTATGGATGATACAGACGATAGCCTTTGCTTTCAAAAATGTACCCAACAAAAATACACCTCTCTGCTTTATCATCCAATTTCTTGTGTTGTTGTTCATGCACTAATGCATATGCCAAATAATCAAAGACACGTAGATGAACAACAGATGTCTTGCAACCATGCCAAGCCTCATATGGAGTTATCAAATGTAGTGCTTTAGTGGGATCCCAAAATATAGGCTTCATAGACATGTTTACAAGGTACCTTGAGTTTGGGTAGAGAGGACACCATTTTAAATTTTTGTAGGCAAAATAAACTAGCAAAATTCAGATGAACAAAGTATGCATGCTAAGGCTTTGCATTTGAGTAGCATGAGATTTGTAAGAAACTAAGAATTCCGACAACCACATGCTAGAGAGATGACTCTCCTCCCAAATTTATGCCTATATTTATAGCTGCTTGAACAAACGAGGAACAAAAATGTAGCTGGATTCCACAAGTGCATGTGCAATCTCCTCCACTCCTTTAATATCTTAGTGTCTACTAGTGGTTGGAGCGATCTCAACCATTGCTTTAGTACCTTCTACTAGAGTCCACTAGTGGTTGGTGTACTTGCCACTTGAGTTAAGTCCCATTGGACTCAAGTTAACTCACTTTAACTTGAGTTAGAAGGCTCTAGAGCTCCTTGGGCAAAACTCTCTCCCCATGCTCCCCATGGGGGTTGAACCCAAGACCTCCTCCTTCATAAACTTGAGACTTAACCACTAGGCTAAGTGGATCACTTGTTTAAGAGACCACATGGACTTATGCTTAAGTCTAGTCTCGAGATCTTTGGCCACACACATGAGTGACCAAACGGTGTCCCATTTCAGATCTGTCTGAACTAGTCGGACCCTTAGATCATATACTTACTTTATTACATTCTTCCCCCCTTGGAAAAGATTTTCATCCTCGAAAATAAAGCTATAATAGTAACTGTAGGCAACCCCTAAGCCTCATGTTCTAAAATCCAAAAGAACATGTTTCATCTATGTGGTGGGATCCTTGCCCAAATGATTCAAAACACCATCTTTGTAATTTGATGAACTAGTCAAAGCACAAAGTAGTGAATGAGTAATAAGGGTGGATCTAAAAATATCCCTAGCCACTTCATTGTTTCTCGATGTGCAATCTAGGCACAAACATATGAAATGGATGGATTCCAATTACTGGTCCATTTTTGGGCATAACTGATGCATGGACTTAGTAATGAAGACGTGATTCTTATCCCTCACAAGACTTCGAGAACTCTTGATTCATGTGAATTTGATTTGAAAAACTAAAATTCTGGTTGTCCCAAACATCAAACTTGGATCTTTGTACTATGGTTTACTTTCAACCAATATTTACTTGATTTTTTCACCCAATTGGAGGAATACTTTATCCTAATGTGCTTGAAAATCATATGTAAATTGTAGTAGCATGCCATTTACTTTGGATCAACCGTACTATAACTTGAGCAATTCGAATTCAAAATGAAAAATTATCCAACTTAGGATACTTTTCTCAAAGATTTTATCTTTAAGTTCTTGGGAATTATCAATCTAATGAGCAATTCCTAACTTCTCTATTCTAGAATATACTGGACTCTAGAAACTCATTTAGAGTTATGCTAGATAACTGGAAGCAAACTCAAATGAATAAGTCAATCTTGGACTTAGCAGCTTTTGAAGATTGAAAGAGGTTCTTGTACAAAACATCTATCTGTTATGTTTAATTTAGTTACGTGGTTCTAATCGGCTAACCCTTGACTTTTGTGAAAAGAACCAAAACCATATCTGAGTCAAATAAAAAAGATTCGACAAGTGAAAAGAAAGAACTAAAACTTTGTTCAACCAATTGAAACTTTGAAGAGACATAAACTTGCTATGCGTCAAAGTCTAGATGACTCAAGACTTTAACTTTGCAAAGATCTGTTTCAACAAAGGTATTGAAGCATTTTTACTATCTTTAAGAGAAATAAATAAGATTCTCAAAAAGATTAAGAGCAAATCTAAAATATCATCCAACCACAAGATACTAGTGTGGTATCTATCATTAGTGTGTCAGCCCATTGAGGTTCCATTGATGAGTTTTTTTACTCAAATAATGCTTCACTTGTTCATGCCTATATTCGATCTGTATGATTGCTTACTGGAAATGTGATTCTTGTGCATTGCTTTGAGTCAAATCATTGAATTTACCAAGTTATACTAGAAACTTGGTACTTGACTTAGTCAATCTTGTTCCTAGTCGAAAGGATCTTTTCAATGTAGAAGTCCTACTTCTTCAGAAATTTATGAAATATTTATGAATCAATAACACTTTATCTTGAAGTGTTTCATGATTCAAATAAGAACAAGTCTTTGTCTTTTTGAAAAAGAATATCTCCGAAGTTACTAACTTTGTATCTGCTTGATCTTGAAGTATCTTGAGTTCATTATATTATCCTCCTTGAATTAAAATTCTCTTTGGAAGTTTTAATTCCTTGAAGATCAAATCTAACTTCAATGTCCATTCTAGGACTAAAAGATAATTATCATCCCTGCACGGTCCATGTCCCATATCATCTTTCCTACATCAACTTGAGTATAAAATATGGTGTCCCATAGCACCCTATTTTTTATATTCACATTAATGTGTGGGTGATACCTATCCTAAAGTCTAAACATATCTTGGTAGAGTACCTTTTTACTGCAACCCTTTAAAATAATCTTGAAGTTTCGGGCATTACCTCTAACTTGATATTCTAGGTTTTCATTCCTTCACACGATCATTTCATGATCTGGTGCTTTTACTGTGGAAACTTGAAAACCTCTTGATAGAATACCTTTTCTTCTTTGCTAGGGTTTTCAAAAGAAAAACCAATAATAATTCCAAGTTCTTGAATTTTTTCCAATTCAAGTCTAATTGGCTATACTTGAGCAATTTTCTAGTGACAAGAGTTGGTTACTTTCTTGTCTTTAGATTCCTTTCTAACTAAAGCCTTAAGTGGCTACCTCGAGGATTTTTCGAGAATCTCTATACTGCTTAAGTCTAAACATCCGCTTATGCTT
Source organism: Ceratopteris richardii (assembly GCA_020310875.1). Taxonomy (NCBI): domain Eukaryota; kingdom Viridiplantae; phylum Streptophyta; class Polypodiopsida; order Polypodiales; family Pteridaceae; genus Ceratopteris; species Ceratopteris richardii. Next base: position 72,276,368 of record CM035419.1, read on the forward strand.
TTGGATTTCACCTTGAAGAAATCCCTTTTGAGGATAGGTAGACTTTATGTTTTACCTTTCACAGACTTCATTACCGTCATCACGGTTGCAGACTACATACTTGGAATATCTACTCTGTTCAGACTTGGAACAGTTTACTCATTTCACACTTTCCATTGGATAAGTGGAACTTGAGTGAGAAATTCATAAAAGAAATTGGATTGCCACTACTTGGGCAAATATCAAAGTAGTTCCAATTGCAAGTTCTTGGACAATCATGGCCAAGATTAATCAAGTCTTGTTGATCATGCGATAAAATAAAGACGTTAAGGTCTCTTGAACTATCTAAAGCTTCTTTGCTTACCCATGGGATTTTAGAGATCTTTCCCCTACTCAAGTCCAAGCATGTATTAATACCTTTTAGACTCAGCAAGAAAATTGAATGTTTGACTTCTAACGAGCCTACTTTTCCTAAGCAAAACCCATAATATGTGATATCTCAATATCACTTTTCGGGAAAAAGTGAACTAGCTACTTGAGTTGCATAGCAGCTAAGAGCTTTGCAACTAACTAGTTAGCCATTTTCCTTAACTGTCTAACTCGAGTTAGAAAAAGTAGGTAACGATTAGGAAAGTACATTTTGTTGATATATTTAAGTAGTGATGTGTGTGAACACTCTAGGACTGCCAGGGCACTTTTTTCCCTCTTTAGGAGGTTTTTTCCCCTGACTTGTATATATGCCTATTGTCCTAATGGGCTACTGATCTTTGTACATTCTAGTGGTAATACATTCCGCATTGTGTGTTGTGCCCCAAGCTTCTTCTTCTTCCTTTTGTTGTTCACGTGCTTCTGCAGACATCTTACTCCAACAATTGGTATTAGAGCAGGTCGCCGCTTCATCTAGGGCATTGTCTACATCTCTCTGATTGCAGTCTCAAAATCGCACGAAATTTGGTAAGCATACTCAAGCTGTTTCAAAGATCAAAATTGCTTCGTTCTGTGGTATTGAAATCACGATCTAAGCTCGTCTTGCCCTCCGAACGCATTATCGCAGCGCTTGTGCAGACTATTTCATCTTTTTATGCCAAAGGTATATACCAGTTTTGGTTTGCCAGTATAAGCATCTCGAAGAGCTGTCCAAAATTGGCTGCTAAAGAGGCAAAGAAGAAAGAGGCCGGAATGGTTGTTGCAGAGGCCTCTACACCAAAAACAGAGTCTACTAATCTTGTGCACGAAGAAGAATGGACATTTACTACTGTTTGGAGTTTTGACCCATCTTCTCATGAGCAGTGCATGTCTGTAGTAGACTCAAATGTTTGGTACTTTGATAGTGGGGCAACCAAACATATTACCTCACAACATAATTTCTTCTCTTCACTCGAGCCTGCCCCTACAGGGAATATTGTTACATGCACCAACAACTCCTCCTATCCTATTATGGGAGTTGGTAAGATCATTTTGACTATTGCTGATGGTAGTTCTTTCACTTTGTCAGATGCTTTGTTTGTGCCAAGGATCAAGAAAAATCTGTTATCAATTTTTGCATTAGCCAAGATTGGCTTGGTTGTGAAATTTATTGATGACATATATATAGTTCATGATCTGTCAAATGGTAACGTCATTATTGCTTCTGGCATTTTATGTCATGGGTTGTATAACCTCATAGACTATGAAAGATCTGTAAATGATTTGGCATGTGTAGTACATGATTCTCAAGCTATGTCAGATGCAAAGCTTTGGCATGCACACTTTGGTTGTCTGAATTTTGCTAGTTTGCTATGCTTGTAGAAATCTGAAATGGTGTCCTCTTTGCCCAAACTTCAGGCACCCGATAAACATGTATGTGAAGGTTGTATTTTGGGCAAAATGAAGCATTCTTCCTTTCCAAAAGATGGTTCAGTTCACACTAATAAAAAATTACAGCTTGTACATAGTGATGTTTGTGGTCCTATGCAAACACCTTCTATTGGGAACTATCCTTACTTCGTGACTTTCATCGATGAGTTCCAGGCATGCATGGGTATATCCATTGAAGCCAAAGTCCGAAGTGTTTATGTGCTTCAAACAGTTTTTGGTTTTGGTTGAAAATATGTTAGCATGTAAAATGGGCACCCTCCGTTCTGATCGAGGGGGGGGATATATGTCTTCTGACTTTAATGCATTTCTGGTTGAACATGGGATAAAACATCAATGTACAATGCCGTAAACACCTCAACAAAAGGGAGTTGCTAAATGAAAGAACACGTCACTCATGGAGATGGCGAGGTGTATGGTCAAGAGCCAGACTTTACCACATAGTTTTTGGCTTGAGGCAGTTATGTGTGCAACATATGTACTAAACAGGTATCCCACTAAAGTGCTGCAGTCTATCACTCGATATGAGGCTTGGCATGGTCGCAAGCCATCTGTTGCTCATTGTTAATGTTACAGTTACTCTGTTCCTACTCATGGGTTCTTGGGATGGTCAAGGGTCTGATAAATTAGAGGCCCTATATATATTTTCCCAATTCACTGCTTAACTTCCGACAATCAACTTCATTAATTAACTCTAGCAATTACAGAAGATTCCAGTGCACTTTAGTGCATAGCATTTTAATGATTATCGCAATTTTATACACAGCACGTTCACTTCATCTTTACAATACCGCCACAATGATTAGTTCACTTTGACTACAAATTCATACAGACAATTCTGCAATTAATATAACTTCAAACATAATCAACTCCAGATCATCACCTGGACCGAATAGGCCGACGATTCTCTGTTGTCTCTTCCGCGCATATTTTTGTATTAAAAAGAAATGATACAAAGGTTTTGCTACACCCTTTCGGTGGGCGACTATTCTAATTACAAGGATTCGGCTAAATAATACTAAATAATATTCGGACGGCTTACACTAGCATGCACGGTGGACTCGAACCTAGCAGGGAAAACTATAAGGTTTAGGAATCATCAATGATTTCATGGATATACATAGATCTCGCTAATTTAAAGGTTCGTGTAATTTTCTACTTCAGGGAGTCCAACATTTCCTTCAAAATTTGTGGTTCAACCAGATGTGCATCAGTTTGCACAGAGCTGGCAGCGATGACTTGGGAAAGGAGGGTGTCGGCTTGACTCTGCAAAAAAGCTTCTTGAAGGTAGAACTCATTGGCAAGCACCGCATCTCGTCTTAGCTTCATATCCACAATTTCGGCATCAATGGGTGATAAGCACTCGGCCTGGATACTCAGTTGCTTTTCTCTGCGCTCGAGCTCTTGAGACTGGAACTGCATAGTTTTATAAAAATCTTGCCACTCCTTCTGAATGGCTTCGATATCCTTCTTCAACTGAATATTGCATCCTATTTTTTCTTCCAGGGAGCGACTTTTCTGAAAGAGCTCCTCGGTGACTTTCTTTAATTCAATCTCGGCTTGTAAGGCTAAATCCGCCATCTCTTGACCCTTTTTCTCCACTATAACAAAATCAGCATGGGTGGTCTCAAGAAGATTGCCCAAAGCTATCATGGCATCCTCTTTGTCAATCACGGTCTGAGTCAACCGACTAATCTCATCATCGCGAGCTGCATTGATGGCCTCCTTCTCTTTCAACTCTACTTGAAGACTTCGAATCTGTTCCTCGGAGATTAACTTGGTCTTTAGGGGATGGTGGAGTAGAAAGAATGTGGGCAGAAGAAGTGATGTCCTACAACTGAACAGTTGAGGATGACCGTGCTTTACTGTGAGAGGGGCTCAGTTTGCAGCGCTTCCCTATGAAGAATTGCAGGAGATCCTCATCGTCATCGACCTCCATCATTTGTACAGACTCCTCATGGAAGAGAAGGGTATTCAATGGAGGAGTTTGCACTACCTAAATCGCAGGGAGGAGGAAGGTCAGTAGATGCGGCAAGCGGGTTCGAGGTATCTCATTCTTGGCCAATTGCCGAGAAATTGCTTGGCATTCCCGGTGAATGCGCCGGAAGAAGAATGAAGCAAAATTAACTGCTTCTCTTGCTGCGGTGTCGATCATAGAATAGAAGGGGCGAGAAATGCCATGTGCGTTTTTGGAGGTTAAGGGCAATGACAAGAAACTGAAGTGCAGTGCGCTCCAGTTCAGGGCGACAAAGTATGGCGAACTCGTTGGAAGAATGGCATGGAAATAGCTCTACACGTGGGTTAACACAAGCTAGCAGCCAACATGTTTCGATAGCAGGAGTAGCAGCAATGGCAGATATGATATGTGCAAAGAAAGGATGTCATTGCACCGAATGCCAGGGCAGTTCAACAAATGCTAGAAGGCCACGAATGAGCAAAAGCTCGCTCAATTTCGAAGCGAGGCCAACACAGAAGATAGCAATGTTAGTCAAAGCTTCCATGGCTAGTACGAGAGCACGAAAACAAGAGGAAACACAGAATACACAATTGCACAGAGACTCAATAGTGGAAAACATAGGGGAGAGCGGGATTAAGTAAAACCACTGAATGAACATGCGGGAAGAAACATAATCATCACGTAGTGTTGGAAATACACAAGCATAATGGCAACATGCACGCATTAACAGAATCTTAGACACATAAGGCATCTACTAATCATGGTTAGGTAAGAAAATGGAAATATTATAGTCAGTCGGTCAGCCAGAACACGCAGAGAGGAAAGGAACGTCGATTCATAACAGTGGGATAAATCGGGCGGAGAATAAAAATACCGATCAAGCATCACAATGAAGAAGGCATGGGATAATAGGGATGAAGCTTCAATCCATTGAGCGTGTTAGGGAGAAGGGTACCAGTTAGCGTGGATAACCAGAACATAGCAGATCCAACCTGCGATTCAATACGGTAAGGACCAAACCACCGAAGTTTGAACTTGCCCGCTGATCGATTAGATTTAGCATTATAGAACATAACTAATTGTCCTTTAGTAAAAACAGGAGTGTAGAGAAACCGATCATGTGTCTTGGCTTGTCACAATTGGACTTCGTGTAGCATGTGTTCGTCCAAGGATGGCAACACATCCAACCGGAAAGGAAAGGATTCCTCCGGTAAGAGTTTATGTTCTAGTGCCACCCTCAGGCTAGGTACCACCAACTCCATGGGTGCAATGGCCTCCAGCCCATATGCCAATTTAAAAGGCGTATTCCTTGTAGCCACTTTGTACATAGTGCGGTATGCCCACAAAACTGAAGGAAGGAATTGATCCTAATGCTCCGGACATTCCATAACTAATTTCTTGAGCATGTTGAGTAGAGTTTTATTGGTACTTTCCGCAAGACCATTGGCACGAGGGTAATATGGAGAGCTAAATTTATGGACAATCTGTAGGGTGTGGGTAAGTGCTTGCAGTAAGGAATTAACAAAATGTGTGCCCTAATATGAAACAATCTCTAAGGGAAGACCGAACTGAGGGAACACATCAATCATTAAACATTTAACCACCACAGACACAGTAGTGGACCGTAAAGCTCAAGCTTTGGCCCATCGAGTCGCATAATCCATACAAGTAAGTATATATCGATGATGAGTCATCATAGACGGAGGTGTAATAGGCCCAATGAAATCCAAGCCCCACTTTTGAAAAGGTTCAAGGGGAGCAACAGGCTGCAATGGAAAATGATGCCGTTGTAAAGGCTATCCCAAACATTGGCAAGCATCACATGTTTTAATAGAAGTAGCAATATCACATTGCATAGTGGGCGACCATAAGCCACTGTGCAGAATTTTCCAGTAAGTAAGATTGACCGAAAAATGACCACCGAAGGGAGTAGAATGTGCCATGGCAATAACCGAAGGAACCTCATGGGGTGGAATACACCGTAATAGTGCACCAGAAGGATCCATGTAATACAAATGTCCCACAATGAGCCGGAACCACTGACTATACATTGCCAATTTATGACGAGCCGAAGTAGACATATGAGTCAAGAGGCTTTCGCTGGTGAGGAAGGTCAGAAGAGTATCATAATACGATGGGGCCACTAGGAGCTCCTGTCCCTCATCTTGGACCGGATCAATCACATAAATAGAAGGAGTGGAGTCATCAATGCCACCGGGAGGTTTACCGGAATCAAGCCGAGATAAGAAATCAGCTAATGCATGAGTTGATCATGGACGATGTACGACCACGTAATCAAATTCTTGTAGTAACAACACCCACCTGGCTAATCTGCCCCCTAAGTGTTGCTGACGGACAAGATAAACCAGAGCAGCCTGATCCACATGGAACGTAAATTGGCGTACAGCTAACCGTTGACTAGCATAATAGACAGGACGAAACCACTTATCCTGTTGTTGCATAAGCACACCACCGATGGCATTGTCCGATGCATCCACGAAGACATGGAATGGGAGTTGTCAGTTTGGTGCTTGCAGTATAGGAGCTTGGGTTAATAGTGTTTTCAATCAATCAAAGGCAATTTGTCACTCTTATGCCCACACAAACTGTCAGGTAGTACTAGTAATCAACCGATTCAAGGGTATGGCTAAGTGTGCGAGCCATCGAAGATGTCACCCATGGCAGGTGCATCTAATACTGCTTGCACTTTGTCTGGATCCACCTAAATACCTTGCTTTGAAATAATATGACTGAGCAACTTGCCACAGGAAACCAAAAAGACTGATTTGCTGGGATTTAAACACAACCGGAACTCTCGACACTTAGAGAAACAACATCGAAGGTGGTAGAGATGATCCGATGTATCACCCGATAACGAAAAATCATCCAGATATACGTGCATAAAGGTCATTAAATAGGGGGAAAAGATTTCTTGCATACATCGTTGGAAGGTACTAGGAGCATTGCGAAGACTGAACCACATCACAGTACACGCATATACACCCCAATTTGTAATAAACGCAGTCTTTGGTATGTCCATTTTAGCCATGCGCACTTGATTGTAACCACTGTAACCATCCAAAAAGGAATACATCTCTTGTCAAGCAACATCATCGAGCATTGTATCTAGAAATGGAAGTGGGAAGGGATCTGGTACAGTCACCGCATTTAGTTTCTGGTAATCCACACAGATACGTAGCTGCTTATTTTTCTTTGGGACTATAACAATAGGTGAAATCCATTCTGCATGCTTAATGGGAATGATGAAATCGACTTTGAACAAGCGATCCAATTCAACCTTCACTTGTGCAACAAAATTTGGGTTCATGCGGTAACTGGGTTGCTTAATTGGGTGTGCCTCCGGCTTGAGCATCACACGGTGTTTATAGATGCGAGGGTCCAACCCTTTCATATCTCGATAATACCACTCAAATACGTTGTGGAACTCTATTAGCAACTGTAGTAGACTATTTTGAAAAGTTTCCGGTAATCGTGCCTTAATCTTCACTGGCCGTGGTGTTTCCTCATTTCCCAAATCGAAGATGATAAGTTGATCTTCTGGTACAAAAATTGTCCTGGCATGGGTATATCCTCTGGTGATGGGAATAAATGCTGGAAACTCTGGGCATTCAAAGCTGGATCCATCTCTAGGTTCCCTTCTTCTAGAACCAGAACTACCAAACAGACGGTCGGATTCCAATTATCTGCAACCGCTTGTAAGTCAACTGACCCCAAGGTGAGAAAATCCTGGTTAGCCTTGAGAAAAGATTCTTCTTCATCATCTGAAAGTCCATCCAACATATGCACAAGTTCAGCTACGTAGGGTCGAGCATGGAGATCGCAATGTTTTATCTCATCTAACGGAACAACATACTTCTGGTGGTTGCTTTTGAAAATAAGCTCGTGTGCCGACCAGTCCTGCAATACTTTGGCTTGTTTCAGCCAGGGCCTTCTGAACAGCAAGTTGTAGTCCAGAGTTGAATCACATAATTCTAGAACAACAAAAGTCATTTTGAACACCGCTCCGTGAAGAGTAATGGGTATATCATGTACCAAACCCACCGGACATACCCTGGACTGATCCGCCATCCTCACAAAAAACTAAACGGGTTCAATTTGAGTTCATCCCAACTATTTACAAAGGGCAGCTGTCGCAATATTCACACTAGAGCCTCCATCAATTAACACTTGGTTGATTTTATGGTTTTTATACCATATCGTAATAAAACGGACGACATGGTCTACCACCAAATCAGTTTCTGGACTAATAATAGCCGTAGCAGGTGTACATGACGATTCGAGACAAACTTGTTGCTAAAATTGTTGTCCTACACCTAGAACCAAGGCTAACAGTTGCCCCAACGGTATTATAATGGAGGCCTACGAGAGAATATTCCACATAGAGTCAAAATTCAACATATTCCTTACCACATTCGGTGTACTCTCCGGTGGTGCTTTCACCGTGCTCGGTACGTCCGATAGTGGATTCAATATTGTCTGCTGAACCATTGGTACTGGATCGGGGAAAACTGTTGGTTCTTGATTGGTCCACATGCTAGCTTTGGTAAAAAATCGCTGTTGTTCTCAAATGCCAGGCTCAAAAATCTCAGTAGCCGGTTGTAATTTTTTGCCAGAACGGGTTTGGAGTACTGCTACTTGAGTATCTACTGCTGAAATATATACCATGTTGGCCATTGGATTCTGTCACTCTTTTCTTTGTTTATCATACTCAGCCGCCTCTTTACAATATCTTCGGATATGCCTAATCTCACCACAGAAATGGCATCGGGATGGTGGGAGGATGTGCCTTCACGTGATTGACCAGAATTCCATCGCATATGGCTGAAATTGTTTGCTCATGTTCCCCTATAGGTTCTATAAATTTGGTAGGAAGTATTCCTCAATTGCGTTGGTACATAGTGAGCAACCGGTTGTCCTTGCTCTTGTATTATAGCATTTACGGTTGGTTTGGCTTGTACTTTGACATTATAGGGACATGTTTTAGTGGAGTGACTTGGTGTATTACAAATAGCACAGTACATTTGGTTCAATGCACATGCAGAAGCACTGTGTCCCGGGTTCTTATGAATCTTCACTCGTACCCTTGGTTGCCTTCAACCAGTCCAAATCTTTAGCAAGTCCACCCACCTTATGTTCCAGCTCTAAAGCCATAGCTATGACCGCATCCAGAGTCATACCACCCACATAGCGTATGATCATTACTTGTTTAAGTTGAGGGTTTAAACCATTAATAAACCATTGGGTGATCACATCATCCAATAGGTTAGCATGCACCGGTGGCAATTGCCGTAGATGAGTACGAAATAAAGTGGCATACTCTTGCACATTCTGGTGCGGTTTTTGTCTATTATTTTGTAGATAATCAAATATCTCAGCTGCGTTTTTCTTCAACCGAAATCGTTGTAAGAAGGCATCCTTAACATCATTGTACTGACCGAAATGGTTAGTGTCATATTCAATTAGCCACCGAGTAGCCTCATTAACCAGTGTGGATTGGAACACTATAGCTTTATATGCCGGATAATTAATTTCAAAAGTTCTCACATGTGCATCCGGATCATCAAAAATCTGCCAAATTTTGTATATGTAACTCCAGCAGGTACCGGTCATGGTGATATGGCCTGCTGCTGTTGCTGCTATTGTTGTTGATGTTGCTGTTGATGTTGTTGTTGTTGCGAACCACTCATGGTGTGTGAATCAAGAGGAAATGTTACTGCCGAATGATTTGAACCAGTTACACGTGATTGCTACTGTGTTGTCCCGTCGTCTGGCACACCCTCTAGTAATTGGATATTGTTAAGTCATTTCCACACACCTACACCCAATTGCCCTTCATCGTAATGGACTTCTGTAGTGTGCTTTTCACCAAAAATTTCATCCAACAACACACTAGTCCTCTCAAAATCGGAACCAAGAATGAAAGTTTCACCAAAATTCAGCAACCCGGCCTCGAAATTATCCGATGTTTCATCGGAATTCCACAAACTACGATTGGAATTTTCCACATTGTCACCGGAACCAGTGCTTACTTCTCCAACCTTACTTTCCGCAGATGGGGTTGGTTGCACCTCTGGTATGCCCTGTAATCCTTGCACAAAGAAATGCTCAGGTGGTACTCCACTCGCCCAAATTTCATGCTTCCCTTCCAACGTTTGTCTGTCACCACTACTACTCGGAGGTGTGCCCAATGTGCTAGGAATTTTCCAAGGATGCTGATCCCTTCTGTACTTTGGGTACGATTCTCCAGAACATGTTACATGCATATATAATTGGATTCTTCTCAACTCTTAGTGTATGCACTAACTGACTACTCCATGCCCCATGGCCGACGCCAGTGTTAATGTTACAATTACTCTGTTCCTACTCATGGGTTCTTGGGATGGTCAGGGGTATAATAAATCAAAGGCCCTATATATATTTTCTCAATTCACTGCTTAACTTCCGACAATCAACTTCATTAATTAACTCCATCAATTACAAAAGATTTCAGTGCACTTCAGCGCATAGCATTTTTAACGATTATTGCAATTTTATACGCAGCACGTTCACTTCGTCTTTACAATACCGCCACACTGATTACTTCACTTCAACTACATATTCATAGAGACAATTCTGCAATTAATATAACTTCAAATAGAATCAACTCCATATCATCACCCAGACCAAACAGGCCGGCGATTCTCTATCGTCTCTTCCACGCATATTCTTTGTATTAAAAAGAAACGATACAACAGTTTCGCTACACCCTTTCGGTGCACGACTGTTCTAATTACAAGGATTCGGCTAAATAATACTAAATAATATTCTGGTGGCTTACACTCATCTACGTGTTTTTGGTTGTTTGGCTTATGCATTAGTGCCTGAATAACATCACATAAAATTGGATGATAAAGCAGTAAAATGTATTTTTGTTGGGAACACTTCTGAAAGTAAAGGCTATCGTTTGTATCATCCACATACTAAACGCATTCTAGTTAGCCGTGATGTTGTTTTTGTGGAAGATGTTATTCAACCATTGCTTTCATGTACTAAGGAGACATTTGTTAGCTCCAAAGACATGTATGATACTTTGCTGCCTCTTTTTACAAGTGGAGAGTCTAGTGTTGGTCTTAATGAGGCAACTTCTCAACCTTTGCAGGTTCATGTGATGATGCAGATCATTCCATTTCTGATGCAGATTTACATGATGCACTTGTTGATGAGAGAGCTGATATTGAGCAGGCAAAACCTATGCCAAAATGGCTAGTGTAGACCTTGCGTGATAGCAAATTAGATGCACCTCTGTCATATCGTACTCGGTCACGCTCTCATAGTGCCTCCTTTGCATCAGATTGCTATGCTATGGCTGCCTCTCGTCTCTGTGATGAGACTGAACCTGTTTCGTTTGATGATGCACAAAATTATGAACATTGGATGGCTGCAATGCAATCAGAATATGATGCCATCTTTATGTGACTTGCCTCCTAGCAAGAAGGCCATTGACACTAAATGGGTATACAAGCTGAAGCATAAACATGATGGAACAGTTGACAGGTATTAAGCTAGGCTTGTTGCAAAGGGTTATGCGTAGGAAGGAGGCATTGATTTTGATGAAACTTTTGCTCCTACTTGCCGAATGACTACTGTTTGTGGCATCTGTGCACTTGCAGCTCATCATGGTTGGAATGTACATCAATTGGACATTAAAACAACATTTCTGAATGGTGACTTGCATGAAGAAGTGTATGATTTTTAGCCTCGTGGATTTATGTAGAAAGGGCATGAAAACCAGGTGTGCAGGTTAAAGAAGGCATTATATGGTTTAAAGCAAGCACTACGTGCTTGGTATGAAAAGATACATGCCTATCTGATTGCACATGGTTTTAAGAACAATCCAATTGAAAGCACCTTATATGTTAGGCGTGCTAATGATGTGCTTCTGATCATTGTGGTATATGTTGATGACATGCTACTCACTAGTCCTCATGACATGCATATTGCTGATTTTAAGGTTGATTTGCATGCCTCATTTGAGATGTCTGATTTGGGGCATTTGCATCACTATTTGGGCATTCAATTTATGCAAGTTGATGATGGAATGGCCTTGTGTGAAACGAAATATATTGACACAATATTGCAACGTTTTGACCTTGAAGATTGTAAGCCTATTGCCACTCATATGGAGATAGGTTTATGATTGAGTCTTCATGATGTTGGAAATGCATTTGATGTTGTTCTCTATCAGTAGGCTATTGGATGCTTGATTTACTTATGCATTACTCAGCCATATATTCAGTTTGCTGTCTCACATATGAGCAAGTTTATGCATTGCCCAGGTGTTAAGCATTGGCAGGCGGTTGAGCGCATCTTTTGCTACTTGAGTGGTACCCGACTACTTGGATTGTTTTATCCCAAGGGGGGATCACTATCGCCAGATTTGCATGCTTTTTCTGATAGTGATTGGGCTAGTTGCTATGACACTCGTGTGTCCACTAGTGGTTTTTGCTTCATGCTTGGTAGCTCATGCATATCTTGGTTGAGCAAGATGCAGCCTACTGTGGCCACTTCCATTTGTGAGGCTGAGAATAGAGTGTTGGCAGTAGCCAGAGGCATAGACGACACGGAAGTATGTGAAGGTGGATCACAACGAAGTAGTGGGGAGCCAGTCGGATTATTTTTTAAAGAAATATTTTTTAAAAATACTTTTTCAAAACTCTCAACAGTGATTTTCATCACTCTTGTCCCATATGTAACATAGAACAAGCATTTTTGTAATTATATGCTCCATTTTGTGCAAGCCGAGGAGTCCTTGAGCTTCAGGAGCTTAGGTAGAACGAGGCTACCAAATTTGGCTTTTTTTAGACATCATTTACCCCTTCAAAAAGCACTTAGAACCTATTTTTTAACTATGTCGGTCACTATATGTGAAACCAATCAAAACTAGTGTAGAATCTATAAAAAGAGCTAGAGAGCTTATTTTTGGGGTTAGCTATAGTAGATTTGCATGAGCTAGAGTGAGCTTGAGCTTGTAATTGAGATCTTGAGTAATAGAGTCTATTTTCCTACCATTGTGTCTTGCTTGTCTCCTACATGTGTGTGTATGTGTGTGTGCATCTCTATGCTTCTCACCTTCACTCTCACTACATTTCACATTCACGATCTTCATATCATTCCTATCTCTTTCGCGGATTGACATTAAGGAGGTGTAGCTTCTTAACGTGGTACTTACCATTGTGCTAGAGCAACACCAAATTTGGCGCGGTTGCCGGGGATTGAGTCTAGGATGAATGTGTGATGGTAAGAGTATAGTAAGAAGTGGCGTTGGAAGGTAAAAATTTAAGTTTTTGTTGTTGTTTTTAATTGGTTTTTTGTGTTTTTCATCTCCTCTACACTCCTTCTTCTCCCCATCGCATCATCTTCTTCCACTCTAAAAAAATCAAAAAATTCACCATATCCACCCATTCTCCTCATTTCCCCTCATTTGTGCATGCGAGAGAGAGAGAGAGCTTTTGTGCTTGCATATACTTGTGTGTTTTTGAGTTTTCTTGCAGGTACAGTGCTCCAGAGCAGCAGGAAAGCTTCCAAAAGGTAAAAAATGCACTTTCTGTTAGAATCTGTTGACTGTGTCAGACCATCGTGATGGTCTGGCAAACTCGGAATTTGAGGTAGGCGACCATACCATGAGGTAGGCAACACTAGCGCATACACAAATCCACATTTGCATTTTGGTGTACCATCACGACTGGCTCACGCCATCGCGATTGTGACAATCACTAACCATTGCGACGATCCCGTCAACCCCACGCCATTGCGATTGGCTCACACCCGTGATGACTCATCTGCCACGTGTCAAGATAGACCATCACGACGATATCAGGTACGCCATCGCGACGCTTTGAATTTGGACCATCACGATTGGCTCAAGCCATCGCGCCTTGTGACCATTGCGACGGGCCATCGCGATTGCTCGCCGATTAGACCATCACGACGCCTCGCACAATCGGACCATCGCGATTGTACCACGCCATCGCGACGGTTCACCTGAGCCATCGCGATGGTCCCAGACCATCGCGATTGTTCACCCACAATGGAAAAAATTAGGGTTTCATTTTTTGGGCAAATTTGAAGCCATTTTGAGAAAATTTTTGGGTGACTAAGCTCATTGGAGACTCCTTAGCTCATAATTGAAGAAAAACCTAATTGCCAGTTTTTACCCCCAAGGGCCTGAATGCTCATATCTTTTTCATCCGAAGTCCGTTTTTTGAGCTTTATAGCTTGTTAGAGAGGATAATTTGAGGTTGACCATTTGTGGGACTAGAAAAGAAAGGGGGCATTAAAATTTGGGCAAAGGAGAAAGGACCTAAAAAGTGCATATATTAAAGTGCTTGATCATCAATTGAGAATTGGTTTAAACAGTGAATTCTTACAGGTCAAGCAAGGGCTATCAAGAGCAAGCAAAGCAAGGCAGTGAAGAATGCAAGGCTTGGGAAGTGCGGCTTCTTGGGCATCGGAGCACTCAAAGCAGCTGACTTGAGATTGGAAGAATACTCAACCCCCTCAGTCAATTATTAGCTTATGCTATACGATAGCATTGTGGATTAAATTAGAACGACAATAGGAATGCATCAAGTTCAAGAGATTAAATTTTTCAAGTCCAAGGCTAAGATAAAAGTGTGCGATATGAAAACCTAAAGGAAAGAACTTAAGTCTGACATAACGAGAACTCAAAAGTACAACGAAAAGTTGATTCGTGACATATACGGTAAGATAAGACAAGAATTTAAAGGGATTTAAAAAGAAACAAGCAATTAAGAACAAAGAACCATTGACGATCAGAGAGTGAATCAGGAAGTAAATTCATGAACCTTAGATCAGGCAAGCATATAGGTAAGTGAGACCGAAAAAGCCCTAGATCATCATAAGCAAGTGTAGGAACTACTGCACATTCGTGGGATCAACAATTGAATAGTTATCCCTACGAGTTGGGCTCAGATATGAGTGAATAAGAAATGGCTTTTAGCACAGAAAGACCAGAAGGAGGGTTAAACATAGCATACTTGGAAAGACCCGAAGGACCCTATAGAACTCAATTAGAATATGTCTGCACCAACCACTTAGGTGCTCGCATCTATGAGGATGGTTTGCAAAGATAAGTGGTGCAAGTGCTCAATCCTGATCAACCCATTGGATTGGAATGTCCAGTAGTAAAATTTGAAAGAGACGCATACATAGACAAAGAAGGAACAATGTACATCATAAGTACTCATCCAAATAATACCAATGAGTTTGTTGTAGTTCAGCCAGATACGAAAGCAAGAACCCAAGGAAAAGAACCAGTAGGCGAAGAACCTAGGACACCTAGAGGGAAATTTGTACTGACAAGAGTTCTAATCCCAGAATGGATCCATCAAGACAACAGAAGCATAGAATTGTTTGTATATAAGGAAACTGATGAAGCATTTTGGAGATACAGAATGGAACAAACTAGTGAGGTAGGCTCCATCATGATTTATGAATTCAAGGACCCAGATACACCTGGAAAGGTTGTATACCTGGATGAAACTTCAGAACGAGTGTTTATGGTACCAAACCATGCGAGAAATACCTACACATGGGGAGGCGCAAAGGGAGAAGAATAAAGAGGGACCAAAAGTAAGTTTCACTCATCCCATAGGGAGAGGTGCTACGAGCAGATCAAGTAGAAGACATGTTTACACAATATAATGCATTTGGACTAACGTTAAAGAATACGGCTTTAACTTGGTTCCAACAATTGCAACAAAGGCAGTTTAGAGATATCCATCACTTGTTAGAGTCATTCATCACGGAATTCTCTAAAAGTGGAATCAGACATGATACATCTTTGTTAATTCATAGCTTCAAATAGACCCCTCAAGAAACAATTAGGCTTGCAGGACGTAGGTTTAGACAATATGTTGAGAGATGTCCGATGCAAGAGTTACCCTCATAGGCCAAGCAAGTGTCATTGTTTTTAGACAGCCTCTTGAGCTTAAAACTACGCTCCTATGTATACTTGAAGGAACCCATAACATTAGAGCAATGTGTAAGAAATTGTATAGACATTGAGGGCAACCTGGGAGATGAGTTGGAACTCTCAAAGGTCTATAAAGACTTAGATTGTTCATCCCTAGCATCCTCAAAATTGTCTAGCTCGATAGAGGACCTAGCAGAAAAAGTTGCCCAGAAACTAGGCATTTTTAGTAAACAGATGCTTAGGTTAACAAAAAACAAGCGTTGTTACACCTGTGGTGGTGATCATATGGCGAATGTGTGTCCCAATGTAACACAACCACAAGCCAACCCTAGTGGCCAATACTGTACAATTGAGAGATGATACACGAATCATACGGCCCAAGATTGCCCATACAACAGACAAGCAATACGACAGAACTACCCGCAAGCATACCCACAACCAGGTAGGTATCAAGGTTAGTACAATGCTCAGCCTCATTACTATAGGCCTCAGAACTATCCTTATTAGGCTCAATAGAGACCACAACCTGTTTTAGCTCAGCAGCCACCCCCACCAGCTAATGTCATCCCAGTCAAGTATGCTGCTGTAGAAGAGAACCTCAATAGGGCTTTAGTGCCTTCTTCACCCCTGATCATAGAAAGTGACCCGAACTCTAACAGTTTTGACTCAACTCATGTAGGTAGCCCACCCGCATATTACACAGAGTCACCAGAACATGTGGAGACATATCAATATGATAGTCCACCAGTGGAACCTAGTTGGGAGCTCAATTATGCCAACATGATGTATACCAACCCTAATCCACGGCCCCAATTAAGACAACAAAGACCACAGGGCCCTAGAGGACCATGCTTTAGGTGCCAAGGAGATCATTTCATAAAGGATTGTCCACATCCTCCGATAGCAGGACAATCACAATACTATAACATACAAGGTTTTTGTGCCGATTATGGTAAAGAGCATATCATCAAAGATTGTCCTAAGAACCCTGCGAATGCTTCAAAAGTGACACCCATCAACGTGATAGGTATTGTACACAATGCAGATGGATCCAACCCAACATACATGCCTATCCAAGCGATAACAAGAGCCCAGACACTCTTACGAAATCAATAGCTTAATCTTGAGAAAATCACCGAAACTAGCAAAGTTGGAGAGTCTAGTAACAAAAAGACAAAATCTTGGAAAGATTCGAGAGAAAGGATTAAGAGGAAATGGAGCAAAAAGATAAGTGAGTTGGAAGGAAGTCTCAAGGAATCTAGAGCAAAGATCCTAGAATTGACTTCTCAAGAATCTAATCAAGAGAATCTAGCTCAGAGATCAGGATCAGTTCTAGCAGAACCCATACCAGAAAACCTAGACATGATGTTTCATGCATATCATGCTAGATTAAAGGAAGGACCTCAGATAGCTGAAATGAGTAAGAACTATCCACGAGCTGATTTAGAAATTGAGAGAACTAAACTTTGCATGAAGATGGTAGAACTAGCACAAACTATGTTCGAAGCCTCTTGTTATCTCAATTGGAGTAACATGGCAAGACTTGAATTACACTTTCAAGGACTACTGGAGAGGTTAGAATACTTGATCGAAAGCAAGGAGAAAAAGAATCTGCATGGGAAAGCTACCAGTTCGGAGACACATGAAAAGAATGCACCATCCCTATCTCAAGTACCCAACATAGAGGGTGAAGCCAACCTGTCTTCCATACATAGGTATTCACATGAATTTCTAAGAGAAATCCAAGAAGAGAAGTGGAGAAAAGAACAAGAAACCCATCCTCCTATTCAAGAAATAGATGACTTGCAAGAGCAATTTCCCCAAGACATCCCCTCTATTTATGACGATGTAGAGGAAGAACAACTGAGGAACACACAGATTTTGAATCTAATTCTTTGCAAAAATTACCTCAGTTCACAGGACCTTGGGAAGCCAAGTCTATTAGCATGAGAGCACCCACAATAATAGTGAGGAATGAAGAATCAGTGATTCCTAGAAACACGGAAGTGATCAAGAACACTAAAGTACAATGTCACCTCACTCTAGAGGAATTGTTGAAGGTTAAACTAGAATTATGGAAACATGTAGCAAATCAATTCCCTTAGCTTGCTACTACTCCCTCACATATAGGACCACACAAGAAGGTACCAGAGATACCCATAGAAAGAATCGAAGATGTAAGCGAAGGAGAGGAAGGTAACACTTATTTTCCAATAACCCATTAGGGCTACACCACCAAAGCCATCTTAGATTCAGGAGCCGGAGTAGCCATTTCTACCATTGCTTTATGGAAACGTTGGGGTAAGCCAGCATTAAGACATACCAGGATGAAGCTACAAATGGCTGATGGACATATAGAGAAGCCATTGGGCTTAATAGAAGGCATATCTCTCACCATTTGTGGTGTGGAGTTTGAGCATACTTTCACCATTTGTGATTTTGGGAAAAATCATGCTTACGAGATGATTTTAGGACGACCATTCATGCGTCAGTTGCAAATTGTACAAGATTGGGGAACTAATTCTTTGTACTTGCAACATTTAGGAGTGACTACTAAAGTCAATCTTAAAGACTATTCCCATCGAGATGTACCCCCAATACAATGGAACACCATCCATAAGACACAAGAAGAAATAGAATCAGTACACTCAATGGAATCAGACCCCTCATGGTTGCACAAGGATACTCATCTATGGATGTGTAAAGTAGCAAAACAAGAGGAAGAATGGTTAGAAGCCAGGACCTTAGGTTCAGAACAACCTCCACGAATCCTTCAAGACCCAGCTTACGCACCTATAGTATTTCCAGACGAGGAATTCGAGCCTCATGGTTGGGTAAAAATTTTAGCCACGATGAACATAGCGGTGAATGAACAACAATGGACCCCTCATTGTGATGAGGACGGGTATGACATTTCCATTTTTTTGATCGAACCCATTGAGGAAGAATTTATCCTAGAAGAATGCACGGAAGTGACCCAAGAACCAGACGAGAGTGATGACGAGGACCTAGAATCCATTATCATGGAACCCTTCTGTTTCACAGAAGAGGAGTATCTTTACTTTGTAAAAGCCAAAACCCCTGAAGAAGAAAGTAAACAAAAGAAGAGAAAGAAATCACCTAAGACAGAAGAAGAAGAAAAAGAACCACTCATGGAAGTACCGGAGAACTTCAAGAAGTATGAAATAGAAGATAGACAAATCATGGTACGAATGCCTAAAAGAAAAGCTAAAGTTGGAGAAGTATATGATAACCGAGAGAAAACCAACAAAATCATAGTCACCATAGAAGGAGAAGAAGAAAAATGTACATACATTGGGCATGATTTGACGAATGAAGAAGAAGAAGAGTTAGTTTCCCTATTGTGTGAATATAGAGACGTGTTTGCTTGGAGTTACAAAAACTTGAAAGGAGTAGACCCAGGTATATGCTCCCATAGAATCCCTATGACTCTAGATGCAAAACCTACGAAACAAAAACCATACACGTATAATGATAACTACGCTGCCAAGATTAAAGAAGAAATAGATCGTTTGATAGAAGTAGGATTCATTTACGAAATTGAGCATACTGAATGGGTATCCCCCATTGTGGTCGTGCCCAAAAAGAATGGAAATTTGCATGTGTGTATTAACCTTAAAAAAGTTAATGCTGCCACGATTAGAGACAGTTATCCTCTTCATATCACTAAACATTTATAGGAAAGAGTTGCGGGCAAGGAAGTTTATAGATTTCTTGACGGTTTCTCAGGCTATAATCAAGTAGCCATTGCTCCATAAGATCAACACAAGACGGCTTCTGCCACAAAATGGGGCATATTTGCATTTCATGTGATGCCATTTGGACTAACAAATGCACCCCCCACTTTCCAAAGACTTATGTCCCATGTTTTTAAGGAATTCCTATGCAAGAGTTTGGAAGTTTATGTTGATGACATATGTGCACATTCGAATATGAGGTAGACACATTTCCTAGAATTAAGGCAAGTATTTGACAAATGTCGAGAATATCAGGTTTGTCTGAACCCAGAAAAGTGCGTTTTCATGGTCAGACAAGGCAAAATTCTAGGACACATTGTGTCAAAGAATGGAATCTCTACAGATGAGGAAAAAGTGAAAGTAATTGCCGATCTACCTAGGCCAAATAATGTAAAAGAGGTACAAGCATTTATGGGTCATTGTGGTTATTATAGACGATTCATACACATGTATGCAATCATAGCCAAGCCTCTGTACTCTCTTTTAACCAAGTTTGAATGGACAAATGAGTGTGAAAATTCATTCAATGAACTTAAAGGATGTTTGTGCTCAACACCTATATTAACAACCCTAGATTGGAGCAAGCCATTCCATGTACATGTGGATGCATCCAACTATGCCATAGGATGTGTGTTAGCACAACCCACGAACGAAGGTAACATAGATCTCCCCATAGCATATGCGAGCAAACAACTAAACGAAGCGAAAAGAAATTACACCATGACGGAACGAGAAGGATTATTTGTTGGCAAACAAGTTCAAGTTCTTTACAGATCATCAAGCATTACTGTACTTAGTCAATAAGCCATGTAATACAGGATGATTGATACATTGGTTTCTATTACTCATGGAGTACGACTTTGAAGTAGTAGTCAAGAAGGGAAAGACACATCTCAAAGCTGACCACTTCTCAAGATTAACCACAAGAGAAGCTCCTCAAAGAATAGCAGATGAATTACTAGATGCATATTTGTTTAACCTTGAGATAATACCAGAATGGGCTAAGCCTATAGTCCCTATTCTCACATATGGACCAAAGAATCCTAGGATTAGGATCAAGGAAGGAGAAATCACCAAGTCACAAAGATATCAAATAATAGCAGGAAGCATATATAAACAAGATAATCAAAAGATTCTTGCTTGTTGTGTAGATGAATCAGAACACGTGAATTGGTTGCAATTAGCACACGTAGGTGCATTAAAGCAACATCATTACAAACATCGTACATTGCAGACTCTGCATAGACTAGGAGTATATTGGCCTTCTATGGAAGCAAATGTCTACAAGTTGTGTAAACAATGCCCTGTTTGTTGTGAAAGACCACCTGTAGAACATGCCACGTTATATCACATGTCTCTCACACCAGAATGGAGTGAACCTTTAGTGACGTACTTGAGGACGAAAACATTCCCTCAAGGAATGACCTTAGCATGACAACGAAGTCTAGACCAGGAAGCTCAAGACTATTCACTTATTGGCGACAATCTATACAAACGAGGACGAGATGGATACTTAAGACAATGTGTTCATGAAAGCGATTATTTGAGCGTACTAGAAACTGCACACCAAGGTGTTGCAAGAGGTCATTTTGGCCCCGATAGGATAATCAAAGCCATTCTCTTTGCAGGATTATGGTGGACCAATCTTCACATGGATGCACATACCTATGTTAAGAGATGTGATGTGTGCCAAAGAACTCAATTTCCTACTCGCAGAGATGAAATGCCATTGAAACCCATGATGGGAGGACGTGCATTTTCTAAGTGGGGTATAGACTTTGTAGGACCCATTAACCCCCCTGCGAAAGGTACTCACACGGAATACATCATTGTTGCGACAGATTATCTTACCAAGTGGGTAGAGGCCAAGGCCACAAAAAAGAATGATGCACACACGACTGCAAAACTCTTATTTGAAAATGTCTTTACAAGATATGGATTTCCTATAGAGTTAGTGAGCGATCGAGGAGCTCACTTTCTAAACCAGGTTATTGAATATTTGCTACAGGATTTTATGGTGATTCACAAGAAATCCGCACCATATCATCTTGAGGCCAATGGTCATGTGAAAAGCACTAACAAGATCCTTTGTAACGTACTGATGAAACTCGTGAACAACAAACGTTCAGGTTGGGACAAATAGGTACACCACACTGTTTGGGCATATTGACAAGACCGTACTCAATGCAACTCCCTTTCAGATGGTTTAACGATGAATTGTCATCAAGAATAATGGACTTGGAACGATTAAGAGAAACTATGCTGAAAGCAGCAGCAGGCATATATGCAGCAAAGAAACGACAGACAACTTATTTTGATGCACATGTGAAGGATAAAGGCTTAAAAGAAGGAGATTTAGTCCTAGTGTATACGTTGAAACAACACACATGGAAACTAGAATACGGACCGATGATCATTAACAGACTCTTGACAAGTGGAGTGGTACAATTAGCCACCTTAGAAGGAGACATAATGCCTAATTACATTAGTGGCTGTAGAGTCAAGCTTTATCAGGAACCTCTTACTGAGGATATGCTTAGAAGACTCATGTTGGCAAAGAAACGTAAGGAGGAAGAAAATAGAACACATGCTGAAGCTCTGGTAGAAGCTACAGAACGCATCAAGCGCATGAAGCTAAGAAGACAAGGACTAGGGAGAGAACATTATGACCATTTGGAAACAACACCCAGATACCCTATGGCCATGTGTCAAGTAAAGTCAACCACTCGTCCTAGCATAGTGGATAGGAGACCATTCATTACAGTTAGGCTAGAGCACGGTGTTGGCATCCTCTAGGAAGAAGCAAGTACATGCATACACGTAGATCTAGCACTGATGCAACCAATCAAATTTTTTCAATCCTCACATTATTTTAAAAGTGATTCTCATCACTAAAAACCATTGTAAATACCGGTTCACCTTTTTGTAGCTCCATTTTGTGCAAGCCGAGGAGTCCTCGAGCATGAGGAGCTTTAGAAGTATTTGCCTACCAAGTTTTGTAATTTTTAGAGCTCGTTTGAGCCTCCAAAATAGCTTAGGAACCTAATTTTTAACTACATCGGACACCAGGACTGAACAGGACCAAAGCTAGTCAAAAACTATAAATAGAGCTAAAGAGCTCATTTTTGAGGCTAGCTTGTTGTAGATTTGAAGTTGTATGAGAACTCTTTTGCAATAGAAGTGATTCCATTGTCTCTCTCTCTTTGTTGTTTCCTTGTGTGCGCGTGTGTGTATATGTGTGTGCATGTTAGTGTGCTTCTCACTCACACATTTGTGCCATCACTTGTTCGAGGTCCTCATACCATCCTCAGGTCTTCCCGGATTGACATTAAAGGAGGTGCTACTCATCACTGAGGCATGTGGTTGTGAGGGGAAATGATGGTGTCGATGTGTGGGTAGAGACAAGTGGGTGTCCCATAGCTGGTAGATGAGAAGGTTGACTTATTATGGTTTGATGAATGGCAGGATGACCTATATGAGGTTCAGAAAATGGACTATAACTAGTGGAGATAGGGAAAGGTAGGGATGGGAAAAGTGTGGCGTGTGATATAGGTTCACTAAAGGTGACTGTTGGTGGTTCAGGAAGGCTAGTGGTGAGGGTTTTGATGGGTGGTGCCGACGGCGATGGTATCTGTGTGCTTTTGTCGGGGGCACTAGTGTCAATGGGACTGGTCATTTGAATGTCTTCTTGAGCTGTGGTCGAGAGTGAGGTAGAAACTTCCATGTAAATCATCTTACCCCTTCGCGATCTTGTGTCCAGTCACCATTGGTCGTATTGAATAGGAGGACGATGTATCATAGTCCGCATTGCTACTACAATTCCGCATGTGTCTGCTAGAAGATTCAAAGATTCGATGAAGTGAGGGTCCACATTTTCTGCTTGCAGCATCTAATTCACCATTGCTCTGTTTGCCTCTTTTGATAACTTATGCCTTTTTTGTACTTGTTTGATAGTTTCATATAGCTGCCTGAGTTGAGGAGTGTATGCAGGGGCTTCCTCTTCACTCTCCTCTGATTCATGCCCCGGTGCCTCCCCTCGTTCATGTGTGTCTTCAACATGAATGTGTTGTGCTTCATCCTCCCAATGTACTCTTCGTTCTCCGTGATGTGGGCGTCCTTTATGGGATGATGATTCGGGACCTTCAGTGTCTGAAAAGAACTCACCATCGGATAGTTGCATGGTTTGCAAGAAGGTCTCAAAGTCAAAGGAGGTATCGTCCGCTAATTCATTCATGGAGGCAAACTCAACATCCATGGGTAACATAGGGGCTGACGGAGTGGGTTGAGTAATGCCCTCTGTCTGTGATCGTTGGAGATGGATAGTGAATGGGGCCACCTGTTGTTCTTCTCTATGGGAGGTTTTCGTGGTGGACTCGCGAGGGAATGGGGACATGGGAAAGACATCCACGCATTCATTTAGCTGGTTGAACTCCTGGTTTCCATCCTTGGAAAAGCTGTAGCTGTGAGTAAGTAAGTGCCCGTGTGATCGGCACATCGTAAGCTAGACATCTGTATATGATTCTGGTAATGGCAGAGCAACCATTCAGAGAAGGCTCCCTCACTCCCTGTTTGCCTGCTTCATATAATTGATCGAGAATCCACACTGGCATTTTAATAGGTAAACTCCCTGTCTCCGCTAAGTGTAGACCATACCAAATCTTCTTGTGAGGCTGTGTGAACCGAACTTGAGCAGGAAATGCAAAATGCTGAAGGCACATGCGCAACGGTATGACAATGTTTGGAGTGAGGGCACACATATCTTTCAACTTCTTGAGCTTAATGTTCTTCATAGATTCTGGTATCAAAGGGTCTCGATCAGAGGGCACATGTGTGTCGTACATCTGGAGGGCCTCCTTAATTAAAGTTATGTTCAGCTCAAACTTTTTCATCTCCTCGTGGTTCGATAGAGAGGGCACAAGGAATGTTCTTGACTGATCACGATCTCTTGTCACTTTAAGAGTTGCAATCAAATAGTAGCATCTGAGGAAATCTGGCTTAGGTAGGGATGCACTAAAGTAGTCCTTCAATCCCGCTTTCTGCCAAATATCTTGAAGAGCTGCTACATTTTGTAGTGCTTCAAACTCTCTTGAGAAGAACTGAAATGACACCATACTCCTCCAAATTCCAACTTTGACTCCCAAATGTGGTATGCATCCCCCAAATCTCCTAGCATCTCATTGAACCAATGAGAGTGTCCTTTTACTCTTTTTCTTAAGCCACTTGGTGGATCCAAGATGGGAAGTCATCTCACATTTAGATACTCTTCAGGCCTAGCTGTCAATGGGGCCTCCACCGGCATGGTCTCCCAATCAACTTGAGAACTAGTGCCTGCCTGGGAGCTCGTGCCTGCTTCTGCTGCCATGAGACTTCTTGTAGTTGTTGATGCTTATCTGCTAGAAGAAGAGAGACACATTAGTGTTGCATAGGAAACAGGATGTAATGGTGTTCCCTCTACAATACTAACATGACATTCCAAGTGGTTAGGGATTAGGGTGTGAGGTGTTTGTGATAGGTGTGAACGTTGGTTAGTAGGTTAGTGTCATCCTAGATGCATACTTTGGATGTGCAATGTGCTCAAAATGCACCTACATCAGAGTGGATGGATTTACAAAATTGGGTCAGGGGGTTTGATGCATGGTTTAAGTCTCCAAACTTTGATTGTGGAAGCATAGCTTTTAGGGGTGATGACATGGAAAGGTCTATGGACTGGATTGTGTTGGATTTGGGACCTTTTGGGTACCCATTTCTCAACATTCCTAGGTGTGATTGAAGGTGTGGTGATGTGAAGTGTAGATGTTTGCCCTAGGATGGGAGCCAGGAGTGCTTGTGAGTATTGATTCGATCTTGGAGGTGGAGTTATTTGCGCTCGTAAGCAGGCCTTGGGCACCCATATCTGTCTAGTATTTGGGATAGCCTTCATTGACCACTTTGGAACCCAAATAGAAATGGTTTGTCTAGATTGATGCCTAAGGTATTCCTTCGTTGTAATCTTTGACGCTGCAGCTCGTTTGGTGCTTCTTTGGGATCCTGTCTCTAAAGCTAAAGGTTGTTCACCTTTGCGTACCCAGATCTACTTCATGCCACGGGGTACTCCATATTGCAAGGGTTGGTGCTCATGCTTCTTGATCATCGGCCTCCTCAGTGTCGTGTGTTGCCCAACTTGTTTTCCTCGAATCCTCCTTGGAAAAGAAGGAAATTCCTCATTGACTTTTGTACCTTTGTCAAGGGTGACAATCTTCTGCACCATAGAACTTTGGACAAGATTAGCATCGTTATCTTTATGTGGGTTCCTGGAGGGACTAGGATTTGGTGCCTTTTCTAGTGGCCTAAGTGCTTGGTTTTCTAATTCAATCATGAGGTGATTTTGGCCTACCCAAGCCTGAAGAAGTCCACTTCTTAGGTTGAGGTTGACTGCATGATCGTAGATCCACTCTTGGCCCAAGACAAGAGGTTCGATAAGATCCTCATCTTCACACACTAGCACTTTTACTGCCATTCAAACCTCTTGAATGTAGAGGGGAAGTTACACCTCTCCCATGCAAGGGGTTTGAACACCTCCCAACCCTATCAGATATGCCTCTAGTTTTACCTTCAATTGCAATTCTTGGTAGTAAGATAGCCGAACTGCACTAGTGGCCGCACTTGAGTCAATTAAAGCTTTCACTGTCCTTCCACTCTCTCCTTGTCCTACTTCTAGGGTCACGAAAGGTCGTTGATCAACTATCCTATGGGACCGTTCTCTTGAAGCCTCGCACATG
Organism: Ceratopteris richardii; assembly: GCA_020310875.1. Classification (NCBI taxonomy): domain Eukaryota; kingdom Viridiplantae; phylum Streptophyta; class Polypodiopsida; order Polypodiales; family Pteridaceae; genus Ceratopteris; species Ceratopteris richardii. The sequence goes on from CM035419.1 coordinate 72,302,669, forward strand.
GCCATGTGATAACCTAGAACTTCTTGGTTGTTAGGCATAGGTTGATCTCTACCTTGTCTTCTCAATTTCATTCATCGGATGCATTCTAAAGCTTCTACCTGTGCTTCTCGAATTCACTTTTCCTCTTCCTTACGTTTCTTTGTAGTATTGAGTCGATTTAGCATCTCTTTCATTAGGGGGTTCTTGATATAACTTGACTAGCATCCGCTTATGTAACTTGGTAGGATGTCACCTTCTAGAGTGGTTAGTTGTACTGCTCCACTTGTGGAGATCCTATTGATAATTGGTCCATAGCCTCTCTTCTCTAATTTTCGGGCATGTTGCTTCAAGGTGTAGACTAGGACTAGGTCTCCTTCTTTCAAGCCCTTATCCTTCACATGTGCATCAAAATATGCTTTTTGCCCCTTCTTGGCTGCATAAATTCCTGTTGCAGCTTTCAATTGTGTTTCTCCTAATAGTTCAAGATCAAAGATTCTAGAGGACAACTCATGGCCTGTCCAATCATGTTCTTGTGCTACTTTCAAGGTAGGTATCAAAAGGTCCAATGGTAGCACTGCATTTTGGCCAAACACCATCTGAAAGGGTGTGGCTTGGATTACCGTTTTATAGGCAACTCTGTATGCCCAAACATCATGATGTAGCTATTTGTCCCAATCAGAGCGTTTATTATTAACTAATTTTGTTAATACATTGCATAGAATCTTATTTGTGCTCTCAGCCTGTCCATTAGCTTGTGGATGATAAGGGGCAGACTTCTTATGTATCACCAAGAATTCTAGGAGAAGGTTTTCTATGTCTTCATTCAAGAAGTGCGTGCCTCTATCACTCACTAACTCTATTGGCAATCCGTATCTGTTGAATACATTCTCAAATAAGAACTTAGTTGTTGTCTGGGTGTCGTTCTTCGTTGGAGCTTTTACTTCTACCCATTTGATTAGATAGTTCGTGGCCACAATAATGTATTCAGCATAGGAACCCTTAGCTGGTGGATTAATAGGACCGACAAAGTCTATTCCCCACTTAGAGAATGCACATCCACCTATCATAGGTTTCAACGGCATCTCATCTTTACGTATACGGTACTGGGTTTGCTGACAAACATCACACCTCTTCACATAGGTATGTGCATCCATATGAAGTGTGGGCCACCAAAGACCTGCAAATAGTGTTGCCTTGATCACCCTATCTGGTCCAAAGTGTCCTCCTGCTACACCTTGGTGAGCAGTTTCCAAAATCTTGATATATTCACTCTCGTGGACACATAATCTAAGATACCCATCTTTTCCTCTTCTGTATAGATTATCTCCAATGAGAGTATAATCTAAAGCTTCTTGTTCTAAACTCCTCTGTTGATCCAATTTCATATCCTGGGGAAAGGTTCTCGTCCTCAAAAAGGTTACTAAGGGTTCACTCCAATCTGGCACTAAAGACACTCGATAAAGAGTGGCATGTTCCACGGGTGGTTTAGTGTGGCAGGTTGAACATTCTTTGCACATCCTATGGACATCTGCTTCCATAGTTGGCCAGTGCACTCCGAGTCTCCTAAGTGTTTGTAGAGTTCTTTGCCTTGAATAGTGTTGCTCTAATGCACCCACATGTGCTAATTGCAACCACTTTGAGTGCTCATCCTCTTCCACACAACAAGCTAATATTTCTTGATTTGTATGTTTGTACACACTTCCTGCCATGATTTGGTACTTCTGGGCTTTTACTACCTCCCTATCTTGAGTGTTTACTACTGGATGTTTAGGCCCATACATCAATACTGGCACTAAGGTCTTGGCCCATTGTGGTACAACTTCCAAATTAAATAGGTAAGCATCAGGAAGGTCATCTGACACTCCTTGTGGGGCCTCTCTAGATGTGAGCCTAGAGAGATGGTCTGCTCTCAATTGAGTTTTGTCTTTCCTCACCACAACCTCAAAGTCATATTCCATTAGTAAGAGAAACCATCTTAGTAATCTACCTGTATTGCATGGATTGTTTACCAAGTACAATAGTGCCTGATGATCAGTAAAAGATTTAAACTTATTTGCAAGCAAAAAGTGTCTAAATTTCTTAACCGCATATACCATGCCTAATCCTTCTCTTTCAGTAGTGGTATAATTTCGTTCAGCTGCATTCAACTGTCTACTAGCATAGGCAATTGGAAGATCCATACTACCTTCTCTCGTAGGTTGTGCTAGCACACATCCAATAACATAATTGGATGCATCCACATGGACATGGAATGGATTGTTCCAATCTGGTGTAGTCAAGATTGGTGTTGAACACAATCGCCGTTTAAGCTCATTGAAGGAATTCTCACATTCATCAGTCCACTCAAAATTGGTCAAAAGTCCGTACAGAGGCTTTGCAATGATGGCATACATGTGTATAAAACGTCGATAATAGCCACAATGCCCCATGAAAGCTTGTACTTCCTTGACATTCTTTGGCCTAGGTAGTTCTGCAATAGCTCTCACTTTCTCTTCGTCAATGGATATGCCGTTCTTTGACACTATGTGTCCTAGAATCTTGCCTTGCTTGACCATGAAAACACACTTTTCTTGGTTCAAGGAGACTTGATATTCTCTACATTTATCAAAGATTTTTCTGAGTTCAGGTATATGTGTCTGTCTAATGTTGGAATGAGCACAGAGATCATCAACATAGACTTCCAAATTCTTCCTCAGGAACTCTTTAAACACATGACACATCAGTCTCTAGAAGGTTGCAAGCACATTGGTAAGCCCAAATGGCATAACCTGAAAAGCAAACATGCCCCACTCTGTGGCAAAAGCTATCTTATGCTGATCTTCTAGTGCAATGGCCACTTGATTGTAACCAGAGAACCCGTCCAAGAAGCTGTACATTTCCTTGTCTGCTAGCCTTTCTAATAGATGCTCAATGATCGGAAGTGGATAACTATCTCTGATAGTGGCTGCATTAACCTTCTTCAAGTTAATGCATACGCGTAGTTTTCCATTCTTTTTGGGCACCACTATAATGGGAGAAACCCATTCAGTGTGCTCGATTTCATAGATGAATCCAGCTTCAACTAAGCGATCTATCTCTTCTTTGATCTTGGCAACATAGTTATCATTGTATGTGTATGGCTTCTGTTTAGAGGGTCTGGCATATGAGGTCATGGGGATCGTGTGGGAGCATATGTCGGGGTCTACACCTTTCAGGTCCTTGTAGCTCCAAGCGAATACATCTATGTACTCTCTTAGCAAAGCTATCAACTCTTGCTCTTCTTCTTCCGTCAGATCATGTCCTATGTAGGTGCATCTTTCTTCTCCTTCTTCTATGGCTACAACTATTTTATTGGTGGTTTCCTTGTTATCATAGGCCTCTCTTGATTGTGCCTCATGTTTAGGCATTCTTACCATGACTCTCCTATCTTCTATTTCATACTTTTTGAAATTCTCGGGAACCTCAAACAAAGATTCTTCCTCTTCTTGTGTGACTTCTCTCTTCTTCCTCTTCTTGCCCTCATTCTTAGCGGTTACTTGTGTGGTTAATCTCACATCATTTGTAAGCTCTTCATGTATTTGAGGGTGAACTTCTACTTCATAGAAGTATTCTTTGTTTGATGCAAAAGGTGGGTCCATAATGATTGACTCTAGATCGGAGTCACTTGCATCCTCAAATGCATCAGTGCTAGGTTCACATTCTTCAATAACCGAATCACACATGATTGGCTCTATTGAGAAGACTGAAATGTCATAGCCCTCCTCATCACAGTGGGGTGTCCATTGTTCTTCATTGATGGCTACATCCATAGTTGCTAAAATCTCTGCCCAACCATGAGGTTCAAACCCTTCATCAGGAAATACTACAGGTGCATAGGATGCATCTTGAATTGATCTATGAGTTTCCTTCGCACCTATTTCTCTGGCTTTCTCTTTTTTCTCGGTTACATTCTAGAGATGGGATGATGCCAATCCTCAAAAGCAAGGGTCAACCAACTCAAGAAGAATGAGAGAGGTTAAACACATGGTGTTGAAAGGATGCTCTAGCAAGGTCATATATTCTTAAATCAGTCTTTGATTTATTTATTTCCACACGTCAGGAGTTGCAAGTCTTCACAAGAGACTTGGAATGCTCTTGAAGCATTCTTCTCATCAAGTACTAAGGCAAGGAAGAATCAACTATGGATGGAATTCACCACACTCAAGAAGATGCCCAAGCAAAGCGTGATTGATTGTATCACCAAAATGAAGGACATAGCAGACCAACTTGGAAGCATTGGAGAAATCATTTATCAAGAGCATATATTAAGGCAAGCGATCAATGGAATAAAGGTAGATGACAAATGAGAAGTTTTCGCCACAGGCACGGACCTCTACATGGACATGTAGGTTCTTGATTTCAACATCCTCAAGGTACAATTGTTCACACATGAGGCAAAGCTTATGAATAATGGAGACAACTCAAATGTAATCAATGATCTACTCTCTATACAAATAAGAATAAGAACAAAAATAGCAAAGACAAAGGTAAAAAGTCTGATGATGAAGGTAGCACCTCTCAAGCAAACCTTCCACGAAGAGGTAGAGGCTCAAGACAAAGAGGCTGAGGAGGAAGACAAGTTAGGGGGAGAACTCAAAGCTCCTCTATATGTTCTATATGTGTCTTAACTAATCAAATTATTGAGAATTACTTCAGGAATTCTAGAAATGAAAGAGGAAGAGGTACAAAGGAGGCTATGGAAGCTCAATAGGTAGATTCAACAACAAAAATGGTTACAACAACAACTCATACAACAACAATAATTATCAAGGAGGATACATAGGAAGGAGAGACTATAGTAATTATCTAGATGATCAAACCCAAGAGGATTCATTACTTCTGATGAACATGGCCATGACGTAAGGTAAAACAGATAAACATTATTCTATATAGACTCGGGTTGCTCCAATCATGTAGCATGGAATGTAGCTCTACTCTTAGACTTGGAAGATCCAAGGAATAGACATGAAGTCCAAACAGGAGATGACACAAGGCATCCAATGGAGAAGATAAGCAATGTGAAGACTTCATATGGTAATATGAACCTATTGATCAAGGTATTGTATGTGCCAACCATCTCCAAAAACCTAATACGTGTAGGTCATATTGTTGAAAAAGGATTGCAAATCAACTTCACAAAGAATGGAGCATTTTTTGAGGATCCACATCAGGGAGTCAAGAGGATAGCAAAAGGAGAAAAGTCAGGTAGACTATTTACATTTGAGCTTCAAGATAGAAACATTGCATTGTTAACTTATGGTAGCCAAACCCGATCAGAGTTGGAAATTTGGCACAAGAGGTTAGCTCATATAGGTGAAAGGGCTCTGACCAAATCACTAGAGATCATAGTGCACTTGGTCTACCAAATATCTCCAAACAACACAAGATCTACTAATGTAGTGCCTGCCAATTTGGTAAGTCTGATAGACAACCATCCACAAATTCATGGAGACCTATTGGAGCTAGTCCATACAGATGTATGGGGACCAAGCAAGGAGCCTTCAATCTCTAGATCCACATATTATGTGTCATTCATTGATGATTGTAGCAGATGGACAATATTATACTTTATGAAGCATAGGGATGAAGTGTTCTCATGTTTTAAGAAATATCTAGCACGTGTAGAAAATCAAACAGGTAAGACTTTGAGGAGGCTAAGGTCAGATGAAGGGGAGGAATATTTCTCCCATGACTTTAGTTCTTATCTCCAAGATAGGAGAATCAAAAGAGAAATTACGACTAGGTATACTCTAGAGAAAAATGGAAAAGCAAAAAGAAGAAATAGAACCATAGTGGAGGCTGCAAGTTCAATGCTACATGAGAAGAAGTTTCCCAATTACTTATGGGTTGAGGTTGTATCCACAACCACCTATTTGATAGATAGACTCCCATCAAGAGAACTAGATGGGATGACACCTTATGAAGCATGGAATGGAAGAAGACCTAGCCTTCCTCATTGCAGGATCTTTGGATGCATAGCATATGCACACATACCTTCACAAATCAGAGGCAAATTAGATCCAAAGGTAGAGAAATGCATATTCATTTGTTATGACCTTAAACAAAAAGCTATAGGCTATATAATCCAAGCAACAAAGGTTTTATTGTAAGTAGAGTGCAGAAGATGAGAGATGTGGTAGAATCTTATCAAAAAACTATAATAAGATCTACTAAAGAGAAAAGGAAGCCAAAAAGATATGGTTATGATACCTGTTTAGTCATTAAACATTCACTATACATAGCATACAACTGAAACTCTGAAGAACCATCTACATATGAAGAAGCCAAGAAGGAACCAGAATGGAAAAGTGCCATGGAAGAAGAAATAAAATCTTTGTAAGAAAATCAAACTTGGGAATTGGTACCCAAGAAGCCATGTATAAAGATCATTGGCTCAAATTCTACATAAAAGGTAAAGGTGAATTATGATGGCTCAATTAACAGCTACAAAGTAAGGCTTGTAGCCAAAAGGTTTGCAAAAACCCAAGGTATTGATTATGAAGAGACATTCTCACCTATTGGAAAAATGCCTACAATCAGAGTACTCATGAGTGTTGCATCTTCCAAGAATTCGAAGATATCTCAAATGGATGTTAAAAATGCTTTTCTAAATGGTTAGATTTCAGAGGAGGTATATATGGGTCAGCCTCCTAGTTTCGAAGATCAAACATACCATGAACATGTGTGCAGGTTGAGGAAAGCCTTGTATGGCTTGATGCAAGCTCCTAGAGCTTGGAATTATAGACTTGTCACTTACTTGCAGGATAAAGATTTCATTGTAAGCAAGGCATATCCTTCCCACTTCATTAAGAGGAATCATTCAAAGGACATATACCTTTATGTACATGTAGATGTCATAATCATTATAGGTAATGATGTAGATAGAATCAGGAGGATCAAAGCTCAAATGAAAGAAGAGTTCAAGATCAGTGATCTTGGCCTTCTCACATACTTTCTAGACCGGGAAGTGGTATATACAAAGGAAGGTGGGTTTCTCACTCAAAGAAAGTACATTAGAGATATGCTCACCAAGTTCAAGATGGAAAATAAAAAGGTTGGAGGTACACCCATGGAGGTAAATATGAAGCTAAGTGTTCATGAAGGTGAGTTAATTGAAGATGTTACTAGCTATCAAAGCTTATTTGGGAGCTTGAATTATGCTACTCTTACTAGAGTAGATATATGCTATGGAGTTAGTGTGCTGAATCAGTTCATTCACACTCCAAAGAAACCTCACATGGAAGCAGCCAAGAGAATTTCGAAATATCTAAAGGGTACAATCAATGAAGGGTTGTACTATCCATAAAAATCTGATATAGATGTTAAAATCTTCTCTGATCTAGATTGGGAAGGCTCTAAAGATGATAGGAGAAACACATCTGGTTATTTTACTTTTGCAGGCACTAAATTGTTCTCATGTCCATCCAAGAAGAAACCCACTATTGCTCTTTCATCAATAGAAGATGAATACAAAGGACTTGAAATGCTACACAAGAAGCTATGTGGATTAGAACCCTATACTTAGATTTAGGGTTGAGCACTTCAACTCCATATATATTTGGAGACAATATTAGCTCATTACATCTTGCTACTAACCCTATCTATCATGCCAGGACAAAACATACAAAAGTTTACTACCATTATTTCAAGGAAATATCATGAGTAAGGAGATACAACTCATATATGTATCTACACATCAACAATGTGTAGATATGATGACAAAAAAAATCGATGGAAGAAAAATGAATAAGTTCAAATCAATGATTGGATTATAGGAAATCCTCAAGGAATAAAGACTCAAGCATCTTAGGCTTGAGGGGGAGCTTTTGGTGCAATTAGCAAGCCTAAATGCATTTCTAAAGCCTTAGGACTACACATCCATATATCCCTTTCCAAGAGAGTCATGCATGTGAACCTATGCTAGTCAATTTTGGAAAAGCTACCTTGGATAAATGTAACTGTCAAAATATAATAGAATCTCGTGGATTTAGGAGACTCAAGCCATGAATTGATTGATGAATTAATCAAATCAATTATGTTCCTAAAGTGTAGGATCACTTTAAGGTGAGGGAAAATTGAAATTCAAACTAAAAAATATGAGTATAAATAGAGATGCTTTTAGTCATGCGCTAAGAGATCTATTCTCAGAGACATTGAGATACATCAATGAGCATACATTGAGCTCACCTTATGTATGAGTAGTCCACTACACTTCCCTTTTATCATATAATCATTAGCATATACATTTTGATACATTTCTTCAAGTACATCTCTGTCTACTGTTCTCTACTGCATCTTCATCATTATAGTGATTTTGTGGAATCGATTTCTCTGTGTATACCCATGCATTTGCTATAGTTTAACTGGATATAGTTAGATTAAGATGTTTACTACTTGCATATAAATTTTCATCAAGTTTGGTTTACGGGATTGTGTGAGCATAGAAGGTGACTGTGTCTACATACCTTCTACATCCTGAAACGTTAGGATGACCCCCTTGACTTGTTAGAATCATTTCTTAGTTTATGGTACATCTAAATTGACTTTAATTATTTAGCTATACACTCCAATTAGATGTGTGAAAAGGCTCACTGGTGAGTTCATACCAGGTTGTGAGCTTTGAGTATAATACATGCACTTCTATTCCCAAAATAAAAGGTTTCTTCACATTTCTAGGATAAACAAGTTATCTATTTTGATGAAAACATTTGGGAATCATGTTCCAAAGCACTTAGTGGTTCCAAATGAATTATTGTGAAGCTAAAGGATTATATTAAGCATCCCTAGAGTTAACTTGATAGGTGTAGAGTAGCTTTTGTGCAACACTAGCTCATCTCTAGAACCTATCTATGACCTCTCAGTCACTCTAGAGTTGCCATCGTACTTATCTCATAGCCATTGGAGTCATCCAACACCTCCAAAAATTTTACTATTACATACATGTGAAGTTTCATCATCATCCTCAACTGTTGTGCATTGTTGTCTATTTACAGTTCAAGTATGCTAACTTATCAAAGCCATTGAAGTAAACCTATGGTGCCACTCTCTTATTCGATGCTTGGATCATAAAGATAACACCCTAATGAGTTTATTTATGCAAGGATTTGATTATTGGAGCTCTATGTGTAGATATATGAATCAATCTCTATGATTGTGTATGTGCACTATCTACTTTGTGAAATTTTGGGATCATATCTATGAGCTCTTAAGTATATTGCTCACTCTCTAGACACTTCAAATTCATGATATAACTTAGAATAGCTCAAATACTGTGCTGTTAGAAAATGTGCAAGTAGTAGGTTATGAGTATTGAATGTTTTTTTGAGCGCCTTCTTCCATAAAAAGAAGATTTTCCCTTCATGTTCAAAATCTAAAACATTTGTCTTGAATCACACATTTGAGATCAATTCTTCTATTATGTTCATATTTATGCATCATTTAAAAGGTTAGGGAGTCTACTAGAGCCTCTAAGAAAGAAAAAGGTAGGTCTAGAGTAGGTTTTTAAAAAGACCCTCTCATTCATGTACTTTGTGATCACCTCCTCACATAGACTTTGAGAAAATTATTAGTAAGACCATTGATGCTTGGGATCTTGCCTTTGGGAAGGGATTTAATGGTGCCAATGAATTCTCTCTTAGACAAAGTCTCTTCAAGCCACTAAACAATAGCAAGCAGGGACCTTTTTGGTCATGAAACTCAAGATGTAGGTGATACATTCTCTCCATCTCATGGTTATAAGAGATGAGTGCTCGAGAATCTCTTTGTAATGGTTGGATTTGAAATCATGGTTATCTTTCTCTATGTAGCACTCGAGCCCAATTTGGATGACCATATTTGAGAGGAATTCTTTTAGTTTTGTTGAAAACGACTAGAGAAAGAATGGGAGGATGGAAAGCTTGATCCACAAGGGCATCTTTGTGGCTTTCAATTCATTTGGGGTGAATTATTAGAAGTGTTTGAATAGATATGTAGCAGTACATTAGACCTTCCATGTACGAGTATGAAAGGCCCAAATGACCATTTCTTCACTCTCAACGATGAGAATGCGGTTAGAAAAAAGAAATTAGCACTTTCTAACAATGATTCCCCAAGCAAACATTCCTTAAGCCATTTTTTAAAGGCTTCATTCAAGGACTGAGACCCAAAATCTCATGAATAACACATATTTTCCCAAGTTTTTGCATTTTAATGGTGAGACTAAGGGGGGCTGAATTCCAAAGACAGAAACACGGGTCTTAGTTCACCTCCAAAGTTAATAATCTTGGTATGAATCCCTCTTTGGAGACAACACACTAAAATCCTTCTTACCTTCTTATTCTAACAAGAGTTTAATTTCATCTTCACATTCGATTGAAAGATGTATGTGCCATGAAATAAGGAAGTTGGCACAAAGATTATCCAAAACCTCAATAACCATAAAGTGTTACTTGATCCCACTTGAATGGTGATGGATCAAGTACTTGGCATCACAAGTGAAGCAACATGCAGCATGGGATGATGCTTTGAGGAAATTCAGAGAAATTTGATGATGCCTTGAGCCAATCCTAAGGATGAGGCCCTCAACTAGGAATCACAAAAGTAGAGTCACTAGTCTCAACCTAAGCATCATGAGGACTTGGACCCCTCAACCTAGAGACAAGATCGATCAAGAGGGGAAGATTAAATCAACAAATAGATGGCTTCAATTACTATAATTATTAGTGACAAAAATTAAAATTTTTGATTGATAAAAGCAAAAGAGTATACACTATCAAATCACTATGTTCAACCAAGAACGATAACAATCATTATCGCTCAATCTTAATCTATGAGATTGGAGATTATTTCTTTTATGAAAAGGCTACTTTGGATGGTAGGTTCTTAGGTTGCATTTATTGGCTCAAATAATTAAAAATAGTGAATGAGTTTGAAAAAAATAGGTTTTTTTAATATCCATGAATAAAGAATTATATTACTTCTTTTTCTATCAAGTCTTTAGTTTGACAATTTTTTTTATCGAAAAGCTTTTTTATCAAAAAGGTTTTCAATTGAAAGTGCTTTCGATCAAAAACTTTTTCACTTGAAGGTTGGATGTGTTAAAAA
>CM035419.1:72318747-72516247 GCA_020310875.1 Ceratopteris richardii
GAAGCTTGGAGCACAACACACAATAGTGAATGTATTACTAGAGAATGTACAAAGATAAGTAGCCTATTAGGGCAATAGGCATATATACAAACCGGGGGGAAAAAAACCTCCTAAAGAGGGAAAAAAGTGCCCCGGCGGTCCTAGTGTGTTCACACACATCACTACCTAAATATATCAACAAATCCCCCCTGGGAGTGATGCGGTGAACAAGGAGCTCGCACTCATGTATAAGGAAGTGCCAAGCTATGTGGAAATCACTCCACAAAAGGAAGTAAGCCCAAAGCTTTGCAAAAAGCTTCAAACTTCTCCCTAGGCAGAGCCTTCGTGAAAAGGTCTGCAATGTTCTCCTGCGTGGGCACATATGCCAAGCTGATCTCCCCAGCAGAGAACCTTTCCCTGACATAGTGATAATGCACCTCAATGTGCTTAGTGCGAGCATGGAACACAGGGTTCCTTGCAATTGCCAATGTGCTCTGACTGTCAGTGAAGATGGTGGTGGAAGAAGACTGGCCAACACCTAAATCATCCATAAGGCGTCTGAGCCACACACACTCAATAGTCGCTGTGAAAGCTGCCCTATACTCAGCCTCACAACTGGAAGTGGCCACAGTAGGTTGCTTCTTTCTCAACCAAGATATACATGAGCTACCAAACATGAAGCAAAAACCACTGGTTGACACACAAGTGTCATAGCAACTAGTCCAATCTGAGTCAGAAAAAGCATGCAAATCTAGCGGTAGTGATCCCCCCTTGGGATAAAACAACCCAAGTAGACAAGTACCACTCAAGTAACGAAAGATGCGCTTAGCCGCCTTCCAATGCGTGACTCCTGGGCAATGCATAAACCTGCTCATGTGTGAGACAACAAACTGAATATCTTGCCGAGTAATGCATAAGTAAATCAAGCATCCAACAGCCTGCTGATAGAGAACAACATCAAATGCATCTCCAACATCATGAAGACTCAATCGTACACCTGTCTCCATAGGAGTGGCAATAGGCTTACAGTCTTCAATGCCAAAACGCTGCAATAATGTGTCAATATATTTCGTTTGACACAAAGCCAGTCCACCATCAACTTGCATAAACTGAATGCTTAAATAGTGGTGCAAATGCCCCAAATCAGACATCTCAAATGAGGCATGCAAATCAGCCTTGAAATCAGCAATATGCTTCTCAATAGGACCAGTGAGCAGCATGTCATCAACATAGACAACAATGATAGAAGCACATCATTAGCACGCTTAACATATAAGGTGCTTTCAGTTGGACTGTTCTCAAAATCATGTGCAACCAGATAGGCATGTATCTTCTTATACCAAGCATGTGGTGCTTGCTTTAAACCATATAATGCCTTCTTTAACCTGCACACCTGGTTTTCATGCCCTTTTTGCACAAAGCCACGTGGTTGAAAAACATACACTTCTTCATGCAAATCACCATTCAGAAATGTTGTTTTGATGTCCAACTAATGTACATTCCAACCATGATGGGCTACAAGTGCACAAATGCTCCGAACAATAGTCATACGGCATGTAGGTGCAAAGGTCTCATCAAAATTAATGCCTCTTCCCTACGCATAACCCTTTGCAACAAGCCTAGCCTTATACCTGTCAACTGTACCATGAGGTTTACTCTTCAGCTTGTATACCCACTTAGTGCCAATGGCCTTCTTGCCAGGAGGCAAGTCACATAAAGACCATGTACCATTCTTCATTATAGCATCATATTCAGATTGCATAGCAGCCATCCAATTTTTTGAATTCTGTGCTTCATCAAAAGAAACACGCTCATTCTCATAATAGAGACTAGACGCACCCATAGCATAGGAATCTGATGCAAAGGAGGCACTATGAGAGCCTGCACGAGTACGATATGAAAAAGGTGCATCTAATTTGCTGTCACGCAAAGTCTGCACTAGCCCTTTTCGCATAGTTTTTGCCTGCTCAATATCAGCTCTCTCATCAACAAGTGCATCATGTAAATCTGCATCAGAAATGGAATGATCTACATCATCATATGAAACCTACAAAGGCTGAGAAGTTGCTTCATTAGGACCAGCACTAGACTGTCCACCTATAAAAAGAGGCATCAAAGTATCATACATGTCTTTGGAGCTAACAAATGTCTCCTTAGTACATGAAAGCAATGGCTGAACAACATCTTCCACAAAGACAACATCACGGCTAACCAAAATGCGTTTAGTCTATGGATGATACAGACAATATCCTTTACTTTTAGAAGTGTACCCAACAAAAATACATTTTACTGCCTTATCATCCAATTTTCTACGATGTTGTTCAGGCACTAGTGCATATGCCAAACAACCAAAAACACGCAGATGAGCAACGGATGGCTTGCGATCATGCCAAGCCTCATATGGAGTGATAGACTACAGTGCTTTAGTGGGATACCTATTCAGTACATATGCTGTACACATGACAGCCTCAAGCCAGAAACTATGTGGTAAAGCCTGACTCTTGACCATGCACCTCGCCATCTCCATGAGTGACCTGTTCTTTCGTTCCGCAACTCCATTCTGTTGAGGTGTATATGACACTGTACACTAGTGTTTTATCCCACGTTCAGCCAGAAATGCATTAAAATCAGAAGACATATATTCCCCCCCTCGATCAGAACGGAGGGTGCCCATTTTACATGTTGACATATTTTTAGCCAAAACCAAAAACTGTTTAAAGCGCATGAACACTTTGGACTTTGCTTTGAGTGGATATACCCATGCATGCCTGAAAAAATCATCAATGAAAGTCACGAAGTAAAGGTAATTTCCAAAAGAGGGTGTCTGCATAGGACCATAGACATCACTATGTACAAGCTGCAATTTCTGTGTAGCCCGAACTGAACCATCTTTTGGAATGGAGGAACGCTGCATTTTGCCCAAAATACAGGCTTCACAAACATGTTTTCTAGGTGCCTCAAGTTTGGGCAAAGAGCACACCATTTCAGATTTATGTAGGCGTAGCAAACTAGCAAAATTCAGATGATCAAAGCATGCATGCCAAAGCTTTGCATCTGACATAGCCTAAGAATCATTTACAGCACCTGCCAAGTCATTTTCACATCTTTCATAGTCTATGAGCTTATACAACCCACGACATAAAATGCCAGAAGCACTAATAACATTGCCATTTGACAGATTATGAACTGTACATCTATCATCAACAAATTTCACAACCAAGCCAATCTTGGCTAATGCAGAAACTGATAACAGATTCTTCTTGATCCCTGGCACAAATAAAGCATCTGACAAAGTGAAAGAACTACCATCAGCAGTAGTCAAAATGATCTTATGAACTCCCATAACAGGATAAGAGGAGTTGTTGGTGCATGTAACAGTATTCCCTGTAGGGGTAGGCTCAAGTGAAGAGAAGAAACTACACTGCGAGGTAATATGTTTGGTCGCCCCACTGTCAAAGTACCAAACATCTGAGTCTACTGCAGACATGCACTGCTCATGAGAAGATGGGTCAAAACTGCAAACAGTAGTGAAAGCCCATTCTTCTTCCTGCACAAGATTGGCAGACTCCGTTTTTGGTGTAGATGCTTCTGCAACAACCATTCCAACCTCTTTCTTCTTTGCCTCTTTTGCAGCTAGTTTTGGACAGTTCTTTATGATATGATCATTCCCTTTACAGTACTTACAAAACAATTTCTGCTTTTCTGATTTTTTTCTCATCTTTGTCTTGGTTCTTCGAATGTGCAGCATTTGTAGATTTCTGCTTACTAGTAGAAGAAATCTATTTTCCTTTGCCCTTCTCACTAGCCAGGAAAGCTTGATCTACAACACGCATGATGGACATGTTCTGCCTGGACTGATCTTCCTGTAATAGAACAGAGACTAACTTCTCAAATGACAAGGCATTTGGATTGCCTTTCATCATCAACCAAAGAGTAGAAGCAAAACTCTGATATGAATCAGGAAGACCATTCAGAATGGTCTGCACAAGTGAGCTATCTGGTATAACCTCATCAGCAGAAATCAATTGTTCCTTCAAGTCTTTGATCTTTGTTAGGAAACTGTCCATAGAATCACGTTCATTCATGTGCTCACTCTCCAATTGTTTTCGGAGGTGAGCAACATGAGCCTCATTCCTAGCTTGGTACAATGTGGTAAGTGTATCCCAAGCATCCTTAGCTGTTCTGCAAGAGCAAATATGAGGAATAATGGCACGTTTGACAGACAAAGCTATCAATGCATGTGCCTGGGCATCTCTGCCATCCCAATGAATCTGCTCCACAATAGGTGCAGCAAAAACAGATAGCCTCTTTCTGATGCAAAGAAAAAAGACAATTAAATTAATAATAATCAGAAAACGTTAGTGAAACCAAAGTAAAATTGAGTGTATCTCAAAAAGTTGAACAGAACTACCCAGACGAATTCTGCTAGACCTGGAGCAGACTTCGAGACGCTTATACTGGTGAACAGAAACTCGTATATACCTTTGGCACAAAAAGACAAAATAGCCTACACGAGCACAACAATAGTGCGTTCGGAGGCCAAAACGAGCTCAAACCTTGAGTATGCTCACCAAATTTCGTGCGATTCTGAAACTGCAAACGGAGGAGTGTCGACGGCATCCTAGATGAAGCGATGACCTGCTCTGATACCAATTGTTGGAGTTAGACGTCTGCAGAAGCATGCAAACAACACAAGGAAGAAGAAGAAGCTTGGAGCACAACACACAATACTGAATGTATTACTAGAGAATGTACAAAGATAAGTAGCCTATTAGGGCAATACGCGTATATACAAGCCGGAAAAAAAAAAACCTCCTAAAGAGGGAAAAAAGTGCCCCGGTGGTCCTAGTGTGTTCACACACATCACTACCTAAATATATCAAAAGTTACAACACAGAGGATTAGTAGAAGTGTTACTTCATAGCTTTGTACAAGTTGAACAAGCTTTACCAAAATGTCTTTGTACAAGATATGCTTCACCAACATGTAGATTGGAATGATCTTCGAAGAATGCAAGTATAGGTTCAATTTATCTTCAACATCGAGCATAATTTCATAATTAAGGGTATAAAGATGTTTTCCTCAAAAGTAACCATATATTTTTCCAAGCTAGATGAGTTCTATGTGTTATCATTGATGATAATAGATGATCTTTGTGATCCTAGCCATTAGGATAGGTAGGGCATAAATGTCTGGGCCATTAGGTTTCTATTCAAGGGGAAAATAAGGCCTCATGGTGTCGTACACAATTTCCCCATAAAACCTTAAGGGGGGTGCAAATGGGGGTTTGTTCCCTTTTACAAGGTTTGAGGGGCATATCCCCTCAGTCAATAGGGCAGAGATGGTAGGACTTCTATTCATGGAGATATTATATATTATGTCAATTTTTTTTTTCTCTCTTGCCTAAGTTTATCTACACCAACTCCCATTGTAAAAGATATATATGCATGGCCCATGTGTAGCTCTACATAACGTTGCACACTAGTAAGCTCTTCATCTAGAGTCATACTAGATCCCCATCTAAGCTCCACATTGGGAACGCATGGGTGGATAACACCATCTTTGTAGCTACATTACTCTTGTCAATTTGAGGATTTGATTTCTCTATCTTTGATTCTACATCTCTCTTTGTCTTCAACAATTTATGGAAGTTTCACAAAAGGTTTATAATAGTGATAAATGTTTTTGTATTATCTGAAAAACTTTGTAAGTGCATTAGAGAGGTATAGTTTGAAGGAGCAACTCGATAAGAAGAATGCTTCACTAGCCATGCCTTTCATTTTTTATTCGCAATCATTTCTACAAGGATTGGCTTGTCTTCTAATAAACCATTGGACATAATATAGGTTATTGCAAATCATAAAGCATAAGATATTTGAAGTGCTTTATTGGGAGAGTTTGATCGAATGAATAAAAACAAGAATTGATGCTCTCCGATAAATTTGATTACATGATGTGCATCTAATGAATTTGATTAATTATATTTATTTTCAAAAGTAAGTTCAATGTGTGAACTGCATGTAATAGATTCACACCTTTCTTTTATGGTGACTCTTTCACATCCAAAATTAGATACGTTATCAATCACTATCGTTGTAACATTCTTTGAACTTCTTGTGCAAGTTATAGCATATTCATATATCTTTTATAATAAAAAAGCTGAACTTTTCTCCTTAAGAGAAATTTCTAGTGCCTTCAAAAACATGCTTCCCTTTGCATAGATTGCCATGAAATTCTCTGGATGACCATGGAAAGCTATAGAATGTTTATATACCTTCACCAAGAAAGATGAATTTTTCTCATTAAGACAAGTATTGATTAACTTAAGAAACATCTGTTGAAGCTGAAGGTCAAGGACAAAGCACAGGAGCACATCAAAGAGGTGGACACACAAGAAAAAGGAGCAAGTAGGGAGCTCCAAGAAGTGTATGTCAAATTTTCACAAGAATTCCCTACAAAAATAGTGATTTTCATCACTAAAAACCATTATAAATACCATTTTCTATTTTTATAACTCCATTTTGTTCAAGCCGAGGAGTCCTTGAGCTTGAGGAGTATTAGAAATATCATCCTACCAATTTTCATCATTTTTAGACTCCATTTGAGCCTCAAATAAGCCTTGGAACCTAATTTTTAACTAGGCCGGACACTAGGTTTGGACAATGCCAAAACTAGTCAAAACACTATAAAAAGAGCTAGAGAGCTCATTTTTGGGGTTAGCTTGTTAGAGAATAGAGCTTTTGTAAGAGAACGCTTTTGCAATCAAAGCTTTCCATTGTTCCTCTCTTTGATCTTGCCTTGTGTGTGCGTGTGTGTATGTGTGTGCATGCTTGTGTGCTTTCACTCACACACTTGTGCCTTCACTTGCTCGTGGTCTTCATACCGGTCCTCACGTCTCTACGGATTGACAAGTAAAGGAGGTGGTGCTTACGCTTGAGCTACACCAAATTTTGGCGCCATTGTCGGGGAGAGAGCTTTGAGGACGAGTGTTGTGATGGTAAGATCGTAGATTTGCGACGTTGGAAGGTAAAAAAACTGTCATTTTTGTTCATTTTCTGATTTTTCCTCTTCATCTTCATCATCATCATCATCTCCACCTTCTTCCATCTTCTTCTTCATAGATTTCTTGTTTTAGTGCATTTTCACCATTTTCATACCATTTTTCATGCATTATTGTGTGAGAAGGAGTTAGGAGGTGCAAGGGAGAGCAAGCACTGTGTTTTTTCATGATTTCCTGCACATACGGAGCTCGCCATTGCCCGACGCTCAGAAATTTGAATTTCTCGCCAAAAAACACGATTCTGTGAAAATTCAATTTTTTTTTGAAAATCGCAATTCTCTGTTTCCCGCCTAAAAGCCTTTTGAAAAGAACACGATTCTGTGGTCATTCTCAGAATCGCGATTCTGTGGTTGTGCTCAAAATCGCGATTCTCATAAATCATGATTTTCAGCCAAAAAAACACGATTCTGAGAAAACACGATTCTGAGAAAACACGATTCTATGGTGGTGCTCAAAATCGCGATTCTCTAAATTTTTGGAAACCACGATTCTCTGAGACAAAATCGCGATTTTCAAAACACGATTCTATGAAAACGCGATTTTGTGAACCACGATTATGTGAACCACGATTCTGTGAAAACACGATTCTCTGCTCAAAATCGTGATTCTCTAAATTTTGAAAACCACGATTCTCTGAAACAAAATCGCAATTCTCTAGAACACGATTCTCTAAAACACGATTCTGTGAAAACACGATTTTATGAAAACACGATTTTGTGAACCACGATTCTGTGAAAACACGATTCTCTGCTCAAAATCGCAAAAAATCACGATTTTCAGCCAAAAACACGATTTTTTGAAAACACGATTCTCAAGGTACAAAATCACGATTCGTTGACTTCACAAAATCGCGATTCTCTTGAAGTTCACAAAATCGCGATTCTCTTGAAGTTCACAAAATCGCGATTCTATTGATTTCACAAAATCGTGATTTTTTCCAAAAAGTCTTGTTTGCCTGTTTTGACCCCCAGGAGCCTGATTTGACATAACTTTTTTATCCAAAGTCCATTTTTTGAGCTCTATAGCTCGTTGGAAAGCTCGTTTTGAATCCTACACGACGGATCGACTAATTTGAAGTTGACCCTCAGGTGGGACTAGGGAACTAAGGGGGCTCCAAAGGATTTTGAACCATACCAAAGGAAAATTTTGGACTCTTAACCAAAGCTTATGAACCTGAGATCTGGTAGAAACCTAGGCAAGGATAGACAAAGCATTAGATCTTCTCAGTCTAGTGTCAACCATACAGCTAAGTCTTGGGCACAACAACTAAGTGGTTGTCCTTACGTACTAAACTCTGACACAAGTGACTCAGAAATGTCTTTTAGCATGGGGAAACTAGCAGGTGGCTCAGGAACTGCCCATCTACAAACACCAGAAGGTCCCTATAAGACACAATTGGAATATATTCAGACCAACCGATTATGTGCTCGCATCTATGAGGATGGCCTGAGGCGATCAGTGGTCCAACTCAAAAATCGAGATCAACCCTTTGGACTTGAACACCCGGTGGTCAGGTTCGAAGAGGGTTCATACATTGATAAGGAAGGAACCATGTATGTGGTCACCAACCTAACAGATAGGACTGATGAGTTTGGAAATATCATTCTTGACAATGAGATAGGAGACCTAGAACAAGGAAATGTAGGACAAGGACCCCAGACTCCTAGGGGCAAGTCAGTTTTGACCATAGTGATCACTCCAGATTGGATTCCTCAAGATAACAAAAGCATAGAACTATTCTTAAATAGAGAAACAGAGGAAGCCTTTTGGAGATTCAAGCCAGATCAACCTAGCCAATTGGGCATAGTCATCATCTACGAGTTCAAGGACCCAGAGATACCAGCCAAAGTTGTCTACCTGGATAACACGTCAGAGAAAATTTTCTTGGTAACAGAACATGATAGACATGCATATACTTGGAAGAGTGAATTGATTTTCCCTCCACCAAGATCCAATGTTTCCCATGGCCTCCAAGGAGTAGGATCATCCCAAGCTCATGAAGCCCAGAGAGAAAGAACTAGAGAGAGACCTGAGGTTAGTTTTGCACACACGATGGGCAGAAATAGAGCAGGATTTGAAAATGAAAGACCTGAAAGAGAGAGACATCAAGCACATAGGCAACAAAGAGATGAACATGATTTTCCATTGACTAGACCCCGGGAGCACACAAGAACCCTTAGACCCACTCAAGTGATCAAGGCAATGAAAAATTATTTTGATGGATCAGGAGATCCTTATGATCATGTGGCTGAGTTCAAACAAGTGTTAAGAGCTGAACAGGTTGAAGATTTATTCACCCAGTATGAGGCATTTGGTTTGACTCTTAAGGGCATTGCCTTGGCTTGGTTTCAACCATTGAGTAGTCGCAACTATCGCGATATAGGTCAGCTGCTAGACGAATTCATTGTAGAATTTTCCAAGAGTGGTATCAGACATAACACATCATCTTTGATCCACAATTTCAAGCAGACATCCCAAGAAACAATGCAACTAGTAGGTAGAAGGTTCAGACAGTACCTAGAAAGGTGCCCTGCTCCAGAGTTACCCACACCAGCCAAACAAGTGGCTTTGTTCTTAGATGGCTTATTGAGCACAAAGTTAAGATCATATGTGTACTTGAAAGAGCCCAGATCCATAGAAGAGTGTGTGCGGACATGCATTGACATAGAAGATAACTTGGGTGAGGAGTTAGGATTGTCCAAACTCTATAAGGATTCTAATAGTTCTACTAGTCATACTTCAAAAATCTCCACAGAAATAGATGAGATAGCTGAGCAAGTTGCCAAGAAGCTGGGAGTCCAAAATAGACAAACACAGAGAGTCACCTCATTGAACCGATGTTATACCTACGGAGGGGACCACATGGCTAACGTATGCCCAATGCAAAACCAAAACATTAGAGAAAAGAATGCTCCATGTTGCACTATTGAGAGAAAATACACGAACCACACGACTCAAGATTGTCCCTACAATAGACAGGCTGTTAGACAAACTTATGAGCAACCTTATCAACAAGGGAGGTATCAGAACCAATACCAACAACCATATTATCGACCACAACAACAATATCAGGCACAATATAGGCCACAACCATTCTTGGGAAACCAATCACCAGCTCCTGCTAACGTGATTCCAGTCAAGTATGCTGTGGGAGAGGAAAATCCAAATAGGGCATTGGTGCCACTAACCCCATTGATACCAGATAATGACTCTCATGCTCATAGCTCTGACTACTCCCATGAAGGTAGTCCACATGCTTATTACACAGAGTCACCTGAACATAGTGAGATTTACCCATATCAATACGAGGCACCACCTATGGAACAAAATTGGGAGCCTGAATACTCCAATATCATGTACACCAATGCTAACCCTAGGCCCCAATTGAGACAAGGGAGACCACAAGCCCCTAGAGGACCTTGTTTCAGATGTCAGGGTGACCATTTCCTTCGTGATTGTACCCACCCACCATCTCCGAGTCAAGGTCAGGCTATCACAATACAAGCTTTTTGTCTTGAATGTGGCAAAGACTATCTTCCCAGAGATTGTCCAAGAAACCCCTCCAGTGCACCCAAGATTACACCCATTAATGTGGTAGGCTTAGTGGCAGATTCTAGTTCAAGTAGCAGTAATGTGGCTCCTATACAAGCTGTCACTAGAGCACAATCCTTAAAACAGGATAAACCAGCAGAGCAATCGGATTCGAGTGAATCGGGAGAACCTAGTAGGAGGAAAACAAGAACATGGAAAGATACCAGAGAGAAGGCTAATCGCAAGTGGAACAAAAAGTTATCGGAACTAGAAGAAAGCTTGAAAGAAGCAAAAACAAAAATAGAAGACATCACATCTCAAAACCCCTCGCATGCCGACACTCTATCCACTCCACCTCATCCCACCCCACCACCCATTGTAAATAGGCCGAAGCCAGGGTCTATTCTTGCAGATCCAACCCCAGAAGGCTTGGACATGATGTTCAAGGCCTACCAGGCTGGACTTCAAGAAGGGCCTACAACTGCAAACCTAGACAAGAGTTACCCTAGAGCGGATTTAGAGATTGAACGGATGAAAATGTGCATGAAAATGGTAGAACAAGCTCAAGCCATACTTGAGACTAGTCAAAAGTTCAATCAGATAGACTCTATCAAATCAGATTTGCATTTCCAGGGCTTACTAGAAAGATTAGAGCAATTAGTAAACAAACCACAAGTTTCTTTACCTCCACAGGCTCAACCAGTTATTGAAAGAGGAAGCTCACCACCAATGGGAGCTTATGTTCCTAATTCCACGGATGCAGGAATACCTCCTTCAATTCAACAGTACTCTCAAGAGTTCTTGCGGGAAATACAAGAATTGAAATGGGCCAAGGAGAAGGGCAATTCACCTCCTATTCCTGAGATTGATGATCTTCATGATCAATTTCCCCAAGACATTCCATCCATTTACGGAGATCAAGTCGAGCAACAAGACAAACAGAAGCCCTACACATATAATGATACATATGCAGCCAAAATAAAAGAAGAAATTGATAGGCTGATTGAAGTTGGATTCATCTATGAGATTGAGCATACTGAATGGGTGTCCCCCATTGTAGTGGTGCCCAAGAAGAACGGGAAGTTGCAAGTGTGTATTAACCTTAAAAAAGTTAATGCCGCTACGATCAGAGATAGTTATCCACTTCCAATCACGGAACACCTATTCGAGCGTGTTGCAGGCAAGGAAGTTTATAGCTTCCTTGATGGATTTTCAGGTTACAATCAAGTAGCCATTGCCCCAGAAGATCAACACAAAATAGCTTTTGCCACAGAGTGAGGAATCTTTGCATTTCGTGTGATGCCATTTGGGCTCACCAATGCACCTGCAACATTCCAAAGGCTCATGTGTCATGTCTTCAAAGAGTTCTTGCGAAAGAGCTTAGAAGTATATGTGGATGATTTATGTGCTCATTCCCAAGAAAGAAGATTTCACATCCCTGAGCTCAGACAAATCTTCAACAAGTGTAAAGAATATCGAGTGTGTCTGAACCCAGAAAA
This sequence comes from Ceratopteris richardii, assembly GCA_020310875.1. NCBI lineage: Eukaryota > Viridiplantae > Streptophyta > Polypodiopsida > Polypodiales > Pteridaceae > Ceratopteris > Ceratopteris richardii. The sequence continues at coordinate 72,330,817 of CM035419.1, forward strand.
GTGTGTGTTCATGGTGTGTCAAGGTAAAATCTTAGGTCATATTGTTTCTAAGAATGGAATCTCAATAGATGAAGATAAGGTATGAGCCATAGCGGAGCTGCCAAGGCCAAGGAATGTTAAAGAGGTACGAGCCTTTATGGGCCATTGTGGATATTGCAGTAGGTTTATCCACATGTATGCGATCATAGCTAAACCTCTTTATGGTTTGTTGACAAATTTTGAGTGGAACGATGAATGCGAGAATTCTTTTAATGAACTGAAGAAACATTTGTGCACTGCACCAATACTGACCACTCCTGATTGGAATAAACCATTCCATGTCCATGTGGATGCATCCAATCACGCCATAGGATGTGTGCTAGCACAACCCACAGGTGACGGAAACTTAGATTTGCCCATAGCATATGCTAGTAGACAGCTCACCGCAGCTGAACGGAACTATACCACCACTGAGCGAGAGGGCTTAGGCATGGTATATGCTGTGAAGAAGTTTAAACACTATTTATTGGCCAACAAGTTCAAGTTTTTTACTGATCATCAAGCTTTGTTATATTTGGTCAATAAACCTTGCAATACTGGACGCTTAGTAAGATGGTTCCTCTTGCTAATGGAATATGACTTTGAAGTTGTTGTTAGGAAAGGTAGAACCCACCTCCGGGCAGATCACCTTTCTCGCATTACTTCAGGAGAGTCACCTCAAGGAGTGTCTGATGACCTACCCGACGCTTATCTGTTCAATTTAGAAGCTGTTCCTAAATGGGCAAATAAGTTGGTACTGGTCTTAACCTTCGGATCTGCAAATAAGAATGTGAAAACATCACAAGAAGAAATTGTAAAATCACAAAAATATCACATATTGGCAGGAAGCATGTACAAACAAGATACGGAGGGTGTACTCGCTTGTTGTGTCGAGGATGACGAACATACTAGCTGGTTGCAACAAGCCCATGAAGGATTTCTAGGAAATCACTATTCTAAACAACGAACGTTGCAAAATCTAAAACGTTTGGGAGTGTATTGGCCTAGCATGGACAAAGAAATTCATGAGTGGATTAAGAATTGTCCTGTGTGCCAGGAAAAACCCCCAGTGGAGCATGCAACCCTTCATCAAGTGTCATTAATTCCTGATTGGAGTGCTCCATTGGTAGAGTTTATGAGATCGGGAAGATTATCCAAAGAGGCTAGTCTAGCAAGAAGACAAACTATGGAGCAAGAGGCTCAAGGCTATGCCTTAGTAGGAGACAACTTATACCGAAGAGGCAAAGATGGTTACTTAAGACTGTGCGTTCATGAATCAGACTATTTGAAAGTCCTAGAAACTGCACACAGCGGTGTTGCAGGTGGACACTTCGGTCCTGATCGAGTAATCAAGACCATTCTATTCTCAGGACTTTGGTGGCCCACTCTTCATATGGATGCTCATACCTATGTGAAGAAATGTGACACATGCCAACGTGCACAATATCCAGTTCGAAAAGACGAGATGCCTTTGAGGCCAATGATGGGAGGGCGTGCATTTTCGAAGTGGGGCATAGACCTCATAGGTCTTATTAACCCCCCAGCTAGAAACTCCCATGCAGAGTATATTATTGTAGCCACAAATTACCTTACAAAGTGGGTAGAAGTGAAAGCCACAACAAAGAATGATGCTCAGACTACGGCTAAGTTCTTATTCGAGAACGTGTTCACGAGATATGGGCTACCAATAGAGTTAGTGAGCGATAGAGGCACACACTTCTTGAATGAGGTCGTTGAAAATCTTCTCCAAGAATTCTTGGTGATACATAAAAACTCTGCCCCTTATCACCCACAAGCTAACGGACAAGCTGATAGCACCAATAAGATCCTCTGTAATGTATTGACAAAACTGGTAAATAATAAACACTCTGATTGGGACAAACAACTTCATCATGCTGTTTGGGCTTATCGAGTTGCCTACAAAACGGTACTCAATGCCACCCCATTTCAGATGGTCTTCGGATAGAATGCTGTGCTACCATTAGATTTCTTAATCCCTGCCTTAAAAGTAGCACAAGAGTATGAGTGGAATGGACATGAATTGTCCTCTAGGATCTTTGATCTAGAACGCTTAGGTGAGACAAGGCTACGCGCAGCAGCAGGCATCTATGCTGCAAAGAAAAGGCAAAAGGCATACTTTGATGCACACATCAAGGATAAGGGATTGAAAGAGGGAGATCTAGTGTTGGTTTATACACTAAAACAACATGCCCGTAAGTTGGAGAAAAGAGGATACAGACCCATGATCATTAATAGAATCTCCACTAGTGGTGCAGTTCAATTGGCCACTCTAGAAGGAGATATCTTGCCAAACTATATTAGTGGATGTAGAGTCAAGTTATACCAAGAACCTCTTACAAAGGATATGCTTACAAGACTCAACACTGCTAAGAAGCGAAAAGAAGAGGAGTTAAGGGTGAGGGAAGAAGCACAGGTAGAGGCTAGAGAGCGTATTAGGCGAAATAAGTTAAGGCGACTAGGCCTAGATGTCAACTCAAAAGCCCCAAAATATCACATGGATATGTGCCAAAAATCGATCATAACTACTTCTCAAGTCATTGACTGAAGTCCCTTTGTGACCATAGAGATAGGACAAGGAAAGGGTGCAAGGACTGTGAAAGCATTGATTGACTCAGGTGCATCAAGTAGTGCAGTTAGACTATCCTACTGCCAAAACTTGCAGTTGAACATCAATCCCATAGAAGCTTATCTCATAGGATTGGGAGGTGTGGAAACCCCTTGTTTGGGCGAGGTGGAACTTCCCATCTACCTGCAATATGTTCCAATGAAAGTCAAAGTGCTAGTGTGTCAAGATGAGAACCTTACAGAACCACTTGTCTTAGGACAAGATTGGATTTATGACAATGCAGTCAACTTAAACCTAAGAAGTCAACTTCTTCAAGTTTGGGTCTAGGGACAATGCTTTACATTAGAACTAGAAAATGGCATGCTCACAAATCCAGATGTCACATCTTGTAGTTCTTCTAAGACTAATCATATGGAAGAAGATGTTGTATGTGTCAAAAGCTCTATGATGCAGAAGGAGTCAATCATGGAAGAACAGGTTCGAAGGCGGGTGGATCTTTCTTCTTCTCCAAAGAATCAAGTAGCCACAGTAGTGAGTCCACTACACAGGCAAACACAATTGTTCACGACAACTGCTACATCAAATAGAAAGACACCATTCGACAAGAAAGCAGTTCCGAGCATGAAACAGATCTGGGTACGCAAAGGAGAGCAACCACCAGCCTTGCCCCCACAAATCCCATCCAGGGAAGCCAACCAGGCCAGAAGACGAAGGAAGCAGCTCGGACAAGCTCAATCACAAGGTATCCAACAAGTTTGGGTGCCTAAGAAATTAGCTGCAACTCAACAAGGGCGATTACAGATATGGGTACCTAAGAAGCTCTTACATCCACAACAACCTATGTTCTCCCACATGCGAAAGGTCTCAACAAAGAAGCCAAAAAGAGAAAAGGGTAAGAACCACGTACAGAGACTGAAGGAAGATCAAATCAGCTCTTCAACAATAGTAGGAGGATGTGTAAAACGGGTATGGGTTTGGAAGCCAAAAGTACAAGTAGCCTCCACCGAACCAAAGCACCAATCACACTGGATACCCTAGTTCATAAAGCATCCAAAGAGGAAGATGCCTGAAGTGATCTCTACTGTGCCAAATACTGTTCTAAATTGGACCCCAATAAGGAGGATTACATCAGTTCGAGACCCAATGGATACCTCCACCAAAGTCGGCATCAACATCCGCAAATAACATCGAAAGCCTAGACGAGCGACAACCATGTGCCCCTTGCACAACCTTGTCTTTTGCACCATTCAGGTCATGCATTCCCAAAGTATGCATTAATATAGGGCCACATTACATGGCCATGCATAGACACAATTGAGAGTCTCATGCACGAGAGCACATTGGCACATGTACACCATTTTTCGATACTAAACTTTGTCTTCTTGTTTTGTGACATTGTTCCAAGAAAAAAAAAAGGGAGAGAAAGAACTTGTTCCCAGGTTTCGCTCATGGAACATGAATGAGTCATGCGTAGTTGAAGATGGAACCATTGATTACTGGGCCGTTATCAGTTTTTGATACAAGTGTGTCTCGGCTAGCAGATGATATAATTGTTGCCTTATCCGGTAGATGTCAAGAACTTGTCATGAACATGGCATCCACAACTATGGTTTCCTCTTACCATGGTAGGAGTGAAGAGCTGGAAGGTCCGCAACTTGAGTGATGCTTAACTACTTCATGTACGAGAGCATCCAGGGAGATATATGCAAGGAGTAGTTCTAGTACCCTGCAAATCTTTGTATGTATACTGGATGAGAAGACTCTTGGGTATGGTGAGCCAAAGAGAATATGTGAAACTAAGCTTGGTGTAGTTACCCAATGTTGATTGCCAAGGAATATAAAGAAATTCAGTTCTCAGTATTTGGCAAACGTTGCTTTGAAAAGAGGAGACAGAACTAGGCACTCACAAAACAATCTCATCAGTGGACCATCAACACGGACATTCATCAACAATGTTCCATCCCAAGGACTGAGTGTACAACACGAAGAGATGAACATCGATCGACCTTCTTCATGGTAAGAATCTTTACTTTGGAAACATCATAACCATGATAGCTTAGGAAACCTCTTCATCGGCATACCCTTGAGCACTTAGCTCAAGACCCCCAATTTTTTGCACCATAATTCTTCCAATGCATTTTCCAAGTAAGCATGCATAGGGCTACATTACAAGGCCATGCACAAGGCACATATTTTCCTTAACCCATGCACGAACAAACTTACCCATCATCCATTATGGGTTATGAGTACTTGGCATGACTACTATGAACATCATCTTTGGAATATTTGAGGTCATCAACAGAGACTCACTACGACACAGTCATGCTGGAATCCAAGGAAGAAGCGCATACCAAGAGACTACAACGTGCAAAGACTCGCAGTGATAGATGCAGACCAGACAACCAACCTTGCCACATCTGGAAGTCAGACGACTTTTGTTCATACAGAAGGGACACTTCCTCTCAAGGCACTATTTGGAACAACCACTACAACAAGGGTCTGTCAGGGACGACAGACTCGAGAGGGGGGGGAGTGTTGAAGCTGAAGGTCAAGGACAAAGCACAGGAGCACATCAAAGAGGTGGACACACAAGAAGAAGGAGCAAGTAGGGAGCTCCAAGAAGTGTATGTCAAATTTTCACAAGAATTCCCTACAAAAATAGTGATTTCATCACTAAAAACCATTGTAAATACCATTTTCTATTTTTATAACTCCATTTTGTTCAAGCCGAGGAGTCCTTGAGCTTGAGGAGTATTAGAACTATCATCCTACCAATTTTCATCATTTTTAGACTCCATTTGAGCCCTCAAATAAGCCCTGGAACATAATTTTTAACTAGGCCGGACACTAGGTCTGGACAGGGCCAAAACTAGTAAAAAAACTATAAAAATAGCTAGAGAGCTCATTTTTGGGGTTAGCTTGTTAGAGAATAGAGATTTTGTAAGAGAATGCTTTTGCAATCAAAGCTTTCCAGTGTTCCTCTCTTTGATCTTTCCTTGTGTGTGTGTGTGTATGTGTGTGCATGCTTGTGTGCTTTCACTCACACACTTGTGCCTTCACTTGCTCGTGGTCTTCATACCGGTCCTCACATCTCTGTGGATTGACAAGTAAAGGAGGTGCTGCTTACACTTGAGCTACAACATCCTTTTTTTAGATGGTTCACCATGACATTATTCAATGGCTTCTTTTCATAGCTAGCCCATCCATCCAATGTTATTGTGCTTCCATACATGGGCATATGTTCATGCAATGTTAACTTTAGAATAGTTTATGTACCACTTTTCACTTTATCTACATACTATGTCTGCATTTTATTGTAGAATCCAATGGTGAATCCCTTTCTTGTAATTGATATCAAAGCATCTTTGAAAATTAGGCTACGAATAGCATTAAAAGAAATTCCAAATGCTATAAGTTCTCGAGTACGTTTAACATGAAGGTAAAGATAACCTTGGTTTTCAACACCTTCATGTATTATGTTTTTTTGTTAACTTGGCAATATATTATTAGATCCGCTTACTCTATTGGATTTGCTTGATTCACCCCTTCTTGACATATCTGGGAAATCAGAGTACACTCATCCTAATTATTCTTCAAATAAGATTGTGATACTTAAATATGTGTATCACAAACTTCTCTATACTTTGCCTACCTCTTTGAAAGAATTGTGGGCTATTCATGCTTTTGAATCTCTTTGATATGATACCTTGGGTTTCACACTTGTTTGCATGATTTGTAAAATGTGTCCATATATGACTTTTAGGATAAGGGCATCTTGCAATATTATTGTTTGTACTAAAAATGATTCGCTTTATACAAATTACATTTCCTACATAACAATGTCTACAACATTCGCATTGTATTGGGGAAATCATTTTTCCTTCTTGAATAATAGTCACATATGACTATTCTTTTCCCTTTCCCATAATTCTCACTTTTACATATAAAACTCTATATCCAAAAAAAAAAGGAAACATAAATCCATATGAAATAAATAAAGTACACATTCCACAAAATACATATCTTAAAAAAATATAAAAAATATTTTCAATCTATCTCTTAAATTATTCATATGTGTATCTACTATCTACCTATTTATATTTCCTTTTTTTTTTTCAAAAGAGAAAGTTCGATCAAGCCTAGTGTCCCTAGCATGAATCCATAGAAAGAACAATTATACAAGTGAAGGGGCATAGTGCCCATGGAACCCCCCTTATCTCACAAAGCACAGGTAGGATGGCCCAAAGGAGATACAACAATGCCTTCTATGTGAGGGGGTTCTTGACCAAAAATGAGATGAGACTTCGAGTTATCCCAAGTATTGGTTTTGTTTCTTAACAAGCACCAATCTTCATATTCCACTCTCCAAGCTGGATTAATGTCCTCAAATCTTGTCCATCATCTTCTATCTTGGTTCCAAAGGTGCTTCCAAATATGAAACCCTTTATTCCATAAATTCTTTTCTCTTTCAAGGTTCATTGAATCGACTTCCTTGATTCCCTTGATTGGGAACCAGATTGAATCCTTTTGTCTAATGCCAGCAGCCCACTTCCACTTTTCATTGATCTTGAAATAAGGTTTCATCTTGTTCCAACTTTTCCACAATGAGGAAACTAGGTTCAAGCCTCTTGGAGTAATTGAAAAAGGGGACAACAATAGAGAGAGTAAATCTTGAACCTTCCACCTAGGAAAACCCACAAACATAACCACACTTTTGTTTCCTAAAGATCAATTTGGCCCAAGGGATATCTACATTGCTCGAAGCTTTAATAAGCCATTTGGTTGCCAACTTATTGGCCAAACCTTCAATGTCATAGATGCCAAACCCATCCAAATCTTTTTTACTAACACAAGTTGCCCGTTTGAATTTTGGCATGGCTCTCATATTGAATCACCCATCTAGAAAAAAATGTGGCAAATTCTTTCTACTTTAGCTAGATCCTTGCCTTTCAGTCTCCAACATGATAGAAAATAGATAATCAAGACTATGAGGAATGTATTGATCACAATAGCCCACCTTGCCAAGTTGATTTGCATTCCTTTCTAGTAACCAACTTTGTTGTCGAGCTTGGTAAGATTCCAATCCCATAACATCAAAGCCCATTGTAATACTAAAATATGAAATATTTGGCCAGTAGGGATCAGCTCACATCCCTTGTTTACACGAAATTGGCAAGTGTCCAGTAATAGCCTTGAATGTGGCTTTTAATAGATCTATTTTAGATCTAGAGGCCACATAAAAGGTATTTATGTAGTTCCAAAAGAAGGCAATAGTATCTGGATCATTATGTAAGAAAGTATTCATGTCATCAACAAGAATCCTCATGAGCATCTTGTCCTAGCATTGAGGCAGGGCAAGCCCATGGATTTAGCCACTATGGACATGATGATTAACCAAGAAACTAAGACCATCAATAACAATAGAAGAGAGTAGTTGTGCCAGGGGGCAACCTTGCTTGATTAAGCATTTTAATCTAATAGATTGAGAGAGTTGGCCATTAATTTTAAGGCAACTTGAAGCATTTCCCAAAAGCATCAAGATCATCTTGATAAACTTTGGGCCCTTGCCTAAGTCTTTCAAAGTTTGAAGAATCAAGTCTTATTTGAGTCTATCATAATTTTTATCGAAGTGATTTTGAGAAAGCAAACAATTCCTTACCAAACATCAATGATAGCTTGAAGGATGAAGCTACCCTTAATGAATCCATGATCACATGTGGCAAGCAATGTGATTAGCAAGAACATTAGTAAAGGTCTTGTAACGCATTTGCAACATCGTAATAGGCTTCCAATTCTTGATATTACTTTTACAATCTTGGGATGGGGGACCCAACTTATCTATGACATTTTGAGTCACATAGCTTCTGTCTTATCTAGATTTCTTCATATTTTCTCCAACGTGAAGGTTTTCCTAAGAGAAGCCAAACCTATCTTTGACCTCCAATACATCATGGTGCAGCTTCTCCTAGTCTTGGACGTCCTTTTGAAGACCATTTATAAGATGCCCTCTTTGTTCCTATCTATCGAACTAAGCTTCCACAATATTAAAGCCTACATATAGGATAACATCTAAGGATATAGACTCCAAGGATTTCCAAGTAACATGTATATCCGTGTTGAGATTGGGCACATATATTGAAACAATGGTGAGCTACAAGGGGTCTTTGAAGGAGGTGGCAATCCACCAATAATCTAGTTTGTAAGGATCTCCATAAGGCAATCCATTCAAAGTCATTTGACACTTAAAACCAGATTGCCAACCCCCATGTGCGAAGTGGTGAACCACATATGAGGTGAAGAAATTCTATTATGTCTCTTAAAAAGGTCTTTACCATCAATTTTGATCTCTTGAAGATAGATGAAGTTGGAGTTGATGGACCAACGACAATAGCTCTTGAGGGGTCAAAAAGCCTTGGATGCTGAAAGAAACAACTATCATTTTTTTATGGCAATGATCTTTGTGGGATGGGATCTCATTCCTCTTTTTCTTGTTTTCATCTCTTGGTCTCAAAGTAGGAGCATCTTGACACAAAAGTGTAATCTTTAGGGGGCTCTTTCAAGGGATATATATAAGAATTTTCCCTCGTTGAGATGCCTTCATAGCAAATGAATATAAAACCCTATCAAGAATCCTGGACCCAATTATCAAACTTCTACTATAGGGTTATCTTCTTTGATCATTGAGAATCCATCCTCTTCACTTGTGGTGTTCCCTTCTAAATTCTCTTTCTTGCTAGAGAAATAATTCTCCAATGTTTTCTCATCATTCGAAGCCAAGAATTAGTTCATTCCCTTGGATAATCCAATTGATTGATCTCCTTTTCCAAATTACAAAAAATATTTGTATCTGGGACCAAGAGAGAGGTAAGCGTCTCAATAAATCCTTTGGGGCTTCTTCTCCTTCTATGTCTCACCTTTGTGATGCCTTCAAAGTAAGGGCTAGTGAATTGTATTTCTTAGTCTTTCTCTGAGTCCAAGGAAATTTCTTTAGTCTCAGGAACACAAGGTCCACTTATTTGAGCCACCACAATCTCTTTGTTAAAATGAGCATTTTCATTCGACAAGCGACCTAGCACTTCTTCGAATATAGAGCCAGTTTTCATAGAGTCAAGATCTTCTTCAAGTATAGTGAGCATGCCTTTCCCAGCAATGCAAGAGAAACTTAGATGTGATGGTAAGGATGCACAAGCTCATGCATTGATTTCCCTTTCTATGAAGCGACATATTGTTCCACACATCCGTGTTGGAGCAAGTCTATGACAAGCCTAAGTATTGGCTTGAGTCCCACAAAGTCATAAAAGAAGCCTTAAAATGAAGACTATGTAAAGTTCACTTGTGAACTACCTCTTGTAACTTTTGAAGAGTTTACTTAATGTAAACGTAAGAGAATCTTAAGTGGTTGAGTCCACTTGATCAAGAATGGAAAGAGGAGCCACGAATTTGTGATTTGTGGTAGGTAGAGAATCAAATCAATCATTGATTGATTGGAGAGTGATTGAGGGAAGTTAGCCTCCCAAACTCAACTATTAATAGATGGCAGTTTTAGTCGTGGTTAGAGAGACCTATGTGAAGACCTCGAAGAGCTGAGCTTTATGCCATATCAAGGTGTGATTACAAGGCACACATATGTATCAGTAAGTCATTGTATTGTACAAGCAATATACTTTCATTTTCATGATTATTTGGTTTCATCTTTCCATGTTCTTGTGAAGTGTACTACTCACTGCCATTACTCTCAGTTTTCTCAGTCAGCTTGCAGAGATGTTTTCTCTGAGCTTGGTGCATCATTTTCAGTGATTTAACTTGTTAAAGTTATCTCTATAAGTCTACTATATGCTCATAAATTTTCATGTCATTTGGATGTTGCAATCTTCAGTTATGTTCATTTGAAGTCAACAGGGTCTGTTCATCTTCACCTCTCTGTCAGGTACCCGACTTTTTCACGCATCTTGTCAGAGGTGTTTCTCAGTGGTTACTTACGAAAATTCAGTGATTTAAAGCTTGTTGGATTCAGCTTACTGTCTAGTATAACCATACAAATTTTCATAATCATTGGATTTCTATATTTTGAGTTATGGTGATTTTTCTGCTCACTGGTCTATTTCTGTAGCAGCCCGTGAAAATCGGGATGATGTCATCACTTGTTAAAACTCATTCTCAGTGTGTGGTTCATTATTTTTGATGAGACTACTCTTGAAAGTTATCTCTTTAAGCTAACTAGACTTCCCAAAGAGGAATTAAGCTAATTGCTGCTGTGCTTAGAGAATTATGTAAAACACTGGACAGGTGTATGAACCAAGAATAGCAAGTTTTCACCTCTGAGCTAACTCCAACTTATCTGATTTGATCTATCTTTTTGAGAGTGATCTTCCAAGGTACATAGGGTGTCTAATACATCCATCCATTGGCAAGCTAAAAGGGCCCACAATCTACTCCTGGAGTTCATTTGGCTGGTGTAGATCAAGGATTTTGCAACACCTCTTCATCTTCAAACACATACTTATCCATCTCTTCACAGTGGTATAAGAGCAAGGTTGGACAACATGGCAGATGGATTTCCTTCATCAATTGACAAATTGGATAGAGGTAATTACTTAGCTTGGTCATTAAGAATGGAAGCTTATCTCCAAGGTAGAAGTTTATATGGTTATGTGGCTGGAGATGAAGTTATGCCAAGTTTCAGGAACAAAAGTCAACCAACACAAGAAGAGCAAGAAAGATTGAGCACATGGTGCTCCAAGGATGCACTTGCAAGGTCTTATCTCCTCAACTCTATCTCAGATTTTTTGTTGCCTCACATTAGAAGTTGTAAGACATCTCAGGAAGTGTGGGATGCACTTGAAGCTTTCTTTTCTTCAAGTACCAAAGTTAGGAAGCATCAACTATGGCTGGAGTTCACAACTCTCAAGAAGGCTCCCAAACAAAATGTGACTGATTTTGTCACAAAGCTCAAGGACATAGCGGATCAGTTGGGAAGCATTGGAGAGGTAATAGATGAAGAGCAAATTGTAAGGCAGGTCATCAATGGCTTAAAGGCAGATGATAAGTGGGAAGCATTCACCACAGCTATGGATTTGTACATGGACATGCATGTACCTGATTTCAACACACTCATTGGACAACTACTTACTCAAGAGGCAAAGCTTATAAAAAATGGAGAAAGCTCTAAAGGTAATCAATCTTCAGCTTTATACACGGATAAAAGCAAGTCTAAAGATAACAAAGGAAAGGCAAAGAAAGTGGATGATGAAGCAGGTACATATCAAGCTAACTATGCAGGTAGAGGAAGACATGGCAGAGGTAGAGGAAGAGGAGGTAGACAAGGCAGGGGGAGATCCCAAGACTCCAACTCATGTTCTATTTGTGGATTAACTAATCATACAACTGAAAATTGCTTTAGGAATTCCAGGAATCAAAGAGGCAGAGGATACAATAGAGGAAGTTATGGCTACTCAAGAGGAAGGTCCAACAACTACCATGGCAACTACAACAACTACAATCATTCAAACTATCAAGGAGGCTACAAAGGAAGGAGAGACTACAATAACTACACAGAAGACTCAAACAAAAAGGATTCATTATTGATCATGAACATGGCTATGCCACAAGGTAAATCTGATGAGCATGTTTTCTACATAGATTCAGGTTGTTCAAATCATGTGGCAGGAAATGTGGCACTCCTATCAGATTTAGAAGATCCAAGGAATAAGCATAAGGTACAAACAGGAGATGATACAAAACATCCTGTGGAGAAAATAGGCAATGTCAAATCACCTGATGGAAACATCAACCTACTCAGTAAGGTACTCTATGTCCCTACCATTACAAAGAATTTGATAAGTGTTGGGCAGATAGTAGAGAAAGGGTTGCAAGTCAGGTTCACAAAAGCAGGAGCATTTGTTGATGATCCAAGTCAAGGATTCAGAAGAATTGCAAAAGGTGAAAAGACAGGTAGATTGTTCACATTTGAATTACAGGACACTAGAAACATTGCTCTCTTTAATTATGGTAGTCAGACACTCACAGAATTGGAAGTATGGCACAAAAGGTTAGCACATATTGGTGAAAGGTCATTAAAGCAAATCTGCAGGGACCAAAGTGTACTTGGACTTCCTAATTTGTCAAAACAACATATGATTTATAAGTGTAGTGCATGTCAATTTGGAAAGTCTCACAGGTTACCATTCATGAAGAAAGGTTAAATGCATGGAGATCTCTTGGAGTTGGTTCATACAGATGTATGGGGACCTAGCAAGGAAGCTTCAATATCTGGATCAAGGTATTATGTTTCCTTTATTGATGATTGCAGCAGATGGACTATCCTATTCTTTATGAAACACAAAGATGAAGTTTTTTCATGTTTCAAAAGATATTTGGCTCTTGTGGAGAATCAAACAGGTAAATCACTAAAAAGGCTAAGGTCAGATGGAGGGGGAGAATACTTCTCCGATGATTTTGATTCTTTTCTTCAAGAAAGAGGAATCAAAAGAGAGGTAACTACAAGGTACACTCCTGAGCAAAATGGAGTGGCAGAAAGGAGGAATAGGACAATTGTTGAAGCTGCAAGGTCTATGTTAAATGAAAAGCATTTACCTAATTACTTATGGGCCGAGGCTGTATCTACAGCCACTTACTTGATTAACAGGTTGCCTTCAAAATCCCTTGATGGGATGACTCCATATGAGGCTTGGAATGGAAGAAGACCAAGCTTAGATCATTGTAAAATTTTTGGATGTATTGCTTTTGCTCATGTTCCTTCACAGGTTAGAGGCAAGATGGATCCAAAGGCAGAAAGGTGTGTATTTATTGGATATGACAACAATCAAAAGGGCTACAGGTTATACAACCCTACCAACAAAGGATTCTTGGTAAGCAGAGATGTAGTTTTTGATGAGAACAATTCATGGTATGAAGATTCATGCAGGAAGATCAATTTACCATATGATCTTGAAGAAGATTTTCCAAAGCTTGGTAGAGAACAATCAAAGATTCAAGAACAAGACACCTCAGAGGATGATGAAGAATCTCACATGGAAAAGATCAAAGCATGGAAGTCTAAAGGTAAAGCAAAATTGCAGGAACTTGGACATGAGGCAGAATCATCACATCATGGCCTAAGAAGATCTATGAGGGAAAAGAAAAAACCAGAAAGGTATGGGTTTGACACCTCATTAGTAACTAAACATTCTATCTACATAGCACATGACATAAACCAAGAGGAGCCATCATCATTTGAAGAGGCCAAAGCAAAAACAGAATGGAAGCATGCAATGAAGGAAGAGATTGAAGCACTTGAGGAAAACAACACTTGGGATTTGGTGCCCAAGACTTCATCCATGAAGGTAATAGGCTCAAGATGGGTCTATAAACTCAAGAAGAATTCTGATGGTTCCATTAACAGGTATAAGGCAAGGCTTGTAGCAAAAGGCTTTGCACAAACTCAGGGAATTGATTATGAGGAGACTTTCTCTCCTGTGGCAAAGATGCCTACTATTAGGGTTTTGCTTAGTATTGCCTCTTCCAAGAATTGGAAGATACTTCAACTAGATGTAAAGAATGCATTCTTGAATGGTTGGATAACAGAAGAGGTATATATGGCACAACCACCTGGTTTTGAGAACCAAGTTTATCCTGATTATGTGTGTAAACTTAACAAAGCATTGTATGGTCTCAAGCAAGCTCCAAGAGCTTGGAATTTCAGGCTTGTTTCATTCTTGCAGGACAAAGGCTTTCAACCAAGCAAGGCAGATCCTTCACTCTTTATTAAAAAGAGTAACTCTGAGGTCATCTACCTATGTGTATATGTAGATGATATTATATTGACAGGAAATGATGCAGATGGTATGAAGAAGATCAAAGATCAGATGAGAGAAGAGTTCAAGATAAGTGATTTGGGTTCACTTACCTACTTCCTAGGTTTGGAAGTTGTCTACAAAGATCATGGTTTGTTTCTCACTCAAAGGAAGTACATTAAGGACATGTTGGCAAAATTCAAGATGCAAGATTGTAAGATTGCAGGTACTCCAATGGAGGTCAATCACAAATTGAGCTCACATGAAGGTGAACTCATAGAGGACATCACATCATATCAAAGTCTAGTGGGTAGTCTCAACTATGCCACATTGACAAGAGTAGATATATGTTACAGTGTGAGTGTGCTAAGTCAATTTATGCACACACCAAGGAAACCACATATGGATGCTGCCAAAAGGATTCTCAAGTATCTCAAAGGAACCATAAATGAAGGACTTTATTATCCTTATGTATCTGATTTAGGTTTGAAGCTATTTTCTGATGCAGATTGGGCTGGCTCCAAGGAAGATAGAAGGAGCACTTCAGGTTATCTTACCTTTGCAGGTTCAAAGCTTATTTCATGGTCATCCAAGAAGCAACCCACAGTTGCTCTCTCTTCTACTGAAGCTGAATATAGAGGTCTTGCCATAGCTACACAAGAAGCTATGTGGATGAAGACATTGTTCAAAGATCTTGGATTGGAGTTTGGAACTCCAACTATTTTTGGTGACAATATGAGTTCTATTCATTTGGCTGCTAATCCTATTTTTCATGCAAGGACTAAACATATTGAAGTTCATTATCACTATGTACGAGAGAAGGTTCTAAGCAAAGAGATTCAAATATCATATGTGTCCACTCATCAACAATGTGCAGATATTCTAACCAAAGCATTGGATGGTACAAAGCTTTGCAAATTCAAGGCTATGATAGGTTTGCAGGTAATCTTGGAAGATTGAAGACCTCAAGCATACTTGGCTTGAGGGGGAGCTGTTGGAGCAAGTCTATGACAAGCCTAAGTATTGGCTTGAGTCCCACAAAGTCATAAAAGAAGCCTTAAAATGAAGACTATGTAAAGTTCACTTGTGAACTACCTCTTGTAACTTTTGAAGAGTTTACTTAATGTAAAAGTAAGAGAATCTTAAGTGGTTGAGTCCACTTGATCAAGAATGGAAAGAGAAGCCACAAATTCGTGATTTGTGGTAGGTAGAGAATCAAATCAATCATTGATTGATTGGAGAGTGATTGAGGGAAGTTAGCCTCCCAAACTCAACTATAAATAGATGGCAGTTTTAGTCGTGGTTGGAGAGACCTATGTGAAGACCTCCAAGAGCTGAGCTTTATGCCATATCAAGGTGTGATTACAAGGCACACATATGTATCAGTAAGTCATTGTATTGTACAAGCAATATACTTTCATTTTCATGATTATTTGGTTTCATCTTTCCATGTTCTTGTGAAGTGTACTACTCACTGCCATTACTCTCAGTTTTCTCAGTCAGCTTGCAGAGATGTTTTCTCTGAGCTTGGTGCATCATTTTTAGTGATTTAACTTGGTAAAGTTAGCTCTATAAGTCTACTATATGCTCATAAATTTTCATGTCATTTGAATGTTGCAATCTTCAGTTATGTTCATTTGAAGTCAACAGGGTCTGTTCATCTTCACCTCTCTGTCAGGTACCCGACTTTTTCACGCATCTTGTCAGAGGTGTTTCTCAGTGGTTACTTACGAAAATTCAATGATTTAAAGCTTGTTGGATTTAACTTACTGTCTAGTATAACCATACAAATTTTCATAATCATTGGATTTCTACATTTTGAGTTATGGTGATTTTTCTGCTCACTGGTCTATTTCTGTAGCAGCCCGTGAAAATCGAGATGATGTCATCACTTGTTAAAACTCATTCTCAATGTGTGGTTCGTTATTTTTGATGAGAATACTCTTGAAAGTTAGATCTTTAAGCTAACTAGACTTCCCCAAGAGGAATTAAGCTAATTGCTGCTGTGCTTAGAGAATTATGTAAAACACTGGATAGGTGTATGAACCAAGAATAGCAAGTTTTCACCTCTGAGCTAACTCCAACTTATCTGTTTTGATCTATCTTTTTGAGAGTGATCTTCCAAGGTACATAGGGTGTCTAATACATCCATTGGCAAGCTAAAAGGGCCCACCATCTACTCATGGAGTTCATTTGGCTGGTGTAGATCAAGGATTTTGCAACACCTCTTCATCTTCAACACATACTTATCCATCTCTTCACAATCCGATCATGTACTACTTCAAGACAAGCTTGGGATACACTTGCTTCTTTGTATGCAATGCATAATGAGGCATGTGTTGCTTACTTGGGAAAGCACCTTGAAGATGTATGTATGGCTGAAAATGAGTTAGTGGATGTATATATTATAGGCATGAAGGACTTGAAAGAGCAATTTTAACATTGATTAGATCATTCTAGATGCATCAGTCATTTCTACACTAAATGGATTGCAAGAATCCTTTCAAAGTTTTGCTACTACACTTCTTTTTATTGCAAAAGGAAAACCAAATATGTATAACTTTGATGAGGTTTATGTCTCTTGTTCTCCAAGAAGAGGAATTAAGAGTGAATAGAAGTGGTTTGCTTGATGGAATGCAAGCACTTGCTATTACACAAATGGGAAAAAGCAAGTATCCTTTCGCTTTGGGTTCATCAAAACCAAAGACTTGCTCTTCCTCCTCCACTTCTTCCTCTCTTGATGGAGATATGCAAAAGAAGAAAAGATGCAAGTATTTTCAAAATGGCAGTCATACCATTGATGAATGTAGAAATCTTGCCAAGCATAACAAAAAGAAGAAAGAATCTGGCATGTTCATTGTTGACAGTACATTTCATGCAAAGAATGATGAAGCTAATGTTGCTCAAGATGTTTGGGCATGTATTGTTACATGTCATTAAGATTTATCATCACTTTCTTGATACATGATTGTGAATAAGGCTGATTCAAATTATGTTTTTGATATTGGTGCTTCAAAGCATATCACTTCATGCGAAAGTTTTTTTGCATCTTTGAAAGATGAACCCAAGGGAGGACATGTTGTATGTGCAAAAAATGCTTCTTACCCTAGTATTGGAGTTGGAGAAATTCAACTTAAGACTACAAATGGAGGTATTATTACTCTTGAGAATGTGTTGTACATACCCAGTATCAAGAAGAATTTGATTTTGGTTCGTACTATTCTTAGTTTCAGACTTCATGTACACTGTTGATAACAAAAGTATGATTCTTGATTTCAGCAATGGTGAGGTTATTGTGATTTTAGGGACTCTACGAAATGGCTTATATCATTTGGATATGTATAAGAGAGTTGCTTCAAATGCTCTTCTTACACATACTTCCTCTATGGCTGAAACGGAGTTATGGCATGCTCCATTGGGTCATTTAAACTTCAATAGTTTTCTTTACTTGGAAAGGTAGGATATGACCATTGGTTTATCTAGAATTGATTCCATTGAAAAGCATGCATGTGAAGGTTGTACACTTGGCAAAATGCATCATGCTCCTTTTTCAAAAGATGGTGCTACACAAAATTTGCAACTTGTTCATAGTGATGTATGTGGCCCAGTCAAGACTACATCTTTTGGCAAGCATGTATACCTTGTTACCTTCATTGATGATGCAATATAATATACTTGGGTGTATTCTATGAAAGCGAAGAATGAGGTTTTCTCTTGCTTTAAAATATTTTTAGCTATGGCTGAAATTTTTTATGGAAGTAAGCTTTTGACTCTTTGCATGAATTGTGGCAATGAATACACATCACATGAATTTAATACTTTCCTTTCTAAAAGAGGTATTGTGAACTAATGTATGATGCCATATACACCTCAAAAAAATGGTGTTGTAGAGCACAATGTTAGAACACTTCTTGAAATGGCACGATGTATACTTAAAACAAAGGATCTTACATATAAGTTTTAGATGGACATGGTCATGTGTGAAAATTATGTATTGAAGCGATTTCCTACAAAAGCATTGAGAGTCATTATACTTTATATATGAGGCTTGGAATAAATAGAAGCCAATGGTTAGTCAGCTATCACTTATGGTGGGAGCAGCCACTACAAATTTATGCAGGTTTTTGAACCTAAACAACAGAGTTGACTGACACTTGCAGGTGTTCTTGGCTATATTTTGGGTTGTGCATTCATCCTTTCAATGTCATTTTATTGCATACATTGAGCACATATACACTATGTATGCTTTTGTGGATACCGCTTATGTACATCCATGTATTCATTGATATAGCGGTTGCGTTTTTTGCATGAGTCCTTTTACGTTTGATAAAGAGGGTTGTGGTGAGGTTTTCTTAACTGCAAGACACCCAAATGTCGGGGTCTCTTTGGTGATGTAGGTGGAAGACTTAACTAGCCTCGCCATACGATATGTATGATAGTTGTTCATAGGTGCTCGATAGGCCTAGTTGGCTTCTTTCGAATAACTGGTTATATGTAGTGGAGTCAGTGATTCACTATGCAGGTAATGTTAGTACTGACAGTTTTATGAGATTTTGGACACTAGTCATATGCTCATTTTGCAGAGGATACTCTGGCAAAATTTTTCTTGTTTTGTCAGCTATACAGTGGTCAATTTACTCCTTGATACACTTACTAGTGTGAGCACATTTATCCTCACATAATCCTTTTGGTTGGTCATTACTATTCATTAATTCATTTTTCTAGGAAGATTGCTGAATTCTCTCCTATAATATGACCCTTGGTCATCCTTCTTTGAGCCTTAGTGGTGTTTGGAATCTTCTAGATCCATTATCATTCTATTCAATATTCTACCATCATGGCATCAAAGGTCTCAGGCACGTCTAGTGGTTCAAGGTCTAGTGCCATTGTTCTGAGGAGGAGCCATAACTTGCAGGGCAACGATCATTTTGAGATTAGAAAATTTGATGGCACAAACATTGCTCTATGGAAGAATCAGATTAAAGATGTGCTAATTCGAAGGAGGAAATGGAAGCTAGTAAATGGAATCTCAAACAAGCATGTTGACATGGATGAAGATGATTGGGATGAGTTCAATGAAATGGCCAAGTCTACCATTCGATTGCACCAAGCAGATAATGGTTACTTTACAGTATTAGACTGTGAAAGTGTAGAGGAGCTTTGGAAGAAGTTATGCAATACATACGGAAAAGAGACGGCATCAAATAAAGTGTATATGATGAGAAAGGTATATGACCTTCACATGAAGGACACAGATAGTGTTGCTTCTCATCTAAATGAGTTTGATGTTATATTCTCCCAGTTACCCAGTTACAAGCTCAAAAAATGGATATGGATAATGAAATGAAAGCAGTCTTTTTGTCATGCACCTTGCCATCATCATGGGATATGTTTTGCACAACTATTAGCAATAGTGCAGTTGGTGGTAGACTGTTCTATGATGACATATGTGGAGCACTCTTGAGTGAGGAGATTCATAGAAATTCTATGGCTGGCACTTAGAGTGGAGATGCATATAATGTCTATGATTCTTACCAAGGAAAGAATCAACAACGTGGTAGGAGCAAGAACAATGAAAAGAATGGTCAACGGAATAAGAGTAGAAGTAAATCAAGGAAGATGGATATTGAATGCCATTATTGTCATAAGAAAGGACACATGAAGAAAGACCATTATGCATTAAAGAATGCTAAAGGTAAAGGACAAAATGTTGATGCGCATGTTAAACAATTACCTGCACCATCTACTTTGACTATGAAGATTGAGGAAATTAATGCTATTTTTGATGATGATGATGTGTTGACACTTGATAGTACTATGCCAACTGAGGCTCTTATGGATGATTCTCTTTCCCACACTTGGTTGCTAGATTTTGGTGCTTCTTTCCATGTGACACAACACACAGAATGGTTCTCTAATTATGTAGCAAAGTCTCTTGGTACCGTGAGACTTGGTGACTCTTACCAGTATGATGTTGTGGGGATTGGAGATATTGTTGTGCAGTTCATTGATGGTTTAGAATTTACTATGCATAAGGTACGCCATGTACCTCAGTTATCACATATGGTCAACATGGTGACCTTGGTTACAAGGTGGTCTTCTATGCTCAGTCCTTTTGCATATCAAAGCAAAGCTAGTTCACTTTATCCTTTATTTGTATCACAGAAAGAACACTTCTTAGCTCTTACTAAATAGCCTATGGCTTGTATTTGGCATGGTCATTTGGGCCATATATCTCATAGAGGAATGGAAAATATTTTTCATTTTGGCTACTTACTTGTGTTATCTTTCTCTAATTTTTCATTTTGTGAGCAATGTCAATATGGAAAGCAGGCCAAAAATGTGCATAGAATGCACATTGACTCTTCAATTCAACCTTTAGATCTCGTTCATACAGATGTGTGTGGTCCTATGCCCACAAGGTCATTAGGTGGTTATCTCTACTTTCTCACTTTCATAGATGATGCTACTAGAAAATTTTGGGTATATCCTATCAAATCAAAGGAGAGGTATTCCCTACTTTCAAAAAATGGTTTGCTTCAGATGAGGTTGAAAAAGGAACTAAGCTCAAAGCTTTACGTTCAGATAATGGGGGTGAGTATACCTCACATGAATTGGACCTTTTTTGCTAGTGTAGAGGAATTCATAGAGAGTTTATAGCTCCTTATACCCCTATACAAAATGATGTAGCTGAAAGGATGAATAGAACTATTGAGGATAGAGTAGTATCTATGATGCATCATGCAAACATTTCACAAGGCTTTTGGGCAGAGGCAGTATTGGCTGCAGTTCATGTGATTAACCTTTCACCTAGTACTGCCAAAGGTCTAAAAGTGGAACAAGAATTACGGACCGGGAAGCCACCATATTATGATCATCTTTGAGTTTTTGGGTGTGAATCATATGTTCATATACCCAAGAATCTTAGACAAAAGTTGGACCATAAGTCAAATAAATGCATTTTTCTTGGATATAGTCGAGGAGGACAATTTGGATATCGCTTATGGGATCCTAAAACAGGATCAATGATTAGAAGTAGTGATTTCCTTGTTGATATATTTAGGTAGTGATGTGTGTGAACACTCTAGGACTGCCATGGAATGTCTTTCCCTCTTTAGGAGGTTTTTCCCAAGCTTGTATATATGTCTATTTCCCTAATGGGCTACTTATCTTTGTACATTCTAGTGGTAATACATTCAGTATTGTGTGTTGTGCTCCAAGCTTCTTCTTCTTCCTTGTGTTGTTCGCATGCTCCCGCAAACATCTGACTCCAACAATTGGTATCAGAGTAGGTCGTCGCTTCATCTAGGGTGTCGTCAACACCTCTCCAGTTGCAGTCTCAGAATCACATGAATTTTGGTGAGCATACTCAGCGTGTTTTTAAAATCAAAACAGCTTCACTCTGTGGTGCCGAAATCGTGATCTAAGCTCGTTTCGGCCTTTGAACACACTATCATAGTGCTTGTGTAGGCTATTTTGTCTTTTTGTGCCAAAGGTATATACCAATTTCGATTCGCCAGTATAAGCGTCTCGAAGTCTGCTACAGGTTTAGCAGAATTTGTCTAGGTAGTTCCATTCAACTTTTTGAGATACAATCAATTTTTTGCATCAAGGTATTTTAGTCACCAGTCATGGCTGAAAGCAGTGATGTATTTCGTATATTGGCTGTTTAGGATAATTTTGATGGTACCAACTACCCGTTGTGGGCTTATATTTTTGCATCAAGGTATTTTAGTCACCAGTCATGGTTGAAAGCATTGAATTATTTTGTATATTGGCTATTGAGAATAATTTTGATGGTACCAACTACCCGTTGTGGGCTTATATGATGCAACATGTATTGGTTGCAAAAGGACTGTGGAACATTGTGCAGGGTGTTGAAAAATGTCCTATCATAGCTGCAATTGTTACAATTGCAGGTACTCAAGCTGATGCAGAAGGTGTCGAAGATGATGATATTCTTCATATTCCTGTTAAATTTGTGGTTTCTACTACACCTACTGCATAGCGAATTTGTTGGGATAGTAGAGATGCCCATGCACATGCATTGATAGCTTTGTCTATCAAACGTGCCATTATTCCTCACATTTGCTCTAGGAGAACAGCTAAGGATGCTTGGGATACACTTACCACATTGTACCAAGCTAGGAATGAGGCTCGTGTTCCTTACCTCTAAAAACAGTTGGAGAGTGAGCACATGAATGAAGGTGATTCTATGGACAGTTTTCTAACAAAGATCAAATACTTGAAGGAACAATTGATTTCTGCTCATGAGGTTATACCAGATAGCTCACTTGTGCAAACCGTTCTGAATGGTCTTCCTGATTCATATCAGAGTTTTGCTTCTACTCTTCGGTTGATGGTGAAAAGCAATCCAAATGCCTTGTCATTTGAGGAGTTAGTCTCTGTTCTATTGCAAGAAGATTAGTCCATGCAAAATAGGTCCATTATATGTGTTGCAGATCAAGCTTTCCTAGCTATTCAGAAGGGCAAAAGAAAATGGACATCTTCAACTAATAAGCAGAAATCTACTAATTCTGCACAATCGAAGAGGGAAGACAAAGATGAAAAGAAACCAGAAAAGCAGAATTTTTTTTGCAAGTATTCTAAAGGAAATGATCATATCATAAAGAACTATCCAAAACTGGCTGCTAAAGAGGCAAAGAAGAAAGAGGCTAGAATGGTTGTTGTAGAGGCCTCTACACCAAAAACAGATTACTACCGTTTGTAGCTTTGACCCATCTTCTCATGAGCAGTGCATGTCTGTAGTGGACTCAGATGTTTGGTATTTTGATAGTGGGGCGACCAGACATATTACCTCACAGCGCGGTTTCTTCTCTTCACTCGAGCTTGCCCCTATAGCGAATACTATTACATGCACCAACAACTCATCTTATCCCGTTATGGGAGTTGGTAAGATCATTTTGACTACTGCTGATGGTAGTTCTTTCACTTTTTCAGATGCTTTATTTATGCCAGGGATCAAGAAAAATCTATTATCAATTTTTGCATTATCCAAGATTGGCTTGGTTGTAAAATTTGTTGATGACAGATGTACAGTTCATGATCTGTCAAATGACAACGTGATTATTGCTTCTAGCATTTTATGTCGTGGGTTGTATAAGCTCATAGACTATGAAAGATCTGTAAATGATTCGACATGTGCAGTACATGATTCTAAGGCTATGTCAGATGCAAAGCTTTGGCATGCACGCTTTGGTCATCTGAATTTCGCTAGTTTGCTACACCTCTAGAAATCTGAAATGGTGTCCTCTTTGCCCAAACTTGAGGCACCCGGAAAACATGTCTGTCAAGGCTGTATTTTGGGCAAAATGCAGCGTTCCTCCTTTCCAAAAGATGGTTTAGTTTGGGCTACTCAGAAATTGTAGCTTCTACATAGTGATGTTTGTGGTCCTATGCAGACACCTTCTTTTGGAAATTATATTCACTTCTTGACTTTCATCGATTATTTTTCTAGGCATGCATGGGTATATCCATTGAAGGCAAAGTCGGAAGTGTTCATGTGCTTCAAACTATTTTTGGTTTTGGTTGAAAATCTGTCAGCATGTAAAATGGGCACCCTCTGTTCTCATCGAGGGGGGAATATATGTCATCTGATTTTAATGCATTTCTGGCTAAACGTGGGATAAAACACCAGTGTACAGTGTCATATACACCTCAACAAAATGGAGTTGTTGAACGAAAGAACATGTCACTCATGGAGACGGCGAGGTGTATGTTCAAGAGTCAGGCTTTACCACATAGTTTTTGGCTTGTGTGCAGCATATGTACTTAACAGGTGTCCTACTAAAGCGCTGCAGTCTATCATTCCATATGAGGCTTGGCATGATCGCAAGCCATCTGTTGCTCATCTGTGTGTTTTTGGTTTTCTGGCATATGCCTTAGTGCCTGAACAACATCACAGAAAATTGGATGATAAAGCAGTAAAATATATTCTTGTTGGGTACAATTCTGAAAGTAAAGGCTATCGTCTGTATCATCCATAGACTAAACACATTCTGGTTATCCGTGATGTTGTTTTTGTGGAAGATGTTATTCATCCATTGCTTTCATGTACTAAGGAGACATCTTTAGCTCCAAAGACATGTATGATACTTTGGTGCCTCTTTTTACATGTGGACAATCTAGTGCTGGTCCTAATGAGGCATCTTCTCAGCCTTTGCAGGTTTCATGTGATGATGTATATCATCCCATTTTTTATGCAGATTTACATGATGCACTTGTTGATGAGAGAGTTGATATTGAGGAGGCAAAAACTATGCCAAAATGGCTGGTGTAGACTTTGCGTGACAGCAAATTAGATGCACCTTTGTCATATCGTACTCGATCAAGCTCTCATAGTGCCTCTTTTGCATTAGACTGCTATGCTATTGTAGCATCTAGTCTCTGTGATGAGAATGAGCCTGTTTCATTTGACGAAGCACAAAATTCAGAAAATTGGATGGCTGCTATGCAATCTGAATATGATGTTATAATGAAGAACAATACTTTGTCTTTATGTGAGTTGCCTCCTTGCAAGAAGGCCATTCGCACTAAGTGGGTTTACGCGCTAAAGTGTAAGCCTGATGGAACAGTTGACGTGTATAAGGCTAGGCTTGTTGCAAAGGGTTATGCACAAGAAAGAGGCATTGATTTTGATGAGACCTTTGCACCTACATGTCGTATGACTATTGTTCGGAGCATTTGTGCAGTTGCAGCCCATCATGGTTGGAATGTACTTCAATTGAACATTGAAACTATTTTTTTGAATGGTGACTTGCATGAAGAAGTGTATGTTTTTTAGCCTCATGGCGTTGTTTAGAAGGGGCATGAAAACCAAATGTGCAGGTTAAAGAAGGGATTATATGGTTTAAAGCAAGCACCACGTGCTTGGTATGAGAAGATACATGCCTATCTCATTGCACATGGTTTTTAGAACAGTCCAACTGAAAGCACCTTATATGTTAAGCGTGCTCATGATGTGCTTCTGATCATTGTTGTCTATGTTGATGACATGCTGATCACTGGTCCTATTGAGAAACATATTGTTGATTTTAAGGCTGATTTACATGCATCATTTGGGATGTCTGCTTTGGGGCATTTGCATCACTATTTGGGCATTCAGTTTATGCAAGTTGATGGTGGAATGGCTTTGTGTCAATCGAAATATATTGGCACATTATCGCAATGTTTTGGCTTTGAAGATTGTAATCCTATTGCCACTCCTATAGAGACAGGTTTACGATTGATTCTTCATGATGTTGGATATGCATTTGATGTTGTCCTCTATTTGAAGAATTTCGATGGCGATGCACCACAGTGCGCTCTCCTTCTCGAGAGCTCCACGACAATATGCTCGGAGTAGAAAACCGAGCTCCTGAGGCCGCACACAACACTCCACAAGAGAGGTTGTAGATACGCAGAAAACACAGTACACAGGAAGCACGAAGACAGACTTCTTAAATCTTACAAATGCGGTCGAACTTACAGACTGTGACTGACCAGGCCACTATATGTTTTATTAAAGAACATATACAAAGAAGTGTCCGGTGGCCATTTGGCCTTTCACATGGACATTAATGGTAACAATCTCCCACTAAAGGCCAATATGGCTAGAGTAACTATGGGAGAAAAATAAAGAATGATAAAGAATACCTGAGTGTAAGTATACAAACTATACCTCCCACCCGATGGGCATGTTACACAGTATACAAGTGACTGCGTAAGATGAAGAATCAAGTAACCCCCATCAAGTCACAACAGTGTCGAAATCTATCATGTGGTAGAGCTTTAGTCAAAGCATCTGCAACATTATCGCGAGTGTGAACCTTCTCAAGAATAATGCGTTCAGTGGCTAAGCAATCTCTAATGAAGTGATACCTCACCTCAATGTGCTTGGTCTTTGCATGATGTACCGGATTCTTAGCCAAAGCAATGGCACTCTAACTATCACTAAGCAAGTGAGGTACATGTTGAGGTAAACCCATATCACAAGCAAGACGAGAAAGCCACAATGCTTCCCTACAGGCCTCACTTGCTGCAACATACTCTGCTTCTGTGGTGGAAACAGCTATACATCCTTGAAGACGAGATCTCCAAGAGATAGCACCTCGAGCAAAATGAAAAATGTACCCTGATGTAGACTTATGATTGTCTACACAACCAGCATAGTTAGAATTGGTGTAACCAATAATGGGTGGTTTCCCTCTACCTAAGCGTAGACACTTGTCCTTAGTGCCACTCAGATATCTCAAAATCATCTTGACCGCTTCCCAATGTTTCTTGCTAGGATTAGACATATATCTGCTCACAACTCCCACTGCAAATGCAATGTCTGGTCTTGTAGCTACCATAGCGTACATGAGACTACCAACAGCAGACTGATAAGGAATTTTGGTCATGAATTCCTTTTCCTCATCTGATTTGGGGCAGTCATCCTTGCTCAATTTCACATATGTGGGTAAAGGTGTACTCAATGCCTTACCACCCTGCATATTGAACCGGTGAAGTACTTTGGATATGTACTCACTTTGAGACAAGTATATGCATCTTTTACTCCTATCACGAGTAATGCGCATGCCAAGAATATGTTTGGCATCCCCCAAATCCTTCATATCAAATGTCTGACTCAACTTCTTTTTGAGAATTGACAAATCATAAGAGGACTTCCTAGCAATCAACATATCATCGACGTAAAGTATCAAGCATATCAAGCTGCCATCAGAGCATCTCTTTGTGTAGAGACAATGATCCTCATTGCTTCGAGAATAGCCTTGGACTTCATAAAAGCATCAAACTTTTGGTACCATTGTCTAGGAGACTGTTTAAGTCCATACAAGCTCTTCTTGAGCTTACAAACTAGAATTTCCTTGCCAGGAACTACATAACCCTCTGGTTGTTCCATATAGATCTCATCTGTAAGATCTCCATGCAAGAAAGCTGTTTTCACATCCATTTGGACTAGCTCTAAGTCCTCCATTGCAACGAATCCAAGCAACATACGCAAAATAGTCATCTTGACCACTAGAGAGAAGATTTCCTCAAAATCAACACCATGTTGTTGCTTAAAACCCTTTGCAACAAGTCGTGCTTTATATTTTGGAGAAGCACTATCTGATGTGAATTTCAGCTTATATACCCATTTACATGGTAAAGCTTTCTTGCCCTTACCCAAACTTTTCTAGTAGCATCATCTATGAAAGTGACAAAGTAAAGAGAACCACCTAAGGACCTAGTGGGCATAAGACCACACACATGTGTATGAACGAGATCTAAAGGCTGAATTGAAGAGTCAATGTGCGTTCTATGCACATTTTATGTTTGCTTTCCATATTGACAATGCTCACAAAATGAAAAATCAGAGAAAGATAACACAGATAAGTAGCCAGAACAAGAAAGATTTTCCATTCCACTACGAGATATATGGCCCAAACGACCATGCCAAATACAAGCCATAGGCTGTTCAGTAACAGCTAACAAGTGTTCTTTGTGTGATACAAATAAAGGATAAAGTGAGCCAACTTTGCTTCCTTTTGCAATAACCATATTGCCCTTTGATACACAAAAAGACTGAGCATAGAAGACCACCTTGTAACCAAGGTCATCAAGTTGACCAACTGACATCAAACTGCATGATAATTGAGGTACATGGCGTACATTATGCATAGTAAATTTTGAACCATCAATGAACTGCACAACCACATCTCCAATCCCCACAACATCACACTGGTAAGAGTCACCAAGTCTCACGGTACCAAGAGACTTTGCTGCATAATTAGAGAACCATTCTCTATGTGGTGTCACATGGAAAAAAGCACCAGAATCTAGCAGCCAGGTGTGGGAAAGAGAATCAGCCATAAGTGCCTCAGATGGCATAGTACTATCAAGTGTCAACACATCAGCATCATCAGAAATAGCATTTATTTCTTCAATCTTCACAGTCGAAGTAGATGGTGCATGTAACTGTTTAACATGCCCATCAACATTCTGTCCTTTACCTTTAGCATTCTTTAATGCATAACAGTCTTTCTTCATGTGTCCTTTCTTATGACAACAATGGTATTCGATATCCCTCTTCCTTGATTTACTTCTACTCTTATTCCATTGACCATTCTTTTCCTTGTTCTTGCTCCTGCCATGTTGTTGATTCTTTCCTTGGTAAGAATCACGAATATTATATGCATCTCCACTCTGAGCGCCAACCATAGATTTTCTACGAATCTCCTCACTCAAGAGTGCTCCACATATGTCATCATAGACGAGTTTACCACCAGGTGCACTGTTGCTAATAGCTGTGCAAAACGTATCCCATGATGAGGGCAGGGTGCATAACAGCAATACTGCTTTCATTTCATTATCCATATCCATTTTCTAAGCCAGTAACTGGGAGAATATAGCATCAAACTCATTTAGATGAGCAGCAACACTATCTGTGTCCTTCATACGAAGGTCATATAATTTTCTCATCAGATACACTTTATTTGATGCCGTCTCTTTTTCATATGTATTGCATAACTTCTTCCAAAGCTCCTCTGCACTTTCACGGTCTAATACTGTAAAGTAAACATTATCTGCCAGGTGCAAGCGAATGGTAGACTTGGCCATTTCATCTAACTCATCCCAATCATCTTCATCCATGTCAGTAGGCTTCTTTGAAATCCCATTTACTGGCTTCCATTGCCTCCTTTGAATCAGCACATCTTTAATCTGATTCTTCTTTAGAGCAAAGTTTGTGCCATCAAATTTTCGGATCTCAAAATGGTCCTTGCCCTGCAAGTTATAGCTCCTCCTCGGAACATTATCACTAGACCGTGATCCACCGGATGTGCTTGAGACCTCCGATGCCATGATCGTAGAGAACTGAATAGAATGATAATGGAGCTAGAAGAGTCCAAACACCAACAAATAATTGTATCAAGGAGTAAATCGACCACTATATAGTTGACTAAACCAGAAATCTGGAAAAATTTTGCCAGAGTATCCTCTGCAAAATTAGCATATGACCAGTGTCAAAGTATCATAAAACTGCAAGTACTGACATGTCTACCTGCATAGTGAATCACTGACTCCACTGCATATAATCAGTTACCCAACAGAAGCCAACTAGGCTTATCGAGCACCTATGAACAACTATCATACATCTCCTATGGCGAGGCTGGGTAAGTCTTCCACCTGCATCACCGAAGAGACCCCGACATCTGGGTGTCTCCCAGTTAAGAAAACCTCACAATGACCCTCTTTATCAAACTTAAAAGGCTTTATGCAAAGAACGTAACCGCTATATCAATGACCACATGGACGTACATAAGCGGTATCCACAGAAGCATACATGGTGTGTATGTGCTCAATATATGCAGTAAAATGACACTAAAAGGCTGAATATAGAGCCCAGAAACTAGCCAATAGCACCTGCAAGTGTCTGTCAACTCTGATGTTTTAGGCTTTAAAAACCTGCATAAATTTGGAGCGGCTGCTCCCACCAAAACTGAAAACCTCTCGAGAAACCTGTAGTTTTACGAGTGTGGCTGAAAATACAACCCCAAAGGTTGATATTTATTTTCTGAGAAGTACAAAGAACACTCTTCTTGATGTTCTTGGACCTGTGTGAAGAGAACTATGTGCGAAAGTACTCCAAAATGGCTCCAAAAGACACCCCAAAATTGCTTCAAAAATAGGCTTTGAAAGCAAAAATGAAGCTTTGAGGCACCAAAACTTGTTCAAGGTAATGTCAACCTTAGTCTTTCCCCTTCTTCAAACACCACAAGAGTGTAGCTTAGTGGCAAGAGATTGCCACGGTTAAGCGAGCTTTGGGGGGAACAGTACTGGGATGGGTGACCTCCCAGGAAGTACTGGGAACCTCTATATTCCTTGATCGTTGAGGTCCTCCCTCGCGTGCAGCCAACGGCGCCAACGGTGACTTCGGTGACTCGGATGACAAGGTATGCCAAGGTCTATGCCTTGGTCACCGCCTTAGCCTTGGAGAAAGCCTTGGGGGGGGGGAGGGGGTCGCTTCGCTCGCACAAAAGGAACAAAGCTTTTGCCTCGAACTGCTCTGATACCAATGAAGTGTTTCGATGGCGATGCACCACAATGCGCTCTCCTCTCGAGAGCTCCACGACGATATGCTCGGAGTAGAAAACCAAGCTCTTGAGGCCTCACACAACACTCCACAAGAGAGGTTGTAGATACGCAGAAAACACAGTACACAGGAAGCACGAAGACAGACTTCTTAGGTCTTACAAATGCGGTCGAACTTACAGATTGTGATTGACCAGGCCACTATATGTTTTATTAAAGAGCATATACAAAGAAGTGTCCGGTGGCCATTTGGCCTTTCACATGGACACTAACGGTAACACTATTAGCAAGCTGTTGGATGCCTCATTTACTTATGCATTACTCGGCCATATATTCAGTTTGTTGTCTCATAGATGAGCAAGATTATGCATTGCCCAAGTTTCAAGCGTTGGCAGGTGGTTAAGTGCATCTTTTGGTACTTGAGTGGTACTCAGCTACTTGGGTTGTTTTATCCCAAGGGGGGATCACTACCACCAGATTTGCATGCTTTTTCTGACTCAGAATGGGCTGGTTGCTATGACACTCGTGTGTCCACTAGTGGCTTTTGCTTCATGCTTGGTAGCTCATGTATATCTTGGTTGAGCAAGAAGCACCCTACTGTGGCCACTTCCACTTGTGAGGCTCAGTATAGGGAAGCTTTCGTAGCAACTGTTGAGTGTGTGTGGCTCAGACACCTTATGGCTCATTTGGGTGTTGGTTAGTCTTCTGCCACCACCATCTTCAACGACAGTCAGAGCGCATTGGCAGTTGCGAGGAACCGTGTTCCATGCTCGCACTAAGCACATCGAGGTAAATTATTATTATGTCAGGGAGAGGTTCTTTGCTGGGGAGATCAGCTTGGGATATGTGCCCATGCAAGAGAACATTGTAGACCTTTTCACGAAGGCTCTACCTAGGGAAAAGTTTGAAGCTTTCCGCAAAGATTTGGGCTTACTTCCTTTTGTGGAGTGATTTCCACATAGCTTGGCACTTCCTTATACATGAGTGCCAGCTACTTGTTCACCGCATCACTCCTAGGGGGGATTTGTTGATATATTTAGGTAGTGATGTGTGTGAACACTCTAGGACCATCGAGGCACTTTTTTCCATCTTTAGGAGGTTTTTTCCCCTGGCTTGTATATACGTCTATTGCCCTAATGGGGTACTTATCTTTGTACATTCTAGTGGTAATACATTCAGTATTGTGCGTTGTGCTCCAAGCTTCTTCTTCTTCCTTATGTTGTTCACGTGCTTCCGCAGACGTCTAACTCCAACAATCATTTTCAATGATTCTAAGATGCATAAACAACCCATTAAGGAGGTTGAAGTGAGAAGAGTGATGTTTGAGGATACTATTCCTCCAATTAGCATGCATAAAAATCCTGCACATAGGGACATTCAAGAGAATGTCCGATCACATCAATTTGCAAATGTTCTTGTTCAGCAACCTTTGAGATGTTCTACATGTGTCTCACATCCCATGATAGATATGTTCCAGGTTTAGATTTCATTATGCTAATAGATGTCGGTGAACCTTATGGCTACAGAGAGGCTATGCAGACAGAGGATCATGTCAAATGGGAGCATGCAATGAAGAGTGAAATGGATTCTATTCACAAGAATGGTACTTGGGATTTAGTACCTTTGCCAAAGGGCAAGAAAGCTTTACCAGGTAAATGGGTATATAAGTTGAAATTCTCATCAGATAGTGCTTCTCCAAAGTATAAAGCATGATTTGTTACAAAGGGTTTTAAGCAACAACATGGTGTTGATCTAGAGGAAATCTTCTCTCCAATGGGCAAAATGAGTACCATGTGCATGTTGCATGGATTCCTTGCAATGGAGGACTTAGAGCTAGTCCAAATGGATGTGAAAACTACTTTCTTGCATGGAGATCTTACAGATGAGTCTATGGAACAACCAAAGGGTTATGTAGTTCCTGAAAAGGAATGTCCAGTTTGTAAGCTAAAGAAGAGCTTGTATGGACTTAAACAGTCCCCTACATAATGGTACCAAAAGTTTGATGGTTTAATGAAGTCTCAAGGCTGTTTTCAAAGCAATGAGGATCATCGTCTCTACACAAAGAGATGCTTAGATCGCAGCTTGATATGCGTGATACTTTATGTCGATGATATGTTGATTGCTCGGATGTCCTCTTATGACTTGTCAATTCTCAAAAAGAAGTTGAGTCAGACATTTGATATGAAGGACTTGGGGGATGCTAAACATATTCTTGGCATGCGCATTACTCATGATAGGAGTAAAAGATGCATATACTTGTCTCAAAGTGAGTACATATCCAAAATACTTCACAGGTTCAATATGTAGGGTGGAAAGGCATTGAGTACACCTTTACCCACATATGTGAAATTGATCAAGGATGATTGCCCCAAATCAGATGAGGAAAAGGAATTCATGATAAAAATTCCCTATCATTCTGTTGTTGGTAGTCTCATGTATGCTATGGTAGCTACGAGACCAGACATTGCATTTGTAGTGAGAGTTGTTAGGAGATATATGTCTAATCTTGGCAAGAAACACTGGGAAGTGGTCATATCTGAGTGGCACTAAGGACAAGTTTCTATGCTTAGGTATATGGAAAGCATCCATTATTTGTTACATAGATTTTGACTTTTGTTGGGGGTCTTATTTCTTGGAGATCTCATCTTCAAGAATGTTCAGTTATTTCCACCACAGAAGCAGAGTATGTTGTAGCAAGTGAGGCATGCAAGGAATCATTGTGGCTTTCTCATCTTGCTTGTGATATGAGTTTACCTTAGCATGTACCTCATTTGCTCAATGATAGTCAGAGCGCCATTGCTTTGGCTAAGAATCCGGTCTTCATGCAAAGACCCAACACATTGAGGTGAGTTATCACTTCATTAGAGATTGCTTAGCCATTGAGCGCATTATTCTTGAGAAGGTTCACACTCGAGATAATGCTGCAAATGCTTTGACTAAAGCTCTATCACAGGATAGCTTTTGACACTTTTGTCACTTGATGGGAGTTACTTGATTCATGATCTTACATAGTCACTTGTATACTATGTAACATGCCCATCAGGTGGGAGGTATAGTTTGTATACTTACACTCAAGTATTCTTTATCATTCTTTAATTTTCTCCCATAGATACTTTGACCATATTGGCCTGTAGTCGGAGATTGTTACCATTAGTGTCCATGTGAAAGGCCAAATGGCCACCAGACACTTCTTTGTATATGTTCTTTAATAAAATATATAGTACTCTGGTCAGCCATAGATTGTAAGTTTGATTGCATTTGTAACACCTAAGAAGTTTGTGTTGTTCTCCTTATGTACTCTGTTTTTTTGTGTATTCGATAGCTTCTATGCAGAGTACCATGTGACGTGCTTGGAGCTCGGTTTTCTACATTGAGGACATCATCGTGGAGCTCTCAAGAAGCAGAGGGCACTATGGTGCATAACCATCGAAATACTTCACATGTAAGCCATCCAAATGAGGTTGAAAGAGCTAAAAATTTTACTATCAAACATGGCTAAAAATTCCCAAAATCTATGAGAGACATGGTTGAATAATTCCATCTGAAAATGGATGAAAATGTCAAACCAAACACAGCTGAAAATTTGCAAAATTCAACCACACATGGATGAAATTCAGCATGATATTCAGCCCACTTTTGATGTACATTTTTCTGATGTATTATGTAAGGAATGCATGTCTATCAAGGATGCACAATTTATGCCAAAATGGTTGCAGAAAACATTGTAAGATACCAAGTTAAGTTCTCCTTTGCATGGTAGAACAAGATCAAGTCTCATCATGCATCAAATGACTTTATGGATGTATCTCTTATTGCAACTTCATGTGATGAAGAGCCACTCACTTTTGGAGATGCATGTGATGATTCAACTGAATAAACACAATGCAATTAGAATTGGATTCTATTCACAAAATTCATACATGGGAGTTATGTGAATTTCCAAAAGATAATAATGACATTGATACTAAGTGAGTTTACAAGATTAGAAGAAAGTGAGATGGTGGAATTGATTGATGAAAAGGTAGACTAGCTGCAAAAGGTTATGCGCAAAAATATGGCATTGATTATGAGAAGACTTTTGCACCTACTTCATGCATGCCTACCATTTATTCTATGATTGCATTGACTATCCGTCATGGAACACTGAGTCACAACAAAGGAGAACAAAGACATGTTCTCTTTTTCTTTTTACCTAAAGACCATTATATGAAGCAAAAAAGTGGGCATTTTACAATATCTAGAAAGCATCACGAGTCTTGCTTGTAAATATTGTCACTAGAAGCTTGATCTCATATCCCAAGTAGTCAAGATAGATATACTAAAATTCTTGCTGCCATGAAAACTAGTTGTTGAGCATGACCAAGAATCCCACATCATGATCTTGGACAATAGATTAGAGTTGAAAAGGTACAAGTAAGAATTCGTGAAGCTCCTTCATTACATCTATAACCTCAACAAGCACAGATAATAGCTAATTAAAAGTTACTCAAAAATTAGAGTACATGTGTTGCAAAAATCAGAGCATTTTAACAAGGCAATTAAGATCATCCCCTTTGTATGGTTAAGATCCCCATTGAATGCCTGGCCATATTGACAGAATATGAAATACATTTCACAAAAGCATTCCCACGAGAAGATAATATTCAACAAAATTATACTAAAAAACATTCACACATGATCAGAGAAATGCTCAAGATAAATCAAGTTGAACACAAAGTGGAAGAAGAACTCCAAATAATATTTCCATTAAAATGATCTTTTACATTTCATGTGTTCTACAAGAGTAATGTGAATCTACAATAGAAGCTGATCATAGCTTTCCTCAGGCTCAAGGATATTGGGATCCTCTGGCACATTAGAACACCTATCTTGCCTCTCTTGCTCCAAGATTGGCTCTTCAAGGTCAGCCATGTCCCCCGGTTCATCTGCAAGTGGGGGAACAGGCTCCCTTGAAGCTGGTTGGAATCTCTCCGTATCTGCAATGTGCTTCCTTCCAACCTCTTGGTCTTCATCTGGGCATTCATTCAGCCCATTGATTCTCATTTTAATAAAGCTCACTTGAGCATCATCCTTCTCCACAGCTATGCAGTGCCTGAACATCTTTAAGGAGCAAGCCAGAGTCGTTCCTGAAACAGCAGAAAACCACTTAGAGGTGCCAATCAACCATGACTAATGAAAACTGTGAAAATTGAAATTACCTGTGCCCGAAAAAAGGTCTAGGACCCAGTCATCATCATTGGAGAATAGCTGAAGCAATCTCATTATGAGTTTTTGTGGCTTCTGATAGGGGTTAACCAATGTCATGTCCCCAGCTACATGACGAAGTTTCTTGGTAACGGCTGGGAACATGAGCACATTTGAGATCCCATTCTCATTGCAATGCTCCCTGACTCTCCTTTTGCTTACTTCATCATAATAGCCAACTGTAATGCATTCAGTGGCGCTCACAAACCTATGCAAAGGAGTGTGATTTACATTTGTCTTCACCCTGCAAACAAGAACTATGAGTCACAGAGAGCATCATTAAAGCCACGGAGATAGAAAGAAGATTACTTACCACGTGAGGCACTCCACAGCATGACATCTTGCCTTCAGAGCAGTTGAAACAGAGAAGGACTGGTCTCTGCTATGGAAAATTACTATCCTCCAAAGAGGAGACATAGTCAACTCTGCAAAATCAGTGACCATCTTCCGAATCTGAGGATGTTTGAAGGGTTCATCATCATTAACTGATCCCAACATCCTAAATCCATAGGGTATGTCCGCTATGAGAAGGGAGAAATGTTTTCTAGGCACAACAGAACAAATATTATTTACATCACTACAGTATACATTGTAATATACAGGCCTAAGGGGGTCTAGGGGATTGGAGAAGCATTTAAGATCAGGTTCATCATCAAAATCCATCTCTTTGGCTTTCAGCCTAGATTTCTCATGCCTTGCTCTTTGAATGTGAGCCAGGAATGCAGGGGGGCAATCATCTAGTAGCTCCGCAGACTTACTTTTCTTTGGTTTCTGTAGAAAAAAGTGGAAAGACAACTAAATGAGCTCTTCAATACAGCAAGCAAAACATAAGGAAGCGATGAATGGCATCGATTTCATGTGGGGGTAGATGCCAGGCATCGACTTTCTACTGAAAGTCGATGCCTGGCATCGACTTTGGGACATTAGTCGATGTCTGGCATCGACATATGCCACGAGGTCGATGCCAGGCATCGACTTATGCTGCAGGTCGATGCCGGGCATTGACTTATGCCCCCAAGTCGATGCCAGGCATCGACTTTTGGGTGCAGGTCGATGCCAGGCATCGAGTTCGTACTAAAAGCCTGGCATTAAATTTGTTTGGTGAATCAAGGCATCTAACCTAATGGCAAACCAGGCACAACCTCAGAAAGAGAACCTACCCAATCACGGAAAAGGATGAAATATTCTGATAAAGCTTTGTAGGATGATGTGGTTGGATAGTCTCTTTGGACCTCTGTCCAAGAAAAGCAACCCAACCTCTTCATCATGACCTCCTGAATCTTCATGTAAACTTTATGACTACAGTCACAGAAATTAAAAAGAGACTAGGTGAGAACAGAAACATGGGAGGAGGGAAAAAGGATCTGAGAATAACATACATACTTATTGAGCTCAGTCACCATCTCCTCCAGGCTTAAGTCCTTGGAGATTACCCTCGACAAAGTTGATATGATCAATGTATCATCCTTGATTCCTTGAAGGGCCCTCCATGGTGTCAGCTTCATGTCCTCGGGAGCCTCTTCAATTGAGAGGTCAGCTTTCCTTCCCTTTCCCTTCAGATCAACCTGTGGGTCTGGCCTCGACTTTCGTTGCTTCTGGCCCTTGACTTCCCTGTTCTCCCACATTGTGAAAATTCTATCCTGTAGATCCCAGATCTCACCTGTTCTGAATGCCAGTTGAAACCATGGATCATATTTCCTCAAGGCATCAGACTTTGTACTCTCATCCAATGCAATTCCAACCTCAATAAGGCATTGCTTTCGTAGATTGGGATGTATTCTTCCAGCGTCCTTAACAAGACAATCTTCATATTCATGGTGGAAGAACCGAATTCTCTCTATGGAGGACATTTTTTGCCTGTAGTCATTGTCATTGTTGTGATCCCAAGCAAGAAGCTTGGCTTCCTCAGTTGTAAGACCAGCATATATCTTACACTCTGCATACCTAAAGAAAAAAGTGGTAGGGTGCTCCTTCACTAGCTGTCTACGGGCCTCTGCAGAGTGTGAACCTCCAATCACATAATAAGTATACTCCTCAAATAAACCCTCATTGAACTCTTCCACAGAGCTGCACTCATTCGGATCCACCATGACAAGGAATGGCACAACAGTAGCATGAGGATTTATTCTCGTTTTCTTCTTAAGATTCTGCACATGCAAATTGTGTGGCTCCCTGATCTCAAGGGGCCTCCTCCCTGTGACTGGATCTATAGGTGGCCTGTGGATGATATTGATTGGAAGGTGGAACAACTGCCCCTTCTTCACAATTTTTCTTTTAGCTATATCCTCCCTCATCTTGTTCTGCTCAGTACCAAGAACACCCGAGGCAAGCTCTCCACCAGGTGCAACAATTATATCCTCAGAGCTAGAGCTTGAGTCAGAAGACTCCTCTTCTAAAATTCTCTTCTTTTTCTTTTGAAGCTTTTTCTGCACGCTCGGCTTACCCCTTGCCTTTACAGGGGTCGTCTTCTTCTGTTGTGCTGGCATGATATTGCCCTGGATCCATGGCATCAGGTCTTTGATGAAATTCACTGAGTCTCTGCATATCTGAGCTAGCCCTTCTGGAACACAACACTGTGGGCACAAGAATTCCATCTTGCATATGACATTTCTTAATCCCTTCGATGTCTCCACCAAGAAAAGCAGGTTGTCAGAATCTTCATCTTCATAATCTAGTTTGTAAACAAGGCCATATTGAAAACCTTGTGTTGTCGTGATCTTTCCTCTGCCATAAGCCCCTGCGAACACAAGGAGGACTGCATTCTTCTCTTCAACGTACTGAAGGCACCACTCTAGATTTGTCATGTCCCAAAGTGGACGATCTGTCTTCATGACCTCCGTCTCCCTAGACCTTTCCCTCATATTTGGATCCTCCTCAGGAATTTTTATGCTACTCTGTCCACCGGAGGATATTCCTAGTGGGTTGCTGGCCTTCTCAGAGGATAATGGTGCAATAATTTTCTTTTGTTTTGCTTGGTGACCAATGCCTTTGTCACATTGCTGGTCAACAGAGCCCATGGTGACTCTGAGCTTCTTGATGGGCCTTTCATCCTTGTACTCCGCATCCCTGAAGGCACTTGGAAATATCAGATCAAACGTAGATGTGGTTTTCAAAGGCCCAAGTCCATGCCAGGCATCGATTTTGAGCTTCAGGTCGATGCCAGGCATCGATGTTTAAGTGAATGTCGATGCCAGGCATCGACTTTGTGTGCAAGTCGATGCCCGGCATCGACTTGAGGGTGAAAGTCGATGCCAGGCATCGACTTGGGGGTGCAAGAGTCGATGCTTGGCATCGACTTTTGGGCCCAAGTCGATGCTTGGCATCGACTTTTGGGCCAAGTCGATGCCTGGCATCGACTTTTACCCTCAAGTCGATGCCTGGCATCGACTTGCCCACAAAGTCGATGCCTGGCATTGACTTGGGCCCAAAAGTCGATGCCAAGCATCGACTTGGGCCCAAAAGTCGAAGCCAAGCAGCGACTTTGCACCCTAAAGTCGATGCCTGGCATCGACTTTTCGGTGCATGTTGATGCCGGCAAGTCGATGCTTGGCATCGACTTCTGGGCCCAAGTCGATGCCTGGCATCGACTTTCAGGTGAAAATCGATGCCAGGCATCGACTTGTCGGTGCAAGTCGATGCCAGGCATCGACTTGCACCCCCAAGTCGATTCCTGGCATCGACTTGAGGCTGCAAGACGATGCCAGGCATCGACTTGCACCTCAAAGTCGATGCCAGGCATCGACTTGGTCCCAAAAGTCGATGCCTGGCATCGACTTGCACCTGCAAGTCGATGCCTGGCATCGACTTGCACCTGCAAGTCGATGCCTGGCATCGACTTGCAATCCTAAGTCGATGCCTGGCATCGACTTGCAATCCTAAGTCGATGCCTGGCATTGACTTACACCTTAAAGTCGATGCCAGGCATCGAGCTGTACATTCTTTGGATCCATATTTCTAGAGGTAAGAAAAATAAATACCTAGAAATCAGACTTTTTACACAGACATACAGAGGGAATCTTTTTGGAATCTTTATTTATGGTATTATTTTGTCTACCTCTTGGTACTTTTGCCAACATTCTTCTTCTCCATCTGACTTTGCTTGCTGGTATGCTGGGCTCTGTGCTCCATGGCTGTCTGTGCTCTGCTGCTCTCTCTTGCTCGTGGATTTTGAAAATGCGAATGATCTCCTCCTCTGGTATTTATAGGCAATTGGGTAACTTGAACCAGAGACTAACTGGATCTAACTGAATGAGTCCAGTTGCTAACTAAATCTGTCAACTTATCTAACCAGGGAATAGCACCCACAGTAATAGGCTGTTTCAGAGCCACTTTTATGAAATATTCATAGACCCTTGCAACTATTTATATACATTTGCATAGAAATTACATTTCAATGGCAAGAGTATGGTATGTCCATGAGGATGTCTAAACTCATGTAGAGATTTGTTTCTTAGAATCTCTTTCTTGGGAGAAAATCAAGTCAAAGTTGTGTTAACTGTGGGAGACTAATGACATCTTTATAGTATTACCCTCCTCACTTTAGTTCATATTCACATTTATCTTGTAACTCACTGTTGAAATGGAAAATCAATGTATGAATAAACATTCAAGTACAGAACCTTGCAACTATTTATATACATTTGCATGGAAATTAAGCTTCAATGGCAACAGTATGGTATGTACATGAGGATTTCTAATCTCATGTAGAAGTTCTTTCTTAGAGTCTGTTGCTTGGGAGAAAATCAGGTCTAAGTTGTGAGATTAATGACATCTTTATAGTGTTATCCTCCACACACTTTAGTTCATATTCACATTTATCTTGTAACACAATGTTGAAATGGAAAATCAATGTATGGATAAACATTCTGTGTACCTCTTTTACACATAATTCGTTTTTAATATACTTTCATCTACCTCTTTGATATCTAGCCAAGACCACAATAAAACCTAATCCTTGAAATCTTAACAAAATGTAAAATTTCTTCTTGTATAGGGTTCAATGGCATAGCATATTCCAGTTGGAACTCAACTTGGATATATTCCAATTGTAAAATCTCTTCTTGTAAAATTTCTCCAAACAATTTTATTATATATTCCTGTTGGAACTCAACTTGGATATATTTTGATTCATTCACAATGCTTAGACTCAATGACTCATATGTAGTTAGAAATCAACTGTGTTTCTCATTTGAATCAAAAGTGAATCAAATCTTTGGTTCCCTTATTAGTGTATATTTGAGTAATTAAGTGATTTGATGTAATTTGATGTTTAATGTTATTTAATGTACTTTAATAAGCTTTTGATTTCATATCTTCTTGATGTGACATTTGATGTGACATCTTCACTTGATCTCGGATTTCTACTTATTTAAAAAGGTCATTCATCTTCAGTCTTCTGTGAACTCAGTGAAGATGAGCTCAATCTTTTCAGTGGATGCTTGGGCATCAGCTTCCTCTGCTCATATTGATTCATTGTTCTCAGTTGAGCCTTTCCAGAGAAGTGATGATCCCTATGATTTAGAACGTGCTGATGATTCCATGTTTTCTGTTGAGTCATTTAAGTTATCCAATTCACAGTGCAATGCTGCTCAACCAAATGCACCTCTTGATCTCCCATCTGATCCAACCATTGATCTCCTTTCTGA
The DNA here is from genome assembly GCA_020310875.1 of Ceratopteris richardii. Classification (NCBI taxonomy): domain Eukaryota; kingdom Viridiplantae; phylum Streptophyta; class Polypodiopsida; order Polypodiales; family Pteridaceae; genus Ceratopteris; species Ceratopteris richardii. The sequence continues at coordinate 72,372,180 of CM035419.1, forward strand.
CTCAAGTGCATGTGGAGCAACGAAAAAGCAAAGCAAGCTCAATCTACGATTTAAAAGAAGGTCTCGTGAAGTAAGTCGAAAAAGATTTAAATTTCTTACTTCAGATAGACAGATTGCATTGGATATTGTGAAGCATTGTTGTGGTTTGAAATGTTTGTATAATTTAGGAATGAAGAAACTAAAGCACATAAGAGAAAAATTCCTCCATTTAGATAGTGAAAGGCAAGATATATACCTTGTTTCTTGCATGCAAATGATTGAGGATAACATGTCAGTAACGCGTGTTGGTTTTGAATATTTCTTTACTCAAGGGATGCCATGCTGTAGGGCTGCATTTAAAATTGCAATGGGTGTAGGAAATTTTAGAATACATAGGGTTCAACAAGGGTTTTTGAATGGGGATCTCATTTTGGATACGTTCCATGTTGGGACCAAAGGATCTGTTGGACGTCATGCAATGAATTGGATGATGAACTATTTTAGCTTGCATTGTGAAGTTATGCCTACAACTGGAAGGTTGCACTTGTCAGATAACTTTACTCGTCGAGAGGTATTTCAAATATATAGAGAAGACATGGAAAATAGAAATGAGAAGTATGTGTTGTATCGTCACTTTACTCGATTATGGAAGGAAGAGTTTAACAATGTTTCTATTCCTCGTAAAGTTAGAATGGGTGAATGTTCAGTTTGCGCCACTTTGAAAAACATGGCAAAAGGGGCTACAACACCACAGGAAAAGCATAATTTTAAAAACCTTCTTAACAACCATCGTGACAGTCAAGCATTAGAGAGAAAGAAAGCAATTCATCATCGAAGTAAGGCACTCAGAAATCCGGAGCGTTATATGTGTTTGTTGATCGATGGTATGGATCAAAAGAAAACTTGTTTGCCACATTTTTATCGCATCCCTAAGGACATTGGAGATGAAGTCCTTGTGCAAATGCATTTGGTTGGTGCTTTGGTATACAATGGAACTGTAATGTCCAAGGTTTTCTTCACATATCCGAATGTGCATAATGATCCAAACCTTACAGTTACTGTCATTCATCGTGTTTTGCAATCATGGAAGGGTCTTTTGCCACCAACTCTATATTTGCAACTAGATAATACTGCAAGAGAGAATAAAAATTCTACAGTCTTTGGATATTTAAGCATGCTTGTTGAAAAACAGGTATTTCAGAAGGTTAAGGTAAATTTTCTTCTGGTTGGCCACACTCATGATCACATTGATCAAATGTTCAGTACTTTCTCTAAGAAGTTGGCACGTAACAATGCTTTTACTCTTCCGATTTTATCTGAGCTGATTTCAGAAGCATATACTCCAAAACCAGAAGTTCAACACCTCACACAGATTTATGACTTTAAGCACTTTTGCTCAATGGGCCTTGATAACAGTGCTAAGGTTTTGGCTCCATTGCACAATATTAGTTTCAACCATGTATTCTTGATGAGGAGGGTTGATGAAATAACCCTTTTATTTGCAAAGCAGTATTCATCTTCTCTTGGGTGGGAGCCTAAAGAGGGATGCAGATTGTTATTGCAGGTGCCTAATTTGTCTACTGTAACAGTGTATGGTGCAGAACAATCACCATATGAAGATAAAAACAATACAGAAAGATATGGAAGTGTGGTTGATCAAAGTAAAAGCTGGATGCATGCACTCATTGAAAAGAAGAGACATATTGAGCGTGCAAAAAAATATGCTGGAGATCAAGATGTATCTTGGTGGGAGGACTTTTTCAATCATCAAGAAGAGATTATACAGTATACAATTGCAGGTCACTGGCCAGTTGATGTTCCATTCACATGGGATTTTTGTACACAAAGATCCGTGAATGTGGCCCAAGCATGTAATGCAGATGCACTTCAAAGTTTTATACATCCACCAGAAAGAAATATTTATGTAGGCCCAAGGATGACAAAACAGGCAGAAGCAAGATGGCAAGGAAATTTAATAGAGATAAATGTTGGAACGCTTATTGCAGTACTTGCTGATGGTGATGAGGCTACCAGACCATTTTGGATTGCAAAGGTTTTAGAGATAACTAAAGATATTGATCAGAGAAGAATAGAGGCTATGATGGTGCATTGGTATTACACTAAAAGTAGTAATGCATTCACAGGTAAATATAACTTAGAAATGGTGTGTGATACTAAACGAACAGGTTCAAAAAGGAAAAAGAATATTCGAAGCACATCCACTCTTAAAATGGATGATGTAGATATTCTTGTTTATGATTTTTCCTTGACAAAAACTGGTCACTTGAGGAAAGCAACCATCAACATGATAAAACAAAAGCTTCCAGATGTATGTGGTACAGGAAATCATAGGAAAACAAGAAGAGTTGTGCATGATCCTGCAGAATTTGGTATGTACGTGGATGAAGATAGAGCTCTTGTGGATATTGAAGAAGAAGAAGAGAGCTCTCAACAGTATGAGACTGAATCAAGTGCATCAGATGATGAGGGTGTAGACATAGATCAACAAAGTTGTGAGTTGCATTGAAGCTCTCAGACATTTTTAGTGCTTATGTAAATGCCTCAAAGTAGTTTGGTTAATGAAACCATGTTTTGTAGCAATTTTGAATAACAATCAGATATCCACCCATTAAAGATATGTCTAAAATGTTATTTTTGTGTAAAAACTATTGATTTCTACATTCTTATATATATTTTAGACATGTCAATGTCTTATCATATAGATTTTGGAGATGTCAATGTCTTGTCATATACATTTTGGGACACGTCAATGCCTAATATAGTGAAATTTTGACTACATTTTGAGCTCATTTTTTTTTGAGAAAATGACAAAAAATGTCAAAAATTACTTGTTTTCACCTCATTTTTGTAATATATGTATACTGGTGTAAAGGAATTCCAAAAATGAGGTGAAAACATGTAATTTTTGACGAGAGTGTTCTCTTTTTACGACATAGTTCTCGTTTGTTACGACTCGCTGTTATGGTTGGAAAGTGCATAAATTGGATATAAAGACACCTTTCTTGAATGGTGATTTGCAAGAAGATGTCTAGGTGAAGCAACCTCCTGGATTTGCCATCAAAGGTCAAGAGCATATGGTTTGCCGCTTGCATAAGGCTTTGTATGGACTTAAGCAAGCTCCACATGCATGGTATGACAAGATACATAAGCACTTGATTGCTCTTGGTTTTACATGTAGTCCGATTGAAAGCACACTTTATGTATGCAAAGATGGGGTTGATCTTATAGTGCTTGTTCTTTATGTTGATGTTATTCTTTTGATTGGATCATGTGATGAGAAAAATTCCATGTTTATGGCTGATTTGCAACATACTTTTTATGTCACATATCTTGAACCTTTGAAGTATCATCTTTGCATCCATTGGGGTAGGAATTCTTATGCATCAAGCAAAGTATATTGAGAATCTAGTTAAGTGTTACTATTTTGAGGATAGCAAAGCATATCTCAAAACCATTGGAAACAAGATTTAGATTCTGAATTGAGGATGAAGCTGATGCATTTGATACTTCTCTTTGTCAGCAAAATGTGGGATCTTTGATATATGTAAGCATTGGCAAGTGGTAAAATGTGTGTCAAATATATCAAAGGCACTTTGAGTTTGGGGTCTCTTTTATGGCAGAGATGGGTAGCCATGCTTGCATGCTTTTACATATAGTGATTGGGCTAGTTGTTATGATACACGGGCGTCCACTAGTGGTAATTGTTTTTCCTTGGAAGATCATGCATATCTTGGTTCAATAAGAAGCAACCTAATGTGACCACATCAAGTTTTGAAGGTGAGTGTAGGGTAGTATTCACAACTACAATGGAGTGTATATGGTTGAGATGTCTATTCATGGATCTATGAATGGAGATTGATGTACCTACACATATTGTCACTAGTAGTCATAATTCATTGGTTTTTGTAAGAAATCCAGTGTTCCATGCATGCAAAAATCACATTGAGTTTCCTTATCATTATGTTAAAAAGTGCCTTCATGTGAGAGATATTGATTTGATATATGTGCCTACACAAGATAATGTGACAAACATATTCACCAAAGCTCTTCCACAGGAAAACTTTGAACCTTTTTTCAAAGTCTTAGGCTTATTACCTTGTAGGGGCTGATCTGTTGCTCCATGTATGTGTTCACATCATTCGCTATAGGGAGGTTTGTTACATGTGTCCCTCGAGTAGCTTTGATGTGTCGTTTCCCTATACATGGGCACTTTTTATGCTAGTGTTGGCTAGAGGTTTTTTCCCCATGTAACCACATATACATGATATGCTCATATGTGGTGGTGCTTTGTACTTAAGGATTCACTTATCGCTCTCAATTCATTCATTCTTATATTATTGATCATCTATCGATAGAGAGCTCTTCCAACCATTGCATGTATATGTGCTTTGATCCTCTTCTTTACTCTTGTGTGTACATCTATTCATGCCTCCTCACTCACTCACACACTCAACATGTATGTATGTGATTTAAATACTATTGTGATTGTATGATGCATAGCATTGATCTAACCAAAATAGTATGTGTATGTGTATGTGTAATACTATAATAGTAATAGTACATTTCTGTGTGTTTTTGTATGTATGTGTCTCTGATTGTGATTTAAAAAATATTGTGATTATCTGACTCATAGCATTGATTCTTACTTCACGATACTATATGTATGTATGAATGTCATTTTAAAATTATTTTGATTGTATGATTCATAGCATTGATTCTTATGTCTATGTGTAGTAGTAGTAGTCATAGTATGTGTATGTCCCTATATATCTGTTAATGATTGTGATTTAAAAACTATTGTGATTGTTTCATTGATAGCATTTATTCTTACTTCACAATAGTATGTGTATATGTGTGCATGTGTGTGTATGTGGTTTAAAAATTATTGTGATAGTCCTTCATAATAGTACATGTTGGAGTTAGACATCTACGGAAGCACGCGAACAGCACAAGGAAGAAGAAGAAGCTTGGAACACAACACAAAATACTGAATGTATTACTAGAGAATGTACAAAGATAAGTAGCCCATTAGGGAAAAAGGCTTATATACAAGTCGGGGGAAAACAAACCTCCTAAAGAGGGAAAAAAGTGCCTCGGCGGTCCTAGTGTATTCACACACATCATTACCTAAATATATCAACAAATCCCCCCTGGGAGTGATGCGGTGAACAAGGAGTTGGCACTCATGTATAAGGAAGTGCCAAGCTATGTGGAAATCACTCCACAAAAGGAAGTAAGCCCAAAGCTTTGCCGAAAGCTTCAAACTTCTCCCTAGGCAGAGCCTTCGTGAAAAGGTCTACAATGTTCTCCTACATGGGCACATATGCCAAGCCGATCTCCCCAGTAGAGAACCTCTCCCTGACATAGTGATAATGCACCTCAATGTGCTTAGTGCGAGCATGGAACACAGGGTTCCTCGTAACTGCCAATGTGCTCTGATTGTCAGTGAAGATGGTGGTGGCAGAAGTGTGACCAACACCCAAATCAACCATAAGGCATCTGAGCCACACACACTCAATAGTCGCTGTGAAAGTTGCCCTATACTTAACCTCAAAACTGGAAGTGGCCACAGTAGGCTGCTTCTTGCTCAACCAAGATATACATGAGCTACCAAGCATGAAGCAAAAGCCACTAGTGGACACACGAGTGTCATAGCAACCAGCCCAATCAGAGTCAGAAAAAGCATGCAAATCTGGTAGTAGTGATCCCCCCTTGGGATAAAACAACAAGTAGCGGAGTACCACTCAAATAGCGAAAGATGCGCTTAACTGCCTGCCAATGCTTTACTCCTAGGATAATTCATAAACTTGCTCATCTGTGAGACAGTAAATTGAATATCTGGCTGAGTAATGCATAAGTAAATCAAGCATCCAACAGCCTATTGATAGAGAACAACATCAAATGCATCTCCAACATCATGAAGACTCAATCGTAAACCTGTCTCCATAGGAGTGGTAATAGGCTTACAGTCTTCAAGGCCAAAACGTTGCAATAATGTGTCAATATATTTTGTTTGACACAAAGCCATTACACCATCAACTTGCATAACTTGAATGCCCAAATAGTGATGCAAATGCCCTAAATCAGACGTCTCAAATGAGGCATGCAAATCAGCCTTAAAAACAGCAATATGCTTCTCAATAGGACCAGTGAGCAACATGTCGTCAACATAGATAACAATTATCAGAAGCACATCATTAGCACGCTTAACATATAAGGTGCTTTCAGTTGGACTGTTCTCAAAACCTTGTGCAATTAGATAGGCATGTATCTTCTCATACCAAGCACGTGGTGCTTGCTTTAAACCATATAATTCCTTCTTTAACTTGCACGCCTGGTTTTCATGCCCTTTCTGCACAAAGCCATGGGACTGAAAAACATACACTTCTTCATGCAAGTCACCATTCAAAAATGTTGTTTTAATGTCCAACTGATGTACAGTCCAACCATATGAGCTGCAAGTGCAAAGATGCTCCAAACAGTAGTCATACGGCATGTAGGTGCAAAGGTCTCATCAAAATCAATGCCTCTTTCATGTGCATAACCCTTTGCCACAAGCCTAGCCTTATACCTGTCAATTGTACCATCCGATTTACGCTTCAGGTTGTATACCCACTTAGTGCCAATGGCCTTCTTGCCTAGAGGCAAGTCACATAAAGACCAAGTACCATTCTTCATTATAGCATCATATTCAAATTGCATAGCAGCCATCCAATTTTCTAACTTTTGTGCTTCATCAAACGAAACAGGCTCATTCTCATCACAGAGACTAGATGCAGCCATAACATAGCAATCTGATGCAAAAGAGGCACTATGAGAGCCTGAACGAGTACAATATGACAGAGGTGCATCTAATTTGTTGTCACACAAAGTCTGCACCAGCCATTTTGGCATAGTTTTTGCGTGCTCAATATCAGCTCTCTCATCAACTAGTGCATCATGTAAATCTGCATCAGAAATGGAATGTTCTGCATCATCACAGGAAACCTGCAAAGGCTGAGAGTTTGCCTCATTGGAACCAGCACTAGACTGTCCACCTGTAAAAACAGGCAGCAAGTATTATACATGTCTTTGGAGCTAACAGATGTCTCCTTAGTACATGAAAGCAATGGTTGAATAACATCTTCCACAAAAACAACATCACGGCTAACCAGAATGTGTTTAGTCTGTGGATGATACAGACGATAGCCTTTACTTTCAGAATTGTACCCAACAAAAATACATTTTACTGGTTTATCATCCAATTTTCTGCAATGTTGTTCAAGCACTAATGCATATGCCAAACTGTGAAGAGAGATGGTGGATGCAATCCAAAGATGAGTAGGTGCTGCTACAACCAGCTTCACACCAGCCAATTGAGACTTCAGAGTTGATTAGTAGACCCTTTGAGCTTCCTAAATCCACCAAAATATCAGCCAAGTACTTTGGAACATGTATCCCAAAAGTTTAAGTCAAGACAGACTAGTTGCGAAATGACTAGCTCCCAAAACTTGCTATTTTTGGACATACACCTGCTAGAAAAAATGAACAGTGCTCTCAACCTGGTAGGAATTAGAAAAATTCCTTTTCGGCATAGCAAATAGACTTAGAAAACTTCACAATCCAAGTTAAAACACTTAAAATGATGGACTGAGCACTGAGAACAAGTTTCATCAATTTCTGGAACATTCCCACAATTCTCGGGGTTCTGCAGAGATAGACCAGTAAGCAGTAAAATGCAGATATCTCCAAACGTATTAATCCAATGACCTTGAAAATTTATATGCACAAAGTAGACAGTACAAGATATCCAACGCAAGTTAAATCACTGAAAAAGGTTTAGTAGAACTCGAGATATGACCTTCTGAAGTTACTGCTCTGAGTGAGTATAGCAGAGAACAAAACAGAGAAGTAGATGATGATAAATGTATAGATTCACATATGATTACAACCACATTGGCAATGAATCTTTGCACATGGGAGTAGAATGATAGAGCTATGGAGTAAGCTCTTCAATCTCTACAAAACGACATGAAGTGGTCACGTACAAGGCTTGCTAATCGCCTCTTCCTTCTTGCTCCTTTTATAGCTATTCTTGGAGGGAGTTTTGAATTCAAATTCGAATGGCTCCACCTAAAAGTGATCCCCAAAGTTAGGAGATATTCCCTCAGCTCAAAAATTCGTGATTTTGGTAGTTAGAGCCACGAATTTGCTTTTACATCATGCATGAGGTAAGCCATCCTTTTCCTTTTTTCTTTTTCCATTTACAAGAGATAAAAATGAACTCTTTTACAAGAGGTGTTCACATGACTACTCATGTGACTTACAAATGAGGATAATATCAAGCATATCAAGCATGTAGGCTTGGGCAAAATGCACCAACAGCTCCCCCTCAAGCCTAACATGCTTGGCCTCCAAATAAGTCTTCAATTGTCCTTGATTTCTTGCAAGCCAATCATCAACTTGAATCTACTTAACTTCGTACCATCAAGAGCTTTCGTCAACATGTCTGCACATTGCATATCTGTAGAGACATAGGATAGTTGAATATCCTTGCTCATTAGCTTCTCCCTTACATAATGGTAGTGGACTTCAATATGCTTGGTTCTAGCATGGTATACCGGATTAGCTGCTAGATGTAGTGAGCTTGTGTTGTCACCAAAAATGTGAGGTGTTGAAGAATGAAGTCCAAGATCTGTGTACAAAGATTTTAACCACATGATTTCTTGAGTTGCATTAGCCAAACCTCTATATTCTGCTTCAGTAGAAGATAATGCCACTGTTGGTTGCTTCTTCGATGACCAAGAAATGATTTTTGAACCTGCAAATGATATATACCCTGATGTGCTTCTTCTATCATCTTTAGATCCGGCCCAATCTGCATCTGAGTAGACCTTTAGCTCAATATCTGAAGTAAATGAATAAAACAAACCTTCATTCATGGTCCCCTTTAGGTACTTGAGGACTCTCTTGGCCGCTTCCATATGTGGTCTTCTCGGCTTATGCATAAACTGACTCAATATGCTAACACTATAGCATATATCCACCCTTGTGAGTGTTGCATAGTTCAAACTTCCAACCAAGCTTTGATAGCTTCTGATGTCTTCAGTTGGCTCTCCTTCATAAGCACTAAGCTTATGATTTTGCTCCATAGGTGTACCTGCACACTTTGTATTTTCCATCTTGAACTTGACGATCATGTCATGGACATACTTCCTTTGTGTGATGTATATACCTGAATTTGTGTAGATCAACTCCAATCCAAGAAAATAAGTGAGTGGTCTGAGGTCACTTATTTTGAACTCCTCCTTCATTTGACTCTTTACCTGTTTGATTCCTTCAAGATCATTGCCTGTGATAATAATATCATCAACATACACACATAAATAGATCACTTCAGATCCATTCCTCTTTATGAACAAAGAGGTATCCGCCTTGCTAGCTTTGAATCCTTGGTCCTGCAAATAAGTCACCAATCTGAAATTCCAAGCTCTTGGAGCTTGCTTCAATCCATACAAAGCTTTCTTTAGTTTGCATACATAGTTAGGATGATGTGCATCCTCATATCCAGGAGGTTGTGCCATATACACTTCCTCAGAAATCCATCCATTCAAGAAAGCATTCTTTACATCAAGTTGATAAAGATTCCAACTTTTAGATGCAGCAAGACTAATGAGAACCCTGATTGTAGGCATTTTTGCAACAGGAGAGAAAGTCTCCTCATAATCAATACCATGGGTTTGAGCAAACCCTTTAGCAACTAACCTTGCTTTGTGTCTATTTATACTTCCATCTGGATTCCTCTTGATTTTGTATATCCATCGAGATCCGATTATCTTCATAGATGGCTTGTTAGGTACAAGCTCCCAAGTGTCATTCTCCTTCAAGGCTTCCATTTCTTCATCTATTGCATCTCTCCAAGCTTTCTTGCTTTGTGCTTCTTCGAATGTGGTAGGTTCTTCATTGGTTGAATCCTTTGCAATGTAGATTGAGTGCTTGGTGACCAAAGAAGTATCATAACCAAACCTTTCTAGTTTCTTCTTCTCCCTTGAAGACCTTCTAAGTGGTTGATGTGAGCTCTCCGGTCCATATGTAGCATCCTGCATCTTTGCTTTACCTTTGTTCTTCCATAGCTTTAGTCTTTCCAAGTCTTCTAGGTCAATCTCCGAATCACTTTCTTCAATCTGCTTTAACTCCTTTGGTTGAAGTGATGGAAAGTCTTCATGCAAGTCATACGGCAACTTCACTTTCCTGTCATCATCAAACCATGATTTGTTTTCATCAAAAATTATATCTCTACTCACAGAAAATCCTTTATTGGTTGGATTGTACAATCTATATCCTTTTTGGTTTTGATCATAACCAATAAATAGACACTTCTCTGCCTTGGGATCCAATTTCCCTCTTACTTGAGAAGGAATGTGAGCATAGGCTAAGCATCCAAAGATTTTGCAATGCTCTAGACTAGGTCTTCTTCCATTCCACACTTCATATGGAGTGGTTCCATCTAGTGACTTAGATGGAAGTCTATTTATGAGATATGTGGTTGTAGACACAGCCTCTGCACATAGGTAGTTTGGCAATCCCTTTTCATTGAGCATGGACCTTGCTGCTTCGACAATAGCTCTGTTCCTCCTCTCTGCTACACCATTGAGTTCGGGTGTATACCTTGTAGTGACTTCCCTTTTAATGCCTCTTTCATGCAAGAAGGCATCAAATTCAGAAGAGAAGTATTCTCCTCCACCATCTGATCTGAGTCTTTTCAAAGTCCTACCTGTTTGATTTTCAACAAGAGCAATATACTTCTTAAAGCAATTAAACACTTCATCCTTGTGCTTCATGAAAAACAGAATGGTCCACCTGCTACAATCATCTATGAAAGACACATAATATCTTGAGCCTGATATAGATGGCTCCTTACTTGGACCCCACACATCTGTGTGCACTAGATCCAAAGGATTTTGATACATATATCCTTTCTTATTGAAAGGTTGTCTATGAGCCTTGCCGAGTTGACAAGCTTCACACTTATAAATCATGTGTTACCTTGTGATATTAGGCAAACCAAGTACACTTTGGTCCCTGCAAATCTGTTTGAGTGTCCTCTCACCAATGTGAGCAAGCCTTTTGTGCCATATCTCCAACTCTGTTAGAGTTTGAGATCCATAGCTAAACAAAGCTATGTTCTTTGTATCTTCCACTTCAAAAGTGAAAAGCCTTCCTGTCTTTTCTCCTTTGGCAATCCTTCGAAAGCCTTGCCTTGGGTCTTCAACATATGCTCCAAATCGATTGAATCTAACCTGCAATCCTTTTTCAACAATCTGTCCAACACTTAATTTTTGGTAATTGTAGGGACATACAAGACTTTGCTTAAGAGGTTCATATTCCCATCTGATGTCTTCACATTACCTATCTTCTCCACTGAGTGCTTTGTATCATCTCCTGTCTGCACTTCATGCTTGTTATAAGGATCTTCCAAATCAGAAAGTAAAGCCACATTTCCTGCTACATGGTTCGAGCATCCCGAATCAATGTAAAAGATGTGATCATCATCCTTACCCTTCTTCATTGATAGATTCATAATCAATAATGAATCTTCTTGACTTTGGTCCTCTGCATAGTTATTGTAGTCTCTCCTTCCTCTATGGCCACTTTGATAGTTGTTATTGTTGTAATTGTTGTTGTAGTAGTTGTTGTTGTTGTAGCCTCCATTGTACCTGCCTCTATTTGATCCATAGCCACCTCTATTGAATCCTCTTCCTCTTGAGTTCCTCGGGTTCCTGAAACATTCTTCAGTAGTATGGTTAGATAAGCCACATATGTTGCAAGGTTGAGATGATTGGAATCTCCCCCTGCCTTGCTTTCCACCTCTGCCTCTTCCTCTAGCTCTTCCTCTACCTACAAAGTTTGCTTGGAAAGAGCTTCCTTCATCTTCATTCTTCCTATTCTTTGACTTGTCCTTGACCTTAGCTTTATCAGAATATAAGGCAGAAGTTTGATTACCTCTTGAGGACTCACCACCTTTGCTAATCTTTGCTTCATGAGTGAAGAGTTGGCCCATGAGTGTGTTGAGGTCCGGTACATGCATATCCATGCATAAATCCATGGCTGTTGTGAATGACTCCCACTTGTCGTCTGCTTTGATTCCATTCATGATTTGTCTTATGATTTGCTCCTCTTCAATTACCTCTCCAATGCTTCCAAGTTGGTCGGAAATCTCCTTCATCTTTGTGACATAATCAGTCACATTTTGCTTCGGGCTTTTCTTCATTGTTGTGAACTCCATCCACAATTGGTTCTTCCTTGCTCGAGTGTTGGAAGAGAAGAACGAAGCAAGTGCATTCCAGGTTTCTCTTGATGTCTTGCATCCCTTGACATGAGGTAAAAGAAAATCAAAGATTGAGTTTAGAATATAGGACCTTGCAAGTGCATCCTTCGAACACCAATTTGAAAGTCCTTCCACTTCTTCATGTGATGGTTGCCCTTTGTTCCTCATGGTTGGCATTGCTTCATCTCCGGATATGAATTCATATAGATTCCTCCCTTGAAGGTAAGCCTCCATCCTTAGAGACCATGCCGGGTAGTTGTTTCGATCCAATTTGTCAATTGTTGATGGAAATCCATCTCCCATATTGCTTGACTATGCTCTGATACCACTGTGAAGAGAGATGGTGGATGCAATCCAAAGATGAGTAGGTGCTGCTACAACCAGCTTCACACCAGCCAACTGAGACTTCAGAGTTGATTAGTAGACCCTTTGAGCTTCCTAAATCCACCAAAATATCAGCCAAGTACTTTGGAACATGTATCCCAAAAGTTTAAGTCAAGACAGACTAGTTGCGAAATGACTAGCTCCCAAAACTTGCTATTTTTGGACATACACCTGCTGGAAAAAATGAACAGTGCTCTCAACCTGGTAGGAATTAGAAACATTCCTTTTGGGCATAGCAAATAGACTTAGCAAGCTTCCCAATCCAAGTTAAAACACTTCAAATGATGGACTGAGCACTGAGAACAAGTTTCATCAATTTCTAGAACATTCCCACAATTCTCGGGGCTCTGCAGAGATAGACCAGTAAACAGTAAAATGCAGATATCTCCAAAAGTATTAATCCAATGACGTTGAAAATTTATATGCACAAAGTAGACAGTACAAGCTATCCAACGCAAGTTAAATCACTGAAAAAGGTTTAGTAGAACTCGAGATATGACCTTCTGAAGTTACTGCTCTGAGTGAGTATAGCAGAGAACAAAACAGAGAAGTAGATGATGATAAATGTATAGATTCACATATGATTACAACCACATTGGCAATGAATCTTTGCACAATGGGAGTAGAATGATAGAGCTATGGAGTAAGCTCTTCAATCTCTACAAAATGACATGAAGTGGTCACGTACAAGGCTTGCTAATCGCCTCTTCCTTCTTGCTCCTTTTATAGCTATTCTTGGAGGGAATTTTGAATTCGAATTCGAATGGCTCCACCTAAAAGTGATCCCCAAAGTTAGGAGATATTCCCTCAACTCAAAAATTCGTGATTTTGGTAGTTAGAGCCACGAATTTGCTTTTACATCATGCATGAGGTAAGCCATCCTTTTCCTTTTTTCTTTTTCCATTTACAAGAGATAAAAATGAACTCTTTTACAAGAGGTGTTCACATGACTACTCATGTGACTTACAAATGAGGATAATATCAAGCATATCAAGCATGTAGGCTTGGGCAAAATGCACCAACACAAACAACCAAAAACATGCAGATGAGCAACAGATGGCTTGCGATCATGCCAAGCCTCATATGGAGTGATAGATTGCAGTGCTTTAGTGGGACACATGTTTAGTACATATGTTGCACACATGATAGCCTCAAGCCAAAAACTATGTGGTAAAGCCTGACTCTTGACCATACACCTCGCCATCTCCATGAGTGACCTGTTCTTTTGTTCAGCAACTCCATTCTGTTGAGGTGTATACGGCACTGGACATTGGTGTTTTATCCCACGTTAAGCCAAAAATGCATTTAAATCAGAAGACATATATCCCCCCCCCTCGATCAGAACGGAGGGTGCCCATTTTACATGCTGACAGATTTTCAGCCAAAACCAAAAACTCTTTGAAGCACATGAACACTTTGGACTTTGCCTTCAATGGATATACCCATGCATGCCTGGAAAAATCATCGATGAAAGTCACGAAGTAAAGATAATTCCCAAAAGAAGGTGTCTGCATAGGACCATAGACATCACTATGTACAAGCTGCAATTTCTTAGTAGCCCGAACTCAACCATCTTTTGGAAAGGACGAATGCTACATTTTGCCCAAAATAAAGCCTTCACAAACATGTTTTCCAGGTGCCTCAAGTTTGGGCAAAGGGGACACCATTTCAGATTTCTGAAGGCGTAGCAAACTAGCAAAATTCAGATGACCAAAGCGTGCATGCCAAAGCTTTGCATCTGAAATAGCCTGAGAATCATTTATTGCACATGCCAAATCATTTTATGTCGTGAGCTTATACAGCCCACAACATAAAATGCCAGAAGCAATAATCACATTGCCATTTGATAGATCATGAACTATACACCTGTCATCAACAAATTTCACAACCAAGCCAATCTTGGCTAATGCAAAAACTGATAACAGGTGCTTCTTGATCCCTGGCACAAATAAAGCATCTCACAAAGTGAAAGAACTACCATTATCAGTAGTCAAAATGATCTTACCAACTCCCATAACAGGATAAGCGGAGTTGTTGGCGCATGTAACAGTATTCCTTGTAGGGGCAGGCTCGAGTGAAGAGAAGAAATTGCGCTGTGAGGTAATATGTTTGGTCGCCCCACTGTCAAAATACCAAACATCTGAGCCTACTGCAGACATGCAGTGCTCATGAGAAGATAGGTCAAAACTGCAGGCAGTAGTAAACACCCATTCTTCTTCATGCACAAGATTAGCAGACTCTGTTTTTAGTGTAGAGGCCTCTGCAACAACCAATCGAGCCTCTTTCTTCTTTGCCTCTTTAGCAGCCAATTTTGGGCAGTTCTTTATGATATGATCATTCCCTTTACAGTACTTACAAAACAATTTCTGCTTTTTTTATTTCTTCTCATCTTTATCTTCCTTCTTCGAATGTGCAAAATTAGCAGATTTTTGCTTACTAGTTGAAGAGCTCCATTTTCCTTTGCCCTTCTGACTAGCGAGGAAAGCTTGATTTGCAACTCGCATAATGGACCTGTTTTGCCTGGACTGATCTCCCTGCAACAGAACAGAGACTAACTCCTCAAATGATAATGCATTTGGATTGCCTTTCATCATCAACCAAAGAGTAGAAGCAAAACTCTGACATGAATCAGGAAGACCATTCAGAACGGTCTACACAAGTGAGCTATCTGGTATAAGCTCATCAGCAGAAATCAAATGTTCCTTCAAGTCTTTGATCTTCGTTAGGAAATTGTCCATAGAATCACCTTCATTCATGTGCTCACTCTCCAACTATTTTTGGAGGTAAGCAATACGAGCCTCATTCCTATCTTGGTACAATGTGGTAAGTGTATCCCAAGCATCCTTCGCTATTCTGCAAGGGCGAATGTGAGGAATAATGGCACATTTGACAGATAAAGCTATCAATGCATGTGCCTGGGCATCTATGCCATCCCAGCGAATCTGCTCTATAGTAGGTGCAACAGAAACCGTAGCACGAACAGGAATATGCAGAATATCATCATCTTCGACACCTTCTGCATCAGCTTCAGTACTTGCAGTTGTAACAGTTGCAGATGTGATAAGACATTTTTTGACACCTTGCACAATGTTCCACAGTCCTTTTGCAACCAACACATGTCACATCATATAAACCCATAACAAGTAGTTGGTACCATCCAACTTATCCTCAACAGCCAACATACGGAATACATCACTGCTTTCAGCCATGGCCAGAAAAAAAAAAAATTGACTGTATCTCAAAAAGTTGAACAGAACTGCCTAGACGAATTCTCCTAGACCTGTAGCAGACTTCGAGACGCTTATATTGGCGAATAGAAACTGGTATATACCTTTGGCACAAGAAGATGAAATAGCTTTCACAAGCGTTGTGATAGTGCATTCGGAGGCCGAAACGAGCTCAGTATGCTCACCAAAATTTGTGCCATTCTGAGACTGCAAACGGAAGAGTGTTGACGGTGCCCTAGATGAAACGACGACCTGCTCTGATACCAATTGTTGGAGTTAGACGTCTACAGAAGCACGCAAATAGCACAAGGAAGAAGAAGAAGCTTGGAGCACAACACACAATACTGAATGTATTACTAGAGAATGTACAAAGATAAGTAGCCCATTAGGGAAATAGGCTTATATACAAGCAGGGGGAAAAAAACCTCCTAAAGAGGGAAAAAAGTGCCCTGGTGGTCCTAGTGTGTTCACACACATCACTACCTAAATGTATCAACAGTACATGTATTTCTGTGTGTAATAGTATTTGTGTGTGTTTTTATTATTGTTGATTTTCTAACCATAGCATTGATTTTTACTTCATAATAGTGTGTATGTGTGTGAATGTATGCATGTATCCAATAATATATATATGCACGCGTATGTGTGGGTGTATGATTCTGATTCAAAAACTATTATGATTGTATGGATCATAGCATTGATTCTTACTTCTTTCATGTAGTCATGAGGATCTAAAGCCTTTGGATATGATAGTTTTAGGTCTTTGTTTCTCTGCAAGTAATAGTTTTATCTTTGTCGTTTCCACATGGCAAAGATTGATTCCTGCTTGGTAGTCAATACTGAGGGTTTTTCTTCAGTTGATGCTTCTAGAGCTCTTTAGGGTTAAAATTCCAATCTTCACCCTTCCAAGGAGGGCCATTTTGCCAAAACAAGATGAGTTGAAGATGGTTTTCATTGGACAAATGTTTGGCCCTAAGCTTCCTCTGGAATCCCTTTGTCAATGCTTTAGAAAAGAATGGTCTCCTTGTGGTCTTGTTGTGTGCAAGTGTCAGTTTTTGACAATGAACCATGTTCTGTTAATTTTTGAAAATAACAAAATGGCCTCTAACATGTTGACTCTTGGCAAATATGGCACACAACTTCATGTCTATTCAAAAAGTTTCAAGATTTCAAATCGAAGCCTCCATGATTTCCACTTTGGGTTGAGCTCCCCAACCTTCTCTACTTCCTTTATGGATTCATTAGGGATATTCTACTACCCATTGGTGGGCCAATGGCCTCTAGGAAGACATCGGGGGATTCACCAATGAAGGCACAATGCACCTGTTCAATGAGAGATGGCGCCCACAGATTTGTGTCGAAGTGGACCTAAAGAAGGATCTTCACTCCAAAATCAAAATAGATATTGATGAAAAGAAACCCCTAGCGTAGGAAAGATTCTATAAAAACTTGCCAAATGCTTGCTTTCACTGAAGTATGTAAGGCCATAGGATTAAAGATTGTGCATTGAAGCAGAAATCCATTAAGGTAAGAATAAATTTTATGATTCACATAATCGCAACCATCTATAAACTTAAAAAATCATAAACCAATTTAAATTTTTATCTTAAAATTTGAATATTAGTTCTAAATAGTACCATATTCTTCGACTTTCAATTATTAATTATAAATAATCCTAAAATAAATTTCTAGTTTTTATTATTAATTCTAAAGAATCCTATAATTTTCCAAAATTTAATTCTAAATTTTATAATTCTTAAAAATCTAATTTTTGAAAAAGAATATACACATTGCTTTCGTATGGCACTGTCAGTTCACAAAAAATAAGAAAACTTTGTGATTGTACAATGCGAAAGTGTATTTCATTAAAAATATGGTTTCAATCAAAAAGGCTTTCTAATTAGAAAAACCTTTTAATTGATATTTCGTTCAAAATTTAATGATCGAAAAGGGATTTCAATCGATAGACTTCCGACTGAAATAGTTTTCAATAAAAAGGGACTGAATTGTCGTGCAAAAACTATCCGAACTTGTCCAATAAATTTAAATGGCACTAAATAATTTGGTCGAATAATAGCGGATCATGGTAAAATTCTATAATTATTCATGAATAATCAATTTATCGCATAACAAATTATGCAACCTAAGTAGTTTCAAACAACCGAGCTTCAAATAATGGCATAATCAATAGCATTTCTATAGCAAATCCTCTCACAACTTCCTTCTTAAATCAAAATTTAAAATTTTTTTACTTTACTTATGTATGCAACTATTATTGACTTAAAGTCCTAACAAACAAAAAAAATATAGCCTTCAAATCATTAAAAATAAAAAAAATTGTGTGTATATAACACATAGCTTTTGTATGCATAAAAATCTTTAAGTTTGCATATCGTTTCATAATCCAATGTTTATTGAAAAGTTTCTAGTATAAGCTTTAAGGCATGTTTGCATATAAGAATACAATAATAGTGTTTCTATCATGAATTCATTTTATATATCCATTAAAAAAAAAAAAATCGCGTACAAAAGATCAGCTTTCAACAACATTCTATAAAAATTTTCTTCTTATTCGAATATATGAATGCTACATGAAGAGCGCCATCATAACTCTTAATAGGTAAGAAACATTTGGATTTACTCTAACACCAAGAATGTTTTCAAATCATCTTTTTTCATATTTTTCTTCATTTCTTGTGCTAATGACATTTACACGTCTATTAACATCTACAAATAATCAATAACAATATTTTTGCTTAATTTTATATTCTTAGTTCTGTTTTCTTATACACCGTGAGAATTTTCATGGTTTATAAGTATTTTCAAGTCCAATTTGATACATTAATATTTTAAATCTTCTCTATAGTATTAACAAATAATTTTTGGTGGCGATATGGTTGATTATACTTACAAATATTTTTTGTTTACAAGACCCCAATGGAAGATGTAATTATTTCTTTATTTTCATGTTATGTGCATCGTAGGCTTGCCCAAGCCTTACATACGTTGGTTAACATGTGTATACTACCTCACACACAAGAAACTTTGCATGCAAAACTATGAGTACATGGAACTCTCTATATGATTGAAACTCAAGCAAGAGCATTTATCTTTCATCATATTTACTAATTTTTAATTACATCCTTGTTCTTATCGTTATCATTCAATTTATAAGCTTCATTTCAAACATATTACCCTTTAGCTCATTGGCTTGTGGTACTTATCAATTCCATTAACAATAATTGAATAAGGTATCGAGGAATTCTTTGCTTAAAAGAAGTTGAAATGACCTATACCGAGTAGTTAAATGCTATGAACTAAAGTGTACATGCCAAGGTTGGAGAATACATTGAAGGCTGATTGGTGTATATCCAAGAGACTAATGCTCTTAAATTGCTTCCACCAAATCCTTCACCTGCCAAAGAGTCTCAACCATCTTCAAATCAATTACCATTACAAGAGCCCGAACATGCTGTGAAAAAGAGACTCAATGGCAAATCAAGGACTTGAAACCACTCAAATATCAAAAAATAGCTTTCATGCACATAATTGTTGTTGATCAATGACTTAAAAAACAAGAGCAATGCTTCCGTTTGGGCAACCTTTTGAATGAAACAAAAGATACAATAAACATGTAACTTAATAAATGTTGCACATAAATGATGGTATAAAGTTGAACATATTAAGACGGAACCCCATATGAAACAAGAGAACATTCTACTTTCTATTGACTTCATGTTGCAAGATGAGAGGACAACAAATCTCAATGTCCAGTTCTTCCAATGCTCGAAAAGAAATGCAACTATAATGGTCGAACTACAACAATCACCAATGTGAACTATCCTTAATGTACCGTGAATTATCTTAAAATGGCATATTCCTCAAATTTTGCAAGAGGTTTAGTGCATGGCATTCACTATTGTGACCATGCTGATTTAGTTGCTTCAAAACAAATGCACCTTTATATATAATCACGAGCAGCACTAGTCATGTAGAACTCTCCTATTTTACAAGTAATAGTTCGTTGCATATCCAAGAGACTGATGCTCTTAAATTGCTTCCAACAAATCCTTCACCTGCCAAAGAGTCTCAACCATCTTTAAATCAATTACAATTATCAATTTCAAATCCCAAACACGCTCTGAAAAAAGAGATTCAATGGCAAATCAGGGGCTTCAAACCACTCAATTATCAAAAAATATCTTTCATGCACATAATTGTTGTTGACCAACGACTAAGAAAACAGGAGCAATGCTTCCATTTGTGCAACCATTTTAGTGAAACAAAAGATATAATACACATGTAACTTAATGGAAGTTGCACATAAATGATGGTATGAAGTTGAGCGTATTAAGGCGGAACCCCATGTGAAACAATTGAACATTCTATTTTCTATCGACCTCATGTTGCAAGATGAGAGGACCCCAAATCTCAATGTCAAGTTCTTCCAACAGCAACAAAGCTTTTCTATGCATGAGTTTATCGATAAGTGTTATTGAAAGATCTTGACAATTTTGTTGACTTCATATTGCAAGATGAGAGCACCATGACTCTCAATGTCGAGTTCTTCTGACAACAACAAAACTTTTCTATGCAAGAGTTTATGGATAAGTATCATGAAGTGTTATTGAAAGATCTTGAAAATATTCCTAAGTTTTACAAGTGCACCAAGTTCAAACTTGGCTTGAGGGATGGATTACACTTGCTTATCCACAAGGAGGATTGCACCACACTCAATGAAATTGTCAAACTTTCTCTTGTCCTTGAAGATGATTGTTCTGCAAGATTATTGCAAAGTGGGGACAAGTCTTCTTGGATCAAATATCAAGAAGCATTATATCCTCTTCCTCTTAAACTCCACATGCTTAGCAAGTTCATAACATCCATTACTTCAAAGAGATCCAATAGGAAAGTTTTCTTCATTGCTAAGTAGGTGTATTTCATTCAAGATTTACTCCACAAGAAAAAGAATAGGCTCGCAAATAGGGATTGTGTTATAGATGCTTGTTAGAAAGCACACAAACATGCAGTGCTAAAAAAGAAATGCAACTATAATGGCTAGACTACAATAATCACCAATGTGAACTATCCTCAATGGAATGTGAATTACCTTAAAATGTCATATTCCTCAAGAAGATGTGCAATAATATTATTCTCAAGACTTTTCAAATTCTACAAGAGGCTTAGTGCATGGCATTCACTATCACAAACATGCTTACTTAGTTGCTTCAGAACAAATGCACCTTTATATAGAATCAAGAGCAACAAAAAGCTTTTGACACTAGTTATGTAGAACTCTCCTATTGCACAAGTAATAGATCCTAAAAAGCCTTTAAGATCTAAGCCAATACAAGTAGCATCACAATTAAAGTTGTTTTGAACCAAAAAGATAGGCCGATTATTTTTTTAGAGCAAGAAGCTATATAATGCTTATCATAATTAGGCAATACATGGGCGAGAATCATTTACCATTATTCATGCTTAAAATGGTGACATTATTTTATGGGGCAATGTTCAAAGTCTACATTGACTACCATACATTAAAGTGATTTTATAATCGATGATATGTTCAAGATAGGCTAGCTTGTTGGATTGAGATTATGCAGAAATTTCATACGAAAATCCCATATATGAAGGGAAGGATTATATTGTAGCCGATGCATTGTCACGTATAGTGCATCAATTGATCTTCACACTATTATGTAGCACATGGTTAGGTGAAATAAAAGAAGCTCAAGTGGATGTCCCATATTAATGGAAAGTTGTGCAATTGACTTCAAGGTCGTCAATAACAAAGAGGTGGCAATTTCATATGTCATTGTACCTACAACTAAAGATAAGAGCTCCAAGTTGGACACGTTCACATTAGCAAGAGAAAGTAAGGCAATTCCATTCGCCTATTTCTCATTAGAGATTATAGTATTTAAATATAAATGTTATGTTTATGTCTAGCTCTTTGGATTGACAACTTAAGAAACAAGTACACTATGAGAACCACATACCTTGTATGGGACATTTTGGTGTAGAAAAGACAATAAAACCAATCAGACATACATATTGGTGACCTAGGTTGGCCAAGGACTTGCAAACATGCTGATTGGTGTTCTGAATAGTAAGTAAACAAGGCCAAACAAGTAAAACAAATAGTCTTGTTTCTAGAATTTTTTTGCGAAGGGTGTTTTAAATTATAAACAAGGAATAACATTAGAAGAAAATTAGAGAGGATTACAAAGAAGGTTTCATTAGGAAAAAAAGTGAACCCTGCATGGGCCTTGTAAGGATTCCTAATTCTTAGGGATTAAGGTTAATCTTGTACTTTGTTAAGGGGACAAAGTGCATTTAATAGAGCACTTTTTGGTAGGCTGAAATAGGCCTTGTTTTAAGCTGAGCTAGGAGCTTCTCTCTCTTCTGCACATAGAGAGAGAGAAAAACCACTTTCCACCTCATCAAATCCGTCCATCTTTATGAATAAAAAAATGACTTTTCTGAAAAAGTCTCTTTTTCAGCTATTCTTTATTCAAAATGGCCCATACTTTTATGTATATGTCAGAACTTAATTTTTTTAGTCTTATTTTTATAAAAAATACTTTAAAAACATACTTTTCAAAATCCCTCCAAAAGTTAAGTGCCACATCATCAAACTCGTAACTTTGGTTGCCCCAAAACATGAATTTTTGAAAAAAAGCTCATTTTCCCTCTAACATACTGAAAAAAGTCATTTTGACCTATCCACATACCAAAACACACTTTTTTTCTTGCACACTGCTACTGTACTAGCCATTCCAGCCATCTCTGTGCTTCTTCCCATTTAGTGCTGGAGTTTTGGAACATGATGGTGTTCACATGTATTATGAACATGACACCAGCACCAGCGCGTGCTCCTCACTCAAAGAGTGTACATGTTCGTGTTCCTACAGAATTTGCAACAACAACTAGAGGTAGCAATGACATAGATTCTCAAAATGCACGACGTGCAGCTGGAGAGAAGAATATTGATCTTTGGGTCCATGGTGCTTTGTATCCCTTGGATCCAATGGCTAATGTTCATCCTAGATTCCATACTATCTCCACATTTCTACGATTCCTTGGTTGCGGTGAAGATGGACTGCTAGGCTATTGCAAGCGATTGTCTAACCATTCTACATCTATAGCAAATTATTGGATGCAACAATGTCATCACAACCATTTCAAGATACATGTTTAGAGAGTGCTATACACACTTTAGAAAGTGCTATCAAATCTTTGGATGAGCACAATAATAGACTCCAACAAGATGTGGAAGAAAAGGAGAGCACAATTACAAAGTTAAAAGCCAATCTTACACAACTAAAAGAGACTCCACTTGGGATGAGATATAGGAAACGACCATTATCATCCTTTCAAGCTCTTTCAACTGGTGGTGGAGCACAGAAGCGACGTGTTTACGCACTTAGGTATGTATTTCCTTTGTTTATTTATGTTAAAAGACTTTTAGATTGAGATTCTTATTGTGCAGGTCATTTGTTGAAGATGCGAGTGCTTCCTCAACAACGGAGGATCAATTGAAGTTTCTGAATTCTTGTATTAGCAACAAACATGTGCTTATGATTTTGGATTCACCAATAGGAAATCACATCAAAACCCAAGTGATTAAAGATTTTGCAGGCACCTTAGAAGATATTATTAGTCCTAGTGAGGTACAGATGGTATGTGATGAAGCAGGTGTTAGTACTAGAGCGTACACTGCATTGTACAATCTTTTGAAGCAGGCTCTACAAAACAAAGGTATTTTCCATAGCATTTTTCCATGCCCTTACAAGGTATCTCTTAAGAAGAAGATGACCAATGAGGATGTAGCCAATACTCTTGGCAATTACCTGCATATAGAAGATGTTATGCCTGCATCCATTTATCATTCATCTACATCAAAGAAAGATTTGAAAAACACATCTAGAAAGGGATTCATCTACACAAAGTACAACAACATATTTGTCAATTTGGAGAGGCTTCAAAAGGAAATGGTTAAATTTTACAAATCCACACTTCAAGGTATATCCATTGTTTTGATAATGACATTCATAGTATTTTTAATAATATAATGTTTGTTATTTGATGTAGATTGTGGTTCCAAAATCAAGTTTGTATTGAAGCTAGACGAATGTCAAATCAAAAGGGATGCCGTATGGAGAGACTTAGTGTGACACTCATGAACGAAGCTATGGCCCATGCTATTATTGATGATAGTGAAGAATCTACCCATCACTTTACATATAGTGTCCAATCTGAGAAATCTATATGGTGGTTAGGTGCTATTGAAGTACCTAAAGAATCCAATGATGTTCTTACATGGATTTTCAGTAGGACCCCATGGATCACAGAGGTGATAACTTCTCAAATTCATGGTGCCAAAATCACTGTAGAAAGCCTTGGTGATTTTGAAGTAGAGTGGCACTTAGGTGGAGACTTAAAGACTATCAAATGCATGTTAGGGTGCAAACAAGGTGCATATACTCTCTATCCTTGTCCATATTGCACACGAGGTTATAAACGAACAAAGAGAAAACAAAACAACATAGATGATTTAGTTGATGACACAGATGCAACTCCATCTGCTGAATGGGATATACCTTTAATGAGGTGTCCCATGTTAGGTACACCTAATCGTGACATGTCAGATAAGGATTGGAATCCCATTATTCCATTCCCTTTAGTCAATGTCCACTTTTGCACCTTGCATGCCTTCATAAGAATTTTTGATAGACTATTAAAGCTCCATATAGAATACGCATTTGCCATGAAGCCAGTTGATAAATCTATTCAAGCTATAAAGAAATTGGAGGAACTTCTTAATTCAATTGGTTGTCATGGCGGAAATGTAACCCTAGTTGTTAAGAAAGTTAGAGAATCTCAAGATAGCTTGCAACAAGTGTCAATGTCAGGGAATAAAGCAAGACATTTTTTTAGAAGAGGTACTAGCACTCAAAATAATGAACGTTATGAGCTGTGGAAAGACCTATGCATGATCACAATAGACAATGACTCTCAAGTTGATCTTTGTAATAAGAGAAAGAAAGTTTGGTCGAGCTTTGATAAGTTGGTAGGCTTAATGGGTCTGACTAGGTTTAGTGCTATTCAATGTCAAATGTTTCAAGAAACATTAGTGGAGTTCACCAAGTGTTTCATTCAATCTTGGGGAGAGAGCAATATAACACACTACATTGTAAGGGTAATCTTCTTCTACAAGTGTTCATTGCACTTACCTTTTTCCAATGTACTTAACAATTTTTAGCATATTTTGTTTGCACATGGAGCTTTTTTCATGCATCGATATGGGTCATTAGAGATTTTCAGTACCCAAGGAATGGAAAAGTCACACTACAAAGCGAGGGGTGTCTACTTCAAAAACACCCGACATGGTGGTGGCCCAATGCAATCAAACTACATGGAGGAGATGTTTAATTGGTTTTACCGCACTACATTCTCGAGAAAGTTTTTTGTGGAATGACTTAGGGATTCAAAATTGGCAAAACTTGCAAGAACGATGCAACACAACATTGCCAGTGAGAAATGGAAGTCATTGTTAGGTCCTCTTCATCATGCTCAGTGGCGTGCAAGGAGACAACGAGAAGGCTCAGCTTGGAAGTAAAGTGAATTCGTTATTTCCCATTATGTGGTAATACCTATGATTATTGTAATCTTGGTTTCAATGTGTTATTATTTAATATATAATATTCTGTATGTTTTTAAATAGGTTTTGTCCATTCTAGTGTGAACAAACAGTTTTTTTTTTTAACTCTATAAATAGAGAGAACTCACTTCATTTCACACTTTTTGCAACTCAAGAGAATGGCACGCACCAAGCAAACTGCAAGGAAAGATCGCTTCTTCTTTCCTAGCCCTCATCTAGGGACACAACGCCCACCATGGTTGCAGCCCCCCCAAAGACCTCGAAGTGGTTCCCAGAGCACATCTGTGCCTGTGTCACATGATGGCACACCACCTGGGAGCAATTCAGTGCGAGAAAATGAAGTGTCCAATAGACAGGAGCATTTCACTCCAGGACGATCAGAGTCCATTTCACATGATGAGCCACCAACAAGGATACCCATCAAGTCAAGACCCAAACAGAAGTTGATCAGAAGGAGTGTACCAGAGAGCGAAGAAGAGTCATCCCCAAACGAGGAAAGCAGCAATCAACCACCATGGAATGATATGCAAATTCCAACGAGCCATAGGGTGACACATGGAGGTAAGACACTTCCATAAGGACAAGGGCAAATACCAACAGAGGAGGAAAGAGAGCAAAGTCAACAACCACATCAACAAAATGTGCAAGATGAAGTTGGGCCCTCACATCGTGTACATCGGAGAAAAAAAAACTATCAACCATGAGGTCGACCTCAACGCCAGCCAAACATACCCCCAACACAAGAGCTCCACAAAGACGAAGGAAGCACTGCAGGGCTTTTGCAGAGATACGACACTACCAAAAGTCCGTTGAACTACTCATACCACGAAGAGCTTTTGCAAGGGTAGTGAAAGAGGAACTACAAAGCTACCAAGCAGGTCTACGAATACAAGGGATAGCACTTGAAGCACTTCAAGAGGTAGCTGAGGCCTACCTCATCTCCATGCTTGAGGACTCTAACCTCTGTGCTATCCATGCCAAGAGAGTAACCATACAACCGAAGGACATTCAGCTAGCAAGAAGAATTAGAGGAAATAACCCATGATGTGTATATTATACCCTATGATAGGCCTACTTTGCGATGTAATACAATGGATAATAGAAAAATTTGTTTTAACCTATATTCTTTGTCTCTTTTTTTTCTCTCATTCTCTCTCTTTCAGTCAGTTATATATGGATTCAGTTAAACATGCATGCACTTGCCTATTGTTTTGTGACTATTGTTTTGTGACTCTATATGTTCCTTTTCTACCTATTGATGTTCCACATCTCCTTTTCATACCAAAAAACCCCCAGCCACAGAAACGCGGGATTCAGCCCTGCAAAAGTTTTGCAGGGCTGAATCCCGCGTTTCTGTGGCTGGGGTTTTTTTGCATTATTTGGTCTTGTGTAAGCATAAAAGGTATGGTAGAGATGTAATGGTCTAGTAATTAAGAGGTTATACACTACAGGTAATCATTGTATGCATAAAAGGTATGGATGAGATCTTTGATCTAGTTAAAGCTGGTAACCTTTGGTCTTGATTCTACCAAAACCAAGTGAAAATCTAGAATTAGATACTTTCCTATGTTTTGTAGCACATAAAAACACCAAATAAGGCCAAAAAAGCCCCAGCCACAGAAACGTGGGAAATAGCCCTGCAATTTTTTTGCAGCGCTGTTTCCCGCGTTTTTGTGGCTGGGGCTTTTTTGGCCTTTTTATGCATATAATAATATAAAGGACCAAAGGACAATACAAAGACTTCAAATTAGATACAAATTGTGGAGAGAAGATAAGTTCAATTTTTTAGCACATTCATATACAGGACTAGACAAATGATGAAAAAAAAAGTTTGTATTATCAAGACATTACATCATTTCTCATCTGCCTTCAATTTCTCTACAACTTTCTTTCTCATTTGATGAGATTGAGGCAGCTGGTAAGTCAATACAGATCTTCATATTACATGGGGTCTTGCATTCCAAGACCCATGGCGATACCTATTTTCCCTAATACTTTTCCTCTAAAATTAAGTCCTAATGTAGTTACAACTAAGGATTTCCTAACCAAAATGACACAATTAGTGCCTTGGGTAATTGTACATAAACACAAAATCTTGGTAAGGGCCTTCAAGCACCAAGTCATGAAGTGCCCATCCGGACTGTAGTCTTTGTGTATGATAACAAAATCATCCTTTGGCAACTTTCCGATGTAGTTTGCCAAGGATGCACCACTCCCGCGAGAAGCTCGATCCCCACCAGATCTTGCTGCGAACTTGTCGAGCTCAATTGCTTCCTATTACGAAAAAATGAGAATTCAAGCTCTTACAATGTTAACTTAAATTATCCATTTATTTAATTCAATTACCACTTACATCATGAAGCTTGTCTTCTTCCTCCCCTCTTCCAGGGGCATCAAGATCAATGCTAGAGTGGGCCATGCCACTCTGCTCTGCTACAGGGGATGTAGGAATTTTTTGCTTCATTATCCTCTCCCGTGCTGCACTGAACTCCTCCTCCATAGTAGAATTGTTGTCATCATTTAAAATATCAACACACACCATTGCTATGGTGTCTGCCACAGAATCCCCAAGTGGGATTGACTTCTTTTCAAGTATGTCAGATGTGTTGTCAAGTGGAACATCTGACATTGTGGAGAAAATACTCAAACATTCATCTAGACGTAGACCGAATGCTTTCTCAATGTCATGAAGCAAAATAAATTCCTCTCCATCCACAACGATGCTGGAGAGATATTCAAGTTCCACCTCTGGTAATGTGGGCTCAGAGGGGTTGAGATTTGAAGGGGGGGCCTCCTCCATGCTTGATTGCGCTCGTAGTTTATCCTCAACACCACCAGGAAATTCTTGGTGGATTATAATGCTTTCTTTGGCAAAATTTATGACCTCTGTTTGAGGCTCATTCTTCTCCTTAACAAAACCCCCAGTGACAAGATTGAGGAGCTCAACATGTGTAGTTTCGGGCTCTTCATTAATGATAAAATATGTTGTTGCAATGTAGGATAGGTACTTTGTACCCATCCTCTTCTTTTTGCTAAGTTTTTTTACTAATGGCACAGAGTCATCTAGTAAGTGCCCTGTAGTTTCAGCAATTGCCATGAAGCGCTTAAAGCGCTTCATGAAGGCTTCATTGCCTCTGTGTATGTAGAGTAGAAGGTCACATGGGACCCATTTACCCTCATAAGGCGGTATTTCTATAGAGAAATGCAAGATGTAGTACTCAAGGAACTCTATGATTTCCTTGAGCACATCAGAGTTCAGTTGAATTGTTTTGTCTAGATCAGGGACTCTAGATAGTAGGTCATACAAGTGGTTTTGACCTTTGAACTCAGTTGATTCCAAGAACTCATTGAAGAGTTCACATGGACGTTTGGGTTGCAGGGTACTGGAGGATGCGACAGCCATTGCACGTGATGCTAGCTTGTGTGCGTGCTCTACAAGTGATTGTAGCTCTTCTTGGTTGCAAAAGTGAGAAATGAGAGAATAAGTGTTGCTTTTATAGTAGTTTCAAAATTTTAAAGTGAGTGGGACCCATTTTAAAACTAAAACTGATACCTTCAAATAAAACAATCATGCACAAAACTCTCAGAAAAAAAACTTTTGCTCATAAAAAAGATTGAACATAATCATTAACCAGAATAAGATACACCACAACACAATAGAAAAAATAAATTCTCATAACTTTAAAATTATAATAAATTGCCATTGGAAAAACCAAAGATTTGGCAAATTGTACATCATATTGATATCAAAAAATTTTACATGCTACATGTCTTGTATGTTAAATACATTGTTGCAGATGAAGGATTATAAATGGAACATAGATTGTGTGTAAACTGTAGCACTCAAATAGTTCTTGAGCTATGACAATGAAAGTTGAGTTCCATCCACACTCCATTCAAAGACTTTAATTTTATCCTCCAACCTCTTACCAATCTGCAGACAAATAGAAAACTTTAAATGAACAAATGTGAATGTAAGAATTTGTATAAACAAAAGAAAAAATACCATATGCTACTAACCTTATGCCCTTGTATTCTGAACTTTGATTGATCCAGATCCTCAAATCCCATGATTACTAGATGTTCTCTCACGTTGGCAAGAGTCCAATGATGATTTACTGAAATAACTTCCATTTCGTTGTTGGGTAGATTTATCTTAATTTCAAATGAAATTAAAAAACCCTCAGAACTTTGTAATGGTATCCATTCACCAAGTTTACACATCCAATGATCATAATAGAATCTAATGTACAATGAAGTACGATGTTTCAAGTATCGAAATCCTATGCCTGTTGCACCAATTTTACAAATGTATCTATCCCCTTTGGTGCATCCTTCTACAAGTCCCCAATTTTCACCTAGCAAACCCTCTACCTGCTCATACGTGATATCTTTTAACATGAACTTTGTTGTAGTCTCTAGAATTGTGAATATTTGAAATAAATGTACAAAACAATGAACAGGAACACACCAATGTAATCCTATAGATCTTGAAACTCTTGTAAATTTCAAAGAGTTATGTATGTCCATCACCATCTTATGCTTCAAAGATGTTAATGTCCATACATCAGGTTGCAGCCACTCGAGCTTTAAGAGAGAATCTACCTTAATCATCTCTAACCTGCCAAAATCATTTGATGAAGAGGGTACAACATATGTATGTGTGTAAAAGAAAACTCTCTCACGTAATAGCTGAGCAGGACGGGCTTGTGGAAAGACTATCGACCCAACATCTGCATGCAATGCTTGGAAAGTACCTGTAAGACTATGAAGTGGTTGTTCTTCCAGCAAGGTAGAAGGAAATATGTCTACAACAAAAAACTACATAACTTAGCTAGGTATATTATGAAATTTGGACAAAAGTCAATGAGTAATACTTACAGTTGATAGGATATCTCATTTTGTTTGAGTTTTCCAATTTCATGGTTGACATTGTGAACACATGTTGTACAATGGCAACAGTTTCACCATTTTTGAGCTTTTTGAAGCCTAATAACTTCCCTTTCCAATGAAGATCCAAGTTTCCACGATCTCTCACACGATGAGGACCAACACCAGAGGGTTGCATGTACACCCTTGCACCTTTGCAAAACTCCTGTCCTAACCAAAATCCTTATGTAGCCTTGATATTGTGACATTTTATCGCAATAACCTCATCTTTTGGACGTCTATGAGATTTAGGTTTCTCCATTGGAGTTCAAGCTATGGAAGTGATAGTAGGAATTCAAAGAAGATGATGCATAGAGAAAGAAATGGAGATGCAGGAGCTGCAATGGTGTGCTAGGGAGAGAAAGTAGTGGAAAGAGATGACTTTTTGGGACCTGGGTATGAAAATGTGAGGTTTTCGAGGGAGAAAGTTGCATTTTGAGTTATTTTTGAAAAAGTCACTTTTTTCACTTCAATTCATGCACGGATTTTGATTTAGAACCCAAAAATAGCACTTTTGATCCTAAAAAGTGGTTGGAGTACCATTAAATGATGTTATGATGAGTTTTATAACTTTTTGAAAATTTTGAATTTTTGGGCCCAGGTAAGTTACGAGATTCCTTTCTCTCTCTAGAGGAAAAACCTGAACATAGGGGAATCCTGTCCCCTCATCCCCCTTCAACCTAGTGATTTACAGGCTATAGACTGTGTCCACCACCCTCCTCTCATTGGTCCATCACTAATCACTCCTTAATCCAAAAGGCCCATGCAAGGTTCATTTTTTTCCCTAATGTACAACCTTTTTGTCCCCTTCATGGGGATCCAACTTGTTTTTCAACTTGTTTTCTAAAATGGACATCCTATGATGCATGAAGGAGGGGAGGGGGGGGGGGATTTCTTACAATCACAAATCCTTCTACTTAGACATACTAGGGATTTCTCAATCGACCACACTCTAGGAGGGTTGCCAAAGTATCTAAATATTGTTAAGAGTCCTTCAATGGACTTGATTGTTGGGTTATCTCAAACATTCAAAAAGAAAAATTGCATTTTAATTATGGTGGATAGATTCAAAAGATGGCTCACTCCATATCTAGACGAGAGATGATGGAAGCTCCACAATCCAAAATCATCAATTGTGGGCTACCACAATTGATGATTCCAAATTGAGATATGGGAGAAATTCAGAAGAAATTTTCAGACAGCTCAAGATAAACAGTAAGTTGTAACAATCCCCAAACATATGACCAAACAAAAAGAGTTAATTAAATACTACATTATTTTTTTAGAGCCCACATTTCCAAGATAAAAAGTTAACAAGAAATTGTCCTACATGTCATGAATTCATCCACAAAAGTTGGCCTCACAAATTAATAAGATTGCCTCCTCTTTGAAGTAATTTTACTCATAATGCATCAGGAGCATTCTCAATATTCACGTGAAACAAAATAGCAAGGGTTAAGGTTTACTAAGCCATTGATAGAGCCAAGCCTTATGTGGATAAGTTTTTGATGCAAGTGACAAATGTTTTTCTTCACATTCCTCATAGGACCACATTTTCTTCAAGAAAGCTCCCAAAAGTCAGATATTTTAGCTTTTGAAGGAGTCACAAGGGTTAATGATGTTAGCTACGAGATAGAACTTACTTCGGACTACATTAGCAAGTTACAAACATGTCATAGTAAGGAGGATAATCATATAGGAGGCATTGTCTCTTTGCCAAACAAAACTCTTTAAAGAATATTCCAAGGAAGATATTAGATAAAAGAGAGAGAGAGAGAGAAGATTATGAAGCCGGTACATTCCAAAGTATTTGGTATATTAAATAAAACATCCACTCAATCATGTTACTCGAGAATCGAACGCTCCAATTCGTAATACTTTCCCTCATCTATCATTAAGGGCAATAGTCCTCTAGCCCCCACAAACTTTTCCAAACAAAATAATTTCTCACCTTTAACCTCCATTGTTTACATAAAGGCTTTTAAACCTTTCTTAATCTACTTCACTTCTCAACATGAACACAAGATACAAAAGGGCTAGGGCAAACATATAAACAACCTTTAAATGAATGAAGATCTAAAGATGTATTGAATAACTAAAATGGTCAAATATATATGCCGATTCTAAACTAGTAAAGAGAGTAGGTGAAACCACAAAAAAAAAAATATAGCTCCTACTACAAAGCAATGGACGCATCTAACATACGCAAACATAGCTGGTGATGCTCTTCCAAACTGACGTCAAAGAAATATGTCCAATTTCCCTGATGAAATACAACCAATCCACCAAAGCGTATAGTAGAGCTAGGGCATTGAGAAACCTTGAAGAGAAGATAAACATAGGGTAGAAAGGTAGACATGAATAGATATATCTTGAAAATACAAATCTGACATTTAAGGCCGGATCATTAGAGTTATGCATATGATAAAAGGTCAAATGAAGATTTAAGGAAGATTAAATATCTCAGTTCAATAACCTAACAAATGCTTATGGATGAGCTTTCCTTCTCGAGCATTCATGATAACAATGGCAATGTTGTGATTGGCGGTTGATTTAAAGATCATGCTGTGAGCATTGCAGACATTCAGTCAAACACACGTGAAAACAGAATAGCCCATCCAGTACTCGCCTATTGGCTTATTTACTGATGAAACTTCTAAAGATCCTCGTGATTCCGAAAAGATAGACATCCAAACTTCTTTATATCCTCGTGATTCATTATTGAAGAAAGCATTTGAACGATGGGCCAAACTAAAAAGTGCCTGGATACCTCTTGACGATACAGACCCACATTTAAGCGTATGCTGTGACCATTCAAGACATACAATCTAATACACTTCTTGGAGAAAAGTAGCCCATCCATTTCTCGCCTATAGACTTATTCACTAATGAAACTGCTAAAGCTCCTCGTGATTCAGAAAACATAAGACCTCCAAGCTACAGCTCTGTGGGTGCTGGAGCCTCATTTGAACTTCAGGGAGTCGCAATTTGAATATCCTTGGCATGGGCTCCCTGAAGACAAGAAGCCCATGCCAGTGTAGCTTGACATGCATCAAGAAATTTAGACTACATGTGCTGTCAAAATGCTGTGATTAGAAGAATTGCTGCTTGAAGATAGATATCAGAAAAGAGATCAACTAGAGTTCATATACATTTTTATTTCCTGGTCACAAACAAGCTGTGGAGTCGATTGAGAAGTCCCATCTTTATAAATCGAGTTGAAATCCTGTAACTACAAGCTTTGCGTTGAGATATGCTGCAAGGTGTTCAACCAACCTCTGAATCACAGCCGAAGGAAAGCACTGGGGGTGAATCGGCTGCAAAAAGATAAGTCATAACTATATCAGCCTCAAATATATCCTACGGTTAATAGCTATATCAGTCTCAAATATATCCTACGGTTTACAACGCAAGCTAGTTACTTACGCTGAGCAGAAGGATTGAAGTCTGTTGAAGCAGGATTCCGAAAGACATAAAAACTAGCAGAAAATATTACAGATTATATATGATGCTCTCGAAGTTCTTGATGTGATTAAGAATCTATAATAGCTTTGTTTCAGTCCCTTAGTTACCTCACGCTTTTTGTACAACATCCATGTTCTAAAATCTGAGGCTAAATTTTGCAAAATATCTTACAAAAAAGAATACCTATGCATGTCCCATAGATCAAATACCATGCATGAAATATAGACTTGCTGTGTAGCTGGCATTAATCTAGACAATTACAGAAGCCAAATCGAAAAAAATAGTCCATCGCAAAGTCATTTCCCTTGCTGAGCATGCATACGTACCAAGATCTTAGATTCCCAAAACTATGGAAAGTATAAGAGATGATAGATCTAATCCACATGCATTGCCACGCTGTTTACATCTGCAAAGCATATTCAAGCATATTCATCAACAAAGCATGAGAGATTCGATCCACATTGCAATGTCAAGTGAGGTACGCAAAGAATATTCCATCACATTGACTTCGTCCATATATTCAGAAAAGAACAGCACAGCCCCTCTCATAATATGGTTTAAAAAGATGATAAATGCCCAATAAGCAAAGCATAATTGCAGTGGATTTAAGTGTGCAAGCTTTTTCTTTTAATTAAGTGCCAACAATCTTTATATTATTCACATCTCACATTCACTGTCAAGACTCTCCTGTGAACAGAAAGCATCAAAAATTTCAAGTCCCAAAATTTTGCTCTTCATAGACAAGCCATTGGATCGCTCAATTCTATGCTGTTTCCAACATTATCAGATGGTAAAACATCAATGACAACGGCTTACTGCAAAAAGATCATTCAGTACTACAGCCAGTTCAGTGAGAAGCAATTAAGCATATTCGAATCCCCAGCCTGACTCATGGTCTACTGGATTACTTTTCAATACAGTGTCCCTCAATCGAAAGATCTCTGACTATGAATTATTGATTGGAACTGTGTGATCAATAGAACTTCACATTATTGCAGAACTTATTTCTCTAAATCATCCACCACCAATGTTCCCCATTAAAAAAATATATATATCACACACGACATTACCCCAAAACTTGATTCCAAGTTAGCAACCACCTACACTGTACAATTGAGGATTCCGCATAAGCAAACGCACCACACACACAATTGTGAATATAGGGGTTCTTTTCTAACATTTGATATATACAAATGGAAGAAAACCAGAGAGCGAAAAAGAGAATGCAGGGGTAAAGGGTTGTTAGAAAAGGGGAAAAGCATACAAAGAGGATCCCGTACATCAGACAAAGGGAGGGATCAGACACAAAAACAGTGTCTAGACTAAAATACACACTGCTACTAACACATGCCATCATGTACTCCAGAATGAAGAGCCTGTACAAGAAAACAGAACTCCGCACAACATATCAGCTGATGAATTATCATTTTCTCTGTCTCAGCTGGCAATCCGATTAAGGATCATAATTTTGAAGCAAATAAGAGAGATATCCGCTGCAGAGGCTGCATTGCAGCAAAATCAGTACCAGTGCCATTTAAATGTTCCCAACTTAAATTCACAGATGGACTTACTTGCATAGAATAAGAACTGCTAAAAGACCGTAGGAAGGTTCCTACAACTGCGCCATATGATCAGAAGGAATTCATCTCCAGAAGGTAGGTTCGTCGCTTTGCAAGAAGACTAACTGCAGTCTTGAACGGTTCTTCAAAGGCACCCGAGACAAATCCATCTACCTCTTTACATATAGGTTGGTCGCTAGGCTTTATTGCGACAAGAGTCGCTCCTTTTAGTGCTGTTCCACCTGGAAGTTCAAGATATGGCGCATACCAGAGTTTCATATTTAATGCAGGAACTTGTGTTCTATTTGCTGATGCAGAAGCAGCCAACGGCTTGCATCTAAATTCCTCTAGCTGCTCCTTCCCCATGCAGAGCATACCTTGGCCATCTGTGTCCGTCAGGATCAAACTTTGTAAAGTGGGATGTTCACTTATTATTTGCTGCAAAAGATAATGCCTCGCTGATGCTGCAATCAAGGAGCTTATGGTCCATACAACTCTAAGCTTCAAGCCCCCATTAGTGTAAAATGATTCGGGTAAACTTCCACTATCGTCTTCACCAGGGAAAAGGACGTTATCTGCTGTTTCTGGAGCCACCCTGTCATCATGTCTGTTCTGCAAAAACCAAGATCTTCCAAATTCAAACTTGCTCACCTTCTTCTCTCTCTCCAATTCTGGTTTAACACAAGCAGCTGCTCCTAAAATTACACAGCTCTCTAGGGTGCTGCCAAACTCGGCCTTCCATTTCAGCAAAACCCCATCTTCCACACCCAGCTCACCACCGGGAAGCTCAATTCTGAGCCTTTGTATGTACTTGAAATTCTTCAGAACTTCGCCTGGAGAATGATGTGAAACAGTCGCCAGCAATGTCTTTTTGGGGCCTAACATATGCTGTAACGCTTGCAGAGGCTTGGCTAGGCTACCCACGAAAAAACGAACGAGGTTTCCGAATATACCTTTTGCTCTCACATTAAGCCCATTATCTTCCCCTGAAATGACACAGTCAACCTTCACTGTGGCACTCTCTACACTAGGGACAAGAGTATGGAAACGCCTTGACACCGCCGTGCACCTTCCGAGAGTTTTAATATCAGAAACCAAATTTAGAATGTGCAAAATAACCGAATCATCGAGCCTTTCGAAGGGATCTACAACATCCCCTCCAATGCTAGATGTGGATAGAGTCGCATCAGAGCGCGCCTTCGGCCGATCAGCTGCGAGCTTGACCTGCAACTGCATGATGAATTTCCCCTCTAGTTCGTAAAGAATTTCATAGCTGATTCGTAAAATTTCTTGAAGGAACCTATAATATGCTAGAAACTCAAGTATAATTTGTTCGGGGATGAATATAAGGAGAGGGGACTAAGATGGGCGAAAATCTATGAGAGCCGTACTAATCAAGAAGAGAACGTGGCCTATATTCGACCGATCTGGGAAACTCTACAGCAAAGAGAATGGAAATTTGAAATAGTGTGCATCAGGAAGAGCGGACATCGCGTTAGGGTTTAGGATGGGGTGACAGATGCGCAGGGTATGTAATGAAGCTTTGCGGCATCAATGTGCGGATGCGCGTCTCCGAATTGATGAATTACGACGTGGAGGGCCGGGGGAGGCGAGAAGTAGACCGAAAAAGAGATAATAAGACCTGTGTGCGTGAGGTGGAAGACAACGAAAGGCGGAAGAAGGGAATCAGCCAGCCTACAGGCTATGAAGGCGATAACGAATGACGAAGTCAATAAATGAGAACATCCACAGTAGAGAACTAACCTGTGGAGTCTGCAAGAAAGCGCCTGCGGCCATCGCCGCTACAGCTAAACTCTGAACTCATGTGACGACATAGCTTGACTTACAATCGAGTGAATCAGATCGGCATAAATGATCTTGTAGAGATATTCGTGAATTTTGTGCAGCTTTAAAGAAAAAAAAAATGTAACGCATGTGCAGCCTCTTTTTGAAAGACAAAAGTATGAAAAAACTGACAACAAATGAAAAAGGATTGAAGTTTGTATTCATTCGATTTTAAGGTACGTTCACTGAATACATTTTGTGAGGCATCGGGTTCCAAAATAAATCACTCTAAAATAGATTCTCACGGTTGTTACTGGGCATCCACCTAAAATTTTGGTTGATCATGGCTATCAGATGATCCCTAGGGGATAAATCTTTTGCCTATTAGGTATTTCGATGGGATTCAACATTTTGATGAGTCAGCGATGGAGTTGGGCTTTTCTAAGCTCGATAGCAAGTTGACATACTAGAAAGGTATGAAGATCAACCTGGAAGGGCGTGCTATGGTGGTTAACACATTCCTTCTTTCTTCGACTATTTACTCTCTCTTATTGGAGACCGAAGGACCAAGATTGTGATATTGGAAAGAATTTATAGAAACTTTCTCTGGACGGAAGATCCTAACAGGACGGGTGTCCCCAAAATTAAATGGGATTTTTGCATAAGCCAAAAAGATCAAAGTGATTTGGACATTCTAGACATTAAAGGGATGTGCAATAAGCTGGCAACCAAATGGTTAATTAAAGCATTGAGCAATAGAGATGCCTCTTGGGCCACATTGATCTTAACAAGAGCGCTTTTAGGCTTGTGGTCCTTCTAAGGTGGAAGGTTCTTGATATTTTCACTCTTTCATTCTCCCCTTATCAAGTGACTCCTAGAGGCTTGAGCTTAGTTTTCTCTCTATGGAAGAGTTGGAACAAGGTGAAACACTTTGTTAAGATCAACGAAGATTGGAAATGGGCTATCAGTATTAGACAAAATGATTCGATTTGGTTCCCTATCAAGGGCATCAAAGGTGTTGAGCCTTGGAACCTCCAAAAATCTAGGAGGCTCTGGAACAAAGGTTTTAGCTTGTGGAAACACATCTGGAAACAAGAAACATTTTAGTGGATTAGATTTGAGGACATTGATTCAATAGCAGAGTGGACTCTGAAGAATGGTGCCTATTGTGGAGTAGATATAATGCTTGGGAGTGCTCGAGGACTTCCCTCTCTTATTGGGCATGACTCCCCTCACCTTGAGCGTCTTAGATGAAACAATGGCAATAGTCTAGATAAAATTTCGAGATTCAAGAAGAATGTGGATCTTCATTTCACATTAAACAGGATATGGTGTCTAGATTGGTCAAGTTTTAAATGGGATCTTAAGTCCCAATCCCTTTGGCATCCCCTCATTGGGGTTAAAAAATCAGTCCTAATGTGGCAAATCCTCCATCAAAATTTGGACCAAGGTAAAAGCTAAGAAATTTTGCAAAGCCCCTCAACGGTATAAATGATGTTGTTAAAGTGGCATGTACGCATGGGCATTTTTAGTTTTTAAAGGTTTAATTGAAGGGTTGACTAAGGGGGTGCAATGAATGGGTAGAAGTCCCATACGAATGGGCACATAAATTTGTATAAATACATAGCTTTTGTAATGAAACAACAAGCGCATTTGGATTCGTGAAGCACATGATTTCTGTCGGTACTTCTTCTCTCTCTACATCATCTTCTTCTTTGTTAAGCTGTACATTGTCTGTTGTAAGCATGCCTTTCTGTCTTTCCTATTGTGATGGGTGGATGTTCCCCCATTGACATTGGCGCCGTCTGTGGGAAGGTGGAAATTGATTTGGAATAACCAGTGAGGGTAGACTAGTAATCAAGATAAGCAATGGAGAATAGTAATCATAGTTGAAGAAGTGATATATGTCAGTTACTCATTCCGGGGAGTCCTATCCGAAGTATAGGAGAGATCAACATCGCTAGGCAGTTCCAAATTTATTAGGGACACCCCCAAGTGGTAGAACTGCAGGCCAATTAAGCCCAGTTGCAGAAGGATCGGAGCCAGTTAGCAATGATTCCGGTGCTAGTTCGGTGACACATGATGAGATTCCAATGAATTCCGGTGTGAACCCGGTACTTCCCGAAGAAGGTACAGTGACCTCTGGGTGTACAGAGACACAATGCAGAGTTAGTCTGACACTATCTGGTCAGAATTCAACCATTTTCGGTGATAAAGTTGTGTCTCCAAGTGAGACCGTTTCCAATGAAGGGGTAACCTGGTTCGGTGAAAGTTCGACAAGTTCCGGTGGAAGTTCGGTACCATTTGCTGGGAATTTGAAATTTTTTGGTGATAGTGCAGTACTATCTGGTGGACACTTATTGCGTTCACCCCTTTTCGGTACAAGTTTACCTACCTTCGATACCAAAGCTGAGGACAGGATATTTGATTTGGAAATAAGTAAGAGATTCAACGACATTTTTAAACCGGAAAGTGAGTTGGCTGATAATACAGATTCTGAAGGCCAAGAGACATCCCCTCAACATATAGTAACAACAATACTACCCACAATAGCACCATGAGTGGTTCACAGTCACAGCAGCAAACACCCCCACAGCCGCAACCGCAGTTCCAGCAGCAGCAACAGCCACAGCCAATCATCCCACCTCGACCGATTCCGATTGGGGTGACATATACAAAATTCGATGGATTTCCGAGAGATGACCCCGATGCACATGTTCGCACATTCGAGATTAGTTATGCCGTGTTGAATCATCCACCGGATCCGGCGTACAAGGCCATTGTATTTCAAGCCACATTGGTTAATGAAGCAGCAAGGTGGTTCACTGAATATGATATTAATTATTTTGCTAACTATGATGATGTGAGAGATGCGTTTTTACAGAGGTTCCGTTTGAAGAAGAACCCTGCCAAAATCTTTGACTATTTGCAGAACAATCGACAGAAACCACACCAGAGTGTCCAGGAGTATGCGACACTGTTCAAAACCCATTTGCGGCAGCTACCTCTTGCACATGCTAACCTGTCGGATGATGTTATCACACAATGGTTCATTAACGGCTTGAATCCACAGTTAAAACAAATAATGATCATTCGTTGTGTGGGCGGAATGACATTGGACGCAACAATTGCAATGGCCTTGTAGTTGGAGCATAAAGTTGGAGGCTTTACAGAAGATCTGGAATGGCTGAAAGCAAGTAAGAATGGGGCAGAGGATCTGTCCAAATAGGTGTATTGTACCAAGTGCAAGAATCTAGGTCACACCAGTTCTACATGTGCCCTCAACCAGATATATTGTGCCATATGTAACACAACAGGACACTCAACGGAAACTTGTGCATACAACGCGAAGGTGCAGAGTAGAGCGGTTGTAAACATTGTCATACAGGAACCACGTCAGCCAGCCACCATTATGTGCCACCACAATTGCGACCCAACTAGCAACAGGAATACCGGAACTATCGAGGATCGCGAGGTAACAACTTTAATCAGAATCGATGGCAGGCAGGTCCATCGACGGAAGGTACTTCCCTCCCACCTCCTCGGTGCCATTTTTGTGGCGAGGTTGGCCATATCCATCGATTTTGCAAGGAAGCAGCAGAGTACGACAAAAGGAAGAAGGAACGGCAAAATCCAATGACCAACATGGTTTATATTTCCCCGATTGAGTCCCAAGCAACCGTGGTCCAGACCAGATCAGGTAAGCAGTTGAAACCATCAACTGAAGTGTTTGAGCTTGGAATTCGTGAGCAGCAGCGGATGTTCATAAAGGCTAGTCAATGGATAGCTAACGAGCCGACTGTATTTCCTACTCCAACTCCAGTAACACAGGCCTCTCTGCCATAGACAAGATCGAGTGTACAGAATTCCGCCCCGACAACATCAGCATCCCAACCAGAGTCCATGATAACCATGACCCAAACAGATCCGGTATGGGACATCCTATCTAAGGCTTCAATCACGCTCCCTTTGGGACAATTTCTTGCCTTAGTGCCAGGAGTAAGACAACAATTTCAATAGCAGGTTAGTCCCGGCCTTTCATGTCCTCCGGTGATTGCGATCATACAACCGGAAATGGATTCTACGGTGGATCATTCAGTCCCATTGATCACCATCTGGTATAAAAACCAAAAGATTACTCAAGTTTTAATTGATGGTGGGTCTAGTGTGAATATTGAGACAGCTGCGCTCTACAAGAAATTGGGTTGGACCCAAATTGAACCCGTACAATTTTTTGTGCGAATGGAAGACCAATCCCGAGTCCATCCGATGGGACTCGTACGTAATATCCCTATTACCTTGCAAGGAACCACATTTAAAATGACTTTTGTAGTCCTAGACTTACCAGAATCCAGCCTCGACTACAACTTACTCTTCGGACGACCATGGTTAAAGCAAGCCAAAGTTGTACAGGATTGGTCAGCTCAAGAGTTAATTTTCAAAGATAATCACCGGAAATACGTAGTTGCACTGGATGCTACACAACCCTGTGATCTTCATGCACGACCATATGTAGCGGAGCCAGTCCATATGTTGGATGGGTTATCTAATGATGAGGAAGAGGCTTTCCTCAAGACCAATAAGGATCTGATCTCATTAGGTACTGTAGATCTATAGTCGGTAGCAAACAATTGGAGTCCGACAGCTTGTACGGTTGTACCAATGACCGAAGCAGATGATAGCGACGTTATGGATGAAGCAACCTTACATCAACTATTGCAGCAAGCTGATGATTTGGTAAAATCTCGACAATTTTATGTACGGGAAGATCAATTAGTAACGTATAATTTGGGTGACACGGTCAACCCACGACCAGTTAAGATTAAGGCAGGATTAGCAGAGAAATTCCAAGATGAGTTGGTACAACTTCTTCGTGAATTCTCAGATGTTTTCGCTTGGGACTACCGAGACATGAAGGGCCTTGACCCAAGGATTTATCAACATAGAGTGGTACTCAAACCCGATGCGAGGCCTATCAAACAATCAAGCTACAGGATGAATCCTAATTATGCGGTGTAGGTGAAGGTTGAACTTGATCGTTTATTGAAGGTGGGATTTATTGTGCCAATTGAGCATGCGGAATGGATATCTCCAATAGTCATTGTCCCGAAGAAAAATAAGCAGTTGCGTATTTGTGTCGACTATCGAAAACTCAATGCAGCCACCATACCGGATCCATTCCCTCTCCCTTTTCTGGACACAATGCTCGACAAGGTAGCAGGACACGAAATGTATTCTTTTCTGGATGGTTACAGTGGATATAATCAAGTGAGGATGGTCGAATAGGACATACCGAAGACAACATTTATTACAAATTGGGGTGTCTATGCTTGTACCGTAATGTGGTTCGGTTTACGGAATGCCCCGAGTACATTCCAAAGATGTATGCAGGAAGTCTTTTCACCCTACTTGACCACGTTTATGCAAGTATATTTGGATGATTTTTCCTTATTTGGAGCCACTTCAGCGCACCTGTATCATTTACGGTGCTGCTTTGAAAAATGCCGAGAGTACCGATTATGTTTGAATCCTACCAAATCAGTTTTTGTGGTCTCCTGTGGCAAACTGCTTGGTCATATCATTTCTAAGCAAGGTATACAGGTAGATCCGGATAAAGTAGCAGCCATGTTGGAGGCCCCAGTCCCAAAGACACCGAAAGAAGTTATGCATTTTCTTGGCCAAATCCAGTGGCATGGCAGACATTTATGGTGGTTAGCTCATTTAGCGACACCACTTAATCGGCTTATGACCAGCGCTCCGCGGAAGTACGAATGGACTCCAGAGTGTCAAAGTGCATTTGATCGGTTGAAGGTCTTATTGACGCAGGCCCCGATCTTGCAACCACCTGATTGGGATCGACCGTTTCATGTATTCGTGGATGCGTCAGATATTGCGATTGGTAGTGTCCTCATGCAACAAATTGATAAATGGTTTCGGCCTGTGTACTATGTGAGCCGCCGATTAGTTCTTGCGAAGAAAAAGTACTTTGTGACAGAACGAGAATGTCTTGGTTTGGTATACTCTGTTAAAAAATTTCGGCATTACTTGTTGGGCCGTAAATTTACTTTCCATGTGGATCACGCTGCACTGGTGTACTTGGTTCGGCAGCAACTTTTAGGTGGTAGATTGGCTAGATGGATTTTACTATTACAAGAGTTCGAGTATGAAGTTATTCATCGACCCGGCACAGCACATGCCTTGGCGGATTTTCTATCTCGATTGGATTCCGTTGAGTCTCCGGTAGGGATTGATGACACTACACCGACAATTTACGTTACCGAGACAACTTCTGAAGGCTCTCCAGAACCTCCTGTTGCTACTACATACTATGATATGTTACTGACTTTCCTGATGGACGGCTGTCTTCCTCCTAATACCCCCACTGCTCTTCGCTGAAAAATTACGGTCTACAATCAACGATTCCGGTTGATTCTGGATCAACTGTATTACCTAGATCATACTGGTGTTTTACTTAGATGCATTCCTCCACATGAAGCGGAATCAGTTATTACTTTGGCTCACTCATTACCCTCAGGAGGACACTTCGCAACTGATCTTACTCACCGGAAAATTCTGCAAAGTGGGCTATGGTGGCCTACAATATACAGAGATGTGGTTAAATTTATGCACCAATGTGATGACTGTCAACGGACTGGACAGCCCTTGCAGCGACACTTTTTCCCGCTTCAAATTGTCTTACCTTTGGAACCCTTTCAGAAGTGGGGTCTAGATTTTATTGGCCCCATCACACCACCAGCGACCCTCATCAACAATCGCTATATATTATTATCCCACCAGGTGGGCGGAAGCTTGGGCTTTATGTTCTGCCACAGCTGTTTCGGTGGCTAAGTGTTTAATGAAGGATGTCTTCCCTCGATATGGACTACCTCTTGAAATAGTGACAGACCAAGGAACACATTTTGCAAACAA
Organism: Ceratopteris richardii; assembly: GCA_020310875.1. Lineage (NCBI taxonomy): Eukaryota > Viridiplantae > Streptophyta > Polypodiopsida > Polypodiales > Pteridaceae > Ceratopteris > Ceratopteris richardii. The sequence continues at coordinate 72,416,433 of CM035419.1, forward strand.
CTTAATGCAAGTACTGACTCTGACTTTTCAGATTATGCATAAATTCAGCTCACCATACTACCCACGTGCTAATGGTCTGGCTGAGAGTACCAATAAGACTCTGTTGAATATGCTTCACAAACTGATCTTGGAATGTCATGAACGTTGGGATCAACTCTTACCTTCCGTACTGTGGGCTTACTGGACCACGTACAAAGTGGCTACCGGCATGACTCCCTTTAAACTAGCTTATGGCCTCGAAGCTATTACGCCAATGGAAGTAGTGATACCGAGTCTGCGTGTTGCCTTAGCTCAGAAATTGCCGCTGAAAGAATCTTTACCATTTTGCTTGGATACGCTCAGATCATTGGATGAACACCACTGGGAAAGCTTCATGACTCTCCAAGAAGTTCAGCTCCGTCAAGCCTATACTCATGACCGCTTCCTAAAAACCCCTGTGTTTATGGTTGCTCAACTTGTTTTATTTTACAATGCCAAAGCCAATCACGCTGTCAAAAAATTTAAATTATGGTGGTTCAGTCCATACCGGATTGCTGAACAAGTGGGACCATCAACTTTTCGGTTGGCAACCTTATCATGTGTTCTCCTTCCAAAAGTGGTAAATGGTTCTAAGCTGCACCCATATCACCAATCGTCTGATAACCGATGACGTGTACTTAGTCTTTTTGGTGTGTCACTTGTCTTTCTTGTTATCCCCGTATTTCGGTTGACCACTGACCGTAAGCTCCTCGTTTTGGTATCTACCTATGATTAAACGCCGCCCGGTGTTACTGTTGTTGCGCATGCATGCATGCCATAATCATGACGGATATCTAGCCAATACTGCACGATGATTAGGGTTCTTGATGCCTAATGTTGTCCGTGCTCTTAATTAATCGTGTTTTTGCCACTGATAATTGCTATTGTGATTGTGTGATTGTGTGATTGTGTGCTTTGTGTATTCTGTGTTCTCCTGTTTACTTGTGCGCCATGGAAGCACTCACGAATGTCGCAACCTTCCGTGCAGGCCTCACTCCCGAAGTGAGTGAGTATTTGCGCACCCGTGGTCTGTTTGCCTTCGCTGAATTGCCTGGCATTCAATGGAGTGTCAACCATTCCATGCGCAAATCATTTCTGCCATCGCCGCCACACCTGCTACTGAGCAGTGTTGGCCTATTGCTTGTTTACCATCTCGTGTTGTTATTACTTTAGCTACATTTGCTAAAGCTTTTTGACTTCCTCGAGAAGGATTGGAGAATGGTCCCCTTCTTTCCATAGCCACCATGCAAGAATTGTTTCCTCGGCACTCATCCAATGAGTATGCCATTCTGTGTAGACCTAAACCAGAGCGTACAACTCTGCAGTTTTTAGTAGCCACCCTAAACTTATAGAAACGCACATATGGTATTGCCCACCCATTTTATTCGATGATAGATACCGCTTCCCGTGAGTCTGTCAATTTCGCCTCCTTCTATTTCCGGCGCATTCACCGTGAATGTGTAGCGGTTATCAAACAAGTCACTAAGGGTGACCTTCCTCGTTCTTGTCTACCCCATATCCTCACCTTCTTCTTTCCGGCGATCCAAGCCATGCAACCTCCTCCAAACGCCCCCTTCTTGTTACATGAAGAATCTACTCACATGCTCGAGGACGAGGATGATGATGGTGAAGAGCTGTTCCAGCTATTTCGCCGAAAACGCAGATGTGTTAGCCCCTCTGGAAGTTAGGTGCAAGGATCCACTGCTGGTCATGAAATAGAAGTCTTCCACGACACGGCAACATCTCTTCATGTTGAATCATCCGTTCCCTCTTCTCCCCTCAAACAGCAGGAACATGGTGCACACCTGGATGAATTCGAAGAGGTATCTTCTCGGGAAAATTCTCATTAGCAGGATGAGACTACTGTGAAAGAAATTGTCGCCGAAATCATCACCGAAGTGATTGCCAATGCTGAGGTCCTGCTCGACAAAGCTGAGGCGTCAAATCAAATTACAATCGGACTAGTCTTGGTGCAGAATCCTCTCATTCCCCTTCCTCCGCCCCTTAACTCTGTTGAGCCCGATGCAGTGCCTACTAGTGCCATCGCCAATGACATTCCTGAGGCACCTACTCCTCCATCCTCTTCTCCCGACTATTCTCCACCACCCTCTCCTCATTTGTTCTCCGCCTCTTCATCCCAACCACTTCCTACTCTTCCTCCTCCGACTCCGATGTTTAATGAACTAGAATCTATGGGTCGCCTCCTGATCCAATTTTCCCAGCAGTTACCTATTCAATTGAAACTCACAACACAGAATATCAGGCAGGAATTGCAAGGTAAAGTTGATTTGCTGGAAGCCAACATTGCTCCACTACCGGAAGAAGCAAATGCGGTCAAAGCAGAGAACCATGCCTTGCAGGTTCAACTTCAACAACTTCAAGCCTAGATCGCTGAGCAAGACAAATTGATTGCCCAACGCGATGCAGCACTTGCTAAGTTGAATGAATAGAATGTCCTTTTATCCGCTCGTGATGAAGAGATCAACCAGTTAAAACTATTGGTATAGGACAAGGAAGATGCTCGGGTTGCTCTCGGCAATTTGCTGGCAGAAACTCATGCCGAGCTTGATGAGGTAGTGTAGAAAGGACAAGAAATGGCTGACTTGGCTAAGCAGACTACTGTAGAATTACAGACCGCATCTACCGATCTTTTTCAGGCGAATTGTGACTTAAAAGCACAAACGGGTCTGACAATTCAGCTTAAGAAAGAATTAGCAAGAATCATGAAAGAAAGGGATGCATATTATAAAACCATCCAATATCAAGCTCAAGAGCTGGAACGCAGAGAAAAACAATTGGGATTTCAAGCAGAAAGATTATCGCGGATTGATGCTCAGATTGCGGATATGAAGTAGCAGAGAGATGCTGCATTAGCTAATGACTTTTATTTACAAGAAGCATTTTTGCAGACACAGATCGATGCATTGCTCAGTCAAGTTATTGCGGCGAGTTCAGTCAGAACAGACACACAACTGGTGGAGCCAGATACCTTGAAGATCATGCTTGATTCCCTGAAACAAAAGATCACCCGCACATTTAAATTAGCTAGAACCCTGTACATACAAGGCATTGAAGATGAGCCTTAATTTTATTTTTCTTTGTGGGTTCGAGTCCACCGTGCGTGCCAGTGTTAAGCCACCAGATGGGAATAATGTAATTCTATTGTTCATAGTCGCATGCACCGAAAGGGCATAGCGATACGATGTAACTTTTACCCATTAATGAAAGGGCATTACGGTGTTCTTCGGAGAAGAGACGGGTTCGCCAGACTGTCTGTCTGGGCGACCGTGCGGAGAAGATCGTATGCCGATATTGCTGAATTATTGAGTACTGTATGTTGTTTGTTGAATTGCAGTATTAACATTAACACAGTAATGCTATATTCACATTAATAAGTCTGTGCGACTGTGATTGCTAACTCGCACGTTAAGCACTGTGTAACGAATAACCATAATACGAACAGTAATACTGTGTAGAGGAAGTTATTACCTTGAAATCATAATTAACTGCGTAGTTGAAAGTTAATGGGAAAATCAAATAAAGGGCCTCTGCACTGTCGGACCCCTAACCATCCCCAAGAACCCGAAAAGAGATTAAAAGCGACTTGACCGAAGTGCTTTTAACAACTTCCTTGCTTGCAACACACCCCAACAAATGTTTGGTGATTGGAAGTGGATAACTATATTTGATTGTAGTGGCATCAACTTTTTTAAGGTTAGTACACACTTGCAACTTTCCATTCTTCTTGGGCACCACTACGATTGGGGACACCCATTAAGTGTGCTCAATCTCATAGATAAAGCTTGCTTCAATCAATTTGTCAATTTATTCTTTTATTTTGGCAGCATAAGTGTCATTATATGTATAGGGCTTCTGTTTGGTGGGCTTGGCGTCAACCATCATTGCAATTGTATGAGAGCATATTTGTGGATTTACTCCCTTTAGGTCTCTATAGGTCCATGCAAACACATCCCTATATTCCTTTAATAAAGCTACAAGGTCTACTTCTTCTTGTTGTTGTTGTTGTTCTTCTTCTTCTTCACTTAGGTCTGTTCCTATGTATCTACATTTCTCTTCGTTCTCATCAATGGTTACTACACTTTTTTTTGTCTTTTCTTTATTATCATATGCTTCTACTGTGATAGCCTCTCTCTTAGGCATTCATACCAATTTTTTTTGGTCTTCAACTTCATATTTCTTGAAATTCTCTGATACTTCTAACAATGATTCCTCCTTTGCTTGTTTCACTGCTTTTCTTTTCTTTTTCTTTTGACTACATTCATGTTCATCCCTTGAATTTATAGTTTTAGTGCTTGTGAGAGGTTATTCTTCTTTTTGGGTAAATACACCTATATTTTCTAGATAGTGCTCCTCTGGGTCAAAGCAACTATCCATCACAATGGACTCTAGACCATTGCCATCCTCTTCTTCTTCCATGACCTCATTAGAGTCACCGTCCTCTAGCAAGGGTTCACACATGAACCCTCCTCATCACAATGAGGTGTCCATTGTTCTTCATTGATAGCGATGTCCATGGTGGCTAAGATTTTTGCCAAACCATGAGGCTCAAATTCCTCATCTGGAAAGATCATCAGTGTGTAGGTTGTGTCTCTAACCTTTCTGGATCCTTGAGAGGTTCCTTCCTCTCTCACTTTTAGATGTCTTTCTCTTCCTCTACGACCTTGCACATCAACAAGTGAGTCTCTTCATGCATCCAAGATGGATCAAATGAGCTTACAAAATGCACATAGATTGAATCCTCTTGTGCCTTGTGGATAGGATTCCACTACGGGTGTGGTACATATTTGAAGGTATAATCCTTCAAAGTTACCTTGGTTGTGATCCCTAAGTGATGCAAGTACAAGGAGTTGGTTCCCCAATCCTGTACCACTTGCAATTGTCATAGGAAAGGTCTTCCTAGGATCATTTCATAGACGTTATTTTTGCCAAAGTCACATATAGCAAAGGTGTGTTCAAACTCTACACCACATGTGGTTAGAGTTATCCCTTCTAGCAATCCTAAAGGTCTTTCAACATGGCCATCAGCCATTTCAAGCTTCATTCTAGTTTATCTTAATGCGGGTTTGCCCCATTGCTTCCACAAAGAGGTGGTCGCAATCGCAACACCGACACCTAAATCTAAGATAGCTTTGGTTGTGTAACCTTGGTAAGTGATTGGGAGATAAGTATTACCCTCTTCACCTTCACTCACGTCTCCTATTTTGTCTAGAGGTATCTCTGGGACTTTTTGCTTAGAATCTGCTTTTGACATATTGGACCACGATGACATCCTCATATTAGAAAACTGAGCTCCAAGCCCCGCACACCATACTCCACACAGAGGCTCTAGAATATGCAGAAAACATAGTACACATAGAGAACAAACACAAACTTAGAGTCTGTGGCTGACCAAGGCACTATATGTTTTATTAAAGAACATATACAAAAAGCGTTCAATGGCCATTTGACCTTTCACATGGAAACTAATGGTAACAATCTCCCACTAAAGGCCAATATGGGAGAAAAATGAAGAATGATAAAGAATACCTGAATGTAAGTATACAAATTAAAGAATACCTAAGAGTAAGCATACAAACTATACCTCCCACCTAATGGGCATGTTACACAGTATACAAGTGACTGTGTAAGATCATGAATCAAGTAACCCATATCAAGTGACAATCGTGTCGAAAGCTATCCTGTGGTAGAGCTTTAGTCAAATCATTTGCACCATTATCTTGAGTATGAACCTTCTCAAGAACAATGCGCTGAGTGGCTAAGAAATCTCTAATGAAGTGGTACCTCACCTCAATCTGCTTGGTCTTTGCATGATAGACCGGATTCTTAGCTAAAGAAATGGCACTTTGACTATCATTGATCAAAGGAGGTACATGCTGAGGTAGACCCTTATCAAAAACAAGACAAGAAAGGCACAATGCTTCCTTACATGCCTCACTTGCTACAACATACTCTTCTTCTATGGCGGAAATAGTTGTACATCTTGAAGATGAGATCTCCAAGAGATAGCACCTCCAGCAAAATGAAAAATGTACCCTGATGTAGACTTACGATTGTCTACACAACCAGCATAGTCAAAATCTATGTAACCAATAATGGATGCTTTCCCTCTACCTAATCATAGACACTTGTCCTTAGTCCCACTCAGATATCTCAAAATCATCTTGAACACTTCCCAATGTTTCTTGACAAGATTAAACATGTATCTTCTTACAACTCCCACTGCAAATGCAATGTTTGGTCTCGTAGCTACCATAACATACATGAGACTACCAACCGTAGATGAATAAGGAATTTTGTTCATGAATTCCTTTTCCTCATTTGATTTGGGGCAATCATCCTTGCTCAATTTCACATATGTGGGTAAAGGTGTACTCAATGCCTTTCCACCCTGCATATTGAACCTGTGAAGTACTTTGGATATGTACTTACTTTGAGATAAGTATATGCATCTTTTACTCCTATCACGAGTAATGCACATGCCAATAATATGTTTGGCATCCCCCAAATCCTTCATAGCAAATGTCTGGCTCAACTTCGTCTTAGGAATTGACAAGTCATAAGAGGACTTCCCAGCAACCAACATATCATCGACATAAAGTATCAAGCATATCAAGCTGTCATCTGAGCATCTTTTTGTGTAGAGACAATGATCCTCATTTCTTCAGAAAAGCATCAAAATTTTGGTACCATTGTTTATAGAACTGTTTAAGTCCATATAAGCTCTTCTTGAGCTTACAAACTAGACTTTCTTTGCTAGGAACTACATGACCCTCTGGTTGTTCCATATAGATCTCATATGTAAGATCTCCATGCAAGAAAGCAGTTTTCACATCCATTTGGACTAGCTCTAAGTCCTCCATTGCAATGAATCCAAGCAACATGCGCAAGGTGGTCACCTTGACCACTGGAGAGAAGATTTTCTCGAAATCAACACTGGAGAAGCACTGTCTGGTGTGAATTTCATATACCCACTTACATGGTAAACCTTTCCTACCCTTTGGCAAAGGTACTAAATCCCAAGTACCATTCTTGTGAATAGAATCCAACTCACTCTTCATGGCACACTCCCACTTGACATCCATTGTCGGCATAGCCTCTTTGTAGCAAGAAGGCTCACTAGAATCTATTAGCCTAACAAAATCCAAACCTTGAACATGAAGAGCACAACAGAATAGACTAGTAGACAGAGTTGAGAGAAAAATGCAGACAAACATAGACCCAAACTAAGAGATAGAGAACTCAAATTCTCAGATTGCCAAGAGTAATGTAGCCACAATGATGGTGTTGTCCACCCATGTGCTCCCAATGTGGAGCTTAGATGGCGATCTAGATAGACTCTAGATGAAGGGCTTAATAGTGCGCAATGCTGTGTAAATCTCAACCTGGGTCGTGTTTATATAACTTTTACAAGGTAGTTTGGTATAGATAAACGTAGATGGGAGATACAAAATAGTCAGTAAAATATATAATCTGACAATATCTCCACGACCAGAAGTCCTACCGTCTCAGCCCTACGGGCCTGGGGGATAGGCCCTCCAGACCCCACAGAAGGGGGCAAGCCCCCCTCTGCACTCCTCCCATTAAGGTTCTATGGGGAAACTGCACGATGCCATATGGCATTTATTTTCACCTTGAATAGCAACCCAATGGCCCAAAAGTTTATGCCCTACCTAATCTAATGGCTAGGCTCACACAGATCATCTATAACCATCAATGGTCACACATAGACCTCATCTAACTTAGAATTTAGGGTTCCAAAAATGTCCAGGCTCTCATAATGGCTTCTCCTTATAATGGGGGCCTTACAACTTAGAGCAACATGGATCATTTGTGGTCACATGAGGGTGGAGTATTGAGCATATCTAACACCCCCCCTCAATGTACACCCTAAGGTGAACTACCTCCTTGGTCCAATCCCAAGCTTTGGAAAGTGTCGAAGAAGTTGCTCTCTCCCAAGAGTCTTGGTGAAGATTTTTGCTCCATTTTCTTCAGTAGGACTATAGCTTATCTCCATGAGCCCATCCTCAATCAACTCACACACATAGTGATACTAAATTTCTATGTGCTTGGTACGTGCATGGAAAATAGGATTCTTGGAGATGGCCATGCAACTTTGGTTGTCACACTTCAACTCTGTAGCCTCCTGTTCTTGTACTCCTATGTGCCATAGGATCCTCTCAACCATACTGCTTCACATGCTACAACACATGCAACTTTGTACTCGGGTTTAGTAGAAGACAATGCTATAATCGGTTGCTTCTTACTAATCCAAGAGAAAATCCTTGATCCAAAAGAAAAGAAATATCCAAAAACTGATTTTTTGGTATCAATATCTCCTGCCTTATCTGAATTACAGTATCCAACTAGAGATGATCCTTCTTCATAAAGAATACCATAATTAGTGGTTCCTTTCACATACCTGAGTATCTGCATGCTTGCCTTCCAATGAGTTTGGCAAGGCTTATTAGAGAACCTGCTTACTACTCCAACAACATAAAAGATATCTGGTCTGCTATTGCACAAGTAGATGAGACTTCCAACTAATTTTCTCTATCTTCCAATATCCGCTTGAGGTGAAGTATCTTCAATAGATAATTTTGTGTTAACCTCCATAGGTGTAGAAATGTCCTTGCAATTCTCCATGTCGAATGCCTTCAATATCTGTCTTGCATACTTTTGTTGAGAGATGAAAATCTTCCCTAATTCCTACCAAACTTCAAGACTCAAGAAATAATGCATTAAGCCCAAGTCTGTCATTTCAAATTCTGAACTTAGGGCATCTTTTGTTTTTTGAAGAAGTGCATCATCATTTTTTGTAATCACAAGGTCATCTACATAGAGTACAAGCACAATTGTCTTCCCTCCTCTCTTTAGAACATACAAGTTAGCATCTGAAGCACATCTTTTGACATTTAGATCCAAGAGATACTTATCTATCTATTGGTACCATGCTCTAGGGGCTTGTTTCAGCCCATATAATGCCTTCTTCAGCTTACATACCTTGTTCTCTCAATGGGGAACCTCAAAGCTTGGTGGCTAGGACACATATACCTCCTCCTTGAGGTCTCCATTTAGGAAAGCTAATTTGATATCCATGTGATAGACTGGCCAATGCTTATGTGCAGCCATATCTAGTACTACTCAAATAGTATTCATCCTTCAGTCGAGGCAAATGATTCACAAAACTCAATGCCTTCAACTTGTGAATAGCCTATGCAACAAGTCTTGCTTTGTAATTTTCTAGAGTACCATCAGCCTTGTACTTTAGCTTCCAGACCCACTTGGTGCCAATGTCCTCCAATTCAGATCGTGGAGTGCCTCTTCCACATTGTTTGATTCCTTTGCTTCTTCTTGAATGAGATCAGCCATTAGGGTTGTGTTTACAATATGGGCGCCTACTTATCTTTGTTCCTCTATTCTCTATGATCGCTTTGGTCCATCTGCAACCTATTCTAGTGACTTTGGGATGGGATTTGCAGAATCATAGATTCCCAATGTGGCAATGGCTTTTCCACTTGGGTGAAGATAGGTTGATGACTTTCAGACTCATCATCTGAAGATGATGCTTCCTTCTCTTGTGTAGAAGGGATAGCTCTTGGGACAAGTTCATAGTGGATTGCCCCTTCTTCTGATGATAAAGTGGAAGCTCTCTTTTCCTCCTCCACTACATGTGTATGCTCCTCCTTAAACACCACATTGCGACTCTCCATGATATTCTTAGCCTCATGGTCATAAAGCTTATAAGCCTTCTTATCTTCAATGTACCCTAAGAAGATACATTTGATGCTTTTTGGTTGAAGCTTGTTTCTCTCCCTATCTGGAACATGTACATAACATTCACTTCCAAATACTTTGAAATGGGAAACAAAAGGCTTACCAATGTAGGCTTCTTGTGGAGTCTTTTCATCAAGTACCTTGGTGTAGTTTCGATTCAAGATGTAGACAACAGTGTTGATAGCCTCTGCCCAAAATTGATTAGGCAAACCCTTTCCCTTCAACATGCACCTTGCCATCTCCATGGTGGTTCAATTCTGACATTCTACAACACTGCTCTATTGAGGGCCATGTGCCATGAGTTGATGCTTGATTCCTTTACTCTTCAAAAATCTTCAAACTCTGTTGATGTGAACTCACCACCACTGTCTGTCCTGAATTTCTTTATCTTCTTCCCTATTTCAGTTTCGACAAGCTGAAGTCATTCTTTAAACTTACCAAAAGTTTGAGCCTTATTGTGAAGGAAGTACACCCACATCTCCCTGCTATAGTCATCAACAAGTAACATGAAGTAGGAAGATCCATCCAAGGCATGTGTAGGCACTTTTCCACACAAGTCAGGGTGCACCAACTCTAGAGGATAGCTATCTCTGTTCTTTCTTTCTTGTGGAAATGCCTTCCTCTGTTGCTTGCCCATCATGCAAGCTTCACATGGTTCCTTCATTTCTGCAATTGATGGTAGGTGTGCAACCATACCCCTGTGATGCATCTCCTTCAGTACAGGGTATCCAATGTGGTCGAATCTCTCATGCCAAAGCTTACTTGTGCCCACATTTGTAGTGGTTGTGGGAGCACACAACTCATACAGGTTATTCCTCCTTATGCTAGTCCCAACAATGTTGTTATTATTATCCATAATCTTAGATTGTGTCTTACTAATAGATACTTGATGATGTTGATCAGTTATAGAAGCTACGGAAAGTAGATTTCATTTTATTTGTGGAATGTTGGGGGATTCTTGTGCAAAAAGGGATTTGAGTGTTTGTAGGAGAATGGAGGTGAGAATAAGAGAATTAATGACACCAAAATCTTTTAATCAATTAGGAAGAGAAGAATACAAACTTGTACATAAGCCAATTGCTCTGCGCAATATGCCAAAGATTACAAAGTACTTAGAATCTGTCGTCGGCCTCTGCACTAGACCTCCACCTTCTCCAAGCTTTCCATTTGCACACCTTGCACCAAGCTTCCAATAAGGGGAGGGATGGACAGTCACTCTTCTTGCACCTTGCAAAATGACTCTCTGTGTCGCGTGCACTCTATATGTCTCATGCACTTCCCTTCGTCTAGACTATGCTCACCTTGTTTAGTGTTCAAAGAAGAATGTCGTGCCTTGATTTGAGTGTCGGTTCACGTACATTTCTAACTGCTAGAGTATCTTGGTGCTCACTTTGATGTCCCAAGATTGTCTCCAAAAGTGGGCAGCCAACGAATCCCTGTTTTGTCCTGTAGTGACTTTAGATTAAAACAAAAATTTTAATTGGGGGCCCATACTTCCACTTCTACGTATGCTGTCGTTTCACATACCTTCACATTTTGCCTTTTAATTCTTCAAATGTGCACCTAAGAGAGGGTTCATCTGAACCTTCCAAACCGTTTTAAAAATACTTTGAACCTTAGTGAATTACAAAAATACACTTTGCAATGTGCAACCAACTTTCTGCAATTACACTCTTTGTGAACAATTAATTGTGCACTTTGACACCCGAACTTTGAACGCTTTGACTTCACCCCATGTTGACTTTGACCACATTGGCATTGACCCTTTGACTTTGACTGTGGTTGACTTTGACCAATGTGAATTTTATGGGCTCAACAGTTGCCCACCACCTAATGGGCTCTCCGTCCTGGAGAGAACAAACACCAGAGAAGAACCAAAAGTGTAAATTTTGCACGAAAAAGCAAAGGATGGCGAATGGAGGGTAGGAAGGAGGGGGAGTGGAGGGCTGAGAGGGTTGAGAGGGATAGGGCAGGGAGGGGTAAGGATGGGGCTGGGTAGAAGGGTAAAGGGAGGATGAGGGAGCAGGATTATGGGCTCTGGAGAGGGCCAAAATGATAAAACAATAAAGCTGCAGAGGGTGCCTATGGGAAAATGTGAAACATATGGTAAAACAAAGTGAGAATATACCATGTGGACCATGTACGTAATGAAAAATACGTGAGAAATAAGCTTAAAACATGTGGATTTTGACTAAAAGTAAAAAAAAGTTGGAATCTTGGAGAAAGTAAGTCAAAAAATGAGTTCACAGGTGCCAAAAGACATGAAAATGACCTCAAGTTTGAAAGAAATGGCCATCCGAGGCACAGTCTAGAGTCAAAAGCATGGACCAAAAAAAAATAAATTAAAAAAAAAATATATCTCTCTTTTTTTTTTCGATTTGATCCATGGGGTTGTTGGCAAAAATAAAAACATAGAAAAGAAAATTAAAAAAGGGAGTTGGGGGGGGAGGGGGTCCACTTGGGGGAGGGGTCCACTTGGGGGGGGGGGCGTTGGAGTTAGATGTCTGCGGAAGCACACGAACAACACAAGGAAGAAGAAGAAGCTTGGAGCACAACACACAAGACTGAATGTATTACTAGAGAATGTACAAAGATAAGTAGCCCATTAGGGCAATCGGCGTATATACAAGCCGGGGAAAAAAAAACCTCCTAAAGAGGGAAAAAAGTGCCCCGGCGGTCCTATTGTGTTCACACACATCACTACCTAAATATATCAACAAATCCCCCCCTGGGAGTGATGCGGTGAACAAGGAGCTGGCACTCATGTATAAGGAAGTGCCAAGCTATGTGGAAATCACTCCACAAAAGGAAGTAAGCCCAAAGCTTTGCGGAAAGCTTCAAACTTCTCCCTAGGCAGAGCCTTTGTGAAAAGGTCTGCTATGTTCTCCTGCGTGGGCACATATGCCAAGCTGATCTCCCCAGCAGAGAACCTCTCCCTGACATAGTGATAATGCACCTCAATGTCCTTAGTGCGAGCATGGAACACAGGGTTCCTCGCAACTGCCAATGCGCTCTGACTGTCAGTGAAGATGGTGGTGGTAGAAGACTGGCCAACACCCAAATCAGCCATAAGGCATCTGAGCCACACACACTCAATAGTCGTTGTGAAAGCTGCCCTATACTCAGCCTCACAACTGGAAGTGGCCACAGTAGGCTGCTTCTTGCTCAACCAAGATATACATGACCTACCAAGCATGAAGCAAAAACCACTGGTGGACACACGAGTGTCATAGCAACCAGCCCAATCTGAGTCAGAAAAAGCATGCAAATCTAGCGGTAGTGATCCCCCCTTGGGATAAAACAACCCAAGTAGCCGAGTACCACTCAAGTAGTGAAAGATGCGCTTAACCGCCTTCCAATGCGTGACTCCTAGGCAATGCATAAACCTGCTCATCTGTGAGACAACAAACTGAATATCTAGCTATGTAATGCATAAATAAATCAAGCATCCAACAACTTGCTGATAGAGAACAACATCAAATGCATCTCCAGCATCATGAAGACTCAATCGTAAACCTATCTCCATAGGAGTGGCAATAGGCTTACAGTCTTCAACGCCAAAACGCTGCAATAATGTGTCAATATATTTCGTTTGACACAAAGCCATCCCACCATCAACTTGCATAAATTGAATGCCCAAATAGTGATGCAAATGCCCCAAATCAGACATCTCAAATGAGGCATGCAAATCAGAATCAGCAATATGCTTCTCAATAGGACTAGTGAGCAGCATGTCGTCAACATAGACAACAATGATCAGAAGCACATCATTAGCACGCTTAACATATAAGGTGCTTTTAGTTGGACTGTTCTCAAAACCATGTGCAATCAGATAGGCATGTATCTTCTCATACCAAGCACATGGTGCTTGCTTTAAACCATATAATGCCTTTTTTAACCTGCACACCTGGTTTTCATGCCCTTTCTGCACAAAGCCATGGGCTGAAAAACATACACTTCTTCATGCAAGTCACCATTCAGAAATGCTGTTTTAATGTCCAATTGATGTACATTCCAACCATGATGGGCTGCAAGTGCACAAATGCTCCGAACAGTAGTCATACGGCATGTGGGTGCAAAGGTCTCATCAAAGTCAATGCCTCTTTCCTACGCATAACCCTTTGCAACAAGCCTAGCCTTATACTTGTCAATTGTACCATCAGGTTTACGCTTCAGCTTGTATACCCACTTAGTGCCAATGGCCTTCTTTCCAGGAGGCAAGTCACATAAAGACCATGTACCATTCTTCATTATAGCATCATATTTAGATTGCATAGCAGCCATCCAATTTTCTGAATTTTGTGCTTCATCAAAAGAAACAAGCTCATTCTCATCACAGAGACTAGACGTAGCCATAGCATAACAATCTGATGCAAAGGAGGCACTATGAGAGCCTGAATGAGTACGATATGACAAAGGTGCATCTAATTTGCTATTACGCAAAGTCTGCACCAACCATTTTGGCATAGTTTTTGCCTGCTTAATATCAGATCTCTCATCAACAAGTGCATCATGTAAATCTGCATCAGAAAAGGAATGATCTGCATCATCATACGAAACCTGCAAAGGCTGAGAAGTTGCCTCATTAGGACCAGCACTAGACTGTCCACCTGTAAAAAGAGGCATCGAAGTATCATACATGTCTTTGGAGCTAACAGATGTCTCCTTGGTACATGAAAGCAATGGCTGAATAGCATCTTCCACAAAAACAACATCACGGCTAACCAGAATGCATTTAGTCTGTGGATGATACAGACGATAGCCTTTACTTCCAGAACTGTACCCAACAAAAATACATTTTACTGCCTTATCATCCAATTTTTTGCGATGTTGTTCAGACACTAATGCATATGTCAAACAACCAAAAACAGTAGATGAGCAACAGATGGCTTGCGGTCATGCCAAGCCTCGTATGGAGTGATAGACTGCAGCGCTTTAGTGGGACACCTGTTAAGTACATATGCTGCACACATAATAGCCTCAAGCCAGAAACTATGTGGTAAAGCCTGACTCTTGACCATACACCTCGCCATCTCCATGAGTGACCTGTTCTTCCGTTTGGCAACTCCATTCTATTGAGGTGTATATGGCACTGTACACTGGTGTTTTATCCCACGTTCAGCCATAATTGCATTAAAATCAGAAGACATATATTCTCCCCCTCGATCAGAATGGAGGGTGCCCATTTTACATGCTGACAGATTTTCAACCAAAACCAAAAACAGTTTGAAGCACAAAAACACTTCGAACTTTGCCTTCAATGGATATACCCATGCATGCCTGGAAAAATTATCAATGAAAGTCACGAAGTAAAGATAGTTTCCAAAAGAAGATGTGTACATAGGACCAAAGACATCACTATGTACAAGCTGCAATTTCTGCGTAGCCCGAACTGAACCATCTTTTGGAAAGGAGGAACGCTGCATTTTGCCCAAAATACAGCCTTCACATACATGTTTTCCAGGTGCCTCAAGCTTGGGCAAAGAAGACACCATATCAGATTTCTACAGGCGTAGCAAACTAGCAAAATTTAGATGACCAAAGCATGCATGCCAAAGCTTTGCATCTGACATAGCCTGAGAATCATGAACTGCACATGCCGAATCATTCACACATCTTTCATAGTCTATGAGCTTATACAGCCCACGACATAAAATGCCAGAAGCAATAATAACATCACCATTTGACAGATGATGAACTCTACATCTGTCATCAACAAATTTCACAACCAAGCCAATCTTGGCTAATGCAGAAACTGATAACAGATTCTTCTTGATCCCTGGCACAAATAAAGCATCTGACAAGGTGAAAGAACTACCATCAACAGTAGTCAGAATGATCTTACCAACTCCCATAACAGGATAAGAGGAGTTGTTGGCGCATGTGACAGTATTCCCTATAGGGGCAGGCTCGAGTGAAGAGAAGAAACTACGCTGCGAGGTAATATGTTTGGTTGCCCCACTCTCAAAGTACCAAACATCTCAGTCCACTATAGACATGCACTGCTCATGAGAAGATGGGTCAAAATTGCAAACAGTAGTAAACACCCATTCTTCTTCCTGCACAAGATTAGCAGACTCTGTTTTTGGTGTAGAGGCTTCTCAACAACCATTCCAACCTCCTTTTGCTTTGCCCTTTTGTAGCCAATTTTGGACAGTTCTTTATGATATGATCATTCCCTTTACAATACTTGCAAAATAATTTTTGCTTTTCTGATTTCTTCTCATCTTTAGCCTGGTTCTTCGAATGTGCAGCATTTGCAGATTTCTGCTTACTAGTAGAAGAGCTCCATTTTCATTTGCATAATGGACCTATTCTGCTTGGACTGCTCTTCTTGCAAGAGAACAGAGACTAACTCCTCAAATGATAAGGCATTCAGATTGCCTTTCATCATCAACCGAAGAGTAGAAGCAAAACTCTGATATGAATCGGGAAGACCATTCAGAACGGTCTGCACAAGTGAGCTATCTGGTATAACCTCATCAACAGAAATCAAATGTTCCTTCAAATCTTTGATCTTCGTTAGGAAACTGTCCATAGAATCACCTTCATTCATGTGCTCACTCTCCAACTGTTTTCGGAGGTAAGCAACACGAGCCTCATTCCTAGCTTGATACAATGTGGTAAGTGTATCCCAAGCATCCCTAGCTGTTCTGCAAGAGCAAATATGAGGAATAATGGCACGTTTGACAGACAAAGCTATCAATGCATGTGCCTAGGCATCTCTGCCATCCCAACGAATCTGCTCTATAGTAGGTGCAGTAGAAACTGCAGCACGAATAGGAATCTGCACAATATCATCTTTGACACCATCTTCATCAGCTCCAGCACCTGTATTCGCAGTACGTGTTGTTACAAGTATAACAGGACGTCTTTTAACACCCTGCACAATGTTCCACAATCCTTTTGCGACCAATACATGTTGCATCATATAAGCCCATAATGGGTAGTTGGTACCATCCAACTTATCCTCAGCAGCCAACATACGGAATACAGAAAATTGACTGTATCTCAAAAAGTTGAACGGAACCGCCCAGACGAGTTCTGCTAAACCTATAGCAGACTTCAAGACGCTTATACTGGCGAACAAAAACTGGTATATACCTTTGGCAGAAAAAGATGAAATAGCCTGCACAAGCGTTGCGATAGTGTGTTCGAAGGCTGAAACAAGCTCAGATCGCGATTTCGGCACCATAGAGTAAAGTCGTTTTGATCTCTGAAACACCCTGAGTATGCTCACCAAATTTCATGCGAATCTGAGACTGTAGACAGAGAAGTGTCGATAGTGCCCTAGATGAAGCGACGACCTGCTCTGATACCAACTGTTGGAGTTAGATGTCTACGGAAGCACATGAACAACACAAGGAAGAAGAAGAAGAAGCTTGGAGCACAACACACAAGACTGAATGTATTACTAGAGAATGTACAAAGATAAGTAACCCATTAGGGCAATAGGCATATATACAAGCCAGTGGAAAAAAAACCTCCTAAAGAGGGAAAAAAGTGCCCCGACGGTCCTATTGTGTTCACACACATCACTACCTAAATATATCAACAAGGGGAAGGGGTCCACTTGGGGGGGGAGGGGATCCACTTGGGGGGGGTGAGGGGGTCCACTTTTGGGGGGTCCACTTGGGGCGGGGTCCACTTTGGGGGGGGATTCGGGTCCACTTTGGGGGGGGGATTCGGGTACACTTTGGGCCTACCTTGACTTTGATGGGGTCCTTTAGAGGCTGTAAGGAGCTGTAAACGTCTTTTTCGCTCGTCATGTGAGATGCACCATTGTCCAACACCCACGAGTCATCTTTTTGTGAATCTTCAGTCAAGGAGCACACCTCCTCTATCGTAACAAATAACTCAAGCTCTATTTCTATTGTGTTGGCAAACTCCTTGCCCATGCCACCTTTTAAAGAGCCATTCTTCTCTTCTGCCTTCTTGATGCGACAATCTTGGATTTTGTGTCCCTTCTTCTTGCAGTGGAAACATTCTCTCTTGAACTTCTTTTTGTCATTCTTCTTTTTGTCTCCATCTTTTGAAGAGTCCGCTTTGCCTCCTTTGGCATTTGCTATGAATACAATATCTCCTTTGCTACCACCACTCCTTGCCTTGAGCCGCAACTCCTCCTCCACAAGTAAGGCATTGAATTCTTCAAATGTTAGTGGTTGAGGTCTAATTTGAGTATTGAGAGTAGTTACCAGACCATCAAAATTTGGTGGAAAAATTTGAAGACAACACCATGCTAGCTCCTCACTTGACTTTTGTACACCTACTCCTGCCATTTGATCCCATAGATTCTTTATATGAGTGATAAGCACCTCGGTAGTCTCCCCATCAGCAAACCTTTCGGTTGCTAGTTGATTCTCCAAGTTTTGAATTCGTATCTTATTACGAATTTCATATTATTTTATCAACATGTATCATGCTTCACAAGCCTTGGTAGTATGCTGAATGAGAGTTAGAACACTATCAATAGTACTTGTGACTAGAGCGTAGAGTGCATTTGCATTTCTTTGTTTCCAAGTACATAGAAGATCAACATTTGGAGGAATCATTCGACCAAGATTATTTGGATCAGGTGTTTCTTAGGGCTCATGATCAGTCCTAAGAACAATCTCCAAAAGCTCATATGAATCAAGGATAGAAGTAATTTTTGTTGGTGGAGATGGTGGATAATCACAAGAGATGAATAGGTGCAGCTAAAACCTACTTCACACCTGCTATAAGTGATGAAAGGACAGTGTTGTGGGCTTTTTTAGGTAGTTAATAAGCATAAATTATCACATATGTTGCTTGGAAGATGATTCACTTCCTACTTGAAATGATGGACTATATTCAGAGAAATATGTTTATCAAATCGATCATGCATCCCGACTTTTACAAGCCTTGACAGTCACAGACCAGTGAACAGAGATTGATTAATATCTGATGATCGCTAGAAGCATTACTAATGAAACTTTGTAGGATTAAAGAATACTGAAGGTATCATGCTTTAAATCATGAGAAATGATCCACTATACAGTGAGAACAAGCTGTGACAAGTTCACTATTCTGATGGCATGTGATAGAGATATGAGAGTAAGAAGTAATGATCATGTATGTATTAAATCATGTAAAAGTACAATGTCATTGACAATAAACCATTGCTCAATGAGTGAGGAATGAGTGGGCTATGAGGTGAGCTCCATGAAAGTACATGAAAATGATCTCTGAACCTCGAGATACAAGCGGGCCTTCCATATCCTCTTTTCATAGTTTTTTTGTTGGAGCCAAAGATTTGATTTCAAATTCAAATCTCTACCGAAAAGTGAATCCTAAAGTATAGGATTGATTCTCTCTTAACTCAAATACCAAATTATACAAGATTATATGCTTCCTAACTCCTCGTGGGTTTATTCCACTATTACAAATGTAATTGTGAAGCAAAGTTACAAAAGGTTGTACATATGAGGCCTTCCAAATGTTATGTCAATACATCAAGTTTATGTGAGGTGATAAAGTATGTAGGTTTGGACTTAATTGCACCGACAACTCCTCCTCAAGCCTTACATGTTTGATCTTCATTGCTCCTTGATCTCTTGCAATCCAATCATCAATTTGAACCTGTTCATCTTTGTTCCATCCAATGCTTTGGTGAGTATATCTGCACATTGCAAATGAGTTGATACATAGGATAATTGGATATCCTTGCTAAGCATTCTCTCCCTTACATAATGATAGTGCACTTCAATGTTCTTAGTCCTTGCATGGTATACAAGATTAGCAGCCAAATGAAGTGAACTAGTGTTATCTCCAAAGATAATTGGAGTGTAGGAATTATCTCCAAATCTGCATATAATTGCTTAAGCCACATAGCTTCCTGAGTTGCATTTGCCAAACCTCTATATTCCGCTTTTGTGGAAGATAAGGCCACAGTTGGTTGCTTCTTGGATGACCAAGATATGAGTTTTGAACCTGCAAAAGATAGGTACCCTGCAGTTTTTACCAACATATCATGTATGTACTTCCTTTGTGTGATGAATATACCTGAATCTGTATACACAAGTTCTAAGCCAAGGAAGTAGGTTAATAACCCTAGATCACTGATTTTGAATTCCTTCATTGGTTGAGCCTTGACTTGCTTGATACCAACATAATCATTACCTGTAATAATGATATCATCTACATAGACACATAAGTAGATGACCTCTGATTTATTCTTCTTAACAAATAAAGAAGAGTCTGCCTTGCTTGCCACAAAGGCTTGATCCTTCAAATAGGTAACAAGCCTATGGTTCCAAGCTCTAGGAGCTTGCTTGTGACCATAGAGTGCTTTTCTAAGCTTGCATACATAGCCTACCTTTTCTTCATCTTCAAAGCCTGGTGGTTGTGCCATATACACTTCTTCTGATATCCAACCATTTAAGAATGCATTCTTGACATCTAACTGATATAAATTCCAATTTTTAGATGCACCAAGACTTACAGATACCCTGATTATTGGAATCTTTGCCACATGTGAAAATGTTTCCTCATAGTCTACTCCATGTATTTGGGTAAATCCCTTTGCCACTAGCCTTGCCTTGTACCTGTTTATAGAACCATCAAAGCTATTTTTAATTTTGTATATCCACCTTGAACCAATTACCTTCATATCTAGCTTCTTGGGAACTAGATCCCATGTGTGGTTTTCCTGCAATGTCTGCCATAGAGATTTTAGTGATGTACACAGAGTGCTTTGTGACTAAGGATGTATCATATCCATACCTTATGGGCTTCTTACTTTCTCTTTGTGATCTCCTTAAAGATTGATCAAGGTGGTTCGATACGTTTGGTACGATACGTACAATACGTGTACGGTACATGAATGGTACGTGGCAAGGAGGTTTGGTACGGTATGGTACGTATATAAATATATTTAATATATATGATTTATATATATTTTTGTTTTTTTTATAATTTTATACATAATAATATATTCTCCATGCATGTATTTATAGTGAATTACCACATGAGCACTTCAATCTCACAGCATAGTTAACTCTGAATAGTATGGCTCATATAATGAGGTTCCAAGTTCAAAATGATGAATTTTAATTTTTTTTTACCAGAACAAGTACCATACGTGTATGGTACATTCGGTACGTACCGTACATATCGTACACATCCAAGAGGTTTGGCACGCAAATTTTTCCAACCTTGAGCTTGATTGGAAGACTCAGGTAGATCCTCTTGTATTTGAACTTGCCTCTTGAGTTCCAAGCTTTGAAATCAATCTGCTCCTCATCTTCTGGGTTGATGTCCTCTGCTAGGTGTTGATCTTCTTGAGTGAGGATTGGAAAATCATTTTCCAAATCATATGGTAACCTGACTTTCCTGTAATCATCTTCAAACCATGAATTATTCTCATCAAATACTACATCCCTACTAACTATGACTGCCTTGTTAGTGGGATTGTATAGTCTATCTCCCTTTTGATTCTGATCATACCCAATAAATATACATTTCTCAGCCTTAGGGTCAAGCTTCCCCCTGATTTGTGATGGGATGTGTGCATAGGCAATGCACCCAAATATTTTGCAATGATCTAATGAGGGTCTCTTGCCATTCCATGGTTCATATGGTGTCATACCATCCAATGACTTGGATGGAAGCCTATTGACCAAGTAGGTGGCTATGGATACAACCTCTGCCCATAAATAATTAGGTATTTTTTTCTCATTTAACATAGACCTAGCTACTTCAAAAATTAACATATTCCTTCTCTTTGCCACTCCATTCAATTAAGGAGTATACTTGGTTGTTACTTCCCTCTTTATGCCTCTGTCCTATAGAAATAGATCAAACTCATGTGAGAAATACTCACCACCTCCATCAGACCTCATTCTCTTCAAGCTCCTTCCTGTTTAGTTTTCAACTAGTGCCACAGACTTCTTGAAACATGTAAATACATCATCCTTATGCTTGATGAAGTAGAGGATTGTCCACCTACTGTAATCATCAATAAATGACACATAGTACCTTGAATCTGAGATGGATGGATCTTTGCTAGGACCCCACACATTAATGCATACAAGCTCCAAATAGTCCTCATGCATGTATCCTTTCCTATTGAATGGTTGCCTGTGAGCTTTGCCAAATTGGCAAGCTCCACATTTGTATATCATATGCTGCTTGTTCACATTGGGAATGCCAAGCACACTTTGATCCTTGCAAATTTGCTTCAGAGTTATTTCTCCTATGTGCCCTAGCCTTTTGTGCCACATTTCTAACCCAGATAAAGTCTGATCTCTATAACTAAATACTGCTATGTTCCTTGTGTCTTCAATTTCAAATGTAAACAATCTACCTGACTTCTCACCTTTGGCAATCCTTTTAAAGCCTTGTTGGGGTTCTTCCACATATGCTCCATGCTTAATGAACTTGACCTGTAGACCTTTCTCTACAATTTTCCCAACAATAATTAGGTTTTTGGTTATAGTAGGCACATACAAAACTTTGCTCAAAAGGTCCATACTACCATAAGATGTTTTGACATTTCCAATTTGCTTGACTGAGTGTTTAGTGTCATCACTAGTTTGTACTTCATGCTTCCCCTTGGGTTCTTCAAGATCAGATAATAGAGCTACATTTCATGCCACATGATTGGAACAACATGAGTCAATGTAGAAGAGATACTCATCATATTTACCTTGCTTGGATGTCATGTTCATGATGAGTAGAGAGTCTTCTTGATCTTCACTATAGTTGTTGAAGTCCCGTCTTCCTCTGAAGCTTCCTTGATAATTGTTGTTGTTGTAGCCTTGATTATAGTTATGATTGTAGTTGCCTCTACCATTGTTGTACCTGCCTCTAGATTGTCAATAGCTTCCTCTATGGAAGCCTCTTCCCCCCTTGCATTTTGTAGCAATTTTCTATAGTGTGGTTGTTGAGACCACATATGTTGCATGGTGAATTGTTGTAGGGTCTCCCCCTACCTTGTTTTCCTCCTCTGCCCTTCCTCTAGCACCTCTTCCTCTTCCTGCATAATTAGCTTGTGAGGTACTAGCCTCTTCATCGTGTTTCTTACTTTTATCTTTATCCTTAGCTTTATTCTTATCTGTATAAAGGGCAGATGTTTGGCTACCTCTTGAGTTGTCACCATTTCTATTGAGCTTTGTCTCATGGGTGAAGAGTTGTCCCATCAAGGTGTTAAGATCAAGTATTTGCATATCCATATAGAGATCCATTGCTGTGGTGAAGGACTCCCACTTGTCATCAACCTTAATTCCATTGATGATCTGCCTCACTATGTGCTCTTCCTCTACCTCTTCTCCAATGCTTGCAAGCTATTCTGCTACATCTTTCATTTTGGTTACATAATCAATCACTTCTTGCTTTTGTTGTTTCTTGAGGGTTGTGAATTCCATCCACAACTGATTCTTCCTAACTCTTGTGTTTGAGGAGAAGTATGATGAAAGAACTTTCCAAGTCTCTTGGGAGGTCTTTAAATTTCTAACATGTGGTAACAAGAAATCAGAGATTGATTTTAGTAGATATGACCTAGAAAGGGCATCCTTTGCACACCATGTGGTCAACCTTTCTTGCTCTTCCATTGTTGGTTGATGCTTGCTCCCGAAAGTTGGAATGTCTTCATCCCCTGAGATGTATCCATATAAGCTTCTCCCTTGAAGGTATGCTTGCATCATTAGGGACCATGCTGAGTAGTCGTTCCTATCCAATTTGTCAATGAAGGATGGAAATCCATCTCCCATCTTGATTGTGCTTGTTCTAATACCACTGTTGGAGGAGATGGTGGATAATCACAAGAGATGAATAGGTGCAGCTAAAACCTGCTTCACACCTGCTATAAGTGATAGCTGGAGAGTGTTGTGGGCTTTTTTAGCTAGCTAATAAGCATAAATAATCACATATGTTTCTTGAAAGATGATCCACTAATGATAGGATCAAAATAGATAGGTGGGCATATGATCCAAGGTCCAAAACTTGCTATTTTGGTTGATACACCTTCTTAGAGCTTTGAACCATTCTCTGAGTATAGTAGCAATTGATAAAATTCCTTTTGGGGAACTTCAATTAGCTTAACAAGCTACCGATCATGAGTGATATCATTTAAAATGATGGACTATATGTAGAGAAATATGTTTAGCAAATCGATCATGCATCCCAACTTTTACGGCCTTGACAATCACAAACCAATGAGCAGAGATTGATTAATATCTGATGATCGCGAAAAGCATTACTAATGAAACTTTGCAAGATTAAGATTCACAGTATGCTGAAGCTATCATGCTTTAAATCACGAGAAACGATCCACTATACAATGAGAACAAGCTCTGACAAGTTCACTTTTCTGACAGAGTATGAGAGAGATATGAGAATAAGAAGTAATGATCATGTATGTATTTAATCATGTAAAAGTACAATGTCATTGGCAATAAATCATTGCTCAATGAGTGTGGAATGAGTGAGCTATGAGGTGCGTGCCTCTTCTCAATGAAATTACATGAAAATGATCTCTAAACCTCGAGATACACATGGGCCTTCCATATCCTCTTTTTATAGTTTTTTTGTTGGAGCCAAAAATTTGATTTCAAATTCAAATCTCTACCTAAAATTGAATCCTAAAGTATAGGATTCTAACTAACCAAGAAATCTTGATCTACAACACACATGATGGACTTGTTCTTCCTAGACTGATCTGCCTACAATAGAACAGAGAATGACTCCTCAAATGTTAAGGCATTTGGATTGGCTTTCATCATCAAACGAAGAGTAGAAGCAAAAATCTAATATGAATTGGGATGACCATTTAGAATAGTTTGCACAAGTGAACTGTCAAGCAAGACTTCATCAGTAAAAATCAATTGTTCCTTCAAATCTTTCATCTTTTTCAGAAAATTATCCATGGAATCTCCTTCATTCATGTGCTCACTCTCCAATTGTTTTCAGAGGTAAGCAACACGAGCCTCATTCCTTGCCTAGTATAAAGTGGTAAGTATATCCCAAGCATCCTTAGTTGTTCTGCAAGAGAGAATGTGAGGAATAATGGCACATTTGACAGACAAGGCTATCAATGCATGTGCCTGAGCATCTCTACCATCCCAACAAGTTTTCTCTGTAGTAAGTGCAGAAAGAACTACAACACGAATAGGAACATGAAGAATATCTCCATCTTCAATGTCGTCTTCATCACCTTCACCAACTCTGTTTGCAAGTGTAATAGGACGTTTTTCAACACCTTGCACAATATTCCATAGTCCTTTTGCAACCAATACATGAGGCATCATATAAGACCATAATGGGTAATTGGTACCATCCAACGTATCCTCAACATCCAACATACAGAATACATCACTGCTTTAAGCCATGGCCACATACTTAAAACTCAAGCTCTTTCATGCATTTATGCATTGAAAAGAATGAGCGATTGTACATTCATCTCAACAAGAAATAGTTTCAATACACAATATTGTTACATTTACAAACTTTTAAACAAAAAACTTGCATAACTATAAGTGATGAGACCTCCCAAGATCTTCAAAAGATCAAACACATGTTACCAAACTTCAAAGATCAAACTTGCTTGTAAACTATCAAGAAAACAAAGATTGTCATCTGCAAAAAAAATAATCATGAGCAATTCTCTAAGAACGATTGGTTGAAACCAATTATATAGAATGAAAGTATAATTTTTGTATCACACTTTAAAAACAAGAATCATTAAAAAAGCTAGAATATAGCTCACAAACTAGTAGTTTGAAATCAAGATATCAAAACCTTGTCAAGACCTGCTACAACAATATATGCATACCTACCTGACTTGAAGATTGAAGTACAGCAGATGAAAAACTCCAAAATTAATGATTAATTCTGATATACAATGACATTAGGAGAGATAACGAAACACCTCCAAGTTAAAACACTCAAAAGGGCCTCATATTTTTTCGATTTTGAGGTTTGTGGAAGCACACATAACAACATAAGGAAGAAGAAGAAGAAGAAGAAGCTTGGAGCACAACACACAATATTGAATGTATTACCAAGAGAATGAACAAGGATAAGTAACCCGTTAGGTTTATAGGTGTATATACAAGATGGGGAAAAATCCTCCTAACGAGGGAAAAAAGTGCCCTTGCAGTCCTAGTGTGTTCACACACATCACTACCAAAATATATCAACAAATCCCCCCTAGGAGTGATGCAGTGAACAAGAAGCTGGCACTCACGTATAAGGTAGTGTCAAGCTATGTCATATGTATCCACAAAAGAAAGTAATTCCAAAGCTTTGTAGAAAGCTTCAGAATTCTCCCTAGCTAGAGTCTTTGTGAAAAGGTATGCAACTTTCTTCTATGTGGGCACATATGCCAAACTGATCTCTCCAGTAGAAAACCTCTCCTTGACATAATGAAAGTGCACCTCAATGTGCTTAATACGAGCATGGAACAGAGGGTTCCTTGCAATTGCCAATGTGCTCTGACTGTGAGTAAAGATGGTGGTGGTAGAAGACTGACCAACACCCAAATCAACCATAAGGTGCCTGATCCACAGACACTCAATAGTCATTGTGAAAGTTGCCCTATACTCAACCTCACAACTAGAAGTGGTCACAATAGGCTCCTTCTTCCTCAACCAAGATATGCATGAGCTACCAAGCATGAAGAAAAAACCAGTGGTGGACAGAGGAGTGTTATAGCTAAAGTATTTCTTTGGTGATGCATGATGGTAGACTCTCCTTATCGAGAGCTCCATAATGATATTCTTGCTGTAGAAACCCGAACTCTGGCGCCACACACATTACTCCACACAAGTGGTGTAGAATACATAGAAAACACACACTACACAGACCAGGAACACAAATTTCTTACATTGTACAAATGCGGTAGCTAGAACTTCCAGACTGTGGCTGACTAGGCCACTATATGTTTTATTAGAGAACATATACAAAAGTGTCCAGTGGCCATTTAGCCTTCCACATGGACTCTAACGATAACAATCTTCAACTAAAGGCCAATATGGCCAAAGTGACTATGGGAGAAAAATTAAATAATGGCAAAGAAGACCTGAGTGTAAGTATACAAACTATACCTCCCACCTGATGGGCATGTTACATAGTATACAAGTAATTGCATAAGATCATGAGTCAAGTAACCCACATCAAGTGACAACAGTGTCAAAAGCTATCTTGTGGTAGAGCTTTAGTCAAAGCATCTCCAGCATTATCTCGAGTATGAACCTTCTCAAGAATAATGTGCTCAGTGGCTAAGCAGTCTCCAATGAATTGATACGGCACCTCAATGTTCTTGGTCTTTGCATGATAGACCTGATTCTTAGCCAATGCAATGGCACTCTGACTATCACTAAGCAAACAAGGTACATGCTGAGGTAAACCCATATCACAAGCAAGAAGAGAAAGCCACAATGGTTCTTTACATGCCTCACTTGCTGCAATTTTAAAGCTTCTATAATGGAAATAGTTGTACATTCTTGAAGACAAGATCTCCAAGAGATAGCACCTCTAGCAAAATGAAAAATATACCATGATGTAGACTTACGATTGTCTAGACAACTAGCATAGTCAAAATTTGTGTAACCAATAATGGATGCTTTCCCTCTACCTAAGAATAGACACTTGTCCTTAGTGCCACTCAGATATCTCAAAATCATCTTGACCACTTCCCAATGCTTCTTGCCAAGATTAGACATATATGTGCTCTCAAATCCCACTTCAAATGCAATGTCTGGTATCGTAGCTACCATAGCATACATGAGACTACCAAGAACATAATGATAAGTAATTTTGGTCATGGATTCCTTTTCCTCATATGATTTGGGGCAATCATCCTTTCTCCAATTCACATATGTGGGTAAAGCTGTACTCAATGTCTTTCCACCTTGCATATGGAACATGTGAAGTACTTTGGATATATACTCACTTTGAGACAAGTATATGCATCTTTTACTCCTATCACAAGTAATGTACATGCCAAGAATACGTTTAGCATCCCCCAAATTCCTTCATATCAAATGTTTGACTCAACTTCTTTTTGAGAATTGACAAGTTATAAGAGGACTTCCCAGCAATCAACATATCATCGACATGAAGTGTCAAGCATATTAAGTTGCCATCTTAGCATCCCTTTGTGTAGAGACAATTATCCTCATTGCTTCAAGAATAGCCTTGAGACTTCATAAAAGCATTAAATTATTGGTACCATATTCTAGGCAGCTGTTTATGTCCATATAAGCTCCTCTTCAGCTTACAAACTAGACTTTCCTTGCCAAGGACTAAATAACCATCTGATTGTTCCATATAGATTTAATCTATAAGATCTCCATGCAAGAAAGCATTTTTCACATCCATTTAGACTTGCTCTAAGTCCTCCACTACAATAAATCCAAGCAACATTTGTAGGATAGTCATCTTGACCACTAGAGAGAAGATTTCCTCGAACTGCATCACAGAAAGAACACTTGTTAGCTATTACTGAATAGCCTATGGCTTGTATTTGGCATGGTCATTTGGGCCATGTATCTCATAATGGAATGGAAAATCTTTCTCGTTCTAGATACTTACCTGTGTTATCTTTCTCTGATTTTTCATTTTGTGAGCATTGTCAATATGGAAAGCAAACTAGAAACGTGCATAGAATGCACATTGACTCTTCAATTCAGCCTTTAGATCTCGTTCATACAGATGTGTGTGGTGTTATGCCCACTAGGTCCTTAGGTGGTTCTCTTTACTTTTTCACTTTCATAGATGATTTTTATAAATTATGGAATGTGTTGAACAAGGCATTGTTGGAGTGTTAATTTATTCACGTATTAATGTGTTTTGGTGTTTTTGATATAGCAGCTGAAGGTTCATGAGGGCGTGAAAGGCATGAAAGGATGGACATCAATAATCCGACTTTAGGGCAGACATCAACAAATCTGATTTATAATTTAGTTTGTAAATAAACCTGCATAGAAGGTTCTATTGTTAGAAATAGTTAGAAAAGTAGTGGTTAGAATAAGGGTCATTGTAGACCACAATTTCTGAAATTAAAAGTATAGGATTTCTACAAAAGTCACCAACTTTTACTTTCACACATGCTTTTCGAAGCCGCTCTCATGTAACTACTCTTTTTGACATAATAAAAAATTCCTATAAATACATGCACTCTCTGGATTGTCGAAACAAAGTGCATGGGGGGAGATTGCACCCAATATTGCGTTCTGTCTCGTCTCTAGGCGTGTCCATTGTTTCTGTGTTTTTTGCATCTGTAACCTCTGTGTGCATGTGAGCCAGATCCTGATACCAGTGGTATCAGAGCCGTGCACACAGCACTACAAAGGGATCTGTTTTTTGTTCATTTTGGTGATTGTTCTCTGCTTTGTTGTTCTCTGTTTTGTTGTTCTCCGTTCGTGATCCGATTCCGATTCCGATTCTGGTTCTGATTCCGTTTTGGTTTCTGGTTTCCATGTCCATTTCCGATTCGGGTTCTTGTTTTTGTTCCTGTTCCAGAACCAGAACCTATGTTTACACCTACGTTTACTCCTTTGGAGTGCACATGGAACTATAAAGGGATCTATTTTGGCGATTGTTCTCTGTTTTATTGTTCTATGTTCGCAATCCGATTCTGATTCCAATTCCGATTCTAATTCCAATTTCGATTCCGGTTTTGTTTCTGTTTCCGGTTTCCATTTCTGATTTTGGTTCCTGTTTCTGTTTCAGTTTCTATTCTAGAACCAGAACCTACATTTACACCTACGTTTACACCTATGTTTACTCCTTCGGCTTACTCCAAGACATCGACTAAGGCATAACTAAGGCATTACTTTGGTATCTTTGGCACCCAAGGCTCCCGTGGCGACCGTTGGCTATGCGTGAACGAATTTTAATTTATGAATGGCAATAAGGAGTTTTATTTCACCAAGGTGGGAGGATTTGAACCCACAACCTCACTCACACAAGGGAAGTGTTTTACAACTACACTATCTCTTTATGTTGTCACTCTAGTTCTCTTTTCTTATATTTAACACAACTTTAATCTCTTTCTTACTTTTTCGATTCCCAAGAACAACCCTTCCTTTTACATTTCAACTCAAACAATCTCAAAAATTGTTTTTACATATCTAGCAAGAGGGTTTTGTTCTCTACATCCTCATGGACCCTACGAACAACATGGAGGATTTTGGTGATTCACCTCTACCTGAGGTAACACTCAAGCAACAACTTGAGCTCTTGTGGCACGAACTACGAGGCACTCAGAATGAGATCCCACAACGTGACGAAGTACTCCAAAAAATGCAAAGTGATGAAGATAACCTTACAAGGGTAGTCAAAGCTATTGTCTCTACCTAATCGGATGGCATGCATTCCAAGATTGTTGTTAAAAATTACCAGTTTTTATGGTTTGATGGCCATAAGGATGGCCCTTTTATCCTTTCATGGCTATCACAGTTTGATGATTTTTATAGTGATGAAACATATGTTGAAAGTGAAAAAGTCAAATTTGCCACTAATTATTTAGTAGAAAAAGCTCAACTCTAGTGGAATGTCCTGTGGCACAGTATAGAGCATCCAACAATGTGGAAGGCTTTCCAAGATAAAGTGAAGGATTCTTTTCTTTCTCCTCAATACCATTTACATGTTCAATGTGCATGGATGACCCTTACATGGAAGGAGGGTGATACGGTTACTACCTACATGGAGCAGCTCTGGAAAAATTTACTATTGGTTCGAATGCTTGAAGATGTACCAGAGGATAGCTTGCAGTGGAAATACGAAGATGGTTTGGAGGTGGGAATCCAAACTAAGCTTCACGCCCTATGACCTACAACCCTCAATGAGGCTATATCTTTCGCCTATGATGCAGAGAAAGAATTCCAGTCCATAACCAAGTCACTCTGTCTACAATAACCATGTCAACGACCACTTTTTGTGCCGATTGCGACCTCTTAACATGAAACTAGCTACAGCTCAACTACATAGCATGGAGGCCCATAATGAAGAAATTCCTCCTCTTTGGATAGAGGAATCATTGGAGAAGGACTTAAGTACCTTGGGTAACAATATCTCTCTTCATTCTCTACTTTGCATGCAGGGTGCTATAAATAACAAACTCACTAAAATTTTACATGACGATGGTAGTTCACATGACTTCATTTCACATTTATTAGTACAAGGACTTAAATTAAAAACATTTCCTTCCTTGTATAAAGTAAAATCTGCATTTCAAGGTAATCGTTATAATGTAACACAAGAAGTGCAAGATGTTACGATTAGCATAGGCCCATATGTTGATTCACAAACATTTTTAATTGCACCTTTACAATCTTATGATGCTATACTAGGTATGCATTTTCATCATCATCATTATAACCCACACATTGACTACCATACACATACCTTCAACTTTGAATTTAAAGGTCAAATCATTACTTTGTCTACACGACATGATTTCCAGCCATTTCCATTGATTAGTCATACTCAAGTAAAACGTGCATTTAGGAAAGGATTCAATTCATGCATTGTTTTTGTCAATGTCATCAATGATTATACTCATACACTTCTTGATGCACATAAACCTTTCATGACTACTTATAAGGATTGTTTTATGTCTGAGTAATCCTTTGAACTACCACCATCTCAAGGATCCTTTGGCCATAGCATAGACTTAGTCCCTAGTAGTTCTCCTCCTCATAAAGCACCTTATAGACATGGCCCACTACACCAAAAGGAAATAGAAAACCAAGTAAAAGACCTACTACACAAAGGACTTATAAGGCCTAGTTCTTCCCCATTTGGAGCACCAATTCTCTTAGTAAAGAAGAAGAATAAAACTTATCGAATGTGCATTGATTATAGAGCCCTTAACAAGATCACAATAAAGAATAGATACCCTATTCCTCGAATAGATGATCTTTTAGATAAATTATGAGGAGCTCGTGTCTTTGGTAAAATTGATCTAAAATCAGGATACCATCAGATTCGTATGACGCAAAGTGATATTTTTAAAACTACATTTAGAACTCAAACCGGCCACTATGAATTTATGGTAATGCCCTTTGGACTTACTAATACCCCTGCTACATTTGCACAAATGATGAACAACATTTTTCTTGATTACCAAGCTTTTGTTCTTGTATTTTTTGATGATGTACTTGTTTATAGTAAGAATGATAGTGAGAACGAGAAGCATCTTAAAACAATTTTTCATTTACTACGAGGGAACACACTTTACGCTTATCTTGAAAAGGTTTACTTCTTTCAATGTAAGCTAGAATACCTAGAACATATTATTTCAAGTGAATGTGTGCATGTGGATCCAAAAAAGATTAAAGTTATAGTAGAATGGCCTACACCACAATCAGTTAATGATGTTGGTTCTTTTCTTGGGTTGGCTAGTTTCTATAGGAAGTTTGTTTGAAATTGTTCTTATTTAGCATTGCCTCTTACCTTGTTATTGAAAAAGAAAATAAAATTTTCATAGGGACTTACCGAACAACAATCCTTTGAAAAAATCAAACATGCACTTTCACATGCACCTGTTTTACAATTACCTGATTTCTCACAACCCTTTCATGTTGTTATTGATGCTAGTGGTTCAAGGATAGGTGCTGTTTTAATGCAAAATGATCATCCCATTGCATTTGAGAGTAGGAAGCTTAAGCCCTCAGAAAAAAATATAGTACATATGATAAAGAATTGTTAGCGGTTGTGCATGCTTTGCGAATTTGGAAACACTATCTTATGGGCTCTGAGGTCTTAATCAAAACCGATCAACAGGCTATTAAGCATTTATTAAATCAACCCTTAATCTCTGATCGCCATCTTAATGGGCATCATTCATTCAAAATTTCCAACCCATGATCCAATATTAGCCTGGTAAAGCTAATGTTGTAGCTAATGCTCTTAGTCGATTTCCTTCACATTCTGTTGTTTTTCATAATATTTTTACCATCCAAATACATTCTTTTCAAGAAATGGTTTCCACTTATGCATCTGATTTGTATTTCTCACATGCATGGCATGACTTCAACAATAGTGCATCTTTATCTAATGAACATTATACATTTTATAATTCTTTTCTTTATTTTCAACATAGATTATGCATAACCGAAGCTTTTAAAGATTTTTTCATCAAAGAAATGCATGAACCATCTTACATGGGTCATAGAGGCATACAAGGCACCATTTTTGCCTGCAAAGATTTCTTCTTTTGGTCATACATGGAAAAAGATATTGCACATTATGTTTCTCAATGCATTGTATGTCCGCATGTAAAACATCATCATGGTAAACCATTTGGATTATTAATGCCACTTCCCATTCCGAACGAACCATGGGAACAAATTTCTATGGATTTTATCACAGGTCTTCCCATCACTTCATCACATAATGATATGATTTGGACAATAGTTGATAGGTTTAGTAAATATGCATATTTCATTACATGTAGGAAAAAAAAACTTTGTATGCACCTCAGGCTACAAAATTATTCATTAAATGCATTTTCCCACATCATGGATTTCCTAAAGTAATGTTATCATTGAGGTGAGGTATCACTTCATTAGAGATTGCTTAGCCACTGAGCACATTATTCTTGAGAAGTTTCACACTCAAGATAATGTTGCAAATGCTTTGACAAAATTTTTACCATAGGATAGCTTTCGACACTATTGTCACTTGATGGGGGTTACTTGATTCATGATCTTACACAGTCACTTGTATACTGTGTAACATGCCCATCAAGTGGGAGGTATAGTTTGTATACTTACACTCAGGTATTCTTCATCATTCTTTATTTTTCTCCCATAGTTACTTTGGCCATATTGGCCTTTAGTGGGAGATTGTTATCGTTAGTGTCCATGTGAAAGGCCAAATGGCCACCGGACACTTCTTTGTATATGTTCTTTAATAAAACATATAGTGGCCTTGTCAGCCACAGACTGTAAGTTCAATCGCATTTGTAAGACCTAAGAAGTCTGTCTTCGTGCTCCCTGTGTACTATGTTTTTCTTGCATATTTTGTAGCCTCGGTGTAGAGTACCGTGTGCGGCCCTTGGAGCTCAGTTTTCTACTCCGAGGATATCGTCGTGTAGCTCTCGAGAAGACCGCATTGTGGTGCATCGCCTATCAAATTACTTCAAGGTGAACATTTGTTTTCAAAGAAGTACAAAGAACACTCTTCTTGATGTTCGTGAACCTGTGTAAAGAGAAATATGCACAAAAGTAATCCAAAATGGCTCCAAGAATCAGCTAAAAAATGCTTCAAAACAGGCTTTGAAAGCAAAAGATGAAGCTTTCAGGGCCCAAAACATGCTCAAGTAATGTTATCCTTAGTCTTTCCCCTTCTTCAAACACCACAAAGGTGTAGCTACCAAGAGATTGCCAGTTAAGCGAGCTCCAAGGGGAAGAGTACTAG
This sequence comes from Ceratopteris richardii, assembly GCA_020310875.1. NCBI lineage: Eukaryota > Viridiplantae > Streptophyta > Polypodiopsida > Polypodiales > Pteridaceae > Ceratopteris > Ceratopteris richardii. The sequence continues at coordinate 72,450,633 of CM035419.1, forward strand.
GATGGGTGACCTCTCGTGAAGTTCCAAGAACCTCTCTCTTCCTTGATCGTTGAGGTCCCCCCTGGCATGCAGCCAATGGTGCCAATGATGACTTGTGTGACTTGGATGACAAGGTATGCCAAGGTCTATGCCTTGGTCTTCACCTTAGTCATAAGCCTTGGGTGGGTGGGCAGGTGCTTGTTTTGCTTGCACAAAAGGAAAAAAGCTTTTGCCTCGAAATGCTCTGATACTAGTGAAGCGTTTCTTTGGTGATGCATATATTACTCCACACACGGGGTGTAGAATACACAAAACACACACAATACATAGACCACGAACACAGATTTCTTAGGTTGTACAAAAGTGATTGAACTTTAAGTCTGTGGCTAACAGGCCACTATATGTTTTATTAAAGAACATATACAAAAGTGTCCAGCAATCATTTGTTCTTTCACATGGACACTAATGGTAACAATAGCAACCAGCCCAATCAGAACACTGATCCCCCTTGGGATAAAACAATCCAAGTAGTCGGATACCACTCAAGCAGTGAAAGATGCGTTTAACCGCCTGCCAATGCTTGACACCTAGCCAATGCATAAACCTACTCATGTATGAGACAACAAACTAAATATCTTTCTGAGTAATGCATAAGTAAATCAAGCATCCAATAGCCTGTTGATAGAGAATAGCATCAAATGCATCTCCAACATAATGAAGACATAAAATACTTAATCGTAAACCTATTTCCATAGGAGTGGTGACAGGTTTGTAGTCTCTACAACCATGTGCAATCAATTAGGCATGTATCTTTTCATACCAAGCACGTGTTGATTGCTTCAAATCGTATAATGCCTTCTTCAACCTGCACATTTTGTTTTCATGCCTTTTCTACACAAAACCATGGGGCTCAAAAAAATACACTTCTTTATTCAAGTCACCATTTAGAAATGTAGATTTAATGTCCAATTGATGTACATTCCAACCATGATGAGCTGCAAGTGCGTAGATGCTACAAATTGTAGTCATTCAGCATGTAGGAGCAAAGGTCTTATCAAAATCAATGCCTCTTTCTTGAGCATAGCCTTTTGCAACAAGCGTAGCCTTATGCATATTGACTATTCCATCAGGTTTACGCTTTAGCTTGTATACCCACTTAGTGCTCATGACCATCTTGCCAAAGGGCAAGTCACAAAAAGACCAGATACCATTCTTCATAATAGCATCATATTCTGATTGCATAGCAGCTATCCATTTTTTTGAATGTTGTGCTTCATCAAACAAAACAGGCTCATTCTCATCACAAAGACTAGAGGTAGTCATAGCATAGTAATCTAATGCAAAAGAAGCAAAATGAGAGCCTAAACGAGTACAATATGATAGAGGTGCATCTAATTTTCTACCTCGCAAATTTTGTATCAGCCATTTAGGCATATTTTCTGCCTCCTCTATATCAGACCTCTCATCAACAAGTGCATCATGTAAGTCTGCATAAAAAATGCAACGATCTACATCATCATGCGGAACCTACAAAGGTTGTGAAATTGCCTCATTTGGACTAGCACTAGAATGTCCACTTGTGAAAAGAGGTAGCAAAGTGTCATACACATCTTTGGAGCTAACTGATGCCTCCTTAGTACGTGAAAGTAATGTATGAATTGCATCTTTCACAAATACAACATCACCACTAACCAAAATTAGTCTGTGGATGATATAGATGATAGCATTTGCTTTCATAATTGTACCCAACAAAAATACATTTCACTACTTTATCATCTGATTTCTTGCATTGTTGTTCAGACACAAATGCATATGCCAGACAACCAAATACACGTAGATGAACAACAGATGGCTTGCAACCATGCCAAGCCTCATATGGAGTGATAGATTGAATGCTTTAGTGGGACACCTGTCAAGTACATATGTTGCACACATAATATCCTCAAGCTAGAAATTATGTGGTAAACCTTGACTCTTGACCATACACCTCACCATCTCCATGAGTTACCTATTTTTCCTTTCTGCAACTCCATTCTCTTGAGGTGTATACGACACTGTACAATGATGTTTTATCCTAGGTTCAACTAGAAATGCATTAAAATCAAAAGACATATGTTCCTCCCCTTGATCACAACGGAGGGTGCCCATTTTACATGAACAGATTTTAGCCCAAAACAAGAAAACTATTTGAAGCACATAAACACTTCAAAATTTTCTTTCAAGGGATGTACCCATGCATGTCTAGAAAAATCATCAATCAAAGTTACGAAGTAAAGCAGTTCCCAAAAGAAGATGGTTGCATAGGACCACAAAGATCACTATGAACAAGCTACAATTTTTTAGTAGCTCGCAATGAACCATCTTTTGGGAAGGAGAAATGCTACATTCTGCCCGAAATACAACCTTCAAAGACATGTTTACCAACTGCCTCAAGTTTGGGCAAAGAGGACATCATTTCAAGTTTCTATAGGCATAACAAACTAGCAAAATTTAGATGACCAAAGCATGTATGCCAAAGCTTTGCATCTGACATAGTCTGAGAATCTTGAATTTTACATGCTCAATCATTCATAGATTTTGCATAATCTATTAGCTTATATAGCCCACGACATAAAATGCCAGAAGCAATAATGACATTGCCATTTGACAGATCATGAATTATACATGTCTCATCAAAAAATTACATAACCAAGCGAATCTTGACTAATGTGAAAATTGATAAAATTTTTTTCTTGATTTCTAGCACATATAAAGCATACGATAATGTAAAAGAACTACCATCAACAGTATTCAAAAGGATCTTACCAACTCCCATGTCAAGATAAGAGGAGTTTTTGGCACATGTGATAGTATACCCTATAGGGGAAGGCTCAAGTGAAGTGAAGAAACTACGCTGCAAGGTAATATGTTTGGTTTCCCTACTATCAAAGTACCAAACATCTAAATCTACTGCAGACATACACTGTTCATGAGAACATGGTTCATAACTGCAAAGAGTAGTAAATGCCCATTCTTTATTTTGCACAAGATTTACATACTTTGATTTGGGTGTAGAGGCCTCTACAACAACCATTCTAGCATCTTTTTTTCTTTTTTCTTCTCATCTTTTTCATCCTTCTTTGATTGTGCAGAATTAGCAGATTTTTGCTTACTAGTTGATGAGGTCCATTTACCTTTGCCCTTTTGACTAGCCATGAATCTGCAACATGCATAATGGACCTATTCTACCTAGATTGATCTTCCTACAACAAAATAGAGACCAACTCCTCAAATGCTAAGGCATTTGGATTGCCTTTCATCATCAATTGAAGAGTAGAAGAAAAACTCTTATATGAATCTAGAAGACCATTCAAAATAGTCTGCACAAGTGAACTATCTGGCAAGACTTCATCAGCCAAAATCAACTTCATCAGTAGATTTCAACTACTTCTTCAAATATTTGATCTTTGTCAAAAAACTATCCATGGAATCTCCTTCATTCATCTGCTCACCCTCCAACTGTTTTTGGAGGTAAGCAACACGAGCCTCATTCTTTGCCTAGTATAAAATGGTAAGTGTATCCCAAACATCCTCTGGTGTTTTGCAAGAGCAAATGTGAGGAATAATGATACATTTGACAGACAATGCTGTCAATGCATATGCCTGAGAATCTCTGCCATCCCAATGAAGTTGCTCTGCAATAACTGCTACACGAACCGTAGCACAAATAGGAACGTGAAGAACATCATCTTCAATGCCATCCACATCACCTTCATTAACGGTATTTCTAGATGTAGTTAGATGTTTTTCAACACTGTGCACAATATTCCATAGTCCTTTTGCAACCAATACATGAGGCATCATATATGCCCATCAAGCTTCAAATACCACATAATCTCACATGTTGCATTTGTATGACTCCTATTCAGCTTCTGTGTTTGAAAGTGCTATTGTAGGATGTTTTTAGGCTATTTTTCACCTTTAAATATCCTCATAAATTTCTTCCATCATCCTTATTTCCAACCCAATCTACATTACTCTATACTTTAAAATCCATAACTTCATGATATTTATAGTCCAAACCTTCATTTAATGTACCCTTCAAGTATTTCAAGATCCCTTTAGCTGCTTGCATATGTACATCCATGGGTTTGTTCATAAACTAAGACAACATACTTACACTAAATGTAATCTTCGGCCTTGCTAAAGTTGCATATATAAGAGAACCAATTGAAGACCTATAGATAAGTGGATCTTCTAAAGGTTCACCATCTTCAACATTGTAATTCGCATTGGGTTCCATTGGATTACTGATACTCTTGCAATGCCGCATTCCATATTTTTTCAACAAATCTGAAATATAATTCCTTTGTAGAAGATATACACCATCTTCTTTCTTCATAAGTTTGATTCCAAGAATGTAGGCAAGTTCTTCCAAATATGAAATTTTAAATTTAGATTCAAGCTCTACTTTGATCTTGGATATTTTGTCTTCATCATTTCCTGTTATTAGCAAATCATCCACATAAATTGAGACATAAACAAAAAATTATCCCTCACTTTTACCATACAAAGAAGTACCTGCATTCAAACACTCGTATCTTTGCTTTTCAAGAACCTTTAACAATTTGAAATTACAAGCCCTTGGAACATGTTTAAGACCATATAATGATTCCAAGAGTTTATGTACATGTGTGGGCTTCTTAGAATCTTCATAACCAACTCGTTGCTCCATGTACACATCTACTTATTGAACCATCAATGTTTCTCTTGATCCTATACACCCATTTTTTATCGATTACCTTCATGTTAGGTTGCCTTGGAACTGAATTCCATGTATGTTTCTCATACAAAGCTGTCATTTCTTCATCCCATTGCCTTAACCCATTTCTCTACCTTTGATGCTTCTTTATAAGTTGTTGGTTCATTCTCTTCAAGAAGTTTTGCCATATAAGCTTCATGAGAAAATCTTTGTGGCTACCTTCTTTTTCTTACAAGATACCTTGATTGGCTTCTTGTCCTACCATGATTTTCTTGCCTTCCAAATGGGGTTCTTCTTTATGTAGAAACTTCACTTTCTTCTTCTTGTGAATCAATTTCTTTTGAAAGTAAATCTAGAATTATCTTCAACTTTTGATTGGGGAGTTACCTCTCCATGTGTAACTCAACTTTTTGGAAAGATTGGAGAACTTGGATCTTCTTCATGTTCTTGTATTTGTGTCTTCATCTACCTGCACTTCATGCTTATACCAAGATTTATCTTTATGAAAAACAACATCTCTTGAAACAAGTACCTCTCGAGTATCTAGGTTGACACATCTATATCGTGGTTTTCCATCTTCCATACCAATGAAAATATTTTTTTTTGTGACCTTGTATCCAATTTTGACCTCAACTATTGTGGAACATGAACAAAGCATATGCTTCCAAAAATTCTACAATTAGAAACATCTGGTTTTGATCCATAAAACACTTCATAAGGTGCTTTTTGTACAGGACTTTGAGTCGGTGGAATCATGTTCATCACATAAACTGCCATATTGCATGCTTTAGCCCAAAAAGTAAGTGGTAACTCCTCATTTAACATGCACCTACCCATCTCCAAGATATACCTATTCTTCTTTCGAGCACACCATTTATTGAGGTGTGCATCTATTTGTAGTCTCCATCTTAATTCCCTCCTCCTCCAAATATGCAAGAAATTGATGAGAAAAATACTCACCTCCTCCATCTGATCTCAACCTTCTTATGCTTCTACCTATTTTCATTTCAACCAATGATGTGAACTTCTTGAATATGTCAAACACTTCTAATTTGTATTTCACAAAATAAATGAATGTAAACTTTGAGAAGTCATCAATAAATGTTACAAAGTACCTGTTACCTACCATTGACTCTTGTTGATATGAACCCCATACATTAGTATAAATCAAGTCCAAAAGACCTCTGCTTTGCAATCGTGCTTTTGAAAAAGGACTTCGTACCTATTTTCCAAATTGGTAACATAATCCAAATGTCGATTAGGTAGTTGTGGTATACCTTCAACCAAGGAGTTATTTGCAATATCCTTCAACCTACCAACCCTGATATGTCCTAATCTCGTATTCCATAAATCCAATTGATTAGCCTGATTCCCATTGACCATTGTATAACATGTATAATCTAGAACTTCAACTTCAAAAGTATATAATATATCTAGGTTTCCCTCTTATAACAAAAGTCCCATTGTTCTTTTGTCAAGACTACCACTGATTATTATCAAAATCCACTTTCACTCCCATTGTCCTCCATTTGTCCAACTAAAATCAAACTCTTTGTAATAGTGGGAACAAACAAAACATCTATGAGAATATGTGTTCATTAAGTGGAAAATCACCAATATATACTACTTCATGTTAATACTATCTCCTGTAGTGACTATGACTCTTGACTCTGGCTTGTTTAAGTTCACTAAGAAAAATCATATTATGACTCATGTGGTTTGAGCAACCACTATCTACATACCAAGTTTTGTTGTTTACCTTCCTCTTGTGTGCTTTTGTATGCACAACCATAATAATAGTTTGCTTTTGTGTATGAGCCTTTGCTTGAGTACCTTGTTGTTTTGATGCATGTGCTCTTGGCCTCTTCCTCTTTGTCGTCCTCTAAAACTCTTCTATTTGGGTTGGAGAAGAAATCATTGGCATAATGACCAACTTTACAAGTAAAGTTACCTTGCTGATTTGGTTGACCTTGCTATATTGTTCTTCCTCCTCTAGTAGCATTAAAGCTTCCTCTTGCATTGTTGTTGAATCTTCCTCCTCCTCTCCAATTTCCTCTATCTCTTGCTCTATTTGATGAAGTATAAAGAGCTTATCCTTGACTACCTCTTTGAGAATGATAATAATTTCCGCCTTCTATGTTGATTTCTTCAGTCATCATGAGTGTTTGTAAATCTTCAAAGGATGATTGATTCTCTCGAGTTATGATAGATGTAATAAAAGATATCCATATTTCATCTTCTCTCAAGCCATTTGACATGCTATTAAACTTTATATCCTTACTAGGATATGCATCACTAGAGGCTAATTTGTCAATAAGAGATTTTACCTCAAGAATATAATCATTAATTGATTGTCGTGGCTTCTTTTTAACTCTTGTCATCTCACCAATAAGTTGTGTTTGCCCCACTCTATTGGTAGTTACGAATTGCCTTTCTAGAGACTCCCAAGATTCTCTACTAGTATTCAAACCTCTTATATGTCCAAGCATAGTATTCGAAGTTGTTTGTGATTTAACAAAGAGAACTCTTCTCTCCCTTTTGATCCATTCTTGCTCTCTTTGATCTATTTGAGTAGGAACCTTTGGTACTACTAGCTTCACTTCTTTACCTATTTTTAATCCCCAAAGACCTTCACACATGAGATAAGACTCCATTTGAAATTTGCACATGGGATAATTTCTCCCATCCGATAACTTTTCAATAGATGCACTCAAATCTTCCATGTTGAATTGTTAATCACCAAGTAGATAATCCAATAAGCTTTATGAAAGATATGATAGAAAAGGAGCTCTGATATGATAATGTTACATTAAAAACCTTATAAACATAAAAGTGCACAACTAGAAGTGATGAGACCTCCCAAGATCTTCAAAAGATCAAACGTATGTTGCCAAACTTCAAAAATCAAACTTGCCTGAAAACTATCAAGAAAACAAATATTGTCGACTGTCACTAGCAATTCTTTGTGTACAATTGGTTAAAACAATTATATAGCCTGAAAGTAGACTTTTTGTATCATACTTTAAAAACAAAAACTATCAAAAAATCTAGAGTATAGCTCATAAAATACTAGTTTGAAATGAAGTTATCAAAACCTTGTCAAGACCTACTACAACAACATATGCATAACTTTCCGACTTGAAGATTGAATTACAAATATGAAAAACTCCAAAATTAATTGACAATTCTGATATAAATAAATTTATGAGAGATAAGGAAACACGTCCAAGTTAAAACACTCAAAAAGACATCATATTGACTGAGACATGAAAGTTTGAAGAGAGGTATGTCTCTAACAAGACATCAAATACTCAACAAAGACTAGATCTGCAAAAATGCCTATTTATGTGAGGCTTATCATTTCTTTTTGTAACAAAATGGTGCATTATATAGTACATGTTGGAAGTCTTGTAATGCAACAAGAATCACTCAATTTGGCCACCCACACTAAGAGAACCACTCATTTTATTGAGAGGTTGTCAATAGAAGCACTTAGCTTTTCTAAAAATAGACTTCCTTTCCTTCCTACTTTTATCAACTTTTCCTCTAAATTTAACCATGTGTGCACATTACTCGTGTTATTTTTAGTAAATAACAAGATCCACAAACTTAAATACAACTTTAGAGCTTGTTTCTGTAACAAATATAAAGTCGTAAGCTTCATTTGTACACAATTTAACATTCCTTTTCAATCGAGACATTTATAAATGCATAAAGGCATGTATATTTTCATGATGATGGTAGAAAAAGGAAGTACATGTGATATGATTGTGCATTTGAAAGGAACGCAAAAGCATGATTGCATAAGCATATTGGTAGAAAGACATTGTATGAATCATTTATGGCATTTTCAAGAATGTAAATATATGCATTTAAATGCATTAAAGTGAACTTAAATAGACAAGTCTACATTTAGATGGATGCAAGAAAATTGGGAAAGAAGAAAAAAAGAGGTATTTACAAAACCATGCTAGCTAGGTCTTGCACAAAAAAATACCTCAAGATTCCTTATCCTTATACTAATACTTGGGTATTCCCAAAAACTTTCCCAAACACCTATTGTAAAGATTACATTAACTGATGAACATGTCTTGATCCATAAATAGGTAAGCAAAAAAATTGATAGAAATACATAAGACAAGAAGTCTTTCTCTGTGTGTGTAGTCTCATTTCTTTCGCTCTCTTTGTTACTGATCGCTTATGTATGCAATAGATATTTGGATTCTTTTTGTTAATCCATCAAAGCATTAAGGCATACAAAGACATACATAATGATAATATATATATATATATATATATATATATATATATATATATATATATATATATATATATATATATATATATATATATATATATATATATATATATATATATATATATATATATATATATAGTAATTTCTCTCTGCCCTATGTTCCATACCTCAAGATGCAAGCTAAATGCCTTGCATTTCTCTATGAAGAAAAGGGAATTGTGAAATGCATAGATGTAAACTTAATCAAGGTGACTTCCAATTCCTTGACATAGGTGCACACACATATGGTTCATAGTAGATGTAAAATCATTTGTGAGGTGTGGGGATGATATACGATGGCTCATCCATAACAACATTGAATAAGCAATTATCTTAGGTATGATTCTTACTCCCTTGACACCTTAAGTGCACAAAGCCATGGAGTTTGGAAGAACACACCTGCACAATACAACAATTGGACACATCTTACACAAAGGGTACCTTGAGAACACAATCGATAGATCTTCCCTCTATGCCATATGCAAACAAAGGATTCACAATAGCAAAATTTTCCATTTAGCTTCAATGCCCACCATCACTTGCATGATTTCTTTTCGAGATTCAGATGCAAAAAGCAAAAAATAGTGCATTCCAAATCTCATTGCCAATAGACAAAAACATGCTTAAACTTTACAATACCTAATGTAACTGCAACCAACCTACATATTGTATGGTGAAGAACATGAAGTGCAATGAAGAAGAAAATTAAAGAATAACTTCTTTTTTTAGGGATTCCTCCATGAAATTTCTCCTAAAACCTACTTACGACTATGGGATGATGATATGAAAGTACCCTCATACTCTTCCAATTCACAAAGACATGAAAAATAGCAAAATCAAGTAGCACATACCTCTTGAAAAGAACAAACCATCAAACATGGTAGCTGATTGTGTACTTAAGCCGTGAAGCCTTAGGGACTTGTGCTGATGAGACTAAATCTCATTCGCCCCACAAGCGCGTATAGTGATGGATCGATACACGTTTAATTATCAATCTGAAGAACCACATGAACCAAGTGTATGAGGATGTGTGCACACATGATGGAAAGTGTAGTGGCTGAGTTACAATGCATGTGAAAAAACCTATCTACCTCTCCAAATCACTCACTCTCTAAAAATGCATGCCGCGATACCACTGACAACAGTAAGCACAAATTTGAACTTTTCTCCTAGCTCTGGACTCCGAATATGGCCAATAGTGGGTTCATTTCGAAGCTCTCGACGCATCTATTGATTTGAATCTGACAAACGGTCTTCAAGTTATGTGCAAAATAGTGAATGGCGAGAAACACCAACACTCGCTCTACAACTCGTGGTGGCTCACACAAACACTACAGTAGTTTGAAAATGGTGGGACAGGGTAGCTAACAGTCATACACACAATTCCAAGCATCAAACACACACAAAAGATCATAGATAAGATGGAAATCAGCAAAAAAGAAGCAAATTCGAATTTTCAGCTCTCCTTCTTCACAATGGCAAAAAGTCTCTACAAAGAGTCACAAAGTGACTTATATACATGTGCCCTAAAAATGGTCCTTTCACACAAGAGACCGGCACTTTATTGACTAATATATAATTTCCTACTATTTTACAAGAATTATGTTACAAGGATTTGGGGCTTATGCATCTAGAGGACTCCTCTAGTGCATTTACATAGTTTCGAGGGAATTTTCTAGAATTTTGAAGAAGAAATTTTATGCCCATTAAATTGAAAATTTTGGGACTCCTCTTTTGTGCCTCTTTTCTCTGCAACACTCTCCCCCTCTTTGTCTCTGTCGTTCCTTGACAGGCTTTGTTTCTTGTCTTCAGCTTGTCTATAGCTCTTGAATATGCGCACCAAGTGGTCGAAGAAGCGATAAGGATCGTTAGACAATTTGTTACTTTATCTGAGTTAAATCCTTTGCTTTTGTAATCCCCTTGTTATTCTATACATTCATAAGTCTGGGTTGTTGTATTAAATCGGGCTGCTACGCACACCATCAGTGGCTAAGAATGTGATAATCTTAGTCACCTGCTTCAACTTTTCAGCCTCTACCTCTTTCTAACTTTTGGTCTTCGGATCTTGCTTTGTTCTCACACATCTGACCATGTTGTATTTCCTGGAGCCTGTTTACTTCTTTCCACCGCATGCATTACTTGGTTGGTCTTGCATCTCTATAAGCTAGCATTAAGTTTTAAAGGTCCTGTTCTTAAATCTTCTTTCATATCCTCTAGGACCTGATGCTTACTTTTTAGCCTGTTCATTTCTTTCCATTCACCCGCATTAAGTGGAGGCCTTAGAGGTTCAGACGCACGCCTCTTGTGGATGAGGAAGCTTTTTGCAACCTCCCATGAAATGTCCTGGTTGTTACCTTTCTTTATTTCCATTCCTCAGGACCTGGTTCTTTGGTGTTGTCGCCTGATGCGTGCCCTTGTGGGGCTTTGGGCAGAGGGTTGTTCTTTTCTTGATGAGCTTTTTCTTCATTGAGCCATTTTGGTCTTGATTTTCTTCTTCTTCTCTTTTTGCTTGATTCTCCCTCCACACGTCCCTCCTCCTGAACTCTGTCATCCCTGACAGGCTTTTTGTGTCGACGTGTGTATGTTTGTATGACTTTTTACTCTCTATGGTTAAGCGAATTTGCTTGACATATCATCAGTTCCTTCCATTGGCTCAAATTTACTCTGTCATCTGGTGCCTTTATTGGTCTGCAAAGAAGCTTAATTTGTAGGCCACCAGTCTTGCATTTAAGTTATAAGATATTTTGACAAATATTTCTGAGTCCATTTCAAAAAATCCTATAAAAATGCTTCTTCGAAGGTTTGCATGTACGAACTCGGCTGAAACATAAGTCTTGAGTATATTGCGATTAGCGTTAAGCGACTAGGGATAGTAGATAAATAAAAAACTAGTGCATCTGATCCCCGATTAATTCCGATGAAGTTCAAAAAGGTATATTGTGCATGTTGAAATACCTTTAGCACTGTAAGTAACATACTCAAAGTTTTGTTTGTCATTTTGATGGCTAAATCCGGTACTATGGCAGGCGATCCAAAACTCTATAGTCTTCATCATGTATTCTTCCATCGGTACGTATTTGTGAGGTGGGCTTGGTAATAGTGGATAATTTAGCCATTGGTTATTTAAGCTTCCTTGGTGCTGTGCTTCCCAAAATTGCACCCAGGAGATCTTTGAGGTACTGGGCAAAAAGATGGGTTAACTTGAAGCACATATGGTGCCGATTCCTAGTGCACTCGTAACGTAGGGTTCTTCTCCACAAATTTGTGTCTCTAGATAGGATCTGCTTTATCAAATTCTGCTTGTGTATAGGTAAATGTCTACATGTTGAACTTCGGATTGCTATCTGGTTCTTTATTGGTGGTCCTCTTTATATACTGGCGTGTTTCTTCTTTGAGTAACCCATAACATACATTGAAAGGGTTCATAACCTGTTCTAGATTCTTGATCTCAATCTTTGCTTCTCTCATTACTTTGATTACCTATTCTTCAAACTCTTCCGTAAGCTGGGACACCAGTAGTGCCCCCTCATGTCCGCTTAGTTCTGCAATAGCCTGGTTATGTCTCTCAGTGTGGGTCTGTGTTTCCTCTCTTATTGGTGAATGATGCATGGGGGGAGAAAGTGGACATACCTCAATCTTCTCAGTAGCTGCTGTGGAGGTCTTGTTTGAAGACTCCTTTTCTTTTCCTCGTACTGTGGGGGCATGGAAGATTATGGATTTCTTCTCATATTCTCCTATGTAGATTGGTAGGGTAGAAATGATGTGTGCTTCCTCTCTATTTCGGTCTAGAATAGAGACTTCTTCATATATTTCTCCCAAATTTTGCGTTGGCTGATCGTCTTCCACATCTAATTCCTCAAAAGGAGGTCTTGCATTTCCATTCTTTTTCCATTGGTCTGCTCGAATCCTACTCCACAACTCTTTTGGCCAATTAGCCTCTAATTCAGGGATTACGGAAGTTGATTTGTCTTGAGTGTGAGGTAAATCTTTCTTATTATCTTTCTCTTCTCGTTTCTGGCCATTTTCTTTAAAACAATCATCGTATTGATTTTTAGGTATTCTTGTCTCTAGGAGGACAGGGATAGTCTTTTCTAGAGTGGCCTGAGCTACCTCTATGAGTTTTCTACATATCGCAAGTCTCTCCTTTTCTAATTCCCCTTGTGGATAGAGGTTCTCATGCTGCTCTAAGCTTCGTCCGGTCGTGATCCTAGCTCGGTAAGCTTTCAACCACATATCCAAATCATCTGATCTTGGGTCGGCTAAGATTGATCCTGGCTCGTTTGGTTCTAATGTCTGCGGTGCAACAGGGGTTTCTTCCCGAATTTCAGGTTCCTTAGATTTCTTACCATCTCTTGTGCCCTTCTTGTCTTCCTTAATTTTGTTTTTCATCCATTTTCTCTAAGGTTTTCCCTTCTATCCTTCCACTTTTGGTTTTTCTTTGTTTGGATACTCTCTCGTGGATCTTCAGAGTCTTCCGCTACCAGTACTCTGGGTTCTAGATTTTCATTCTTTTGTTGCTCCGAGTCTACTCATTTTCTCTCTTGTCCTTTAGCTTGCGCTCGTGTGATGGCTTTTAATGGTATTGTGTACTCTTTATCACTTCTTGACGATTCATTACTTCGATCGTGTTGATTTGGGCAGTGTCATGAGTCTTATTGGGGTTCTTTGGACAGTCTCTAAATAGATGTTCCTTTCCACATTCATTGCAATACCCTTCCCAAGTCTTGGGGGGTGGTGGTTTGTATGGCCGAGTGCACTCTCTTATGAAGTGGTCTCCTCCACATCTATAGCAAGGTCCCTTTGGCATAGGCGTTCTGATGGGTGGCCTCATGGGTGTTGGTGCTTTGGGTGTGGTGTACATTAGGGTTGCAAACTCTTGTCCGTAGGTGTTGTCATATCCCTCATAACCATAGTATGGTGGGTCATAAATTTGGTCATATTCCAGCAAACTGGTGTCATAGGGGTAGTATTCTCCTAGGGCTTGCTCATATCCTTGATTGGTTGGTTCTATATCTGCTAAGGGTGTAGCTGGCACTATGGCTCTCTCCATGTTTTCCTCTGGTTGAGTATATTTAATCGGCACTACATTCTGTGGAAGTGGTGGTTGCTGTCGAAATACTGGCTAAGGTTGTCCATATTGCCCTTGCTCATATGGCCTAGATGCTCATTGTGGTCCTGGATGGGGATTGTATCTTGGAATCTCCCTTCCTGTCTCCCTAGGAGGGTATCCATATGGCCTATATTGAGGTTGATTTAAAGGTTTTGACTTCCTGTTGAATGGGCAATTCTCAGTGGTATGATTAGTGTATTTTTGTTCTATATGGCAATACAGGGCAGTTCCTTGATGTGTTTGCCTATTGTAAGGATAAGCTTGAGGCATACCTGTTCCTCCTCTTACACACATGTGAGATGGATGGTCTCCTCCGCATAGACTACATCTTCGCAACATGGGTATTCTCATTGATGGATGCTGGTAGTTCCACTGTCCATGAACTCCTAACTTCTTGGCTACCAGTTCCGCTAATTCCTCTACATTACTAAAGTTAGATGTCACTATACTTCTAGTTTCTTCTTGTTATCAGGATCTTGCTCACATGCACACAGAGGTTGCAAACACAGAAAAACACACAGAAAAAATAGAGACACCAAGAGACGAGACCGAACGCAGTATTGTGTGCAATCTCCCCCATGCACTTTGTTTCGATAGTCCATAGAGTGCATGTATTTATAGGAATTTTTTATTACGTCGAAAAGAGTGGTTACATGAGAGCAGCTTCGAAAAGCATGTGTGAAACTAAAAGTTGGTGACTTTCGTAGAAAGCCTTTCTTTTAATATCAGAAATTGTGGTCTACAATGACCCTTATTCTAACCACTATTTTTCTAACTATTTCTAACAATAGAACCTTCTACGCAGATTTATTTACAAACTAAATTATAAATCGGATTTATTGATATCTTCCCTAAAGTCAGATTATTGATGTCTTCCCTTTCACGCTTTCATGCCCTCACGAACCTTCAGTTGCTATATCAAAGAACACCAAAACACATTAATACGTTAATAAATTAACACTCCAACAATGCATTGTTCAACATATTCCATAATGTATAACACTTCTGATTTTGTAGGGCTTGGTGTACTTTTGAGGTCGTCAGCTAGGTTATCCTCTAGGTCAATACATTCTTGAAGACACTCGCTCAATGTCTGGAGCCGCTTCACATAGACTAACATTCTCAAAGTCCCGTTTGTCAATCAATCCAAAAATAGTGATATCATTTTTTGTTGAGTGGGTCTTTCTGTTGTTGGGCATCTATAGACATATTGATTAAATCTTCGGGCAGCTGTTTTCACCGTTTCATTTGGATTTTGTTTGAAGCTATGGATTAAGGAGGAAGAGTTGTGTTTAATCCCTCTCTTGGTGAATTCTCCGATGAACTCCTGAAAGAATTGCTCAATATTTCCAAATTGATTGGGATCCAATGGTTGGAACCAAGTCAAAGCCATCCCTGTGAGAGTAAGTCCGAAGGACTCGTACTGCACAAAGAAATCTTCCACTTGCTCTACCTGTAGAACTTGTTTAAATTCAGCTATGTGATCGTAAGGTTCTCCCATTCCGTCATAATGATTTCTCCTACACTTAGCCACTTGAATTGGTCTTAATCTTCTTATGGGATCTGGTGGTCTAGGTATTACAGGAATTACTGGTCTAATAGGAGGTACCCCATGATGCACTCCTCGTTGTGGTCTTGGCCTCACTGGTGGCCCATTTAGGTTGCCTAGTCCTAGATGGGTTTGATTGTGTGGCAGTACTCCTGGCATTGTAAATTGCACATGATTTCGGTTAGGAACACTTCGTTGACTCGTCTGTTGTGACATTGTATTCTCTGGCTCTTGATGCGTCCCAAAGGGATTATGGGAGGTAGTTGCCTGCTCACGAGAAGGGAATACCGGCAACCCCATATACTTCAACTGAGCCCTATCAACTGCATCTACTTGCCAATATCTTCTTTGGTTATGGTCTAGGTAGGTAACTCTAGACTCATCTTCGGGATCCTTTAACTCATAGAAGGTTATTGGGCTATCTTCCTGTCCGCGAGTGGGTGAACCGGTTTGTAACAATAAGTCTGATCCGTAGATTAAGTAGACATCTAATAGGTAATCATCTTGAGGTATCAAATCCCCTCTCAAAATTCGAGTTACCACTCACTGATTTTCCTCTTGGTGTAGTTATTATCTCGTCAAGATCAAGTCTTCCCAAGTTTCCTTGTCCATCCAATCCTCCTCTCTTGTTGATCTGATCTGGGTATTCTGTTACCATCTAGATATGACCTAACTTGCCCATGTACACTCCTCCTTCATACTTTACTGTCGGTGTGGGCACTATTGCTGATTCAGTGGAGTTCACCATCCTGGCTACTGACCTATTTAAACCATCCAAGTAGATAGGGATCCCTTGGGGATTAGTGGACACATATTGCAGAGAGGTGAGGTATTCCCCTTTACCGTTGACATGAAGTTCTCCCGAGGGACATAACCTTGCATGTCTTCTGAAGCCATAGGTATCTCCTCCTCTGAGTCACTAGAGGTGTCAGTACAGATAGAGTGATGACTTGCCTGGGTTGCACTTCCCACCGATGAAATGACACTCCTCCTGCTACTTAGCACATGCCCTAATCTCAAGTTCATCCACCCTTCTGGGCCTGAGATGGCTTCCTACTTTTCCACAATTGGCTCCTCAATTACCTCTTATTTTGCCCTCAAATGATTTGATAAGTTCTGGGCGATACCACTTAGATGATACAATACTGGTTTAGCACGATATGATACCAAAGACTTCAAGCCATATGATACCACGAAATAACGTGATACGATACCAACATTTGCACGATACGATATCTCTGCATGTGACGATACGATAATATATTAGTGGACGATATGATACTAGAAGAATAGATGATAGGATACCAGATTCCTCACGATACGATATCAAAACTATGCACGATACGATACTTGTCCACTACATGATACGATACCAACAAGTCACACGATACGATACTGAAGTCTCACGATACGATACAAGATGGGTCGGACAATACGATACCAAATTTTCCACGATACGATACTAGTGCAAGTGATGATACGATACCAAGTCCCTCATGATATGATATTGGAATAACGGACGATACGATACCAAGGAGCTCGTGTGATACGATACCACTTTTCAGACAATACGATATGAAGTAGGCGATACGATACCAACAATGCATGTGATACCATACCGCTTGATCGATGATATGATACCATGATCGGGATGATACGAGATCGAGTGGACCGCGATACGATACCACCAGTTGATTGCGATCGCGATATCAACTTGACGATAAAATACCAGAATGGTATCGCGATACCTCAAGTGGTATGCAGTGGTACGATACCATGCGAGTATCGCAATACTAGGGAATTTTGGTATCGCGATACCAAAACTCAACCGACCATGATACTTCAGCCAAGATCGCTCTAAACTCAAAGAATTTTGTGTCAATCTGTTTAGTTCTCACCTCTCCTCTCTCTTGACCCTCTGTCTCACTTAAAGATTCCCTAAAAACTCTTTGTTCTACCCCACGATACCAAAAACGTCTCTAATCACATGCGTTACTATTTCTGAATTGCTTTTGATATCAAAAGATTGTGTAGCTTACCTTCAAGGATACCTCAACCCAATTTTATGCTTCCAAATCCTCTCTTTAGCTTACTTTGCACAATATGTCGCTCGCGATACCGATCGCTGTCTACACACGATACGTGTCTCCCTCTAGTGCCAAATGAATTGACCTTTTTTTTTTGGTTTTTATAGTTTTGTGATGCCTGAGACCTACTCTACACTAATTTGGCAATTTTTTTTAGAATTTTTCTTCGTGATTCCATTTCTTCCTACTCTACTCCCCTCTCTAAACTAACCCTAACTCTTCCCTCTCTTCCTCACTCCTAAGCCTAAACCTAAAAACTCATTACACACACCTCAAGGATGTGAAGTAACAAGTGTAGAAGTACTTGACTACTTGCCACTGGGAAAATTCACATCTACAAGTATGATTCCTTCACCCCAAAGCTATAACCATCACGAAGGCACCTTGGTTAAGTTTTTTCCCCAGCAACGGTGCCAAAAATGTGTGTACCTAAGCCGTGAAGCTTTAGGGACTTGTGCCGATGAGACTAAATCTCAATCACCCCACAAGTGCATATAGTGATGGATCGATACACGTTTAATTATCAATCCGAAGAACCACATGGACCAAGTGTATGAGGATGTGTACGCACATGATGGAAAGTGAAGTGGCTTAGCTACAATGCATGTGAAAAGACCTATCTACCTCTCGAACTCACTCACTCTCTGAAAATGCATGCCGCAATACCATTGACAACAGTAAGCACAAATATGAACTTTTCTCCTAGCTTCGAACTCCGAGTATGGTGACTACTAGGTTCATTTCGAAGCTCTCGACGAGATGCATCTATCGGTGGTATTTTCACTCAAATCTAACAAATGCTCTTCAAGTTATGTACAAAATAGTGAATGGTAGGAAACACCAACACTCGGTCTACAACTCGTGGTGGCTCACACACACACTACAACAGTTCGAAAATGGCAGGAAGTGGTAGCTAACAGTCATACATACACATTCCAAGCATCATACACACAGAAAAGATGATAGAGAAGATGGAAATTAGTAGGAAAGAAGCAAATTCGAATTTTCAACTCTCCTTCTTCACAATGGCAAAAAGTCTCTACAAAGAGTCACAAAGTGACTTATATACATGTGCCCTAAAAATGGTCCTTTCACACAAGAGACCGGCACTTTATTGACTAATCTCTAATTTTCTACTATTTTACAAGAATTATGTTACAAGGATTTGGGGCTTATGCATCTAGAGGACTCCTCTAGTGCATTTACATAGTTTCGAGGGAATTTTCTAGAATTTTGAAGAATAAATTGTATGCCCATTAAATTGAAAATTTTGGGGCTCCTCTTTTGTGCCTCTTTTCTTTGCAACATCGATGAAGCCACTCTTTGAAAACATTGCCAATGTGTTGAGACGTAGAACACCTCAAACTCTCACAAACTCAAAACGACATCAATTGTAGCATCTGCAACCACTCATGCACACAAAGCACACACA
This sequence comes from Ceratopteris richardii, assembly GCA_020310875.1. Lineage (NCBI taxonomy): Eukaryota > Viridiplantae > Streptophyta > Polypodiopsida > Polypodiales > Pteridaceae > Ceratopteris > Ceratopteris richardii. The sequence continues at coordinate 72,469,828 of CM035419.1, forward strand.
CATGCAAGACTCTCTCATGAGAAGGTAGATGCAAGCTTCAAGAAACTCATTTCCATTCACAAGACTAGAGAAGAATATATAAAGAATAGTTTACATGGCTCCACAAAAAATTAAAATTCTTGAAGCTTCAACAAACATGTGAATCCAAAATTAATAGGATACATAATAGATCTGCAAGCAACCATGAGAGTTCAGAGTGCAATGTCATCCAAAAGAACTCAATAGCCCAGTAAATGCCAAGTAGAAGTTGATCTAAGCCCAACAATTTGGCAAGACCACCCTCCTTGGAGGACTACAAAGGGTCTTTTCAAGGATGACAAGGGTTACAATTAGTTGCAATGACATAATTGTTTTTTGCAATTTTTTAATTATGAAGAGTTTTAAATATGTTTGGTTATAGTATTGGTAAAGAAGAGAAGAGTCTTCCAAAAAAGAAAAATCTTGTAAGAGGAGAGCTGAAATTGAGTGCATATTTGTACTTTTTGTCATTTTCAAACTTACGTAAATTTGTACATGAAGGTTGGATTATTAAAATTTCAAGCCCCTCACTTGTAGAGATTTTTTGCTAGAATTAATAAGAGATCCCTTCTTCTTTTAAATTTTATGCACAAATTTTTTTCCTTCTTCTTGAGTGATTTCTACATGTTTCTTGGCTTACGACTCCTAATTCTTGCTTCAATATGTGCTAAACACCTTGAGGCTAAGGTTTTGTGGTCTTTTCTTGTGAGTTTGATCTCTAGTTTGTGTGAAAATCTCTTAATTATACGTAGTATGATATATTTTTATATTTTCATAGTATTATAAGTGATCATATCTTGAAATTTTTTAATGTGTATACTTGTAATTATTTTTTTTACCTTAATTTGACCTATCAAATGTGTAATATGGTTGAGAAACAAGAGATCTTTTGTGACCAACTATCCTCAACCGATTACGTATGTGAGTACAACTTTCAACTTGGATATGATGATGCTTTATTGTGTATGCTTCAATTGCTACTTAGCTTCTGGGCTAATCACCATTGATCTTTGGGTGGATTAATTGCTTATTAACCCATCACTAGTGATCTTTTGGTGGATGATTGATAATGATTTTTTATCATCGATCATGTGTGGATATATCATTATTGATATTTTGGGAGGATTGATCAATGATAATGGATGATCTTTGGTGTTAGTAGTGATGAACTTTTGGTGGTTGATTGTATGTGACCTCATTACAATTTATTGTGTACACTTGAGGAAGACTATGTGCATTGGTGGATAATTGCTTGGGAGCTTGACAAGGAGCCTTCCACCAAGTCTACCGACAACCTCTAATTGCAAATAAGCTCTACTCTTTGTGGATTAATCAAGTAAAAATGTACAAACACATCCTCACACTACTCCTTGATAGAGGCATGTCTCATTAAATTCTTGTTTGAGATTTTTTATTATATCTATGTTTAACCTTATCAATGAAGCGAAATTATTCCTTTATTTTTTGTGGTTTTATGCTTTTTCCTATTTAAATTCTCTATGTACTACAAGGAAATGAGAAATAGAGCTTCAAAATGTCTAGTACAAGTTGCTTTCTTACTACAAACAAATGAGAAATAGAGCTTCAAAATGTCTAGTACATGTTGCTTTCTTTCACATCAATGCTTGTCTTTTGAATTTTTTATAGTTTTATCTTGTGGTTATAGTTCTCACATTTCTTGTTTATTTGCTTTGTATTTCTAAAGTAAATCCATATTATTGTGTTGTAATGTATATACTACACAATCAGAAAAAAAACGCCCTATAGGGTCTTGTACCTTGTATTTGGCATGCCTAGTGGGACCTAAAGCATGGTGATATGAGACCTGAGGTATGATGATTTTAGACCAAAATCACAATGTTCTTTGACTTGAATGTGATTGAGAGCAGATTCCCATGATGAGATCAAGTAAGGGAATTATAGAGAAGTGTGATCTCATCTCAAATATCTACAAATAACATCACTTAAGTCAAGTATAAAAATTGAGGGTGCAATCAACCTAGACATTCTTAGATAGGATCTAGATCACTAACAACAAACCTATCAAAGGTATTGATAGATTTTATGTTGAGAAAGTGATTTTAGGAGGATTTTTAAAGAAGCATAAGAACTTCAATAAGTGAAATAGCATCACGTTTTAATACATCAAAATCATCAGAAATGGCATTGAACTCCTCTATTTTCATTGACGAGGAATCATATGGAAGTATCTAATATGTCATGAATCTTGTTTTTTCCTTCTATTTCTTATGTACATAACAATATTTCTTATGGAAACAATGGCATTCAATGTTTCTTTTACAGTTTTGATTTCTACTTTTATCATGTGTGTCCATCTTTGTTTTTTGTTTCTACTTATATCACGTGTGTCCATCTTTGTTTCTAGCCTTGCTTCTACCATGTTGTTGGTTTTTTCCATGACTAGAATCCCAATTGTCATATGCACATCCATTATTTATAACACCTATAGAGTTTCTATGGATTTATTCATTCAAAATATCTCCATGAATATAATTGCAGAATAGCTTTCCACCAATTGCACTGTTGCCAAACGTTATGTAAAGTGTATCTCATAATGGTGATAAAGTGCATAAAAAGAGAAAATCTTTTATTTCATAATCTAAGTCCACCTTTTGAGCTTTAATGATGAGAAGAAGACACTCATTGAGTGACTTGAGCTTTAATAATATCTTCATTCCTCATGTAAAGATCTGAAAGCTTCCTCATTGAGTATACATGATTGGAAACATGTCCTTTTCATAAGTGTTGCAGGTTTTTTTGTATTTGTTTTGAAGTCTCAAAATCTAACATATTGGAATACAGACTGTGTGCTAGGTGCAATCATATGGTCACAATAGCAACTTATTAAAGATCTTCACAATAATCATCATCCATATTGGAAGGGTTCTTCTCAAGACCACCTACTATACTCCATCATCTTCCTTAAATTGGGATATCAAGTATCCAATTCTTCTAGAAAGCAAAGTTATAGCCATAAAAATTGCACATTTCAAGTTTTTATTTTCCTTGAACACCATAAGTCATTTTTGAACTATGCACAAATCTTGATGAACTAGAGGTTCTACGCATCTAATTCCTTACTTTGGGAATAGTTCGAAAATATGAAAGAGCTTCACTATTAAAGCTAATATGTAATCAAGAGTTATCCAACTAAAATATGGCCTTAGTAAAGTTTTGGGAAAAACGTTGAAAAAAATTCAAGCATGGAATTACCTACATACATGACATTGGTCTAGGAGGACTACCCTATCTTATATGAGGCCAATGATTCAATGACTAAGATTGCACACCTATCTACTATGGAATTTGAATATATGCCATAATGGCCATAGAAGTAGACATGGGGGATATATAGTACATGTAGTCTATTAAAACATGTGGAATCGCCATAAGAAGAATTGGGAGATGCTAAAAAATGATAATGTGGTATTGAGGTCCAACAAAGTACATTTTTTTGCCATTACACAAAGATGGGATACACATATCTTCACTATGTGAGATATAAAAATAATCAAAATTCTACATCCATGTACATATTTCTGTTACAAAATGTGTTACCTCTTGGACATTTAGAATCTAAAAGTGTGTTTTAGTATCAAATATGAATAATTAATTTGTTGCAACCAATGAAGCATACAAGGATGCGCTATGTCTTTCTCGTTTGGCTAGAAATGTGAGCTTACCTTAACATGTACTTTGACTTCTTAGTGACAATTAGAGTGTAATAGTATTGGTAAAAAATCGACAATAACATGTGAAGATCGAGCACATTGAAATGTTGAATATATATTCTAATGAAAAAAAGTATCATTCTTGAGGAAGTTCATGCTTGATAGAACACACTGGATGCATTGTAAATGTTAGACTCAAGATATGACAGTCAAGAGATGATTGAACCACACCCTAAGAGGGAAGATTAGGAAGTAATCCTCAACCATGGCTTTTGAGGCAAGTGGTTAACCCATCATACTCCTAGATGGTAGATCATGAGTTCAAATTCCATAATTGGTATCAGAGCCTAAGAAGTAGGCTATGGGCAAGATAGATGGAAAGCGCACACGTCGCTTTCAAATATGAGCCTATCAAAAAATAAAGTGTATCTCCCAATCCATAGGTCAGATTTAGACATGTAAGATACAATTGGAAGGCTCTCGGAATGAATGTTCCAATCAAAGCACTAGATTGAGGAACCAAATATACCTTGCATGGGTGAGAACTAGGTTCAAGAGACCATGGTTGAGAGCAAGGCAGGTCCATAGGCAAGTGGCCAAGAAGGAGAAAGTGAAGGTTCAAGAGACCAAGATTGAAAATAAGAAGGTTCAAGAAAATGTGCAAGGGTGAGGACATCAATTCAAGGGGAGATTAAGGATTGATCATTGATGAAAATAATCACTAGAAGGGGAAGATAGTGTTAGGCTCAAGATATGATAGGCAGGAGATGGTTGAACCACACTAAGAGGGAGGACTAGGAAGCAGCCATAGCTTTTGGGGCAAGTGGTTAGCCCATCATACTCCTAGCCAATAGGTCATTAGTTCAAATCCCACCAAAAAAAGCATTTGATGTTAGATTAGTTCAATCGTTGCCTTTGGTTAATGTATCTTACTTGATTTCAATTTTTGGCCATCAAGCTTTGGTAGTTGATTGTAGCCTTTCGTACAAGATTATGATGCCTACTCATGAGTGAGGGAGAGGGGTTCAAAAAAGTAATAAAAATATTTTGAACATGGATTGGCATAAGCATTGCATATTGCCCTAGCTCTTGATGTTACCACACATTGGATTATTATAATTGTTTCTTTGCAATAATGATGATGTATGCCATGAAATGAAAATAGGTAGAGTTGTGGCTACATTTTTGAATTTCTTGTGGTGGAATATAGATTTTGGAGAACCTATTCCATCTGTTCACTTTTGATTCAATTTCCAATTAAAAAATATGTAAGTTCCAAAGATCAACTCTTGCTTTCGATTTAGTGTGAATCTCTTTAGGTGAAACAAAAGGCTCTCATGTCTCTACATAGTACCAAAAACACTTTGATTATATAAAATAAATTTATTTTTCAAGAGTGCATGGTATAATGGTAAACATGTTCTTCCTAGGTTTGAAGGTATAGGGTTAAACACTCGTAGATGGATTGGACCTTAATCCTTGAAAAATGGGGATACAAGGGTTTGCAAGGTGTGTGTGATGTTTTTTCTAAACTTCAAGCCTGATGGAAGAGTAGATCTAAGATCAGATATAAAAAAAAAAGTTAATTTATTTTCTTGTCCACAAACTTTTAATTTAGACTAAAGAAAGAACCTTCTTTTATTATTTCCTTATGCAAAAAAAAAAAACTCATGGTGTTTTACACTATGTGTATCGTGACACTCATAGAGAACCTACTCTCTCATTGAAAAAATTTTAGGCACACACACTTACATTTTTATATTTTATAGCAGATATCCATCATTATATTGTAATTCTTCCACTTGAGTCCTCCTTGAGCATCCATCATTCATGATAGTGAGATAGTAGACCCTACCCTTGTTCAATCTATTCCACATAATGATGAAAGAATTCTACACACTCGACAACAATGGATTAGAAGTCACCTATATAAAGAGTGCCTAGTAAAGTGGAAAGATATTTGAAACGATAGTGCCACATTGAAGTGAGTGAGCACTTTCTCACTTTGTTTTGCTTTCTCAAGGGTCTTCTTAAGAAGAAGGATACAAAGAAACACCACAGAGAGATGACCATATACATTTAGTGTTCAATGAGATCAACCAAACCAAACTCTTTCTCTTTCATATACGTGCCTTCCAACACCATGTTTGAGGATAAAAATGAATTTACGAGGAACGAAATGTTATATGGAAGCTATAGGATGAGGAGCTGAAAACTTGCTCCTATAGATTTATACACAAGAGGTGTGAGAGGATAAAAAGAATCCCCTTGCGCGTTGTTTTTTTCATAATTTCAAACCTATTGAAACTATTGAAAATGTAAATAAAAATCGAACTCTCCAAAAGAGTTATTTTTTATGTAATTCCATATATTCGCATAAAATAAAAATGAAAAAATTATGTGACCTCATATATTTTTTAATTTGTTATACATACACACACACACACATATATATATATATATATATATATATATATATATATATATATATATATATATATATATATATATATATATAACAAGTGTAAAATAATGAAAGAGTTTACACTTTTTTTTTCAAAAACGAAGTTCACCAATAGCTTACTCTCTCAAACTTTAATTTATAGAAAGACCAACTGCATAAGTGAATGGACTTATCACCCATGGGACCCTCCTAATCCCATAAAAAAGGGGTTGCTTCAAACTTGCTAGAAAACATTACAAAGAGGGTTAATAACCATTTTGTCCCTCTCATGAGGGGCCTACTTGCTTTAATCTCGTTGCCCTCAAGGAAAAACACTTCTTCTAACCTGCTTCTTACAATTGGAAATTCTTTTGCCTAAAAGAAAAATAGATTTCTTATAGAATTCCATAGTGCTCAGGAACAACTCATTGTTTCACCCAAAAGCACTTGCTTCCGATTGATCTATCCCTGCAGCAAAATGATTTTCCCAAGGGCACGCCATACCAACATTGACTTGGGGTAGGAAAAGAAAAGGTGTCCCAGGTCCTCATTACCTTGAAGACATTGTCAATGGGGGAACATCCACCCATCACAATAGGAAAGACAGAAAGGCATGCTTACAACAGACAATGTACAACTTAACAAAGAAGAAGATGAGGTAGAGAGAGAAGAAGTACCGACAAAAATGATGTGCTGCACGAATCCAAATGTGCTTGTTGTTTCATTACAAAAGCTATGTATTTATACAAATTTACGTGCCCATTCGTATGGGACTTGTACCCATTCATTGCACCCCCTTAGTCAACCCTTCAATTAAACCTTTAGAAACTAAAAATTCCCATGCGTACATGCCACTTTAACACTGGCACGCACGGTGGACTCGAATCCCACACCGTGCTTACCAATGTCCTAGGTTTTCTAAATGCTTCTACCCTATGAAACATTATCCACCAACCAAAGTGCATGACCCAAATCCATGGTATGGAAGGTAAGATAATGCCCATAGCAAGTCTAGAACTATGAGAAATATGTAATGAAAAGCAAACGTGCCTGGAGCTGAATCCAAGATATGCAAGTACACTACACACAACCCATAGTCTGCCCTCCTATATGCTTTGGCATGAAGTACAAAAAATGGCATAATTACATAGCTCATCAATTACATCATTTTCATATGTCTTTCTACATTACATCATTATCATATACAATCTATGCAAATCAGTAAGAGGGTTGGATCATCCAATCATAGCTTTATCATTAGCAAGCTTTACTTCTATTCGGCATATTCCTCTATCCATAAGTACTTCAACATAAATCAAAAAATAATGATCAAGCATAGCTTGTCTGTTTTGGATTAGTATGATCAACATCAAATAACCATATATGAAGACTCGAATCATCATGAAGGCTTGGATCCCATAACCCACATCATCCACCACTCGAACATGCACACAAATAAAAAAGAAAATCAGTGAATGCTTCTGCCGAATCAACGCTACCTCACATTCACAATCCACATAGAGTGTTTCTGCTGACTTAACGCTACCTCACACTCGCTCATTACGAAAAAAACAAAACAAATCATGAGGGATTTTGTCATGGGACTAAGGACACCAAACTCCATGCGATCATGATCTCCGAGATACAAACATGGTGCCTTAATGAAATGGATATGAGAACGCGAGGAGTAGAGGAGAATCTAAGTTCTTTGTGATTACCAACCGATAACAACAGATGACCATTTAGTGTATACATTGATTGTTTATGAGTAGTGAAAGTATTAAAATTATTATTTTATGCATCACAACCCAAAGAAATTATGATTATGCAACAGGCGGAAATGAGCACCATCGCAACAATTGAAACATTGCATAAAGTGAAACTCTTTTGCTGGTCAAGAAGGCATAAGAACCAAGCAATTATAAAAAGCTGTAGTGAACGATCATGATCAGTATGAAAGGAACGACTGAATGATTCAGGAGGCATCTTTGCCTAATCACCTAAATAGATGGAAAAATGGTATCTCCAGAGCAGGAAACATCAGACCAGGAATGTGTGCATGTACATGAGATGGTGGCATGTGTGGCCTTGAATTAGTACGAGTACCTAACCCGGAACATGGCAGCACTCTGAGCATAATCGCAACCTGAGGAAATCGGCCCCAATTGATCAGCAAACTAACACCATATCAGTGCAGTAGCACTGCAATCTCCATGATCACCGTGATCATGAAGCAACAGGTGATCACCGGAGTGCCATCACCATAATATTACCAGAGCACTGTCACCGTAATATCACCGGATTTGTCATCGTAATATCATCGGAGTACCACAAGACTGGAGCATCAGGAGAGAAAGCAGTTTGGATCAAATCATAGCACCGCAATCCAACTACAACCGTTGATCGACAGAGCACATGTTTGTCGCCTGTGATGCCATTCTTGGCCATTTGCAACAGAACCACCATCATGAGCACTCCATGGACCGACCAAAATGTAATAGAAGAAGAAAATGTACCGGGATCGATAACAAACAACACGAGACAGATTCGAAAGCATCGGAATAATACGACAGGAACACCGGAATCAATGCACAATGCACCGGACCTGGGCAGATAACACCCATAATGTCGACAGATCATCAAAAATGAAGGAGATCATTAGACCAGGGCATCGTGAAATCACCGAATTCATCACCACAATGTCACAGAAACACCAGACTCAAGAGGTATCGAAGTGATACATTAGTGGAATGATTAGAGATAATTAAGACGCACACAGGAGACTGTACTCTGAGCGAGAGAAGTGTGGGCATGTCATCATACTATCACCAGAATCCAGAGCACCGCACTCGACAAAAACACCGAAATGGGACCGAAATGGACGGAATTGGCATCGGAATTGCTCGTGCATGCTACTGTTCACTCCATGGGATCATAGATGATCATACGACAAGGTTGGGGGGTGGAAATCAGAGCAAAAAGGATATGCAAGAAGGGTCGATTGGATTGCGGGGATGTACACGTGGGACATGGCTGAAAAACAAACTACGGTACAAACGGGCCAATGCCAATAGCCCAATGACGAGGAGGCTTAGCGGCGTACAGTTTCCAGTGCAAAGCAATGACCATTATCCAATGGAACCGAGGGGGACTGAGAAAAACGGGAGTGTGAAATCATCAGAGAAGTCACTGTTAGCATTCAATCAATCAAAGGTCTGTGGGCAGACATCACGACGGGCGAATTGGGATATCGGGCGTGCCAGTGTTAAAGTGGCATATACGCATGGGAATTTTTAGTTTTTAAAGGTTTAATTGAAGGGTTCACTAAGGGGGTGCAATGAATGGGTACAAGTCCCATACGAATGGGCATGTAAATTTGTATAAATACATACCTTTTGTAATGAAACAACAAGCGCATTTGGATTCGTGCAGCACATGATTTTTGTCAGTACTTCTTCTCTCTCTACCTCATCTTCTTCTTTGTTAAGTTGTACATTGTCTGTTGTAAGCATGCCTTTCTGTCTTTCCTATTGTGACGGGTGGATGTTCTCCCGTTGACAAAGTCTATAGCTTCCTTGATGGATTTTCAGGTTACAACCAAGTAGCCATTGTCTATAGGATCAACACAAAATGGCCTTCGCCACAGAGTGGGGAATCTTTGCATTTTGGGTAATGCCATTTGGGCTCACCAATGCACCTGCAACATTTCAAAGGCTCATGTGCCATGTCTTCAAAGAGTTCTTACAAAGGAGGTTAGAAGTATATGCGGATGATTAATGCGCTCATTCCCAAGAAAGAAGACGCCACATCCCAGAGATCAAACATATATTCAACAAGTGTAGAGAATATCGAGTTTGTCTGAACCTAGAAAAGTGTGTGTTCATGGTACATCAAGGTAAGATCTTAGGTCATATTTTTTCTAAAAATGGAATCTCAATGGATGAGGACAAAGTAAGAGCCATAGCTGTTGTTGCGGAAGCACATGGACAACACAAGGAAGAAGAAGAAACTTGGATCACAACTCACAATATTGAATGTATTACCACTAGAATCTACAAAGATAAGTGACTCTTTAGCGCTATAGGCAAATATACAAGCCAGGGGGAAGAAACCTCCTAAAGAGGGAAAAAAGTGCCCCAATGGTCCTAGTGTGTTCACACACATCACTACCTAAATATATCAACAAATCCCCCTTGAGAGTGATGTGGTGAACAAGGAGCTCGCACTCAAGTATAAGGAGGTGCCAAGCTATGTGGAATCAATCCACAAAAGGAAGTAAGCCCAAAGCTTTGTGGAAAGCTTCAAACTTCTCCCTAGGCAGAGCCTTTGTGAAAAGGTCTACAATGTTCTCCTGTTTGAGCACATATGCCAAGATCTCTCCAATAGAGAACCTGTCCATGACATAATGATAGTGCACCTCAATGTGCTTAGTGCGAGTGGAACATAGGGTTCCTTGCAACTGCCAATGTGATGACTGTCAATGAAGATTGTGGTGATAGAAGACTAACCAATACCCAAATCAGTCATAAGGCATTTGAGCCACACACACTCAACAATGGTTGTGAAAGCTGCCCTCTACTCAGGCTCACAACTAGAAGTGGCCACAATAGGCTACTTCTTTCTCAACCAAGATATGCATGAGCTACCAAGCATGAAGAAAAAATCATTGGAGGATACACGAGTGTCATAGCAACCAGCCCAATCAGAGCCAAAAAAATCATGTAAAACTGGCGATAGTGATCTCCCCTTGGGATAAAACAACCCAAGTAGCCAGGTACCACTCAAGTAGCGAAAGATGTTCTTAACCACTTTCCAATGCTTGACACCTTGGCAATGCATAAAACTGCTCATCTGAGAGACAAAAAATTGAATATCTAGCCGCGTAATGCATAAGTAAATCAAGCATCAATAGCCTGTTGATAGAGAACAACATCAAATGCATCTCCAGCATCATGAAGACTCAATTAAACATGTCTCCATAGGAGTGGCAATAGGTTTGCAGTCTTTAAGGCCAAAATGCTACAATAATGTGTCAATATATATTGTTTGATAGAAAGTTATTCCACCATCAACTTGCATAAACCGGATGCCCAAACAATGATGCAAATGCCCCAAATTTGACATCTCAAGTGAGGCATGCAGATCAGCCTTAAAATCAGCAGTATGCTTCTCATGAGGACCAGTGAGCAGCATATCATCAACATAGACAACAATGATTAGAAGCACATCATTATCACACTTAGCATATAAGGTGCTCTCAATTGGATTGTTTTCAAAACCATTTGTAATCAGGTAGCTATGTATTTTTTGATACCAAGCACATGGTGCTTGTTTCAAACAATATAATTCCTCCTTCAAGCTGGACACTTGGTTTTCATGCCCTTTCTGCACAAAGCCATGAGGTTGAAAAACATACACTTCTTCATGCAAGTCACCATTTAGAAATGCCGTTTTAATGTCCAACTAATGTACATTCCAACCATGATGAGCTGCAAGTGCACAGATGCTACGAACAATAGTCATTTGGCATGTAGGTGCAAATGTCTCATCAAAATCAATGCCTCTTCCTTGCGCATAACCTTTTGCAACAAGCCTAGCCTTATACCTATCAAATGTTCCATCAGGCTTACACTTTAGCTTGTATACCCACTTAGTGCCAATGGCTTACCAAGAGGCAAGTCACATAAAGGCCACGTACCATTTTTCATGATAGCATCATATTTTGATTGCACAGTAGCCATCCGATTTTCATAATTTTGTGCTTCATCAAAATGAAATAGGCTCATTCTCATCAAACATACTAGAGGCAACCATATCATAGCAATCTGATGCAAAAGAAGCACTATGAGAGCCTCAATGAGTATGATATGATAGAGGTGCATCTAATTTGCTATCACTCAAGGTTTGCACCAAGCATTTTGGCATAGTTTTTGCCTCCTCAATATCAGCTCTCTCATCAACAAGTGCATCATGCAAATCTACATCAGAAATGGAATGATCTTCATCATCACATGAAACCTATAAAGGCTGAGAAGTTGCCTCATTACGACTAGCACTAGACTATCCACCTATAAAAAGAGGTACCAAAGTATCATACAGGTCTTTGGAGCTAACAGATGTCTCCTTCGTGCATGAAAGTAATGGTTGAATAGTATCTTCGACAAAAACAACATCATGGCTAAATAAAATGCATTTATTCTATGGATGATACAGATGATAGCATTTGCTTTCAAAATTGTAACCAACAAAAATACATTTCACTACTTTATCATCCAATTTCTTGTGTTGTTGTTTAGGCACTAATACATATGCCAGACAACCAAAAACAGAGAGGTGAGCAACAGATGGCTTTCAACCATAGCAAGCCTCATATGGAGTGATAGACTACAATGCTTTAGTGGGACACCTGTTAAGTACATATGTTGCACACATAACAACCTCAAGCAAGAAATTATGTGGTAAAGTCAGACTCTTGACCATACACCTCACCATCTACATGAGTGACTTGTTCTTTCGTTCATAACTTTAATTCTATTGAGGTGTATATAGCATTGTACACTGATTTTTTATCCCACATTCATCCAAAAATGCATTAAAGTCAGAAGACATATATTCCCCCCTCGATCAAAATGAAGGGTGGCCATTTTACATGTCGACAAATTTGTAGCTAAAACCAGAAGCTATTTGAAGCACATAGACACTTTGGAATTTTCTTTCAATGGATATACCCATGCATGCCTAGAAAAATCATCAATGAAGGTCACAAAGTAAAGATATTTTCCGAAATAGGGTGTCTACATAAGACCACAGACATCACTATGAACAAGCTATAATTTTTTAGTAGCTTGAACTGAACCATGTTTTGGAAATGAGGAATGTTGCATTTTGCCCAAAATACAGCCTTCACAAACATGTTTACGAGGCGCTTCAAGTTTGGGCAGAGAGGACACCATTTCAGATTTCTACAAGCATAGCAAACTAGCAAAATTCAGATGACCAAAGCATGCATGCCAAAGCTTTGCATTTGACAAAGGTTGAAAATCATGTACTCCATATGTTGAATCATTCACGGATTTTTCATAGTCTATGAGCTTATATAATCCATGACATAAAATTCCATAAGCAATAATGACATCACCACTTGACAGATCATGAGTTGTACATTTGTCATCAACAAATTTCACAACCAAACCAAGCTTGGCTAAAGCTGAAACTGATAGTAGGTTCTTCTTGATCTCAACCACAAATAAAGCATCTAAAAATGTAAAAGAACTACCATCAGCAGTAGTCAGAATGATCTTACCAACTCCCATAATAGGATAAGTGGAGTTGTTGGTGCATGTGATAGTATTCCCTGTAGGAAGCAAGCTCGAGTGAAGTGAAGAAACTGTGTTGTGAGGTAATATGTTTGGTTTCCCCACTATCAAAGTACCAAACATCTGAGTCTACTACAGACATACACTGTTCATGAGAAGATGGGTCATAACTGCAAACAGTGGTAAATGCCCATTCTTCATTTTGCACAAGATTAGCAGACTCTGTTTTGGGTGTAGAGGCCCTTGGCAAGAACCATTCTAGGCTCTTTCTTCCTTGCCTCTTTAGCAGACAGTTTTGGACAACTCTTTATGACATGATCAGTTCCTTTATAATATTTGCAAAACAATTTCTACTTTTCTATTTTCTTCTTGTCTCAATCATCCTTCTTTGATTGTGTAGAATTAGTAGGTTTTTTCTTACTAGTAGAAGAGCTCCATTTCTCTCTTGACTCAACTATCAAATGATACGAGATTATATGCTTCCTAAATCCTCGTGGGTTTATTCCACTTTTACAAATGTAATTGTGAAGAAAAGTTACAAGAGGTTGTACATATGAGGCCTTCCAAATGTTATGTCAATATATCAAGTTTATGTGAGGTGATCAAGTATGTAGGCTTGGGCTTAATTGCACCAACAGTTTTAAACTTCCACAAGGTGTAATTTGTACCATCAAGTTTACCTTCCGTGAAGGTTGGTGGTCATATCTACAACGTTGGGATGACCGGCATCTTTCTTGCTCTTGCTTGTGTGTCACCTACTCCTATTGACAAACCACCTTGATTCCCAATCATAGATGATGATGCACCACTTGACATCTTCTCTCTTTTGTTGTTGAGACCTCTACAACCTCTGCATTTCTACTTCTGCACCACTCAGAGCCTCCTACACTCTGATACCATGTAAGAAAATAATAGCACGATGGAATAGACCAGTAGAGAGTTGAGAGAACAATGCAGACAAAGATAGATGCAGACTAACAGATAGAGAACTCAGATTCTCAGATTGCCAAGAGTAATGTAGCTACAATGATGGTGATTTCCACCCATGCGCTCCCAATGTGGAGCTTAGATGGTGATCCAGACAGACTCTAGATGAAGGGCTTACTAGTGCACAATGCTATGTAAAGCTCAACATGGGCCTTGTTTATATAGCTTTTACAAGGCATTTTGGTATAGATAAATGTAGTCGGCAGATACAAACTAGTTAGTAAAATATACAATGCAACAATATCTCCATGACCAAAAGTCCTACCATCTCAGCCCTACAGGACAAGGGAATAGGCCCCTCGGACCCCATAGAAGGGGGCAAGTCCCCCTCTGCACTCCCCCCATTAAGGTTCTATGGGGAAACTGCATGATGCCACATGGCCTTTATTTTCACCTTGAATGGAAATCGAATGGCCTAAAAGTTTATGCCCTACCTAACCTAATGGCTAAGCTCATCGAGATCATCTATAACCATCAATGGTCACACATAGACCTCATCTAACTTAGAAGTTAGGGTTCCACAAATGTCCGAGATCTCATACTAGTTTCTCCTCATAATGGGGGCCTTACAACTTAGAGCAGCATGGATCATTTGTGGACACATGAGGATGGAGTATTGAGCATATCTAACATAACACATCTATTAGGTGGATGTGAGACACATGTAGAATGTCTCAATGGTTGTTGAATAGGAACATTCCCAGATTGATCTGATTGGACATTCTCTTGAACATCCCTATGTGCAACATCTTTATGCATGTTAACTTGAGAACTGGTATCCTCAAACACCACTCTTCTTACTTCAACCTCCTTAATGGGCTATTTATGCATCTTAGAATCAAAGAAAATGACATCACCGCTTTTGATCACTGATCGTGTTTGAGGATCCCATAAGCAATATCCAAATTGATCTTCTCGCCATATCCAAGAAAAATGCATTTTTTTGACTCATCGTCCAACTTTTGTCTAAGATTCTTAGGTATATGAACATATGCTTCACACCCAAAAACTCGAAGATGATCATAATATGGTGGCTTCCCTGTCCGTAACTCTTGTGCCACTTGTAGACCTTTAGCTGTAATAGGTGAAAGGTTAATCACATGAACTCCAGTCAATACTACGTTTGCCCAAAAGTCTTGTGAAAATTTTGCATGATGCAACACAAAAACTACTCTATCTTGAATAGTTCTATTCATCCTTTCAACTACACCATTTTGTAATGGGGTATAAGGAGATGTAAACTCTCTATGAATTCCTCTAGACTGACAAAAAAGGATTAATTCGTGTGAGATATACACACCCCCATTATGTGAATGTAAAGCCTTAAGCTTAGTTCCTTTTTCATTCTCAATTGAAGCAGTCCATTTTTTGAAAGTAGGGAATACCTACAAAGTAAAGAGAACCACCTAATGACCTTGTGGGCATAGGACCACACACATCTGTATGAACGAGATCTAAAGGCCGAATTGAAGATTCAAGGTGAGTTTTGTGCACAGTCCTAGTTTGCTTTCCATATTGACAAGTCTCACAAAATGAAAAACCAGAGAAAGATAACACACGTAAGTAACCAGAACTAAAAATATTTTCCATTCCACTACATGATATATGGCCCAAACGGCCATGCCAAATACAAGCCATAGGCTATTCACTAATAGCTAACAAGGGTTCTTTTTGTGATACAAATAAAGGATAAAGTGATCCAACTTTTTTTCCTTTTGCAATAACCATACTGCGCTATGATATGCGAAAGGACTCATCATAGAAGACCACCTTGTAACCAAGGTCATCAAGTTGACTAATTGACATCAAACTGTGTGATAACTTAGGTACATGGCATACATTATGCATATTCAGTTTTGAGCCACCAATGAATTGCACAACCACATCTCCAATCCCCACAACCTCACACTGGTAAGAGTGATCAAGTCTCATGGTACTAAGAGACTTTGCTGCATAATTAGAGAACTATTCTCTATGTGATGTCACATGGAATCACCAAAATTTAGCAACCATGTATGGGAAAGAGAATCAATCGTACGAGCCTCATTTGTAGACTGCTATCAAGTGTCAACACATCAGCATCATAAAAAATAACATTAATTTCTTCAATCTTCACAATCGAAGTAGATGGTGCAGGTAACTATTTAACAAGCCCATCAAAATTCTATCATTTACCTTTAGATTCTTAAATGCATAACAGTATTTCTTCATGTGTCCTTTCTTATGACAATAATTGCATTTGATATCCCTCTTCCTTGATTTACTTCTACTCTTATTCCGTTGACCATTCTTCTCCTTGTTCCTGCCCTTGCCACATTGTTGATTCTTTCCTAGGTAAGAATCACGAACATTATATGCATCTCCACTTTGAGTGCTAACCATAGATTTTCTATGAATCTCCTCACTCGAGAGTGCTTCACATATGTCATCATACACTAGTTTACCACCAGGTGCACTATTGTTAATAGCTGTGCAAAATGTATCCCATGATGATGGCAAGGTTCATAACAAGATTGCTTTCATTTCATTATGCATATCCATTTTTTGAGCCTATAACTGGGAGAATATAGCATCAAAGTCATTTAGATTAGTAGCAACACTATCTTTGTTCTTCATGCAAAGGTCATATAACTTTCTCATCAGATACACCTGATTTGTGATGACTGCTCCCACCACAACTAAAACCTTTCAAGAAACTTGTAGATTAACTAGTGTGGCTAAAAACATAGCCCAAAAGGTGAAAATCTGTTATCGATGAAGTAGAAAGAATAGTCTTCTTGATGTTCTTGAACCTCTGTGGAGAGAACTATGCATGAAAGTACTCCAAAATGCCAAAATCACCCCAAAAATGCTTCAAAAATAGGCTTTGAAAGAAAAGAATGAAGCTTTGAGGGCCCAAAACTTGTTGAGGGTAAGAACTTTAGTCTTTCCTCTTCTTCAAGCACCACAAGAGTATAGCTTAGTGGCAAGAGATTGCCGCGATTAAGTGAGATCTATGGGGAATAGTACTAGGATGGGTGACCTCTCGGGAAGTACCGAGAACCTCCGTCTTCCTTGATCATTGAGGTCCTTCCTCCTGGGCAGCCAATAGCACCAATGGTGACTTCGGTGACTCGGATGACAAGGTATGCCAAGGCTTATCCCTTGGTCGCCACCTTAGTCATAAGCCTTTGGTGGGTGGGCGTGTGCAAGTGCACAAAGGAAACAAAGCTTTTGCATCGAAACGCTCTAATACCAGTGAAGTATTTTGATGGCTATGCACCACAGTGCGCTCTCCTCCTTGAGAGCTTCACAACAATATCCTCAAAGTAGAAAACTGAGCTCCAAGCACCCCACACAGTACTCCACATAGAGGCTGTAGAATATGCAAAAAACACACTACACAGGGAACACAAACACGGACTTCTTAGGTGTTACAAATGTGGTCAAACTTAGAGTCTATGGTTGACCACGCCGCTATACGTTTTATTAAAGAGCATATACAAAAAAGTGTTTGGTGGCCATTTGGACTTTCACACGGACACTAACGGTAACAGTGTCTGCTTCAAGCTATGGATCAAGGATGATGTGTTATGCTTGATGCCACTCTTGGAAATTCTATGATGAATGCTTCTAGGAGTTGACTTAGTAATTGTGACTATTAAGGGATTGAAACCAAGCAAAAGCAATACCCTTGAGGGCCAAACCAAATGCCTCAAACTAGGTGAACAAGTCCTCAACCTGTTCAACTCTTAACACTTGTTTGAACTTGGCCACATGATCATAAGGATCTCCTGACCCATCAAAGTAACTTTTCATTGTCTTGATCACTTGAGAGGGTCTAAGGGCTCTGGGGTACTCTTGGGGTCTATACAATGGAAAATCATGTTCCTCTTTGATGCCTATATGCCCGATGTCTCTCTCTTTCGGTTCCTTGCTTATCACTCTATGAACCCACATCAAATTTAACCACTGGGTGTTCAAGTCTGAAGGGCTAACCATGATTTTTGACTTGGATAACTGATTGCCTCATACCATCCTCATAGATGCATGCACCTAATCGGTTGGTCCTAATATATTCTAATTTTGTAGGGACCTTTTGGTGTTTGTAAATAGGTAGTGCCTAAGCTACCTACGGGTCTCTCCATGATAAAAGACATTTTTGAGTCATTTGTTTCTAAACTTAACATGTACGGATAATCACTGAGTTGTTGTGCCCACGACCTATCCATGCGATTGATACTAGCTTCAAAAGATTTGATGCTTTGTCGATCTGGGCCTAGGTAGCTACCTTATCTAAGGTTCATAAGCTTTGTCTACTAGTCCCAAGTACAAACACATTGCAATGTTCTTTTGAATCAGTTACTTGTTCTTTTATAATAGATTTCTCCAGTGTAATCTTGTTTGAAAATTATCATCCTTAGGAATACTTGATTTTATTGCACTTTGAGATGTGATTGATCAACTCAAGTCCTTTTCTTTTAAGGTTCATCATAACAATATCCTAACTTACACTTGAACTTGGGGAATTAGGGTTTCTTGCACTTGTATCATTCCTAGCGTGACCCTAATTAATGAATTCTACTAATCACACTTAGTATGTACTAGAAATTGACTAAGGGGGTTGAGTGTTCTTCCTACCGCAAGTCCGATGCTTCGTTGAATGATCCTATGCCCAACAAGATGTGCTCCCAAAGAGTTGCTTTGCTCTATACTTCACCTTGCTCTGGATACCCTTGGATGGTTTTCAATGGACCTGTAAAAGTCCCAAGCTTAGCTCAATCTTTAACTCTAACTGATGAACAATTTTGATTCACACATTTTTTAAAGACCCTTTTTCCCTCCTTTATACTGATAAAAAACCCTCTAGAGTTCCCTTGGCTTCTTATTCCCACTTGAAGTTCAACTTCAAATTACCCTATTTAAAAATCAACACATTATTTTTAAACAAGCTCTAGAGCTCAAAAAACGGATTTCGTACGAAAACGTTATGATAGTTCAAGCTCTTGGGGGTCAATAAACAAGACCTCTTAGAACATTTTCTTGGGAGTCCCAAGTTGCACCAACTGCTTGAAAAATTACCCAAAATTAGCTCCAAAATTAGCTCCAAAATTACAAGAAAATCAAAACCCTATTTTTTTCCTATTTCAGTTGAACCGTCGCGATGGACTAGTGGGATGGCGATGGTAAAAAACCATCACGATGGTCTTATCCAATCGTGATGATGTGTCACAATCGCAATGATGTGTCACAATCACGATGGCGTGAGACCGTCGTGATGGCGTGTGACCGTTGCGATGGCTTGTGACCGTCGTGATGGCATGTGACTGTCGCGATGGCATGTGATTGTCACGATGGTGTGAGACCATCGTGATGGCGTGAGACCGTCAGAATGGTCAAATGGATTGTCGTGATGGCGTGGACCAATCATGATGGTTTGGGGTCATTGCGATGGTGTGAGATTGTCATGATGGTGTGAGACTGTCATGATCATGTGAGACCATCACGATGGCATGAAAAAATGCAAATTTTTCAATATCACCTATGGATTCTTAGATGCACTAAGGCCCTCTGTATGCTACTGTACACGTACTTTTGAAATTCCGAACTTGGTAGATTGTCGTGATGGTTTGAGCTTTCGATAGGTGATGATGAAAACAGAGAAAATATACCTATTTTACAACCTATGCATAATGTTGAATGTTGTTCTTGCCAAAAAACTCTCAAGCACACCAAATCAACCTCTCGCACTCACAAATGAAATGAAGGAATGGATATGGAAGGTGGAGGTATGACCAAAATGGTGAAGATGATGATGCAAAAAGATGGGATGGAGAGTAGAGATGATGGAGATGATGGAGATGATGACGATGATGAAGAAAGTAAAGAAAATATAAAAACCACCTACTTACATATGATTCTAATGTCATCACATCCCTATGTTTTACCATCACACACTCGTCCTCAAAGCTCGATCCTTGATAATGGTGCAAAATTTGGTGTCACTTTAACACAATGACAAGTACCAATGTGAGGAAATCCACCTCTTAATTGTCAATCCAAGAAGACATGAGGGAGGTATGATGACCATGAGCAAGTGAAGTGCACAAGTAAGTGAGTGAGAAGCACACAAACATGCACACACATACACACACGCATGCACACAAGGTAAGAACAAAGAG
The DNA here is from genome assembly GCA_020310875.1 of Ceratopteris richardii. Classification (NCBI taxonomy): domain Eukaryota; kingdom Viridiplantae; phylum Streptophyta; class Polypodiopsida; order Polypodiales; family Pteridaceae; genus Ceratopteris; species Ceratopteris richardii. The sequence goes on from CM035419.1 coordinate 72,490,445, forward strand.
TGGAACATGGAATGTCTTCATTTAAAAAAGAAATCTCTTACAAAAGCTTCAATCTCTACCAACACAACCTCCAAAATGATCTCTCTATCTTTTTTTATAGTTTTTCACTAGCTTTTGGCCATGTCGAGACCTAGTGTTCAGCATAGTTAAAAATTAGGTTCCAAGGTTTATTTATGGGCTCAAACGGAATCTAAAAATTATGAAAATTGGTACCTATGTACTTCTAATATCCTCAAGCTCGAGGACTCATCAACTTGAACAAAATGGATTTACAAAAATGTGAAATGATATTTACAATGGTTTTTAGTGATCAAAATCACTATTTTTATAGGGATTTCTTCTCAGAATTTAACATATACTTCTAGGATCTCCCTACATGCTCCCTCTTCTTGTGTGTCCACTTCCTTGATGCATTCTCGCACCTTGTGCTTGAGCTTAAGTGCCAACAGTAGTATACTTGATTTAAGGCATAGTTTATGGTAATATGGCCTAGGTTCTTACATTTAGTCCAAAATATCTGTTTCATTAGGTTCTCATTAGTAGACTTTATCATCTTAAAAGGTGAACATTCTAAGTCTTCGGCAAAGCCACTGACTTTGTGTTCTAATCGCAAAGCCTTATCTATAATGATGTTTAGGTGCATACCCCGATGCATCTGATAATCATTATCTACCATAGTCATGGATTTAGATCATTTGTGAACCACAAAGTAATCACATCTATGGGTAGTGCATTTTCCACTACGATTTAATGAAGATGTGTATGAAATATAGTGGCATATTCTTGCACCGTTTGCTGAGGCTTCTACTTGTGGTTCTACAGAAAGTCAAAAACTTGAGCCAATGTTTTATTTAATCTAAACAATTTTAGAAAATCACCTTTGGTTGCTGTGTAGGTCCAAAAATGATCAAGTTTTGATTCTATTGACCATTTGATCGCTTCATTCACTAATACCGATTGAAACACCCTTTCCTTATATTGTCCATCTCCAGGTGTATTGACTAGATTTTCTTATACTCCATAACTAATCTCAAATGTGTGAACATGGCCATTCGGACCATCTCCTAGAAATCCACCAAACTTTGCATATGACATTCTGCCTGGGAACAATCTTCTCAAGGGTAATTCATTTTCTGGTAGCACCAAAGCTAAAAAGAACCATCTATGAAATGAGTTCAACCTAATGAAAAAGACACCAAAGAAAAGTATCATAGAGTTTGTCACCGAATTCAAGGACATTGCATATCAATTAGCCTCAATTGCAGCGCCCATCTAAGAAGAGGCCATCATGAGGCAAATTTTGAAAGGAATCACAAATGGCAAGCCTATGATGGATGTGCACACTCCTGATTTCAACATATTCCTTGGGCAAATATTCAATCAAGAGGCCAACAACAATCTGAACAACGGTAACTCTTATCAACGTAACTTAACAAATGCTCTTTATGCAGATAAGAAAGAAAATAAGCACAAAGGAAATAAGAAGGAAGATGATGATGAGGAGAAAATTTCCCAAGCCAACTATGCAAGCAAGAGCAAGTGGAATGGGAAGAAGAAAGAAGTAAAGCATGAAAAATCAAAAGGCTAGGATGTTCAACCTTGAGCCATATGTAACAAGACCAACCACACCATTCAAAATTGTTGGTTCAATCGAAGGACTTAGAAAGGATGTGGTAGAGGTGCATTTGGCAACACTAGAGGCAGAGGTCGATAAAACTTCAACAATAACAATAGGAGCCACAATAGAACGGACCTCAACAACTACCTAGAGGATCAATCACATGAAGATTCATTGCTTCTAATGAATCTGATTCACAAAGAAGGTAAAGAAGATGAACATTTGTTCTACGTAGATTCAAGTTCTTCAAACCATATGCAAGAAATGTTGCTCTTCTATCTGATTTGGAGAATCCCAAGCATAAGCATGAAGTACAAACACGACATGATACCAAACACAATGTGGAGAAGATTGGTAATCTCAAACCTCCCAATGGCACGACAAACATTTTTATTAAGGTTCTCTATGTACCCAATATTACTAAAAACCTAGTAAGTGTAGCCCAAATAGTTGAAAAATGTTTGCAAGTTAGGTGTACCCAACATGGAGCTTTTGTGAAAGACCAATGTACATGTTTCAAGAAGATAGTCAGTGATGAGAAACATGGTAGACTCTTTACTTTTGACGTAGGAGAAACCAAGAACATAGCTCTATTTAACTTTGGGTCTCAAACCCTAGGTGAGCTTGTAGCGTGACATAAGAGACTTGCTCGTGTGAATAAAAGAACATTGAAGAATATATTCAAGTATCAAAGTGTTCTAGGGCTTCCAAACATTCAAAGCAACACGTGATCAATAGATATGATGCTTCTGAAATTGGGAAGGCACAAAGACAACCTTTCAACCACAAATGCTACATCAACAAAATCCCTTGGACTTAGTACACACTTATGTGTGGGGACCAACTCAAGAACCTTCATTGGCAGAATAAAGGTGTTAATGTATCTTTTGTTGATGATGACAGTAGATGGACAATCCTGTACTTCATCAAGAATAAAAGTGAATTGTTCGAATGCTTCAAGAAGTACCTAGCATATGTGGAAAGTCATAAAGGTAGATCATTGAAGAAACTCAGATCTGATGGAGGGGGAGAATACTTCTCCAAAGATTTTGATGAGTATCTGTAGGATAAAGGCATAAATAGGGAAGTGACTATAAGCTACCCTCCTCAATTGAATGGTATTGTAGAGAGGAGGACCAAAACCCTAGTTGGATCAGCAAGAACTATGCTTCAAGAGAAGAAGCTACCACATTATTTATGGGTAGAAGAAATATCAACTGCTATGTATCTTGTGAACAGACGTCCATCCAAATCTCTCCAAGGTATGATCCCTTATGAAGCTTGGAATGGTAGAAAACCAATTCTAGGTCGTTGAAAAGTTTTTAATTACTTGGAATTTGTACATGTACCTTCACAAATTAGAGGAAAATTGGATGAAAGGACTATCAAGGTTGTATTCATTGTCTACGATTCAACTGAAATGGGCTACGAGTTCTATAATCCATCCACAAAGAAATTTACAACTAGCATGGATGTTGTATTTGAAGAACATAGATCATGGTATCATGAGGACAAACAAAAGGTAAACTTTCCTTATGATCTTGATTCAAATTTTCATCCATTAGGTAGCAAGCATGATACATAGGTGCAAGATTCAAGAAGTGAATCAGATGATGACCAAGACGAAAAAGAAAGAGACTATAAGCTTTGTAAATCAAGAGGAAAGGCCAAGATGCAAGAATGTGGAGAATGCTCCAAACACACTCTTAGAATATCAACAAGGGAGAGGAAGCAACCTAAAAGGTATAGATATGACTCTATATTTGTAACAAAGCATTCCATTTATTTGGCCAAAGACTCAGTTTCAGAGAGACCAACATATGAAGAAGCTAAGGGAAACCCTAATTGGGAGAAAGCCATGAAAGAGGAGATAGAAGCCTTAAAAGAAATGGGCACATGGAAATTAGTTCCAATGCAAATGAATTAGAAGGTAATAGGTTTCAGATGGGTCTATAAGTTGAAAAGGAATTCAGATGGATTGAATTGCAAGTACAAAGCCTGATTGGTTACTAAAGGATGTGCTCAAACTCTAAGCACAGACTATGAGGAGACTTTCTCAATGGATGGATCAGTGAAGAGGCATAAATGTCATAACCCCTAGGGTTTGAAAACCCTAATTATCCTACTTATGTATACAGGCTCAAAAAGGCATTGTACATATTAAAACAAGCTCCACGAGCTTAGAATTATGAAGTCATTTATTTGTGTTTATGTAGATGGTATACTTATGGTAGGTGATGAATTGAATGGAATAGAGAGGATCAAAAGACATATGCAAGATGAGTTCAAGATTAGTGATCTAGGAGAGCTCACTTTTTTTCTCAAGAATGCAATTCATATACACATATGAAGGGATGTATTTGGCTCAAAGGAGATACATTCAAGATCTACTTTTAAAGTTCAAGATGGAAAATGCTAAACCTAAAGGTACTCCTTTGGAAATGAATCATAAACTTAGTGTATATGAAGGTGAGCAGATTGAAAACACTAAAGCATACCAAAGCTTGGTAGGTAGCTTGATCTATGCTACACATACAAAGGCAAACATCTCATATACTGTAGGAGTGCTAAGCCAATCAATGCACTCTCCAAGAAGACCACATATGGATGCAACTAAGAGAGTACTCAGGTATCTCAAGGGCACAATAAATGAAGGTATATTCTATCCTTATTCATAATATTTGGACCTAGAACTATACTTAGATCCATATTGGGCAAGATCCAAGGATGATAGGAGAAGCACTTCAAGGTTCTTAGCATTTGTAGGTTCAAAGCTTGTGTCATGGAGTTCTAAGAAGTAACCAATATTTGCATCATCTTCAACTGAGGTAGAATATAGAGGTTTAACCATAGCAACTCAAGAAGCTACATGGCAAAAAGGATTGCATACAGATTTGGGACTTGCGAGTTCCAAACCTCACATATTAAGAGATAATATAAGTTATATGCACCTAGCAGCAAATCCTATTTACAATGCTAGAACCAAACATATAGAAGTTCATTATCATTTCATCAAGGAGAAGCTCATGGCAAAGGAGATTGATATTTCTTTTGTTCCAACTAAAAAGCAGGTAGCAGATATGATAATTAAAGCTCTTGTTTGAATCAAACTTTGCAAGTCCAAGTCAATCGCAAGTATACAAATCATCAAGGAATGAATACTCAATCATGTTGTATCTTGAGGAAGAGCTATTAGAACATCAAGCTTACATCATGCTTAAAAGGACTCGTTCAAGATCCAAATTTGTCGTTTAAACGATTATTAGAAATCGCGCATTCCTTGAGGGTCTATATTCTTGTAAAAGTGTATGATCACTTATGGCATCTCATGAGAATTTTTTATCCATAAGTCATTATTGTTATTAGGCTTTTATTCTTCTTCAAAAGATAAAAGAAAGAAGTCCAAAACCCACGAGATTGGAGGTTGATAGTTCTTGGTGATCAATCAATTAAGTCATTGAACTCAATTTCTATTTCCTTGATTATAAGAAAAGTAATCTTCATCTCAATAACCATGCCTACGTGATAAGTTCGAATTCAAATCAATGTTGATGACTCGTGGAGTACACAAAGAGTCTTTATAAAGACTCAAAATCGCTTGTACAATAGAGTTAGATGAATATACAAGTACATTTGATCTTCATTCTTCCATTTTTCTACATCATCATCTCCGATTTCTATCAAATTGTAGGGGCTCGTTCTATCTCCACCGAATCATTATGAGTGAGAATTCATTGGAAAACTAATATTGTCTACTTCATGTGTACAAATTTTTATAGCCTTTGGATTCAGCAGTTTGTAAGAAGTTGAGAATTTATGGTCTCAAGGTCTATCTCTACACATCCATGAAAAGTCAAGATTGCCCCTATTCAAAGTTAAGCTTATAATTAGCACATTAGTTGATGATAATTCCATCTCTTGTGCATATTATCTACTCAACCCTATGCATGATCTTCCTCTAAAAGGGTTTTACTCAATTGCAATCAAGTTGGCTGTATTGAACATTTAAAGTTACTTGAATCAACTCAAATTAGCAAGTTTCTTGATCTAATCATTGTGCAAATACATCTGTTTTGTGTCAACCATTCCCATCAATGATCCGAAGTACATAGGGTATTTATTGCATTAATATCGAGTCCATAAGGCGTATTTGACTCTCCAAGAGCAAAAGGGCTAATCATATGATGGCTAGTTGGAACCAAACTTCAACACTTGGTATTCTAGATTTCCACTACATCAAGCTACTCCAAGTATTCACAGTAATGGTGTTCAGTATTAAATGTACAAAGATAAGTATTGTTGTTGTCTTATTCAGGAGCCAAAGTGTAAGAAGCAAAAAAAGGGGAAGAAAAATGGGCGAAAAAGAAAGGGAAAAAGGATGTATGTATATGTTTCCTAAAGAGGGGAAAAATGTTAGCGTTCTTACGTGAATCAATGCCATAATGTAAAACTATACATGAAGATGATTATGAACGAAAGATTACCGCAAACACATGAATAAAATCATACAGGAATCAACATAAAGAATAATTGAAGGAATGTGATTATATAAGATCTAATTGCGTCACTATAAAAAATATGAAACAAAAGATTACAGTGCAGAAATCTATCAAGAGAACTAGTAAATTGTGAAATCATATCGTTGGCTAACTCTACTCCAATCATGAGGATAAAAAAAATATTGTTGACGTCGCACACAGGTTTAGATAAAAAGACTTGAATTGTTTGACAATTTGAAGTATGAGTTGAGTTATGTTGGAAGTATTGCAAGCAAGAACGTTGAGGATCAAACTCATAGCAAGTGTTGCATAATCTCTTGTACCAGAGACACTGACCATATCAAAAAGAGGTGGAGAAGAATTAGGGAGAGAGTAGGAATCCAAAATCTAATGGAGCATAATATACACACAAGAAGTCTTTAGGATTCATTACACTTTTCTTTTCAACTAGTCCTCTCTAACCACTTTTGAAAATTTTGTCTATTCCGACAGGCTATTGTTGGACATCTCCAAATATGTCGATAACATCTCGCAAACATCTTTTTCTACAATGTGAGCTGTCTATTCCAACAGGCTATTGTTGGACATCTCCAAATATGTCGATGACATCTCGAAAACGTCTTTTCTAAAATGTGAGCTGTCATCTTACCGAATTCTATATAAAATATCTTCGAGAAAAGAGATCAACGAAGATGTATGTCGTACATATACACCTATGCAATGATCTTGGGAGACCTTTTGGCTCCAAGTCGCATAGATCTTCATAAATAACATCAAGGTAGAGGAATAATCAACTGGTTCGTGAGACACAGTGACACACGCAAATAAACCTCTGATTCAAAGAGAAATAAGAAGTGAGAACATCGCATCCTTGCAGAAAGTCAAAATGTTTACATGGCGAACTTCATAACTATCCCTTCCAAGACACAAAAATGGATAAAAAGTACTCTGTTTTCAAGTCGGAAATACACGAAACATGGAGAGTATGACTCGGAAGCAAGCATCTACAACCAAACAGAAATTTAGATGTATATGTATTCATCTCTCATCGCCGCCAAGAAACGCTAAGAACGGCTCAAAGGAAGATCAGGCGCATCGGGAATTCGACAAAGCTTCTACGCTCTCAAATAGGTCTGATATTAGAGTTCATAAGCTCATGTATCACCATTCGCTTGTTGGTCCACTACGTCTGGAACAACGTCGATGTCCCTTGTCGGCTGAAATAAAATGAATAAAACGGCATTAAATACAGCAACTTCACCAACTCTACAATAAAAAAGAAATTGATCTAATTAAAGTCTGTATACTCATCACTCCTGCCTAAACAAAAAGCCATCCTAAAAACACAAACTGCGTTGTGCACATCCACAGAATGCAAATATCTGAGTCAGAATACGTTTCACAGCAAAACACCTCACAAAAATGGCATTCACACACAGAGAGAGAGAGAGAGAGAGAGAGAGAGAGAGAGAGAGAGAGAGAGAGAGAGAGAGAGAGAGGGGGGGGGGGGGGGGGGGGGGGGTGTGTTCAACTTGAAGCTCCCAAAAATACACGTCAAATATACTTCATTATTGATTTTGGCATTAGAAAAAAACAAAAATAAATCAATAGAAACCAAAAATCATGATTCTGACATATCCCTGGAAACAATAGATTCTGCACTTACACGGTTGCACACATCTCAAAAAAGTATATTTAAACTATAGAGAAGGGATTGAAAAGGCACAACATAAAAAACATCCATAAGAAAGCACCTCAAAAGATGAGAGAAAAACGACCTTTGAAGTCAATGACGGGAATTTTCCCACTCTTCCAAATGGTTGGGAATGCAAAAATACATAAATCCCCTTTATGTTGCTAATACATTTTTTTATATATAAGAAAAAAACGAACAGCCCTTACTATATTCACATGGTCAAAGATTCAGAAGGACTAGTGTTTACATTCAAAGGACTCTTCGTGTTTACGTCAGTGACCTTTGAGCATATTATGTACAAAAGCATATAGAAAAGGAGGGTTTGATAATCTCTGGGGCTCTCTTAGAGATGCTTGAAGCACAGGATGTTGATGCAGGTATGATTTTTTTAGCATTCAGTTATTTTCAAGGGTTTATAGTTTGTTGGATTTAGACTGGTTTAAATAACTGGTTTGAAATATGAATACTAAAAATGCGTCCCAATGATTATTCCCCGAGGGGAGAACTCTCTAGGCATAGTAGGACATGAAAAGTCGAAAAGGCAACACTCAACAAAGTGACCAGATAGTGACCAGCGAAGCATAATTGTTACACACAACAAAATAGTCTGCTAATTTCGTATCTATGAGTACTACTTTTTTAATGAAGTCTACCATCCATGAACATCTTATGAATCATACTTTTCTTCTATATGTTTTTTCTAATTCTCAAGCCTCTACGTTATAGTTTATGATCAAATTTGTTTGATCCTTGCTACATTTTGATTGCACATATAGAGTTGCCAAAATTCTAATTGTGATATCAAAACTTTCAAATTTCAATGAAGAGAGAGCATCAACTTTGAGACTTCATCACAACTTTCTCAACTCTTCTGGTTTCCCTTTACATCTCAAGGATTCAAAGAGTTACCAAGTATAACCAGTGGTTTTGGTCTTTTGGTTTCATCTCTTTCAAGATTGTTAAAAAAACTAGTGGACAGCTTCCATCTAAAAGATGATTGAAGTCTTTGGCTCCAATAAGATGCTAAAGAAAGGTACTTGTCATGCACGATTTTGGGAATTCATCAATGAAAATGAAATATGCCCAACACTACGAAATAGTAATAAAGAAAACAACCATGAACATTCAAAGAGTGCCAAGGGAAAGACAGAAAGGTCATTTTCTTTCTTTTCCACCATAATTCAAATCAATGATACATCGTGTTCAAGATTTGAAGTTAGCAAACAGTTGTGGGCCACCTTGGAGAAATTTTATAACATCCATGAAAGTCAAAAAAAATCTGGTCCAAGCATAAGTTCAGCAATATCAAAAAGACTTCAAGTATCATGATTAATGAATAGGTTCTTGAGAATTAAAGTTCCATACGATGACCTCAATAGGGTCCCCCTCGAAGATGATGATTTTATTAACTAAATGTCCAATGCACTAAGGCAGGATGATAGATAATATGATTTCTCTACTTACTATAAGAGAACAAAGAGAGTATCAGCAAAACTTCACTCACAACAGCTTGAAAAGCTAAATAAATACTCGGAAAATAACTCCCTCTAGCCCAGGATCACAAGCAAGAAGACTTCAAGTTAAGATTGTCAAAAGTGTCTTGATCACAGAACTTGGAATTATACAAGTGAACCACCTATCACGCACATCTGATTCGGAAATGGAATGATAGATGTCCTGCTCAAAATTTTCATAGTTTGAGAAATCGTCTTAGTGGAAGCTACATTTGACTACCCATTAGTGAAAAGGGCAACAATGTGTCATGGACATCCTTTGAGCTGATCAATGCCTCCTTTGTACATGAAAGAAGAGTCTGAGCTACATCTTCCACAAAAATTACATTCTGCGTAGCTAAATTATCTCCCATTTGTGTTTGACACAAAAATTAACCTTTGCTTTCAAACCCAACAAAAATAGATTTCAAAGCCTTATCATCCAATTTTTTGCATTGTTGCCCAAAATTCTAGAGAACCAAAACCACACAAATGAATAACGAATAGCTTGAAAACATATCAAGCCTCATATAGGGCAAATAATTCCAATGCTTCAATGGAGCACCTATTGAGTACATAATGCAGCACACATCACAGCCTCAAGTTAGAAATTATGAGGTAATGCTTGACTCTTGACCATACATTTTCCGGTCTTCATGATAGAACGATTTTTAATCTCAACAACACTATTCTACTACGGTGTATACATGCAATATACATTAACATTCTATCCCACACTCCGAATTACAATGCATAAACCTAAGGGAACATGTACTCCCCCCTCAATCCAAAGGGAAGGTGCCCATTTTACATGCTAATAGAGTTCTCGCCATAACAAGGAACTGCTTAAAGCATATAAGAAGTTCAGTCTTTGAATTGAGTGGATAGATCATGCACACCTAGTAAAATCATCTATTGTTGGTGCAATTAAAACCAAGCCCACATACTCGGTTAATCAGCTCATACTTTGATCTATTGACATAACTTATGCTCAACATCTTGTAAAAAGTTCTTCACATTGTGGTAGACATCCACGTGGGTTAAGAAGCTCTAAATCACGAATCATTTGGTTGTTGAATGATGAGGGAATCTATCCTATACTTTAGGATTCACCTTTTAGGTAGATCTTTGGATTTGAATTCAAACTTTGGCTCCAAGTACAACTATAAGAAGAGGATCAAAAAGACCCACATGTATCTCGAGCCCATGAGATCATTTTGAGTGAGATTCATTGTGAAGTGAGAGCTTATCTCATAGCTCATTCACCTCTCACACATTGAGCAATGCATGATTGCCAATGACATTGTATTTGTATATGATTTAATACATATATGGTCATTACATTCTCATTTCACTTCTCTCTTATAACTCCATCAGAACAGTGATCTTCTCAGAGCTTATTCTTAGTGCATGGTTGATCATTTGTCATGATCTAAAGCATGGTAGATTCAACATACTGTCTAGTACATACCTACAAAGTTTCATCAACATTGCTTTCCTCGATCGCGAGATATTAACTCATCTTTGCTCACTAGTCTATTGACCCCCGAAATTGTCGGGATGGTCTTATGACTTGCTAAACATCTTTCTCTGTGTGTAGTCCATTATTTTTTATGAAATAACTCATGATTGATAGCTTACTAAGCTAATTAAAGGTTCCCAAAAGGAATTAAGCCAATTGCTGCTCAGAGAACTGTTCAAAACATTGAGCAAGTGTAGGAACAAAAATAGTAAGTTTTTTGTTCTTGGATCAACTCCTACCTATTTGTTTTGATCCATTGATTAGTAGATCATGTTCCAAACAGCTTATATGATTATTTATGATCATTAGCTAGCTAAAAAGGCCCACTACACTCTCCAGCAATCATTCTTAGCACCTGTGAAACAGCATCAAGCAACACCACTTCATCTCTTGAAGACTATCCACCATCTCCTCCAAGAGTGGTATCAGTGCAGCAACAAGCAAGATGGGAGATGGATTTCCATCCTTCATTGACAAATTAGACAGAAACAACTACTCAGCATGGTCACTAAGCATGCAAGCCTACCTTCAAGGGAGAAGTCTATATGGATACATCTCAGAAGATGAAGAAATTCCAATCTTCAGGAGCAAGCATCAACCTACAAGGAAGAGCAAGAAAGGTTGACTACATGGTATGCAAAGGATGCTCTTGCTAGGTCTTATCTACTAAACTCAATCTCTGATTTCTTGTTACCACATATTAGGAATTGCAAGACCTCCCAAGAGACTTGGGAAGTGCTCTCATCATATTTCTCATCAAATACAAGTGCTAAGAAGAATCAGTTATGGATGGAATTTACAACTCTAAAGAAACAACCAAAGCAAGAAGTGGCTGATTATGTAACCAAGATGAAAGATGTGGCTGATCAGCTTGCAAGCATTGGAGAGGAGATAGAAGAAGAACACATAGTAAGGTAGATCATTAATGGAATCAAGGCTGATGATAAGTGGGAGTCCTTTACCACAGCAATGGACCTCTACATGGATATGCAAATACCTGACCTCAACACCTTGATGGGGCAATTCTTCACCCATGAGACAAAACTCAACAAGAATGGTGACAACTCTAGAGGTAATCAATCTTCTTCCCTTTATACAGATAAGAATAAAGCTAAGGATAAAGGTAAAAGCAAGAAGAATGAAGAAGAGGCTAGTACCTCTCAATCTAATTATGCAGGAAGAGGAAGAGGAAGAGGTGCCAGAGGAAGGGGTAGAGGAGGAAAGCAAGGCAAGGGGAGATCCTACAACAATTCACCTTGCAACATTTGTGGTCTTACCAACCACACCACAAAAGAATGCTTCAAGAATACAAGGAATCAAAGGGGAAGAGGCTTCCATAGAGGTAACTATGGACAATCCTAAGGCAGATACAATAATGGTGGAGGCAACTACAACCATAACTACAATCAAGGCTACAACAACAAAAATTATCAAGGAGGTTTCAGAGGAAAAAGGGACTACAACAACTATATTGAAGACCAAGAAGATTCACTACTCATCATGAACATGACATCCAAGCAAGGTAAAGATGATGAGCATCTTTTCTATATTGATTCATGTTGTTCTAATCATGTGGCTGGGAATGTAGCTTTATTATCTGATCTTGAAGAACCCAAAGGGAAGCATGAAGTACACACAGGTGATGATACTAAACAATCGGTCAAGCAAATTGGAAATGTCAAAACATCTGATGGTAGCATGAACCTTTTGAGTAAAGCTTTGTATGTGCAAACTATAACCAAGAACCTAATTAGTGTTAAGCAGATTGTTGAGAAAGGTTTACAAGTCAGATTCACTAAGCATGGAGCATATGTGTGCATAATGGTCATGTGACATACAATCCAATATGAATTAAAGTATGTTGTGTACCATATTGTAATCATTCATATGATTCTCTTTGAATGTGTCACAAGGTTTGTCATAGAGAGCATTATGCCCACGGTCCAGGGCAGATTTGGTGCGTACAGTGTGGTTAGCAACGGGATGGCAACGTCGTAGGCAACGCGTTAGCAACGTGTTAGCAACGTGAGGAAGTTGCGATAAAGTTGCCTATAATTCAAAATTTTTTATCAATTTTTTATTATTTTTTTAGATTTTCAATACCCTAACTGTATAAATCCTCTTATAAATGCTTTAATATATGCAAAAACACATATAAGCATTATATATCAACGTTTAAACATTTCATATATAGATCATTTGACGTCGACACCTGTGACCTGACCTGCATTTCAACTTAGAAATTTGATCACAATGTGAATGCACATTAACTTTTAAGTCAAGCACTACTAAATAGATCACATTTCAAACTTCATAGGAATACTCAATAAATTCACAAATCACCCTTAAAACTTAAATACTCAAGTGACAAGAATGGAGATGGAACTTGGAAGTGAGCAATGAGCACGTGCCACAAAATACAATAATCAATTATAATGCAAAATCTAGGTACTGTTGATATATTTAGGTAGTGATGTGTGTGAACACTCTAGGACCGCCGCGGCACTTTTTTCCCTCTTTAGGAGGTTTTTTTTCCCAGCTTGTATATACGTCGATTGCCCTAATGGGCTACTTATCTTTGTACATTCTCCAGTAATACATTCAGTCTTGAGTGTTGTGCTCCAAGCTTCTTCTTCTTCTTCTTCCTTGTGTTGTTCGCGTGCTTCCGCAGACGTCTAACTCCAACAATTGGTATCAGAGCAGGTCGTCGCTTCTTCTAGGGCGCCGTCGACACTCCTCCGTTTGCAGTCTCAGATTCTCACGAAATTTGGTGAGCATACTCAGGGTGTTTACGAGATCAAAACAGCTTCGCTGTGTGGTGCCGAAATTGCGATCTGAGCTCGTTTCGGCCTCCGAACGCACTATCGCAGTGCTTGCAGGCTATTTCGTCCTTTTGTGCCAAAGGTATATACCAGTTTCTGTTCGCCAGTTTAAGCGTCTAAGTCTGCTACAGGTCTAGCAGAACTCGTCTGGGCAGTTCTGTTCAACTTTTTGAGATACAGTCAATTTTCTGCATCAAGGTATTTTAGTCACCGGCCATGGCTGAAAGCAGTGATGTATTCCGTATGTTGGCTGTTGAGGATAAGTTGGATGGTACCAACTACCCATTATGGGCTTATATGATGCGACATGTACTGGTTGCAAAAGGATTGTGGAACATTGTGCAGGGTGTTGAAAGACGTCCTGTTACACCTGTAACGACAGGTACTGCAAATACAGGTGTTGGAGCTGATGAAGATGGTGTCGAAGATGATATTCCGCAGATTCCTGTTCGTGCTGCTGTTTCTCTTGCACCTACTGCAGAGCAGATTCGTTGGGATGGCAGAGATGCCATGCACATGCATTGATAGCTTTGTCTGTCAAACGTGCCATTATTCCTCATATTCGCTCTTGCAGAACAGCAAAGGATGCTTGGGATACACTTACCACTTTGTACCAGGCTAGGAATGAGGCTCGTGTTGCTTACCTCCGAAAACAGTTGGAGAGTGAGCACATGAATGAAGGTGATTCGATGGACAGTTTTCTTACAAAGATCAAAGACCTGAAGGAACAATTGATTTCTGCTGATGAGGTTATACCAGATAGCTCACTTGTGCAGACCGTTCTGAATGGCCTTCCTGATTCATATCAAAGTTTTACCTCTACTCTTCGATTGATGATGAAAGGCAATCCGAATGCCTTGTCATTTGAGGAATTAATCTCTGTTCTGTTGCAGGAAGATCAGTCCAGGCAGAACAGGTCCATTATGCGTGTTGCAGATCAAGGAATGCGTGTTGCAGATCAAGCTTTCCTGGCTAGTCAGAAGGGCAAAGGAAAATGGAGCTCTTCTACTAGTAAGCAGAAATCTGCAAATGCTGCACAATCGAAGAACCACGATAAAGATGAGAAGAAATCAGAAAAGCACAAATTGTTCTGCAAGTACTGTAAAGGAAATGATCATATTATAAAGAACTGTCCAAAACTGGCTACTAAAGAGGCAAAGAAGAAAGAGGCTGGAATGGTTGTTGCAGAGGCCTCTACACCAAAAACAGAGTCTGCAAATCTTGTGCAGGAAGAAGAATGGGCGTTTACTACTGTCTGCAGTTTTGACCCATCTTCTCATGATCAGTGCATGTCTGCAGTAGACTCAGATGTTTGGTACTTTGACAGTGGGGCGACCAAACATATTACCTCGCAGCGCAACTTCTTCTCTTCACTCGAGCCTGCCCCTACAGGGAATACTGTCACATGCGCCAATAACTCCTCTTATCCTGTTATGGGAGTTGGTAAGATCATTCTGACTACTGCTGATGGTAGTTCTTTCACTTTGTCAGATGCTTTATTTGTGCCAGGGATAAAAAAGAACCTGTTATCAGTTTCTGCATTAGCCAAGATTGGCTTGGTTGTGAAATTCGTTGATGACAGGTGTACAGTCCATGATCTCTCAAATGGCAATGTGATTATTGCTTCTGGCATTTTATGTCGTGGGCTGTATAAGCTCATAGACTATGAAAGATCTGTGAATGATTCGGCATGTGCAGTTCATGATTCTCAGGCTATGTCAGATGCAAAGCTTTGGCATGCACGCTTTGGTCATCTGAATTTTGCTAGTTTGTTACGCCTGCAAAAATCTGAAATGGTGTCCTCTTTGCCCAAACTTGAGGCACCTGGAAAACATGTTTCTGAAGGCTGTATTTTGGGCAAAATGCAGCGTTCTTCCTTTCCAAAAGATGGTTCAGTACGGGCTATGCAAAAATTGCAGCTTGTACATAGTGATGTCTGTGGTCCTATACAGACACCCTCTTTTGGAAATTACCTTTACTTCGTGACTTTCATTGATGATTTTTCCAGGCATGCATGGGTATATCCACTCAAAACAAAGTCCGAAGTGTTCATGTGCTTCAAACAGTTTTTGGTTTTGGCTGAAAATCTGTCAGCATGTAAAATGGGCACCCTCCGTTCTGATCGAGGGGGCGAATATATGTCTTCAGATTTTAATGCATTTCTGGCTGAACGTGGGATAAAACACCAGTGTACAGTGCCGTATACACCTCAACAGAATGGAGTTGCTGAACGAAAGAACAGGTCACTCATGGAGATGGCGAGATGCATGGTCAAAAGTCAGGCTTTACCACATAGTTTCTGGCTTGAGGCTGTCATGTGTGCAGCATATGTACTGAACAGGTGTCCCACCAAAGCGTTGCAGTCCATCACTCCGTATGAGGCTTGGCATGACCGCAAGCCATCTGTTGCTCATCTGCGTGTTTTTGGTTGTTTGGCATATGCATTAGTGCCTGAACAACATCGCAGAAAATTGGATGATAAGGCAGTAAAATGTATTTTTGTTGGGTACAGTTCTGAAAGTAAAGGCTATCGTCTGTATCATCCACAGACTAAACGCATTCTGATTAGCCGTGATGTTGTCTTTGTGGAAGATGCTATTCACCCATTGCTTTCATGTACTAAGGAGACATCTGTTAGCTCCAAAGACATGTATGATACTTTGATGCCTCTTTTTACAGGTGGACAGGCTAGCGCTGGTCCTAATGAGGCAACTTCTCAGCCTTTGCAGGTTTCATATGATGATGCAGATCATTCCATTTCTGATGCAGATTTACATGATGCACTTGTTGATGAGAGAGCTGATATTGAGCAGGCAAAAACTAAGCCAAAATGGCTGGTGCAGACTTTGCGTGACAGCAAATTAGATGCACCTTTGTCATATCGTACTCGTTCAGGCTCTCATAATGCCTCCTTTGCATCAGATTGCTATGCTATGGCTGCATCTAGTCTCTGTGATGAGAATGAGCCTGTTTCTTTTTATGAAGCACAAAATTCAGAAAATTGGATGGCTGCTATGCAATCTGAATATGATGCTGGAGATGCATTTGATGTTGTTCTCTATCAGCAGGCCGTTGGATGCTTGATTTACTTATGCATTACTCGGCCAGACATTCAGTTTGCTGTCTCGCAGATGAGCAGGTTTATGCATTGCCCAGGAGTCACGCATTGGAAAGCGGTTAAGCGCATCTTTCGCTACTTGAGTGGTACTCGGCTACTTGGGTTGTTTTATCCCAAGGGGGGATCACTACCGCCAGATTTGCATGCTTTTTCTGACTCAGATTGGGCTGGTTGCTATGACACTCGTGTGTCCACTAGTGGTTTTTGCTTCATGCTTGGTAGCTCATGTATATCTTGGTTGAGCAAGAAGCAGCCTACTGTGGCCACTTCCAGTTGTGAGGCTGAGTATAGGGCAGCTTTCACAGCGACTGTTGAGTGTGTGTGGCTCAGACGCCTTATGGCTGATTTAGGTGTTGGCCAGTCTTCTGCCACCACCATCTTCACTGACAGTCAGAGCGCATTGGCTGTTGCGAGGAACCCTGTGTTCCATGCTCGCACTAAGCACATTGAGGTGCATTATCACTATGTCAGGGAGAGGTTCTCTGCTGGGGAGATCAGCTTGGCATATGTGCCCACGCAGGAGAACATTGCAGACCTTTTCACGAAGGCTCTGCCTAGGGAGAAGTTTGAAGCTTTCCGCAAAGCTTTGGGCTTACTTCCTTTTGTGGAGTGATTTCCACATAGCTTGGCACTTCCTTATACATGAGTGCCAGCTCCTTGTTCACCGCATCACTCCCAAGGGGGATTTGTTGATATATTTAGGTAGTGATGTGTGTGAACACTCTAGGACCGCCGGGGCACTTTCTTCCCTCTTTAGGAGGTTTTTTTCCCCCGGCTTGTATATACGCCGATTGCCCTAATGGGCTACTTATCTTTGTACATTCTCCAGTAATACATTCAGTCTTGAGTGTTGTGCTCCAAGCTTCTTCTTCTTCTTCTTCCTTGTGCTGTTCGCGTGCTTCCGCAGACGTCTAACTCCAACAGGTACATGAGTCATCTCAAAGAGTCAAAACAAAAGTCAAGAGTCAAGACAATCATACTATCATCTAAATGTCATAAATACATATCCAATGTCCATAACCACTGATGACTGATCAATGACTCATCAGTCATGACTCATGTGACATGTCCAAATAAATATACAAATATAAGTCAGTCCAAGAGTCAATCATCAAAATCTGACTCAGTATCTGATGAAAACTCATCCTCATCAGGCTCATCCTCATCCTCATCCTCATCCTCTCTATCATGTGGAGCAGAACTAGTACAGGCCCCTGCAAATGCTACGGCTCGTGATCGCGTACGTCTCTGAGAGCGAGTCTGATGCTGTGGCTCGATCAACTCCTGATATAACATGCTATAAAGGTTCAACTCCTCTGAAGGTATAGTAGGCATCTCATGGACCTTCTCTATGTCAATGTGGTCAATGTTGACCTGTCGCACATTTGCTGTATGACCTCCGCTCTCCAAAAGGCGCAAGTTGCAGTGGCAATATACTAGCCGCTCCAACTGTGCAGTAGATAAGCGATTCCTCTTCTTTGTGTGGAAGAGGGCCCAAGTGCTCCAATTTCTTTCACATGGACTAGCGCTACAGTCCTGTGAAAGAACGCGGATGGCAACTGATCTCTGCATGTTCCATAAAAAGTATGCATTATTTGCTTGAATTATGAGTTCAAAATTATGAATTAAAATTTAAATGAAACTTAGAAGTTTGTACTTACTACTTACCAACTCAGGTGCAGATAGTCCATATTTCTCCCACCAAGACACAGGTGACAACTGACTAGACCGGAGCATGGCGGTATCTTTCCCAAAACTACCCCCATAGTTCCGGAATAGTAGGAGCTGATCCTCAAGTGTCAAGCGCATATCAACATCATCAGGATATAATCTACCTATGTATGAAGTCCATGCACTGTCAAGCTCATGATCCAACATCTGCCTCTCAGTTCTCCATAAGGGGTGTAGAATGTGAGCCATGCCATGAATCGGTCGATGGAACCAACCCCATCGATCCCTCCATATAGATCTAATCTCATCAAGCCTAATTATCCAAGAGTCAAGAATCAAGAATCAATGTGAATGCAGGTGACATGTCATTGATGATTGGTAATATAAATAAGAATAATAAACTTTGAATGTAACATTATCAAAATGCATATGGCATACCTGTCTGAAGAAATAGAAGTGCATCGAGCAAGGGACTACCCAACACGGTCCATATACTCGTAAACGAGGCCTATAGTACTCCCCTCCATGTCAACAATGCGTAGCATGGAGTATAGAGGCTGCATCACTCCCACCAAAGCCTCTACCTCTCTCCAAAAACTGTCACTCAAACATGTAATGCGTACTGACTCTGCTTTACTGCAGGTATGGCCACTCCATGCAAGCCACTCCTGAGAAACAACTGTCTGCATAAGTGATTGCCTCACTCGAAGCAATCTCTCCATCACAATGCACATATAAGCAAATTTGGTCTTTGCTGGCCTAAGAAACTCCAAATCACTGTATGATCTGAAAATGGAAAGAAACTTTGGCCTCTTCGTGAACAAGGTGACCACTCTCTGACATGTGGAAAAAATCTCATGTATCCAAGGGACCTTCCCAACATCCTCAATCAATAAGTCTATGCTATGAGCTGCACATGGAGTCCATACAATGCATGGGAACTCCTTCTCTAACATCCGCCCCATGGAAACACAATTACTTCCGTTGTCCGTTATGACTTGGACAACATTCTCCACTCCAATCTCCAAGACTGCCTGTCTGATATGTCCAAAAATGTACTCCCCTGTGATGGATAGGCCTGGAGTAGATGCATCAATGGCACGTAGGAACATGGTACCTTTGCAACAATGAACAAGTATATTATATACATTTCTTTTCCTAATGTCTGTCCATCCATCACACATCAAAGTGCAGCCATATTTCTTCCAGGTCTCTGCCATAGGCTCCAATTGCTTTTGCACAATTTCTTTTGTTCTTCTCAGCTCACTTCCTCTTAGCTCTTCATAAGAAGGCCCTTCCCACTCAACCCCAAGCCTACTCACCATTTTCATGGCCTCTTTCCATGCGGGAGTGCGCACCACATTAAAACTTAAACCACATTTAATGAAGAGCCTCATAATACCTTGGGTGGCCTCCTGCTTCCCTTGCTTTTGCAAACTAGCCCGTATGGATGATGCATGTAGGCTGCCACGACCTGTAGGAATGCTCTGACTCTCCCCTGGTCTCTTTTGCTGCTGCTCTGATGCATGTGCTACCTCCTTTGTCTCCAAGTCCTCAACAAGAGGGGCTGAAGGAAACTCCCCTTGAGATGCTTGGGATGAATGTCCTTGAGGAATAGAGCTCTGTGCACTACTATGTGTTTGTGCTGATGCTCTAACCCCTCTTCTCATTTCCCGTGCTGCAACCCATTCCAAAAGCTCTTCTTTCATCTTCTCTGGCATTGGTTTAGAGCAAGGACCAACTCCTATACCTCCAAAACGTGCTAAATGTGCTTTTATTCTATCTGCCCCTCCTGTCCCCTTGTACCCACACAAATTACAGGTCCATCTCTCACTACCTCCTGTTCCAAACTTTCCTTGGCTCGTGACATATTGCCAACAGCCTTGTTTAGCTCTAGGCATGATGGTGGTTGACTGTTGTAAACTCTCTCAAGTCTCTCTCTCTCTCTCGTCTCTGCCCTGCTTGAGTGCTCTGAGTGCTCACTGATGTTGGAACTTGGCTGGAATGAAATGAGAAAGGGCCCTCCAACGGGCCGTTTTCGGCCCGTTGGAAGGGCCCTTTTTTTTTAAATATATACGCAACGCGTTGCGAACGCGTACGCAACGCGACGTTGTGTTGCGTACGTTGCGAACATTCGCAACGCGTTGCGTATGCAACACTGGGTGCGTAGCATCGTATGTTTTTTCAATTCTTTGCATTCGGTGCGTTTGGTGCCATTCAATGTTAGAAATTTGTTGTTACATGTTTTAAAAAATTCGTTCACGAGTCATGACCTAAAGTTTGAACCGATTCGAAGATCGTTCCTTAGCATGAGTTTTTCGCGAATTTTATCGCCCTTAGCTTGAACCTTTGCAGCCCTTAGCTTCAGCCTTGCCTCCTACCTTGCTCCTTCATCAAATCAGCCATCATCATAAGCCTTCCCTCATCAGGTCAGCGTCCAGTCCGAGTCTGGACTGCAGAGAGAGAGAGAGAGAGAGAGAGAGAGAGAGAGAGAGGGAGAGGGAGAGAGAAAGAAAGACTATTAGAGTTAACCTAAGAGCCTTCAGCCCACATATATCATAGAGAGAGAGAGTCTTCAGCCTATTAGAAGTTCGAATTTATCTAAGAGCCTCCACCTTTTGCCTCTTAAGTCTTGGGCCCACATATATCATCATGCCTCATGGTATTTCCCCTTTATGGAGTATCCATACGACTAATAATGAGTTGGTGAATACTACTGGACTTGGTTCTGGTAAAAAGAGATGGATGTGTAAGTATTATGGTAAGTCCTTTAGTACCACAACTACACGTCTTATCCAACATGTATTTGGACTAGGAGGATTGGGCATTGCTGCGTGTACACAGCAAGAGGTTGCAGAAGTTGTGTGCAACGAGCATAAGCTTGCTCAAGTTGCTAAAGAGGCTCGTCATCGTGAATTCGTTGCAGCTTCTGAGGATATACTAGAACAAGTTGAGGATACAGGACTTAGTGCTAACACATTGAGAAGTCGGATCAACGTGATGAGAATGAGGAGTATTCCATTGGAAGGACAATCATCTCAAAGATTCAAAGCATTGGAGTCCTCTATTCAATCCTCTGACATATCCAGTAGCTACAGAAGCAACGCCAAAGAGTAGCTGACATAGAGATAGAGCATTGCATACTTGAGTGCAACATTCCTTTTAGTGTTGTTCGCTGAGATGCATGGAAGAGAATGGTAAAAGCAATAGCTCAAGTATGCACTTGTGATGACTCGCATGGGGTTGATTACAAGCGGTTGCGTACCTCTATGCTCATAGAAGAGAAAGAGAGAATCGAGAAACTTCTAGAGCCCATTAGATTAGGATGGAAGACATATGGTTGCTCCATTCTATCCGATGGATGGAGTGACATCCGACGTCGCCATATCATGAACATAATGGTCTCTAGTTGTTTGGGCACTTTTTTTCTTAAGGCCATTCATTGTAGTCATGCGGGTACATGCATCAACGGAGAGTTTATATTTGAGCACATTAAAAGTGCCATTGAGGAAATCGGTGTGCAAAATGTAGAACAGGTTATCACGGATAATGCCTCAAACTCTAAGAGAATGGGAGAATCGGTAGAGGCTGAGTTTCCTAGCATTGTGTGGAGTCCATGTGTTGCACATTGTTTAGATTTATTGGTTGAGGATATAGGGAAGCTCCCTTGGCTATCTCCTGTGGTCAGTGATGCAAAAAAGGTGATTTCTTTCATACGTAAGAATCACCCAGCATTAGCTATTTTTCGGGCTTATAGTAAAAAAGAATTGATTCGTTCGACAGATACCCGATTTGGCTATGTCTACCATATCTTTTCTAGACTACATTTATGCATGGATGCATTACGCATGATAGTTATAGACTCTCGATAGTGGAGCATGGCAAGAGAATGCACAGAGGAGGCAAATTATGTGCAACGGAAGATTTTCGATGTGGATTTTTGGGCAGAGATAGAGCGTATCGTACCTGTCTTGCAACCGATTCATATAGTACTACGATTTGCTCATATGGAGGGATCCACACTTGGCCTCTTATATCATATGTACACACGGATGCGGGAGGCTATTTCATTTGTGACCACTCTATCGACTTCTAGGTATATTTGAATTCTTAATTATTAAGTATTATTTTATTTGTGACTACATTGATGATTAATAATTTATTTGTGATTACATTGATGATTGTATGATGGATTTTTGCTTTTATAATTTTTTAATGTACATCATGATGTGACGGAGTTAGTGGAGTCTCGATGGTAGTTTATCACGATCAATTCATAGTTTTGCATCACTTTTACACCCTTATTTTAAGGATCCACGTTCGTGGTCACAACCACACATGCGACATATGAAGTACTTATACATGGAGTGCATTATGAGTCCTGATCAACAGGTGGCATTTGATAGTGATTTTTCAGCATATATAAGCAATGCTGGTATTGCCTATATTAGATCCACCTCATTGAGGCAAAATATCACATCTCGACCTCATGAGTGGTGGAATCATTACGGTTTATTGCACCATACGCGTTGAGGTTCTTGTCATAGATATAATGTATATTGAAATTTGATTTATCATTTATGAATCGTGATTTGCTACATAAATGATTATTATAATCCAATATTCATGAATAATAAATTTTAATGATCAATGATAATTGTAGGATTGCTCTTATAGCCCATGTGAGTGGAATTGGAGTGCATTCTCCTTAATGCACACCAAGCTCCACAATTGTTTCAGTATGGAGCGATTGCATCATGTGGTCTATTGTAAGGCCAATTTACGACTTTTACGTGCATTATTATCTCTTAAAGGTCCGAGGCAAGTAATTATTTTATCATTAAAATTTCTGTAAATATTTGCTAATTTATTTTTATGTGATAAATTATAATATTCTCAAAATTTATTGTTTTTTTTTTACTTCACCTATTGATTTTGAGAGTGCTTTCGCATAGAAGCATCCATTGATAATGAGCAGGATCAAATTTACAAGATGCTTCATGCATAGCTTAGGAGCACTCACAGGAGCGTTACGAGAGCGTGATCCCATGCTACTGCTAGGCGTCAAAGTGATCCACCCGAGGAGCAAGGTCCATCTACGAGCCTAGCACCGGTTATACTAGGAGACGTGAGATGTGTCCTCGACGTCGAGGCCAGTCCATGGTGTCAGAGGCTCAGCTCGAGGACATTGTCAAGGATGCACCAGAGGATCATGGGTTTGCGGAGATGGTTCCTATTGTGGATCTAGAGTATGATGATGAAGGGAATGTCATTCCTAGAGACGATATTTCTCTTTCATTATCAGATGAGTCCTTTGGCACATATGATCTAGAGTAGATAGTAGATATAGACTCATGAGTCATGCCCACTTGGCACTTGCCACTATGATCATTGATATATCTAATATATTGATATCATTGTTCAGTGTTCACACACATGACATTACACATGATGATTCATACTTTTTGGTAGATGTTTATGATTTATCGTATCATGCATGTATTATGATCATTGATGTCAGATGTATGATGTATCATGTTACTTTTCGGATTCATACTTTTTGACATTGGATTTTGGACAGTATATAGGGTTTCTAACTTCATATTTATCATTTATGATTTATCAAAGTTCATAATTTTGAGTTTTGTCCCTCGGACCTTGACTATATTGTGTTTTATCATTTATGATTCATGTTACAGGGTTGAATAGTTCAAACTTCATTAATGGATTATGATTGTGATTTGTTATTTGTAAGTTTTAACTTTTAATATGCATAATATATATGTATATACTATATACTAGATTCTTATGAATTTATATGTATTTGTAACGATGCACCTTACGCACCTTACCTTCCTATACCATTCAGTCCTTGCACCTTATGCGAAACGAACTGAACACACCGAATGCACGAGACCGCCTTGCCATGGTCCTACTATTTGTTTTATTTATATGCACATGGACTAATAAGGAAAAAAGCCGCTTGTGTTTCAATATTTGTGCTGAACTGATATCATGAAATACTTAAATAGGTGATTCCAAGGGGTTGTCAAAACAGTGTACTTGACCTGAGGTTACTAAGGCATCCGGTAAAAGCTTACTTGACACATAAGGTAACAACTATGTGTAGGATGTGTCATTGGTCAGATACATACATCTTCTCAACAGCTGGACATCAAGATCGACATGTATTCAACGTGAGGTTACTAACCTTTTTCCCGGATGTATTTGAGGTGTAAGGTAGCAATTATAGGTGACATGTGTCATCGGTCAAATAGGAACATCTTCTCATCAGCTGGAGATCGAGATTGATAGATGGAGAGGAGGTCATATGAAGGACAAGTTATGCTAGATATGTCATAGCGACCCCGAGAAGAGCCACGCTACATATGTCATTGCCTAGCATAATATGAGATACGAGGCCCACCTAGCTACATATTTACCTACCTACCTAGCCATCTAGCTACCTGCCTACCTAGATAGAGCTAGCTATCCAACTACTTAGCTACCTATCTACCTAACCACCTACCTGCCTGCATACCTAGCAGCATGCCTACCTACCTACCTAAATATCTACATATTTCCATCCATCCATCCATCTGTCTGTCCGTCTATCCATCTAATCTATCTATCTATCTATATATAAACCACCAATCTATTCAGAACCTCCTTCCTGCACGTGGAACTAAATGGAAGCTCTTATTCCCCATTTCGAACGTTAGACTGATTCATGAGATGCATGTGTACACAAATTCAAGCAGAATTTTCGCGAATCGCATGTAGCCCGATTGCCGCAAGAATAAAAAATACTCACATAAGTACTTCCGTGGAGAGGTAATTTTTTGAGCAGACTCAGAATTTATAACTGGAATAAGAATAAGCCTTATGCATTTCTTAATTCCACTTTGTCCAACACAGTCTGCCAAAACATAATGGTTCAAAATGCATGCACGTGGAGAAAGCTCAAACATATTAACGTAGATACATATCGAAGTACCAGTCCAGTTCTAGTGCACTAAGCTTTTCATGCAGACTCCAACCAGACAAAATCCCAGAGCTTGAGAAAAATCAGATGTACTAAGTAGGGGATTAGCCGTATTCAGGAACTGACCTTCAACCATTCTAGAAGATTCCATATTATGAAATCAAGTATGACGACAAAACAGAAAAGCTTTCCAGCCCAAGGGCCACATTCATAGTATCTGTTCAAATAGTTGAAAAGCATCATCTCCATTCCATTAGGAGAGCCTAAACATCTTTCCAAAATAATTCTCTACTTCACCTGGAAAGTCTTTGTAGAAAATCCTCATTACTTGCATCAACAGCATGGTCATACACTACTTCTGTTCGCTTCGCTACATCTG